>OX465293.1:41630487-42230487 GCA_949987695.1 Merzomyia westermanni
GTCGGATGTAAAAATCCGAGTCATTCCGGTACGTAGAACCGGCTGTTGTGGGAATGAATTCGTGTAGCTCTTCGTAGTCGCTTTTGCATTCACATGTGTCACGAGTCTACTTCCAAAAGATAATAGTAAGCAAGTTTTATAAAAACGTTATAATTTTTTATTCAGTATGTAATTACGGAACACGACTCGTTCGGTCAATTACCATTTCAATAATAATCTCTTTTTATAAATTAATGAAAAAATATGCCATATCGCTTCTATACAAATGTTACTAGATGAATCAAAACTAATAGTACTTGAGTGTAACCTGACAATTCGGTCCTTCCTGACAAAAAGCACGCCCTCGGGCTTCATACAAAATTCAAATATCATTGCCTTTTTCATCATAAACTTCATCGATTTCAGGATATGCCACACACCATGGTTTCAATTTATCGCTTGTCACAACTGTGTTGAACTTTCGACGATTTAGTTATTTATGCCATCAATATCACACACAATATACCGATCGTACCGTAGCTTTTTCTTAACAATGTACGGCCCTTTATACTTAACTTCAAGTTTTCGAGATTCACCTGTACTTTGTATTGTGGATTCCAATAATACCAAATCACCGTCATTATACTGATATGGTAATTTATGTTTTGCATCGAATCTTTTTTTCCAGACTCCTCTAGCAATTTCAATGTTTTTTACTGCTTCAGTTCGTTTTACTGTTATATCAGTTGTTATGCGACTATCATCCCCATGTATAGCGGCAAGGATCTTATTTCCACTTATATCTCGTAAAGGAAAATCATAAACTAACTCTATTGGTGAATACTTAGTGGTTGAATTTTGACTACTATTGATCTTCCATTGCAAGTTTCTCAATTCAAGATCCCAATCCTTAGGATTAGTAACGGTTGCCTTCAAATACGCTAATACCGATTGATTTATTCGTTCAGCAATACCATTTGCACGAGGAGTACGAACTGCTATTTTCATGTGTTGAATCACATAGCTATTGCAATACTCAGTAAAAGTGTTCGACGTAAACGACGAGCCTCGGTCAGTGACTATAATTTTTGGCAATCCAACAAATACAGTGAGTTGGTTGAGAGCAGATATAACTGGTTTAGTTTTTGTAGACCTTACTGGAACCAAAACGCTATAACGTGTCAACGCATCAACTATTACTAATACATGATCATATCCTCTCTTGCTTTTAATAAAAGGACCAAGATGATCCATATGTAAAACCTCAAATGGAAATCGAGGGATATCCATTCCATATAAACGACCTTCCTTCACCGAAGACTCCCTGCTAAAACAACACTCAATACACGATTTTAAATAATTTTTAGCAAAATTTCTACACCTCGGAAACCAAAAGTTCTCCCTGACCTTCTTTAATGTATTATCTAAACCTGGGTGACCCATGTCATCATGACATAATTTTAATTTCGAGGTATCAAAGGTGTTTTCGATTTACAGGTCAATTCTACTGTGGTAATAACTTTATTATTACCGGCAAGCAAATTCACTCGCCAACTTTTACTCCTTTTTGGTATTCTCAGGGCAAAAATTTTCTGGTAACACCGTTACCACCAAAATAGGTGGTAACATGTGGTAACATCAATATAAAACAGCTGATGTTTACTTTGAAAAATAAAAAAGCGAAAGTGCAATTGAACAAAATAAACAAAGTGAAAATCAAACAAATAAACAGGTATATAGTATTAATAAATCACAATAAAAACTGTGTATAACGTTTCTAACGCCAGTAATTCCTTTAATATAGTAAAAATGTCCGCGTTAATACTATTGCTGCTGGCTGAAGAAGATGAAAATGATGAAATTTTGGAGCGGAGACACAACTTGAAAAGCCTTCGGGACAGTCATGATCCGTTGCAACTTCCTTCCAATATTTTCAAGCAACATTTTCGTTTGCCGAAAGAAGCCTGTAAAATGCTCATAGAAGAGAGGATGACCAACCTACTTCTCTGGCCTTTGGAGTACGTTTTTTTTGTTGTCTGACATTTTTGGCTCATGGATCATATCAGAAATGTGTTGCTAACAATATATATGCTGCGCTCAGCCAATCTTCTGCGTCACGAGCTATCAAATATATAACAAATTTGATTGTGAAGGAAAAAGCATCTGAAGTGAGTTTTCCTACCACAAACGAAGAGCAGTTGGTTATAAAAGCAATGTAAAGTTGAACGTGGACAGTTATAGACAGTACATGGGCTAATATTTTTTGTTTATACTTGTTTAGGTTTTACGCAAAGTTTGGATTGAAGGGTGTTATCGGTGCAATCGATTGCACACATGTAGCGCTGATTTGTCCACCAAGAAACTCTCCCAACAGACCGTGTAGCCTCTACATGAATCGCAAGGGATACTACAGTGTCAATGTGGAAGCTGTTTGTGACGACAACTTAAAGTTTCTAGCGATTGATGCAACTTTTCCTGGGTCATGTCACGACTCAGGCATATGGACAACATCAAACGTGCGTGCGTTTATGAGCGAGCAGAGAGGAAGTTTACTGTTAGGTGATCAGGGCTACCCACTAGAGCCTTGGCTTATTACACCCTTAGCTCAGCCCACTAATCCTCGGGAACAAAAGTTCAATAAAATACATTGTAAGGCTAGGAATGTTATTGAAAGAGGCTTTGGGGTTGTTAAGTCACGTTTTCGATGCTTGGCAAAACATCGTACTCTGAATTATAGTCCCGAAGCAGTAACAATAATTGTAAACGCATGCTTTATTCTTCATAATATTGTAAGAAAAAATTTTCCAAGCGATGAAGTGGAAATTGAAGAAGTGGAGCTAGAAGAAGAAACCACTGCATCCGAAGATACCACCAACACCCATCTTCGCCGCCAAGGCGAACGGATTCGCCAGCAATTAATAAACCATATACCCTGACTACCTTTCTTCGAGTAGAAAAACAAAATAATATAACACAAAACACAAACAAATACTGAGAAGGAATAAAAATTTACACAAAAGTTAAAATTTTGAAAACTTTATTATTGCAAGTTTCTAGTTGGTGGGAATATATTTTATAATATATGTACATACATGTTGCATAAAAAAGCAGAATGAGTACAATGATAACGACTTAAGTTTAACAAAAATTATTAGGTAATCGTTAATATTAGCTTAACTCGATTGAATTCAGGTACAGCAGTATACTGGTTGTTATAATTATAGCACCACTAATTTCTTAAAATTTTTTTAGTTTTTTAAAGTTTGAATTTACTTTTTTAACAGTTAACAAATAAATAACTTTATCACATTTCAAATTTCTTCAATAAGCAAAAATGACTCCACCATATTGATACTAAAAATTAAAATAAATTCGTCCTAAACCAAAAAAAAATAAAACTCCATTATATAAAACCAAAAAATTAAATAAATTCAGTCTAATAATTATTTCTACTTAATACTAAAAAAAAAAAATTCAGTCTTATATTTATTTCTTAATACTAAAAAAAACAAAAAAAATTCAGTCCTAATTTTACTTAATACTAAAAAAAAAAAAATTCAGTCTTACTTAATACTAAAAAAAATGTATTTATATTTTAATTTTGGTATGATGTCATCCAATTGATGTGTCCAATTTAAAAAAAGAAATGAAATTGATTAATGATTTCATTCCTCTTACAAACCAAAGATACTTTTTGTTTGTTATCTGCATCTCCATCCACATCAAGGATACTTTTCATTTGAGATTTGAATCTCACTACAAATCAAAAATAATTTTTGGATGGATACTCAAATCAAAAGTATTTTTGATTTGGCTGGATACTCAAATCACAAATCAAAAGTATTTTTGATTTGGCTGGAGATTCAGATAATAAAGGAAAACAATTTTTCTATCAAATGTGGCGATTTGGGGCAGTTTTTCCCCTGCAGGAGCTCGGGATGGTCCTTACAAAATGCCACATACAACCGCATCTGCGCTGGGGTGGTGCGTGCATATTTTCTGTAAATAAAATAAACAATTTTTAATAAATTTCATAAAATATTTACCAAATTTACTTACTTGTTCATTTCCATTTTTCGGTCTTCTTCTTTTTGATAAACAAAAAACATATGGCAGGTGACTAGCAGGGTTGCTTTTCAATTCACCATACACACTGGTGAGTTTTTTTGCCATTAGAGCGTTACCATCTGCTCAGAATCGCGGGTACTTTAGTTGGTAACGTGTTTTAGGGAAAATTGTTTGCCGATGGCAATTTTACCGGTAACGCGCAGCATAGGGCTGTTAATTGTAGTAACTGCACTACAATCCGTTACTATAGTAAACGATTTTCCTAACAAATATGTCCGAAACCGATCACACCCTTCAACTACTGCTAAAACCTCTAACTCATAACTATGATATTTTTGTTCTATATCCGAACAAACCCGACTATAAAATGCGATAGGTTTTACTTTACCATCACTTTCTTCTTGCAACAAAATTGCAGCAATACCTACAGAACTGGCATCTGTGTGCAACTGATGTGACTTCTTCACATTATAAATACCTAAAACTGGTTCCTCTATCATCAACTGCTTTAATTTCTTAAATGCTTCGATTCATTCTCCCGACCAATTGAACACAACATTTTTTCTAGTTAACTGAGTAATAGGTTTTGCTATGTTGGCATAATGAGGTATAAATTTACGAAAAAACCCTGTTAAACCAAGAAACCTACGTATCTCTGAAACATTCTTTGGGGCCGGAAACTGCTCAATTGCTAGAGTTTTTCCTTTACTCGGTTGTAAACCCTCACCACTCAATTCATGCCCAAGAAAACTGACAGATTTTTTTAAAAATGAACATTTCGACAAACGCAAGGTTAACCCATTTTCTTTTATGATTTTCAAAAATTCTTCTAACAATTCAATTCCCTCTTCAACCGTATTTGATGTCACTATGACCTCGTCAACATAACTGACCACTTTACCACGTAATGGTTCCATGACCTTAGCCATCATTGCCTGAAATGCACTTGGCGCATTCCGTAGCCCAAAAGGCATTCTGTTAAACTCGAAATGGTCATGATGAGTCACAAAACCAGTGTATTGCTTCGATTCTTCAGCTAACTCTATTTGACAGACATTAGATCCAAGGTTGAAAAATATTGTTTACCCGCCAATGTTGGCATAGCCCACGGCTGTTTTTCTGTTATGGAATTCAATTCTCTGAAATCGATACATAAACGGTCTTCGCCATTTTGCTTCTTTACCAATACTATTCGAGATGCATATAACGATTTTGACGGACGAATAATTTTTAAGGTGATTAGTTCATCTATTATTTTTTCAACCGTCTGCCGCTTAGGAAGGGGCATTTGATACGGTTTACGATTCACAGGCTTGTTTGAATTTAAAACAATATCCATGGTAAAATTCTTTCAATTTTTCACCGAAAAACATTGGTAGTTACTTAAAAGTTGTTGCAATTTTCTTCCACCACTATTATCAATATCATAAGTGTGGTGGTCAACCATTGGTACAATTTCACATTTTCCATCTTCCATTACCACTCTCATTTTCTTCAAAATATCACGGCCTATCAATACATCATAAGGCATACTTTCGCTGTTAACAATTAAAAATTTACATAAATATTCATTGTTTTCAATTGAGATCGTCGTTGACAATGCTTCCTTGCATTCATACACACCCCCAGCAAATCCTTTCAAATTAACTTCCACTCCAACAATTTTACCTTCACATTGATTTGCCAATTTTTTTTCTATTAAAGAACTTCCGCTTCCAGAATCTATTAGTCCTTTACACTCCATATTAGCAATTTTAATATCTTTTATAATTTCTTTGTTATTAATTTCGGTTAATTTTTTTATAGTATTAACTTTCGCATTTTGCTTTATTTCACAATTTTTCGCAATATGTCCTTTTCCTTTACATTTAAAACATATTGGACCGTCTAATACATTTGTTACGTTTCCGGTTATAACATTTCCTTTTGTAGTTACTTCATTACGTTCTTTATCGCTCAAACCGTTAATAATATATCTAATCACAGCATTTTCTTCAACTCGACCCCGTTTTCCAAGTGCTATCATCCTGTAATAATATTCAATTCGAGTCTCATCTCTGCGTATACGTGAATTCATTAATTTGATATGTACGAGTATATCTGCTGTATTAATAATACACGGAAAATCTGTAAGAAATTCACAAACAAACTCACTCCACGTCTTGAATATTGACTGAGAATCTATCCAGCCTTTTGCAACACCTTTCAATTTACTTAACATTGCCATGTTTACCAATCCGTCGTCCCATCTATATGCATCTTTTAATTGCTCTACCCTTTCAACAAATTGTATAGATGTTATATCATTTTTGCAAGGATCGAAATTTGGCAACATATCTATAATTTCTTTTAAACCCAATTTATTATTGTTCAAAACACTCATTTCATTATGAAAATTAGCATTGTGTTCACATCCTTGAGATGAACTCAAATTAAGCATATTTTCGTTTATTGCTCTGATTTGTCCAATGCCTGTAACTAATGGTGTACTTATTGGTGTATTTAACTGTGCATACGACGCTGAAATTGGATTTTCTGTTACAATAACATAACTAGTCATGCTTACTTCGCTACTGCGTTCCCAAACAAAAGGCGTTTGCTGAGTCGTGCTAAAACTTACCGCTGCTGTCACAGACGTTGTAGCCGGGACCAAATTTGTTGCGCTATTCGCTACCGTGTACAATTGCTCATCATGACTATTTGAACTGACCGGAGCTATTGCTGATGCCAACAAGCCGGTCTGCCCCAATGCTGCTGTGAGTGTTGCAATTATCTTTTTTAGACCACCCACCTCTTGCTGCAATTGCCTCAAATCGTTATTCACTTGATCACCCATCAGTTCACCTTCATCCCCGTGACTCGCCTGTTCTAATGAAACCGCGCCATCATCTTCCTGCAATGTGTTACACCCAATGCTTTGTAGCCTCAAAATTAGTTCTTCTTTTGTGCCCGACGTTTTCATTTTCGCATCGCCTAACGCTCTTTTTAATTGCACGACAGTACATTTCGCAAGCTCCATCGTATGCAAAATTACACGAGTTACTTTTCTCACTTCTGACTGTCACGAGTCTACTTCCAAAAGATAATAGTAAGCAAGTTTTATAAAAACGTTATAATTTTTTATTCAGTATGTAATTACGGAACACGACTCGTTCGATCAATTACCATTTCAATAATAATCTCTTTTTATAAATTAATGAAAAAATATGCCATATCGCTTCTATACAAATGTTACTAGATGAATCAAAACTAATAGTACTTGAGTGTAACCTGACACATGTATGTATGTTCAAGAAGGTATTCGATGACGGATAGCCACTTTGCCCTTGTATAGCCCACCCTAATCTTGTCTTCGTTGCTATCGGTTGGTTAGGAACTGCCTTCACGAATTTAAGAGGTACGGTTACCTGCCAGTCTTGCATTAACGAAGATTGTATTGGAAGGCCAGCCATAGCTGTATAGTTTTCGCTTATTTTCATATAGCATTGCAGTCTCAACCCCGGTTATCATAAACGTTTAGTTGGCGTGTACCCCACTTATCTTGAATTAAGCCCTAACGGATGAGTTTTCATTGGCAGTTTTGTCACCGGCCCTTCTAAGGCTCCTTAAATACTTGTTCTTCAATCCACGTCACCGATGAGCCTTCATCTAAAAAGGCAAACTTATCAATAAAATTACAAAAATTGACAATGCCGCTGGCAGTTGTGCTAGCATGTGCTGGACCATTTAGGGCGTTAAGAGCCGTATTTCCATGTAAAAGTTGATGATGTTTAGCATTACAGCCGTCTATCCCAGAAGTTTTAGTTGCGAAGCAGCTGCGTCAGAGAGCGTTAAGGCATTGGCCACATTTCATCTGTTGTTTACACTCAGCTTTTTGAACTCCTCACATTGTGCTATTATGTGCCCATTAATCTTGCAGTGACCGCATATGGTATCTCGTTGTGTAGTAGATGTTTGCATATTCGTATTAACTATCCCGCTTTTCTTCATGCTAGTGTATCCAACTACTTGGCTAGCCGCTTCAGAGCCAATCGCTAAAAACTTTTACTATGGGAGCATTTTGTCCCTTGGGATGCATAGCCCAGGCAAGTTTATGGTTCCTTGGCAATTTGTCAACTAGCTCTTCACCAGCATAGGATTGTATATAGTCACTCAGACGACAGGACTCCATAGTTGATTATATATTTCGTACGCAGAGTGCAAAATCTATAAGGGCATCAAGCTTGTATTTTATAGGTGGAAGCCTTTGTACCTTTTCGATATATACCTCTGGCCTACCGAAACATATCCGTAGAGTTCCAATGACAACAGGACTGCATAGTTGAATATATATTTCGTACGCAAAGTGCAAAATCTATAAGGGCATCAAACTTGTCTTTTATAGCTGGAAACCTTTGTACCTTTCCGATCAAATTTTCGATAATTAGTCTGGCCTGCCGAAACATATCCGTAGAGTTGCAAAAATTTCGGCAACCATCGCTGGCTATAGAAGCTTGCTCCGTATCCTTTCCCGGGCCTTGCCCTTTAAGCATGCTTGCAGCCTTATTAAATTTTCGGCATAAGAGTAGTTCTGTGCTGGTTTCGAAGTTACTAAGGAAAAGAGGCACTCCTCCGGATTGCCATGAAAGTCGCCCCTGCGGCTATGCGAAAAAACTGAATACAAAACTGTTGGAAGAAGAGGCATCAGATCCGTAGATCAACCATCGAATTGCACGTCATTACCTTTGTAGTTAGTCGCCTCTTACGACCAGTATGCCTACCTGCTAGTCGTAATTTCCCGTAGTCCCAGGAACCTCGCGTCTTCAATAGGATTGGACCATAGTAAAATTGTCGTTAGAAGAGTCGGCTCAGTTAAGCAAATGAAAAGATGGCCTGTGGCAGTTCAGTAAAAACTGTCGGCTCAGCAGTTCCGGATGCTCGCGTGTATTGAGCATTTTGGCCTCCTGATGAAGGTGAGACTCCGATGACATAAGCAGACATCCCGTAGCAGTTCTGATGGCGATGTTTTGGCAGACTTGCAATTTCCTCCAGTTGGTGTCGGCAAGGTTGGGTGACCATATGGGCGCAGCGTAATCAATAACCGGTCGGCCAACACCCTTATATGTAGCAAGCAATGTTTCTTTGTCTTTTCCCCAAGTACTGCCGGCCAGTGACTTGAGGATCTTATTCGGGCTCTGTACCTTTGAAGCTATTGCGGTGGCATGACCAGCGAAGGTGGGGCCGTTGTCAAACGTCTCACCCAAGATTTTCGGGTGGTTGACAGTAGGTAGAGGTACTCCGTCTACGTGGACATTTAAATCTTGCCCCATCTGCGCATTCCATGTCGTAAACAGGATCGCCGTCGATTTAGTCGGAGATAGGGTCAGATTTCGCTCGGTGAAGAAGCTGGAAGGTCACGTAACTTTTGATTCTAGTACAGAGTTCGTCAATGGAGGGACCCTTGCCCGAGACCATTATCGTGCAGTCGTCAGCGTAGGAAACAATGGAGACTCCCTCTGGTGGGGGGAAGTCTCGAAATATAGAACTTAAGCAAAAGGGAGAGAGAACAACACCTTGCGGCACCCCTTGTTTTATTCTTCGTGTCCTAGATTTCTTGTTCCTGAATTTGACTGATGCCTGTCGACCATTGAGGTAATTAGCGGTCCACCTTTTAAGGTCGTGTCTCTTCCAGGTCTCGATGGAGTGTGGCGTGGTTGACCGTATCAAATGCATTTGATTCGCAGTTTTCGTTCGTATTTCGTTAGTAGTCCATCCGTTTAAATTAAAAGCCTGACAGGCGGTAACTGATTTATTTTGTTGTGTTGATCTTCCGGCAGGGTAGTAAGCTGATTTTTGAAATTTTGCGCTAATAGAAATAAAAACCAGCACCCAAGCAAGTAGGACAACGATCAGAAAGGTGGAAAAGGACTTTTAAAATTCGAATTACAAAGCTTATACGCTAAAAAAGACAAGATAAACACCGAACTACTAAGGATACATCTGCAATTGTCCGGACTCTTGCCCACGGTTGCATTGATGGACTGCTTCGACCACATAGAGACGGGAATCAAACGCGAACTACAACGCAAGTATGAAAAACTGAACCGAAAATTGGACCAGTTAACGGGCTGACGCGATCACAGCCGTTAGCAACGAAGAAGCGCAATTTCTAGGGAAAGGCCTGAAGCACAACATCGCGGATAGCAATAAGGCAAAAAAAACTGAGCAAGCGATAGTAGATGCAGAGGTTGCAATATCGCTTTTTCCATATGAGGAACAGGAGCACGCAAGGGAGATGTGCAGAGAAATCATAAGCAAGGAAGTAAGAGCCCAGGAAGCACAAAAAGGAAATAAGGAGCTGAAAATATTGAAAAGGCTACAACGAAAGCTAAAAGATAACACCATCGTCACAACGAAGGCAGACAAAGTAAACACAACAGTGCTAATCAGTGAAGATGAATATATAGCAAAGGCAGAGAAGCTCATCGAGGAAATAAAATGCCGCATTATTAGGGATATCCCCACGGATAAATACCAGACCGAAGTTAAAAAGGTTATAAAAAATGCTACCATGTGGCATATACCCTAACACAAATGAATCCATCTGCTCCTCCACTCATTGCGTTACCTAAAATCCACAAGCAGGAGACGCCGATGAAATCCATAATTAATTTTAAGCCCACGCCGGGTTATAAACTGTCGAAACATCTAAAAACGATTTTAAACGACACTCTGAAACACAATAAGTAATACGATAGAGCTACTCCAAAGACTTGATACCTTTAAACTCACAAAAAACAGTAAACTCGTATCCTTTGAAATAAAGGACTTATACCCGTCAATACCACTAACAGAGACAATGGATATAGTCAACAAAACACTACTGAACAAAACTGAATATAAGGTAAAAACTGCGCAAATTACCAACGCGCTAAGAACAACGCTGCGGCAAAACTACTTCCGGTTCAACAACAAAATATATAGACAGACAAACGGACTAGGAATGGGTAACCCAACATTGGCCATTCTCATGAAAGCATTCATGCAAAACTTGAAAGGAAAATATTGTAACGAATTCGATGATTCCTTGATTATCAATCCTGGGTTCGATCACTATAAAGTCAAATAAACACAAGCACAGATATTGTAACTAATAGCTAGATTTATTTACTAGTAATAAACGCAATACAAATTTAAGAGTTTGGTAACTTCGCAGTAGTTCACTGAACAACACTTGAAAATAAACTGATCAACCTGCCTTGCTTGGTCACTGCCTTATATAGTCCGACAGGGTGCTACCCCACGCGCCTAGAAGTTTCTTCCTAGTTACACGTTTGCACGCTTAAGAGTAGCCATCGTTATCTCTGTTGTGTTTAACTAGTTGTGAGAGTGTTATTGAGCTAGGGATGGTACATGCTTAAGAATAATCGCCACACTGCCCTCCACCTCACATTGCCGGAACCAAACGCAGCTAGCCTTTCCAAATGGACCACCTTAATCTTATTCCTTGGCCTTCCCATAGTTTGTATGCGATATACCACATCGTTGATCCGTTTTATGACTTTGTATGGGCCTTCCCAGTTACATTGTAGTTTTGGGGACAAACCTTTCCTACGCTGTGGGTTGTATAGCAGCACTAAATCTCCTTCTATAAAACCTTCCGAATTTATTGCTTTGTCGTACCTGGCCTTCATCTTATCGCTCATGATCTTACTCCGTTGTCTCACAAGGTCGTGAATTTCTCTCATTTCTTCTTCCAATACGCTAGTAGATTTCCGAGCATTTACTCCTTTATCAGCGTTTATCCCAAACTTCAAATCAGCTGGCAATCGAAGATCATTCCCGAAAATTACCGTTCCAGGAGTCTGACCAGTTGTTTCATGTACTGCTGAGCGATATGCCATTAGGAATAAGGAGATGTGAGTATCGCAATCCATCTGGAACTTATCCACTACTATCCTCAGGTGCTCTTCCAAGGTTCTATTGAATCGTTCCACCATGCCATCTGACTGAGGATGTAGTGCAGTTGTTCGAGTTTTTCGAATGTCCAATGTCTTGCACATTTCCTGGAACACAGCTGATTCGAAATTTCTGCCTTGCTCAGAATGTATCTCCATCGGTGCACCAAACCTAGCTACCCAATTGTTAGTAAACACTTCTGCTATGGTTTCTGCCTCTTGATTTGGAATAGGGTACACTTCTGGCCATTTGCTGAAATAGTCCATAACTACCCGTACATATTTGTTTCCGAGTTTGATAGTAGGAAATGGACCAGCTACATCCATGGCTATCCTCTCAAATGGCGCCCCTGAGTTATACTGTTTAATTTGGCCATGGCTCCTTGATTTCGGTCCTTTAGCTTTGATGCATACTTCACATTTGGCAATCCACTCCGCGACCGATTGACGGCAACCAACCCAATACAATCTTTGCTTGACTTTCTCCAAGGTCTTAGTGACTCCAAGATGACCTCCACTTGGACCGCTATGTAATTCTTTGAGTACATCAGGGATTTTCTTCCTTGGGACGACTATCAGCTTTCGAACACATTGACCATCCTCACTCTCCCATATTCGATGCAAACAACTGTCGCTCGTTTCGTTCGATTCCCTGAATCGCGCGTGAGATCTGGATCTTCGTGCTGACACTTCCTTATTTTATCCATGTCCCATGCGTCGGTAGATGTTATAGTCATCAGCCGCACATCTATTATGTCTTCTTTTGCCTCAGCTTTGGAACAATGCTTGCATTCCAAGTTACATGGTATTCGTGATATTGCATTAGCATTTCCGTGGGTGCTACCTTTGCGATGCTCTATGGAAAAGTCATAACTTTGCAGTCGCTCTATCCACCGTGCCAATTGACCTTCCGGATTACGGAACTGTAAGAGCCATTTCAACGCTGCATGGTCTGTCCTGACGTGGAATCGCTGCCCATAGAGATACTTGTGGAAATATTTAACGCACTCTACCAATGCCAACAGTTCTCTCCGGGTTACAAAAAAGTTCCTTTCAGGCTTCCCAATTGTTCGGCTATAGTATGCAACTACCTTCTCCTGTCTATCAACAATCTGGGACAAAACACCTCCTATAGCATAACCACTCTCATCTGTATCCAGAATAAACTTTGCACCTGGAATTGGATATGCTTACATCGGGGCAGTGCATAGTCGTTGCTTCAATGTTTGAAAAGACACCTCCTGTTCATTCTTCCATTCAAAACTCATATTCTTCTTGGTAAGGTCATGGAGACTACTAGCTACGCTGACAAAATTCGGTACAAATCGGCGATAATACTTGCACAGCCCAAGGAAGCTCCGTAACTCATGCAAATTTCTCGGTCTTGACCAATCCTTTACAGCTTAGATCTTTTCCTTAGCAGTGGAGATTCCCTCCGTAGTTACCTTGTGACTCAAATAGCTTGGGACTTAGTTTCAGACCAGCATCAGCTATTCTTTGGAAACTCCCTCCAAGTTCTTTAGGTGTTCCTCAAAGCTTTTTCCCAGCACGATGATGTCGTCGAGGTACATCAAACATGTTTTCCAGTGCCATCCTTTTAGTATCTGATCCATGAGTCTCTCAAAAGTAGCTGGAGCATTGCATAGAACGAATGGCATTACCGTAAATTGCCAAAGCCTTTCTTCAACGCTGAAGGCCGTCTTCTCTTTATCTTCATCCTTTACTTCCACTTGCCAGTAGCCGCTTCTTAAATCCAGTGTGGAAAACCATTTCGTACCGGATAACGAGTCTAAAGTTTCGTCGATTCTTGGCAAAAGATAGCTGTCTTTCTTAGTTACATCGTTCATCTTCCGGTAATCCACACAAAACCTAATTTTTCCACCCTTCTTTTTCGCTAGTACTACCGTTGAGCTCCATGGACTAGCTGATGGTTCGATCACGCCGCTGTCACTCATTTCATGTATAATTTCTCTAACTACTTGGCGTTTGGCCAATGGAATACCACGAGGAGCTTGGCGGATTGGTCTTGCATCACCAGTATCAATTTGATGCTTCACAACTTTGGTCCGACCTGGTTTAGAACCAACCTTGTCAAATATGCTCGAGTACTTTGATAGGGGTTCCTTTGCCTTTTTCTGATGATCTTTTTCGAGGCCTGGCGTCCACGACGTGATATCATCTGAAAGATTAATCTTGATGGTAGAATCATTTTCCTGAAGCTGTTTACAATTGATAACTACCTCGACCTCTTGGCATTGTCCCAATATTGCGCCTTTGGAAAGTTTAATCGGCGATTTGAACTGATTAAGTACTCTTACCGGTACACGTCCATCTTGTTTTGTCATGGCCAGGGGTTTTCCTACTAATATGTTCGTCCTTGATTTGTTTGCTGCCTCGACAACCCACAATTGGTTTGCCCCATAATCTCCATCAATCTTTGCCCATATTATTGCTTCCGACTTCGGTGGAATTTGTTGGCTCTCCTCCACAAGCACTCTCTTACTAAGGTATTTGTTTTCGTAACCAAAATTTAATGGCACATCCATGTTCTGGTAATTCATAATCCTGTTTTGCATGTCGATCTTGATGCCTTGCTCACCTAAGAAGTCCACACCAACTATGAATTCGTCAACAATATCTGCTCCTATAAAACTGTTTAGTTTAACGACTGATTTGGTTGGGAGGTTTGCTCATCTCCTTCAGCTTTGCGTTTTCGTCCACCTGAATTGCTGGGGTTACTGGAGCCAGTGCCGCAATAACGTGCTATGTAACCTGGTTTTCCGCACTTAAATCATTTAATGACACCATCACTTTTTTTCTGTACTCCGTTCAACGCTTCCAAAATTTTGTCTACTCAAGCCGGAGTGTCCACTTCTACGCGATGAGCCTTGTATGCAGGTTTACTCAAAAGCGAGGCTGTTTCCTGCGTCAGAGCATGCGATATCGTTTCAGCGAATGTCCTTTTGGGGTTTGCATATGTGGCCCGCTTCGTCTCCATATCGCGTATTTCATTTATGAAACACTGGATTTTCACCCTCTCCGTATACTCTACAGGTGCGTCTGCATTTGCTACATGGGCCAACCTCTCGATATCCGATGCAAATTCCTGCAATGTCTCATTAGCCTTCTGACAGCGATTCTGTAGCTCTATTTGGTATATCTGTTTTCGATGTTCGCTACCATAGCGTTTCTCAACTGCACCCATCAATGCTTCATAATTATTGCGTTCACCGTCGGGAATCGTCTGTAAGATTTCGGCTGAAGGACCCTTCAATGCCACGAACAGTGCAGCAACTTTGTCTTCAGTGCCCAAATTATTCACCGCTGCCGTCTTCTCAAACTGTAGCTTAAATACCTAGAAAGGAACAGATCCATCAAATTACGGGGATTTTACCTGGGGAGTATTCGCTGAAGCAGATGGACGGTTCAGTTGTAACTCCTGGGTCCGGCCCCTTAACGCATCTACCTCGGCCTCGATTTTCTCCTCAAACTGCATTATTTTCTCGTCCATGCGTGCCTCTAGCTTCAATGACATCCTAGCTTCCTGCTCGTCCAGCTTTGCAGAGATCTGCGATAACACCTCTGCTGAACTTTGTGATGATATTTCGGAAATACGTGCCTCCAACTTGGATGTAGTACGTGTATCTTGTCCTTCCAGCTGAGATGCCATGTGTGTCTTCTGTTCTTCCAGCTGAGTTGAAATGCTTGACGACATCTGAGTCAATACAGCCAATAACGCGTTTGTATCCACACTTGCCACTGGATTCCGAGCCTCCTTTTTCTCTTCCCTTTTTCGTCGAAGCCTCCTCCACAAGATGAAAAACATAATCATCATCGTTGATTCCTTCAGCTTCCATTGCCTCCCGTAGTCGTGATTGTAGCTCGTATTTATTGCCTGTGGTGTTTAGTCCGCGTTGTTCTAACTTAGCTTTGAGTCACTGAATCTTTAATTCATTCAACTTAGCGATGCCCTTGTTATCCTTGCAACCACTGGTATTTATTTAACAATACCGCTTCTGACACCAATTGTGACGAATTCGATGATTCCTTGATTATCAATCCTGGGTTCGATCACTATAAAGTCAGATAAACACAAGCACAGATATTGTAACTAATAGCTAGATTTATTTACTAGTAATAAACGCAATACAAATTTAAGAGTTTGGTAACTTCGCAGTAGTTCACTGAAAAACACTTGAAAATAAACTGCTCAACCTGCCTTGCTTGGTCACTGCCTTATATAGTCCGACAGGGTGCTACCCCACGCACCTAGAAGTTTCTTGGTTGTTCGCTCCTCCTGAATACAACATATAACATAGCGGCAAATAACACTGGTCAACAACATTTTTGTACATGGGTCGTGCGTATATTTTTTTTATTGCTTCTGCACCCAGAAATAAGAATATGAACATAAAAAAGTTTTTGATTTGGTTTTGTTCGAAAAAAATGAAAAAAACGAAAAACATGAAAATTCATAAAAATTTGACATAGATTTGATTTATTCTAGTATAGTAAAAATCAGTTTAAGATTTATTCTTATAAATACAGTTTTAGAATACAGTTTAAATGTTTAAAAATGCTTTTTCCTGCTTTTCCTGCCATATTCGGCAACATTTTCTCTTATTAACGTCCAACTATAGTCCTCCATCATGCTTTCCGTATACCGGCCTTGGTAGCGTTTCTCAAACTCCATTATATCTTGATGGAATCGCTCCCCGTGTTCTTCTGAATAAGCTCCCATATTATCTTTGAATTTATCCAGATGTGAATGTTAATCTTTAGCGACATTCTACATCCGATGGCGGAAAATTCGTAATCATGCCAGTTATCAGCTCTTCATAATTTTCATCCCTATTATTTCCAAGAAAGCCATGAACTACTGCCTTAAAACTGTTCCACGCTAGTTTCTCCTCATGGCTAAGTAGGTCCGGGAAATATCGCAGTTCATAATTTTTTTTATTTGAGGGCCAACAAAGATTCCAGCTTTAATTTTCGCCTCTGACAGCTTTGGGAAAAAAGTCTGCAAATATTTGAAAGCTTTAGACTCAATATTAAGAGCCTTCACAAATTGTTTAATAAGGCCCAATTTAACACGCAATGGCGGCATCAATATGTTTTTAGGATCGACAATTGCTTCATGTTTAATATTAAATCTTTCCACTCCATACTCAGTACGTTCAGGCCAATGTTTTTGGCGATATTGGGCGGCACCATTTCTGCTATCCCATAGGCAAAGATAACAGGAGTGTTGGTATATCCACTTTGCATTCCAGTAAAAAAACAAACCATCTTGAAGTCTCCAATAAACGTCAAGCTGTGTAGTTCTGCTTATATTTTTCTCTGTGATTATATTTAATAAATTAATAATATCTTTTATATTCTAAAGTTAAAATTAAAGTTTCTCTATCTCTATGGCGCGATATACAACAGGTATATCATCATAAACCTCCTAAGAGATTTTTGCGCCAAGCTTCTCTTCCAATTTGTGGTGTGCCGATTTGAATTTTGCCTACAAATTGGTGGGACCTACAGTTTTTTGCCGACTCCGAACGGCATCTACAAAGGAGACGAATTTTTGCTGAGAAGCCTGTCATGGCAGAAATACACTCGGAGAGTTTGCCAAACCACTGCCGAGGGGCGACCCCGCTTTGAAAAACTTTTTTCAAATCACTTTTGATGTTACCTGTACCAGGGCTCGAACCATGGACCTTCGGTGTGGTAGGCCGGCAACACTACCTTCACACCACGGCGGCCGCAAAAGTTAAAAATTAAAGTTTATAGAGATAAATATCTAATTGTGCTTCACTACTTGGTGTGAATAGTGTTAAAAAGTTTTGATAGTGATTCATTATTATAAATTCATTTTGTTGAATTTGTGTGTTCTTATTTCTTATTTCTTTTTCGTTACAGCTGTTTTGCGTGGTTTGTTGAACGTCAGATACAGTGTGTTTAAAACTGTTCGCTCAGTACTGTGTCATTTAAACTGTCAGGGTTGTTTTTCTTTAATCCGCTAAATTTTTTTCTTAACTTATAATTTTTATTATAAATTTATATAAGTATTTATACGAAAATGTCGTGCATGATAGCAAACTGCCAATTAAAAAGCGAGTCCGAACGCTTTGTAGCTTGCTGGCTGTGTGATGGACTTGTCCACGCCAAGTGCACTGGGTTAACCGGTAGAATAGCTGACCTGCTTAACGAAGGAAAAGGCCTGCGCTGGTCTTGTTCCAAATGCCGGTCGACGGAAGTTGATCTGTGTAAAATCTTTAGGCATATCAGGCTTTTCTGAAATAAGCAAAGATTTTTCATTGTTGACTGAAAAATTCCAAAAATATGAAAATATTTTCAAAACCTTGGAAACTTTGGAGAATTCGCCTCATTTGGAATGCCCTGATAATCGCGAAAACAAGCGCAGGCGTACGGATGATCGGCCTACTACCTCAACAGTCCCGAACTTGCCTCAACCCCTCGAACTTATAGATTTGGCTTCTCCAATTTCTAGTACGGTTGTCCGAGCAACGTCGAAGAACGCCCCTTCAAAAATGTCCACTAAGAAAAACCAGGAAATTCCAACTATTGCAATGGAGTCTGAACCAATCGTTGGTAAGCTGGTTGTGGTTCCTCGCAATAAATCTATTTTTGTGTCTAGGTTCCATCCAGACACTACCGAGGATGATTTGTTGTACCATATTTCTTCTAAAGTTAAAGATCAAAGCGTAACTGTTAGAAAATTTTATTTCACATATCAAAGAAGTATGTCTTCGTTTAAGATTGATGTATCTGCGAAAGATTTCGATACTCTTTTGGACAGCTCTTTTTGGCCTCCCGGGGCTCTTGTGCGGGAGTTTGAATACAGACCGAATAGGAATGTTCAAAATGTAGCGAAAATTTCTCGTAATAACGTTGAGTCAAAAAACTGAGCACTAAATCCGTGAATATCTTTTATCAAAATGTCAGAGGTCTAAATACCAAATTAACTGATCTCTTTTTGAAATCTTTTCATTGTAATTATAACGTAATTGCTTTTACCGAAACTTGGCTAAAACCTCATGTTTTCAATTCAGAGTTTTTATGTAATGAATATCAAGTATATAGAAATGATCGCTTGAACAGAGTCGGGGGTGGTGTTCTACTTGCCGTTCATTCCTCCATCCCTTCAGAAGAGGTTAATATTCCTAACATCGATTTCATTGAGTTCAAATGCATCCGCCTTCAACTAGACAACGTCTTTATGTACTTATATGTTTGCTACATCCCTCCAGCATCAGATTTTTCAGTCTACATGCAACATGTCTCTCTGCTCAAAACTGTTAACCTTATGACTAAAGCTTCAGATTCAATTATTGTTTTGGGTGATTTTAACTTACCTCATATATCGTGGAACATATCTGATGGTAACATTATTCCAAATCCGTCCAAACTGGGGTTCAATGACTTTTTAGATGGAATTTCCGATCTTTGCCTTAATCAAATAAATGTTACCGCTAACAAGTTTGGGAAAGTCTTAGATTTAGTGTATGTTAATGATATAAACCAATTTTCTGTAAATCGTTGTGATCCGTTGGTTTTACCAGAAGACCTTTACCACCCTTCTATGGAAATAGTCTACGAAACCATAAGTAATGGCCAAGGCCCTCAATGCTACTCACGTAGTAGCTTTGATTATAACTTTTCCAAAGCAAACTACAAGAAATTAAATAAAGAACTGTCTAAATTAATGTATATTGGAACGATTTTTCGTCATCCCTCGTCAAATTTGGTTTTGAGACAAACCGGTTTCGGCGTTGTGCCATCATCAGTGTCGATTTTCGTTCTGATCTGTTGTGGTCGTTTGTCTTGTATTTATAGTAGGTAGCAGGTAACGTCAGCATGGGTGTCTGTTTGTGTACGTGTGTGCATGTGTTGTGTGTGTACATTCAGAAACGGGGGTGGATTTGCATCGATCGGTTTTTTTGTGGTTGACTGAGGCAGGTAAAAGTTGGTGATTTTTGTTGTTTGCCCTTTTTTGCTTGTTTGTTGTTTTTGATCTTTTGCTGTTTTGTGCTTATTTGTCGGTGCGTGTGTGTTTGTTGTACCTGAGTGGTTGCTTTGTTTTTTGTAAACCAATTTGAGAAGTTTATTCCTAAATGTAAAGTAACTTATGATCATCCTACGCAAGCTTGGTTTACTAAAGAGCTTAAGGCTCTTAAAAATAGGAAAACGCGATCATTTAATTTATATAAGAAATCCGGATTAAATAAACATTACCTACTGTATTCCATTCTACGTCAGGAGTACATAGATTTAAATAAAAAGTGCTATAAAGCTTATATCTCTAAAACCAAAAGAGACATTATTCTCAATCCTAAGTCATTTTATGGTTTCGTAAATTCTAAACGTAAAGTATCAGGGTTTCCCTCAGCCATGAAATATCAAGACATTATATCTAGCGATGATCAATGTATCGCAAATTTTTTTGCTCAATTTTTCACTTCTAACTATTCTGCTGTCACCAGTTTAAACTTTCAAAACTATCCCTATAAGCTACACGGGACAAATTCAATTAATTCACCAATTATATGCGCCAAAGATGTTCTAATTTACCTTAAAACCTTAAAAGAATCTTTTAAATATGGTCCTGATAGGATTCCTACATGTTTCTTGAAAAAGTGTGCGAACCATATTTACCAACCCCTTACCAATTTGTTCAATCTATCACTAAAGTGTGGTGTTTTTCCAACTGCGTGGAAAGAATCGTTTCTTCTACCGCTGCATAAAAGCGGGAGTAGGTCTTCTATAGAGAACTATCGTGGCATCGCAAAGCTTTCTGCCATCCCAAAATTGTTTGAAGCTATTGTTACAAATCAACTTACGGGTCCGATCTCTACTTTGATAGCTGACTGCCAACACGGGTTCAGTAAGGGAAAGTCCACAGTTACGAATTTACTTGAGTTTACCAGTCATGTCTCAAATGGCTTTAGAAAAAATCTGCAAACTGACGTTATTTATACGGATTTCAGCAAAGCTTTTGACAAAGTGTGTCACTCATTACTTATTCATAAACTCGATCAGTTGGGCTTCCAGCCGGGTCTCAATCGCTGGATCTCTTCTTACCTTAGTGACAGGACACAAAGAGTAATGTTTAAAAATTTAGTATCCAATGTCATTTATGTCTCTTCGGGGGTTCCTCAATGAAGCCATCTTGGCCCGATTCTGTTCTTGTTGTTTATAAATGATATTTCTACAATGATAAAATCTTCAAAAATGTTAATGTATGCCGACGACGTAAAGCTTTTCATGTCATTCGCGTCTTTTGAAGATAGAAATAAGCTACAATCAGATCTAGATACACTTGTTACTTGGTGCGATTTAAATTATATGCCACTAACCTTAAAAAATGTAAACACATGGGTTTTTCGCGTGGAATTTCTCAGCCGGCTTCCTATACAATTAAAAATTATAGTCTTGAGCAAGTGTATGATTTTGTTGACCTGGGGGTTGCTATGGACTATAAACTCAGTTTCAACCGCCATATTAACACAACAGTCAATAAGGCTAGAGGTGTCCTAGCATTCGTTAAACGATGGTCTAAAGAATTTAGCGACCCTTATGTAACTAAAGCCCTCTTCACTACATTAGTCAGACCGATACTTGAATACGGTTCTATAATTTGGAACCCGCGTTACCAGATTCATGTAGATCGCCTTGAATCAGTTCAAAAACAATATTTACTATTTGCCTTAAGAGATTTTCATTGGGATCCCTGGTACAATCTGCCACCCTATACGAATCGATTAAAACTCATTAATCTGCACACACTTTCTAGTCGGAGGGAAATGATTGGAATTATTTTTATGATTAAATTGCTAAATGGTTCACTATCCAGCCCATTTCTTCTAAGTGAAGTGAACTTCAATGTACCGTCTCGTCCTTCAAGGCATTTTAAACCTCTAGTCTTAAAACAGTGCCGAACCAATTTTCAGTTAAATGAGCCTTTTCGCTGTTTGTGTCAAGATTATAACTCTCTTTCTGGTAGATTTGATATTTCAGACTCGCTTTTCAGCATAAAAATTTATTCTTTCTATCCTAAATTCATAGCTACTGATTGTTTCTCATTCTTTGACTTCTATATTAACTTCTAACAATAATTTTATTCTGTTAACTAGTTATTTCTTGATGTATAATCTATCCTATATCTACTTTACTTAGCTGATGAGGTTTTCTCTGTAGCTGAGCAGTTTTAGATCTCGACGATTAACAAACCAAAGCCTTTCAACGACTCGGCACGAACGAATAATCCGCGCGTTATGCGGATGCGCCCCTCGCGCCGGTCGGGCGGGATATGGTGGGTAATCCGTTGGGAATTATTATTATTATTATTATATTATTATTAAAACTTGCCACTTGTATTCCGTATATTTGATTGCAGTTAATAGCATTTTAATACAGTCATAATTTTCTTTGAGATGTATGGAATGTGCCAGTGGAATAGATGGAAATTTGTTCCCATTGTGTAGTAGAACTGCTTTTAGACTTTTTGTTGAGCTGCCGATAAAGAGGCGCCATTCATTTGTATTACAAGGAATACCAATTGCTTCAAATAAACCTTTCACGTCATAGCAAAAACAGAGTCCATCTTCCTTACTGTTGAAACAAGAAAATTCTTCATGACGCTTTCTTTGCCGAGATATTCGAACATCAGAAGTAAGTAAATTTCGATGTTTAAGCAGCGATGCTAATAACTCTGCTTTGTCTTTTGATAGATTTAAGTCTCTTATTAAGTCATTGAGATATTCAGAGTTGATGAGATGTGGTATTCCTGGTTCAAATTGAGGAACAAATTCGGAATGTACGGATGCAGATGAACTCGGTGTTTGAAAGCTGCCTTGAGTGAATAGTTGCTTTTCCAACACAGGTGGATCAGGTACAAGATTTTGTTTCGAATGTGGTACTGGAGCGGATGTCGAGGGTAGTTCCGGATGTATTGTTTTCCTTAAACGTTTCCCTTTCAGTGGTTTCACTACACAAAAATAGCAATCAGTGTCATGATTACTCGGTTCCCTCCAAATACTCGGCACTGCGAACTTCATGGCTCTTTTCTCACCCTGGTACTAAACTATAATAAAACGTAAAGCATTTCATAATATTTCAATATACATATATGAAAAAGTTAGTACAATAAAAAAGAGAAAATAAACTTACGCTTCAGAATGCTTCTGCAAGAGTTACATGAAACATGTGGAGCCCATTTTTTGTCCTGGTTTTTAACAGGTAGACCGAAGTAGGCTAGGTAGGTCTCGCAAATCCTTGTGTTTTTAGTTAAATCAAACTTTTTTTGTCTTCTCTCTCTTTACAACTTCTCGAAGACATCATTCCTCTGTGATATGCAAAAACATAGTGTCGCCCACAACGAGTGACCCAAGAAACTACAGCTTCTCAAAAAAAAATTTTACTTAAAAAACGCTATCAGGTAGCCGGCATGCTCTATTGCTAGGCCTACTAATCCGTCAGTAAAAGTTTCGATGAGTTTCTTAATATGTACTTAACGAATTGCCAAATCTACCTAAAATCATGTGTATCTGGGACCTTTTATCTCCTTTTTACTGTTTCTCAGCCACATTTTTTTGTTTTTTTTTTTTTAAGATGAGTATGTTGTGCTTTAAGTAGATCTTTTTTCGATGCATCGCTGCATCAGGTAGCTACCCGCCGCCCTCTATCGACCGAAATAGCGCGAAAGGACCTACATTAGCCTGGTGCAAAAATGCAAAATTTTCAAATCGCTATAACTTCTACAAAACCAAAATATTTTATTCGTAATTGCATTTTTTTTATAGAATTGAACAAATTTTTTTTTTGTTGACCTGTGTAATGGATACAAGAAAGCACTTGTGGATAAACTCAGAAGTAGCCATGGAACACAAAAAAGAGTTAACGTAGACGAAAATCCAAAGGTTTGGACGGCAATGACATACACTGGAAAAGCCACGTACAAATTGGCAAAATTCTTTAAAAGATATAACATTAACACAGCATTCAGAACATCTAACAACGTAGGACAAAAACTAAGAACCAACACTAATTCTGATGACCCATTCAACAGACACGGAGCGTATAGACTTACTTGTGAATGTCAATACAGCTACATAGGACAAACGGGAAGAAAAATAAGCACAAGATTCCGAGAGCATATCAGGGACTACAACAAAAAAAACGCGAAAACCCACCATAATACCAGAATCTAACTTCGCGAACCACATTTTCGAGAACAACTGCACGAATACTTCACGTACAAGGAAAATATCGGCGGCTCAATGTACTTGAGAACATGGAGATATACAAGTTAAAAACATTTGACGGCAGGATCATAAACGAACAAACCAACACTATCTCTGACGAAATATTTGAACCCTTAAAACTAATTTACAAAAAACAGCACAAGCCAGCAGGTACAGCAACCAAACACGTAACAATGAACAAGCAAAAACGAAAAATGAACCAAACGGCAAAAATCACCGATTTCTACCTACCTCAACCTACCGCTTAGCTAACAAGCGGTATGTCTACATATGTACCTACAAAAACAACCCCTGGGACAAGTTTCAATTCGGACGTAACAATACCGCGCACACACACACGCATGTCAACGTTACCTTCCACGGACACATACCTTGACATTACCTGCCACAGCACCCATGGACTATAAAAACAACGCAACGGATAGACACAGACCAGAACGAAACTAGGCATTGAAAATGGCAGAACGCCGAAACCGGTTTGTCACAAAACCAACCTTGTCAAGGGATGACGGAAAATCGTTCCAACAAAATCAGCTTACTACCCTGTCGGAAGATCAACACAACAAAATACATTTTTATAAATCTTTCTTTCCTTTTTTCGGTATAAACCTCTCTTTTTTTATTTAGTTTATAACAAATTTTTTTATTTTGCTCCATATTTTCTATAATTTTTATTTTATTAACTTTTCCACTTTGTACATCTATGGGCGTACTTTTAATAGTCTCCGCTATGTAGTTATGCATTCTTTCTATATTTCCATTGCCTGTATGACTGTCTGGTTTGCTTGGATGAATTTGAACTCCTTCTTGGTATAAAAATTCTTTAATATGTGTTGTCTTGAATTCATTATCCGCCATTATTTTTTAAAGTTTTTCGAAAAATGGTTTTCTAATTGTTCAATTAACGATATGTGGTTTCTTTCATTTAGGGAATACACTTCCCCAAATGTAGAGAACTTGTCTATTACCGTTAAAAAATGAAACCTTTTTATAACGTATGTATCTATGTGTATTGTTTGATTTATGTCCGATGGTGTCTCGGTGTAATGAAATTTGTTTTTAATGGGACACCGGTCATATTTTACTCCTTTACATATATCGCAATGGTTCATTACCATTTGCACTAGTTCGATTATCTTTGGGTAATAGATTTTAGTTCTTATTTTATTGTATGTCTTCCCTATGCCCGAAGAAGGGAGAGCATCTTACACGGTAAAAGGAAATTTGTTTTATTGAAAGAAAACAATTCTCTCAATTTTTGTTGAACTATGTTATAATTTGAGTCTGATAGCTCCGAATATATACCTACATTGCCTTTTGTAATGTAATACAAATATACGAAATATTTCGCCCATTACATCAAAATCACCTGCTGCTATGAAAATTATTGTTTTTCCATGCAAAAATTTGGCTTCTTCAACTTTATTATTCGTCAGAAGTTTTTACATTTATCGATTTGGATCTTTAAATTGGCTTGTTCTAACACTTTGAATATTTCAATTATTGTTTTTAGTGCTCTTGAAGGGATGTACTAAATATAAAGATATCGTCAAGATACACTACACATGTTTTTTTAATAAAGTCACGTAGTGTTTCGTTCACTAACCGTTAAAATGTTGCCGGTGCATTTTTTAGTCCGCATTTTTATAAATTCATATAAGCCATGAGGTGTGGCGAATGCCGTCTTTTCCCTATCTTTTTCTCTAATTAGAATTTGGTGATACCCTTTGGCTAGATCAAGTGTTTATAGTTTACTGTTAATTTGTCCGTCTGTCGCCGTCCTAATTTCATGTACAACTTTCGTCGTGCTTGATAAAATAAGTTTTTAAACCTTTTTATAATTTTTTCTACCTCCTCTCTTCCTTGTTTAAGTGGTCAAGTCTTATTCTGCTCCAGTCAAACTCTTTTGCTTCTAGCGTATAAATTAAAAGATTTTTATACGGGTTAGTTACAAAATAAGTTGTTTTTTCATTAAGTGTTATACATCCATCTACTAAGTTGATTGTTGTGTTAAAACAATTAAGTAGATCGATACTATAATATATATTTATTATATAATTATATTTCTACCTTTTAATGGAGTTACTTTCCACTTAATTCTTGCATAATTCGGAAGATTCAATTCAAAGGGGGCTTCTGTCAATACTTCATACTTAATTAAATCATTTTTAGTTATTGTACTAAATGCAACTGGTTTCTTTAGCAAACTTTTTTTGAAATCGTTTATATCACTATCCATTAAACTTATGCTTGCCCCAGTATCAATCAGAGCAAAATATTTCTTGTTTCGCAATGTAAGCGTTATGGTGGGAAGACAGTCCGAGCTGGTCCCTCGAAAAAATTTTGCTCTTCTTCATCTGGATTTTCATTAAATTGGGTCCTATAACATTCACAATTATTTAATTCTTCTATTCTTTCTTCTTGGTTTGTTCGAATTTTTTCTAAAGTGTCAATCTGCATTGGTACCGCTCGTTCTAGGTGGATTGCCGCGATTTTGACCGGAATTTGGCCTAGGGTTTCCTTCCTGTGGGTACCTCTGAAGTTGACCTGAACTACTTCTGTAGTTATTATTTTGGTAATAATTTTGAGGACTTTGCCTCCTTTGTAACGACAAATTTTCCCTATTTTGGTATGGTCCCTGCTGATTTGGTTTTACTTGTGCTGATTTTCTTTGATTATTTTTAAAATGGCCTGAGCTTCTCTCGCCTTGGCCTGTGTTGTTATTTGGAACTTGTGGCATTTGGTTATATTTTTTCTTCGGCCACTCTCTATATCTTTCTCACCTTCTATATATTTTTCTATATTCGGGTCGGATACACGTATCCTCGAATTTTCTTTGATTCATTATGGATATAATTTGGCCTGGTTCTCTACATTCATATATTTTGTCTAGCAATGTGCCCGTGTCATCTCCTTGGTTGTATTTACTAGGAGGCGCTCTATATTAGTGAGATCTATTCCCTGACCTCCCTTATAGTATACAATAAGTTCATCGGCTTTATACTTGATATGCCTCTTTTTTCTGGTTATCGTTTTTTATTGTTGATAGTAGATATTTTATGTTTGGGAAAAAGGAGTTTACCGATACCTCGCCCGCCCGGTAAAACTCGGTTTTCGAGCGATGTTTTTCGATACCCGGTCCGTCCTAGTATGATCCGTTCTATACTGCAATTCCAGGTACGCTGTCCTCAATGCCTCCAACTGTTGTTCTCTCTCTCAAGCTCCTCAACCACATCTGCTGTTGTCAATTGAGAATGATCTTGTGCCATATTCCTTCTTGTGTCGTGTTCTCTTTGCCTCTCTGATGCCGCATTGCTGCTGATTTGCGTGTGGTGGCTATATATTGATATGCGTACTACACTACCACTTTTTTGTTTCTGTTTAAATATGGGTGGTGGTTATATATTACTTATGTGCACACCACACTACCACTTTTTCTTCTTTTTTTTTTCTCTGTCGTTTGGTACTGTTTGGTTATGGGTGGTGGCTATATATTACTTATATGCGCACTACACTACCACTTTACTCTTCTTTTTTTTTCTTTGTTGTTTGTAAATGTTTAGTTGTGGGTGGTGGCTATATATTACTTATATGCACTCTACACTACACTTTTTGTTTAGTTTTTATTGGTAAACGATTTTCGATCCACGATCCTTTCATTATTCTCACTCAAACGACTGGGTTGTGTTGCGGTCGCAGCGAAACGGATTTTAAAAAAATTTCAAAAGAATTAGGCGAACAACGACTGAAGTTTTATAAGCGTCAGACCAAACTAAGCTATAATTTTATTGTATTCAATTAAGAAACCTTTAGTGCTATTGCTTAACTAAAGTAAAAATGCTTAGTCTTAATAAACTAGTATCAAAAGCTTATTATTTCGAAATAAATTTATCAAAACTGTCTGGTGGTGATTGCGCACTTATGTAACTATTGCTTAAGTTATTCGTAATTGGGGGGGTTATTGGCATTATACATAACTTAAGCATGCGCGGTTAACGAGTGAAACATGTGGTTTGTAAGACGATGATGCTTGATCTTGCATGTTGTTGTTGTTGTGGTAACGACAAAAACACTCCCCGAAGGTTTTGGGGAGTGTTGTCGAATTAACAGTCCTTGGCCGGATTTGAGCCCAGTACGCTCCGGTACTCCCTTACGGTACTGCCCGACTGTCGTGGTACCGATTTATGACCAGTGAAGCCTTCTAGGTCATGTCACCCCTCCTTCCGTAAGGAAGGATAAGATGGGTAATGAGAGGTGAGAGGCATTATATCCTTAGATCAACCATCGAGTTGCACGTCATTACCTTTGTGCATATTAGTCGCCTCTTACGACCGGTATGCCTACCTCGGGCATATTCTAAGCCCCTAACCCGCAGGGGTGCTTGATCTTGCATAGATGAAGTTGATGGTGGTGGAACCTTTGATGTTGGTTGCTGATATAGAAGTGCATTTACAGAGTTATCTGAAACGTTGTTAAAGTGCAGAAGAGTATGATGTACTGTACAACATATCTTACAGCGAGATTTCGATGGACATTTCGATACTGTAAGTCCTGTAAGAAGGCAATTGATGCAAAGCCCATTCCGTTTGGTAACTTCAAAGCGCTGAGGAACAGTTAACGCTAAAAACGTTGAGCAATTATTTATAAAGTGGTCTGTGCTGTTGCCATGTATGAATGTGGCCTTTGCGCTTACGAAAGTGAAGGTTTTGTGGTCGGTTTATAAGTGTCCCGAGTGTTTGAAATCGGATTATCTCGTTTCGTGCAAGAATCAGTGGTGACTAAGGATCTTGTAACCGTCGTCCGATATAGGCAAATGCTCAAAATCTTGCTTCTTGTTGTAAACTGTCCTTGACTCGAGATCTATCTTGGAGATAATATGTATCAATATGGAATTCATAATATCAAGCTGGGAACCCAAAGACAGAAGCGAACTTCCGTTACTGGAAATGCTTCTACGACACTCAATGCAGGTTCCGAAAGACAGCTGAGCAAATAGTTAAATTTATCTGCAATAGGAATCGATGATTCGTCGTGAACCATGTTCGAAAAAGTACAAAAGAAACGTTTATATTCAGCGTACTTTCCGTCAAATTTCGGCAACTTGAGAGTAGGCAATCGATTTTGATATAAAGAATTATGCAATGATGTGTTTAATACACTCAAATTGGTGGCAGGCAGCCTAATTCGAGACTCTAATAAAGTAACTAATTTTGATTTAATCCCAATGTACAATTCGAAAAACAAATCGATTTCGGATCTCAAAGAATCGTCACAATTGATTGCTTCACAATATGTGTCTGAATATCCGAAATCTCTTAGAAGTATGATTCTATAATCTGAAGTCGACACTCTAACGCAGCAAAGTCGCGTGAAACCCTTTCAGTTCCAATTCTGGTTTTCATACTTTTCATGTTACGCTGAATAGTTGAACGTTTTTTCAATAGAAGGGGTAATTCACTTGACGAATTTGAGTCGTCGAGTTCAACAACGTCTTTTGAAAGGGACATTATTTGCTGCTTACCGGTTACTTGCTATTACCCGTTTTTTTTTTCAATTACCAGTTTCTGTGGTCCAGGTGAAAATTTGAAATTGCGTCTGGCGGATTTCCTTCCGATAATATTTTTTGCCTAGAGATCCAGAAATGGCTATAGATGATGCATCAATTAGTAAAGTTCTTCGCTGCGTTCGATGAAGGTGATCACTTCGAGGTCTACGAAATTTCGTGAAGTTTTCTGAACTTGTTTAGAGTATGTGACAAGTTCTGTCACGGTCGCCAATAACTGTAGAAGAAGAGACTTTGTTATAGTTGTTACCAATAACTCATTGAAATAAAACTTCTATCTGGTTTGTTTGCTAGTTTATTTAATACTAATTCTTTTCTTTTCTTGCCAAGTGTTATGATCTTAACAGTTAGGTACAAAATGCATCTAATATGTATTATGCAGGTAAAATATTGATATAATAAGCATAGACGACATAGAAGTTAAAAATCAATTTCAAAGCTAGACATCAGGTGATTTGAGAGTCATTTCAAACTAACCATATGTATGTGTTCAGGCATGTGCATATGCATGCACAAGAGTATGTACGCCTGCAAAAGGTGCAATGCATATAGTCCAACTGTTAATGAGAGCAATATATTAAAATGCGTTGACAAAGAAATTGGCACAAATTCCAATGTAAATAACTATTTTTCCCAAAGTCTAATTAATAGAAAAATTAAGTTAGGAGAACTTTTGAACGGTCGTCTGTGGATGTTATATATGTTAATCGAAGACATGGTTCAGGCATGAAATGATTAATGCACATTTTGAAATAGCTGGTTATACTTTATATCGGAATGATAGGAAGTGATTTTTTTAACACGTCGTCTACAATAGCCGCTGATTTTGGTGACGTTACAGTCTGTGGCGATTTTAATGTAAATATTTTATGCAGTGACACGTATAGCACTCGTTTTCTAGATTGGTCTTTGCCTAGTCAACTTGTCTGTACCCATAAGATATGGCAATAACTGTTCTCCTACTCTACTTGATTATTTCATTGTATCTGATCCCTCATCCGTTCTAAAACTTGACCAAATGTCGTTTATATCCGACTATGACTTAATTTTCTGTGCTTTTGACATTACTTTGGACCAGCGTAATTCTCTCTCTCTCCCGTCAATTTTCCTTGACTATTGAAGGATCAATTTAAATAACTTGGCCACTGACCTATCTGGCTTTAGCTGGGCTGCCTGCTGGAGCTTGTTGACGGTGAACGAAAAAGCGTTTGGAAAAGTAACAAGGAGATCTTAACTGACGTGTATAAAAGAGTATTCGGAATGAAGCTATTACCACTATTAAACGAGAGAAACGCAAGCATTTAGTAAGATGTTGAATTCTGGAAGGAGGGATGACATGCCCTAGAAGGTTGAACTGGTCTTACCAAACCGCTACCACTTTATATTTTGTACTTTGTTTTTTTTACTTAGCATTTTTGTGTTCAATTTTGTTAATAAAGATTTTTGAAATGTAAAAAAGTAATAAAAAAGTCATTCAAGTGATATTGATAAATTAATTAAAAATATTTAAATTAAAGACGAGTTTGACGATTATGCAATGCCATCCTACATTCAATACTACAATGGTATTCTATAAAATCGATCCTGTAATACAATCCTGAAAATCAACAATCAATCAACGTACTTTTTCTCTGAATTGTAGTAAATTCATTCCACAACAGTTGAAATTCGTTTGCTCCCCATACGGTTTACTACGCACTTAAACTCACAATCAGTCATTCAGCCACCAAGCAAATGTGCGAAAAATAGTTGCGCTCAAGTAAAGAATGTTCGAAAACCTAAGTCGTATAATCGAAAAATAAGCAAAAACACGTTAATGTACATAGGTACCATTTTTTTCTACTTAATCACATCGTTTGCTGCGACAATTACCTAACCTGCGGGTTAGGGGTTTAGAATATGCCCGAGGTAGGCATACCGGTCGTTAGAGGCGACTAAGGTAATGACGTGCAACTCGATGGTTGATCTAAGAATATGATGCCTCTCACCTCTCATTATTCATCTAATCCTTCCTTACGGAAGGAGGGGTGACATGACCTAGAAGGTTTCACTGGTCATAAATCGCTACCACGACAGTCGGGCAGTACCGCAAGGGAGTACCGGAGCGTACCGGGTTCAAATCCGGCCAAGGACTGTTAATTCGACAACACTTCCCAAAACCTTCGGGGAGTGTTTTTGTCGTTACCACAACAACAACAATTACGAAAAGTGCTTTGTGTGGTCACTTTACATCAATAACAACATAAATTAAAAAATGCCAACAACTTAAACTGCAATAAATGTTCAACAAAAATTACAACATTCAAAAAGAACCTATATTCTCCTTAAATTAATACAAATGTAATTTTAACTAATTTTGCATTTACAAGTTTTTTAATTTCTGAAAATCTTACTACCTTTTTTCAAAAATCTAATTTTATGAAATAAAATGTGATGAATGGTTTACCAGCAACAAACTTAAGTTGTCAACGGCTTGTGGTCCTGCATTTCCAACGCCCCCGTCACTTCAGGAAAGCAACCACTACAACAAATAAATGCTCACTTGTAAAATCAATCCAAGTCTTAACCTCAACGACGATAACAATCTCACTTTTATCAACAAAAAGTACGACTATTCAACTCTAACTATAAATTCAAACCATTTCATTAATTCACAGCTGGGTTCTTTTAAATTTATTATTAACTGGAGGGGGAGTAAATATTGGGTTTCTTATAATTATTTTATATTTTATAATGTTATAATTTCTATTTTGTACTTTTTATTTTATACTTAGTATTTTCGTGTTTAATATTGTTAATGAAGATTTTTGAAAATTAAAAAAGTAATAAAAAAGTCATTCAAGTGATACGGATAAATTAAATTAAAAATATTTAAATTAAAAAATATATGGACTACCAGTCCAACCTAATATAACCGCACATCGTTTTTTACCGCACGAAAATAACCGACTTTTTTGGCTCTAACCCAAATAAATTTGCGTGCGTGAGTAGCTCTCATATACACAACCGACGTGCCAGCTGAGTATAAATGTCAAATCTGCGTGTCACGCAAAACAAAAATTGGAAATTGAGTTAGTTTTTTACGCTGTGCGGTTAGTTTAGGTTGCTCTCAAACAATTTGTATGTGCATGAGAAATTTTTGACAGAAAATTGCCGGAGTGCGTTTATATTAGGTTGGGGTGTACCTCCGTACCGAGTTCATATCCGGTAAAGGACTATCACTTTCGACAGCACTCCCCAAAACCTTCGGGGAGTGTTTTTGTCGTTACAAACAACAACAACAACTAGTGCTACAATTTCTCACTCCATACTTTCTTCTTCTGTGTGTGTATCTCAACTACTGGATTTTTGTGCGGTGTCAGAGCTTTATGTAGCAAGATGTATTTATAAGATACGCTCGAATGCGACTGGGGCCGATGGAGTTCCCATAAAATTTGTAAAAATAATTCTCCCGCAAATACTGCCAACCCTAACCCACGTTATCACCCACCGCATTACAAAGTCATGCTTCCCAGATATCTGGAAGGTTGAAACTGTCCTTCCTGTTGCTAAAGAGTGACAGTAGTCCAGGTGATTTTCGCCCCATAAGTATTCTTCCTGCTCTTTGGGATATTGTTGTGAGGACAGATTCACTTGCACATTGATAAGTTCAAACTACTTTCCCCACTTCAGTCGAGCAACGCATAGCTGTGCCATGGCCATTTCTACGGGTCATGATGAGCTTCTTGGGTGGTGGAAAATCGCGAGTGAAAGTGGGATCGAGGTTCTCTTGCCTGAATCAGTTGTTACGTGGTGTTCCTCAAGGTTCTATATTTGGACCGTTATTGTTTAGTTTATTTATTAATGACATATTTCACACCTGTCAGTATGCGCATATGTATGCCTATGCTGATGATATACAGCTGTATATAACCGGACGGATAACTCAACACTGCACCCGCTTAATGGTGACTTGTCATCTATTTTATTTTGGGCTTTAAAAAATTGTGGTTCCCTTAATAGCGAAAAGTTCTAGGTGCTATATCAAAACGCCACGTTAACTTGTTGGGTCTTCCATCTTTACACATTAATAATGTGTCTAAACTATGTCTCCAAAGTAACTAATCTTGGGCTTGTCATTAACTCTAGTCTCTCAAGTGACGACCATATGAACGCCGTCATCAATAAAGTCTACTATGTTCTACGACAACCGGTTCTACCGTACCGGAATGACTCGGGTTTTTCTATTTCGATGTTACCTTGTCTAACTTGTCACCTTTCTCCTTAATATTGTCATCCTCCAAGCAACTCCTTGCAGCAGGGCTGCTCAAAACTCGTTTGCTCCGGGAGAGTGTTGAATCTAACCCGGGACAAAGAGAATGGATCTGCTGCGTTTGCTGGAAGAAGATTTACGTTAAACGCTCACACTCCGTCCAATGTTTCGAATGTAAAAGATGGCTGCACAAAACAAAGTGCAGGCTAAATTCCTCCACACACAGGCCTCCTAGTTTCTTCAAAACTTTTGTGGCCAACGTCGACCCAGTGTCGCACCGCCACAAGTTCCATATACAATCTCCACGACTAACAGCACTATTACTGCCCAGCAAGTAGTGTGTAACACCCGCTGCCGCTCACGCCCATCGGCGCCAACACCTCCCACAGCAGCTCACAGCTACTTTCAGCGTAGCACCTCTCTCTTAGATGTGAGCAATGCTGAGCGACAGCCCACCCCCCTCCTACTCACAACCTCCCCTTCTTCTTACAAGACTAGCACAAATGTAAGCCAAAGACAATAGCTCGGGTCCCTGTTTGTCGGTTGAGATTATGTACAAAGGCGACATCAGTCAAATGCAACTCTTGCCTTGGCCTATGTCACCTGCTTATATGTTCTGAACTTGCTAACAGGAATTTATGGACTGATACGTAGTTGCGCCATGTTGTCGAGCTACGCAACCTACAACGTCGACTGATGCGCCTCCTTCGGGTCGTCCGGATCCTTCGTATTCTAGATTGCGACGAAGTGTGAGACCCAGCCTGCTTACACCTAGGCATACCCACCAGTCCTTGACTCCCTTTGTGATTATGTCTCCCCCTTCGCATTTGCGTTTCCTACAGTTGAACTGCAACGGCCTAGCCGGCAAGGTTAGTGAGATAGTGAACTTCATGAAGCGGAAAAATATCAAGATTGCTGCTATTCAAGAAACAAAGCTAGGCGCCCGGTCAGATCTTCGGACCTGTGATGGCTACAACATTCACCGGCGTGACCGTGAGAGGGGACTTGGGGGCGGACTTGCTTTCATCACTCATCAATCTTTGAGCCTGATGTCGACCCGAGGGACAACACCTTAGAACGCCGCCTTAGATCAGGCCAGGCGATCTTGAAATAATTAACTTTAATATACCTCCTGCCAACTGCTGTCCGAGGGATTACCACCCTGACGTCAGTGCGTGTAATCGTAGCTTAATTTAAGTTTTAATATCAAATTTTGAAATGACAACCGTAACTCAATTCACAAAATTTTATTAATGATGAAAAAAAATTTAACTGGCACATGAGTATCAATATTTCAAGGATACCTAGACTATCATCCACAAGGTTGACTTTTGTCCAGCATTGAATTAAATTTATTACAACTCGGCCTTAACCTGACAAACAATCGACCCCGATTGATTCTGGTGAGAAATTCTAAGGCTCCTTAAAATACTCATATGGAGCTGTTGCCTTCTTGACTTGAATTTTCTGCACATTGGCCAAATTGCACCCAATGTCGAAGCCTACCAGAGTCAATGACGTTACTATAAGGAATCTGCGTGATCTGAAAATTCTCTATATCTGTCACCACATAGCGGTCGTGTCCTAATTGTTTATGTATGACATAAGGACCCTTGTACTTTGGAATAAGCTTCTTATTTTTGCTTGCAGAAGTGTCTACACTCTTAATTAAAACAAACTCACCAACCTCAAATTGCCGGGCAGGTTTATGTGTTCGGTTGAAATATCGTTCATTCCTTTTTTGCGACGCCTGAATAGCTTTGTCTGCCTGCTCCCTGATTACAGGCAAATCTACATTCCCATTGCTATAATTATCCTGCAGATATTCAGTTAATTCGTCCACCTCAGTCCCTCTTTGATCTACCCCGAACAATAGTTTACTAGGTGTATCTTTAGTGCTACTATGGACTGTATTATTAATTGCAAACTCGACATCAACAAGTCTTTTCTTCCAATCTGTATGGTCAATAGGATTAGTAAGTTTTGCCAAAATGCCTTTTAAAACTCGATTCACTCGTTCTACTTGCCCATTAGATTGTGGAGATGCTACAGCGTTTAATATGTGTTCAATGTGATTTTGTACACAAAACTCTTTAAACTCAGCTGAAGTAAAGCAAGACCCTCTGTCACTAATAATTCGCCGACGCCGACTGTAATCCGTAAAATATTTGCGCAAAGCACAAATAGTCTCTTTTGCACTAGTATTTACGCCGAATAACTTAACAAACTTAGTAAATGAATCTACAACTACCAAAACATGCCTGTGCTTTGATTTGACTGTCTCTAAAGGTCCAAAGTGATCTATATGAAGTGTATCCCATGGTTCTGGTTTCTTCAGAATACTATAGAGACACCTCTCATTGCTCCTACACTGGCCTGAATAGTATATACATTTCAAACAATTTGCAAGAAATGTCTTTATCTTCTTTATCATCCCAGGGAACCAATAATGTTTTTTGATTTGATCGAAACATTTATCTACCGCTAAGTGTCCATACATTTCATGTACGAGCCGAGTCACATTATTCTCCATCTCCCTAGGTACGTAGAGCTGTCTCATACCGTTCTCCACGTGAAAAACCATTCCATTCTCCATATCAAACCCCTGGACCTCAGTCTCTTCTAATCTCTTTTTCAACTCATTAGAGTTAGCTCTAAGTTAGCATCAACCTCACTTTCTTCTATTGCACCTACACATGTTGCCCTACTTAGAGCGTCCACATGTGCCATTTGTTTGTTATTTACTCAACGCTAAAACTAGAGAGTTGCAGTCTGTTACAATAGTAAAAGAAATTCCATGGAGAAACACTCTAAACCGTTCCAAAGCGCTTACTATAGCCAACGTTTCCAACTCAAAACTATGGTATCGTGATTCAGCTTCAGTGGTGCTTCTCGAAAAATATGCTATCGGGTGAAACTTTTGTGGTTTTAATACTTGATTTACGAGTCTTTGAAAAACAGCAGGAGCATTGGTAAGTCCAAACGGTACAAAGTTATATTCATACTGACCCATTGGTGTTACGAAAGCTGTCAAAGGTATTGAGTCTACATGCATCGGAATTTGATGGTATCCATTCCGCAAGTCTAATGTACTAAAGTAGCTCTTCCCTGACACGTATGCTAAACAATCTTCGATTAAAGGAAGGGGAAACCTATCTTTTACAGTTATCTTGTTAAGTTCTCGATAATCTACACACATACGTAACTTACCATTCCTTTTCCTAACTAAAACTATTGGCGACCCATACGGAGAATCGCTGGGTTTTATAACCCCCTGTGACAATAGACTGTCAATTATTTCTTGTACCTCACTTTTAACAAAATCTTCATAAAATATCCATTCAACACTTTATCTTTCGCCACTTCAACATATTCTTTCATAATTATTTTTTCAATTACATCAGCGTCCCTTTCAGTCAACTGATTACTCATGTCATACAATTTCATGTTTACGTTCCTCTCTGTACCTTCAGATTACTCAATCAACGCCAATTCCTTTTCATTTTCCGAATAATATTTATCACTGGGTGCAGTCCTTACCAAAATAGTATCCAAGTTTTTGAAAATTTTACACAATTTAAGTGCACTGATAACGCTAACAGTAAGTTTATTTAATTCCATTTTAAAATTCATTTTTATTATATTTCAAATCGAGTGTTTTATATAAATAAATGCCCATTCGGCTTAAAAGATCACGTCCAAATAACCAGTACTATAGCTAGGGAATCAGGCAAGATTAAAAAATTGTGATCAAATTCACCACCATTAAATAAAACTCTACATTTCGCAAATCCATACGCGCTTAACCGACTGTTTCCAACATCCCCCGATATTCTGTAGCTTGCTATTTATCTTCAAGCACAAAAGGCAAGCATGACTTCTGCACAAAGCTAACCGGACTACCAGTATCAAAAAGAACATAACGTTTAATTGATTCAGTGCACCTATCTTGTAAACAAAAGGCAACACTCACCCAATTTTTTGCTGTTAACTGTTTCATCACTTTACACACTAAACGATCTTCCAAGCCTTCCTCTGGTTCATGGACTGCTTCCACTGCCGCTACTACACCGCTGGTCCTTTTCTTTCTCGGGCACTGAAATCTAGTGTGACCCACCTCGTTACATATAAAACAAGCATTTGGGTTAGGTTTAGGCTCAGTGCAAGCACTTTGATAGTGTCTATATGCAAAGCAGTTATAACATCGAACTTTATCCTGCTTTACTACGTTTCTTTGAGCACCGGCAGCCACTACTTTCTTCTGTTTGCTGGACATAACAACTGTATTCATATGCTGTAATTTAATTCGCTTATTTTTCTCATAACGCTCCATTAACATTTTCAGCTGGGCTATGTTGGTTGCACTATATAACATCGATACCTGGGCTGACTTATCGTTAAGGCTATCGATTATTATATCAATTAATTCCAGCTCCGGAATATTAGCTCGGCTGGCGATAAGCTGCATCTCGATTATGTATTGTCGCGGCGTTTCATGAGATTTCATACTGCGCGCTCGCAACTGGGCAAATACATCCTGCATTGAGAATGACCTCTTATACTCCTCCATACTATTGATACAAAACGTTTTGCCTGCCCAGTCATCAAGTGCCGCGCCTCCACCAGCTTATCACGTTCAATGTAATCGTATGCTGCAAAAACATTTTCCAACTCATCAATCCACTTTTGTACGTCTTGCAATTCAGAGCCGTCGAATTTGGCGACCATAGCATCAAGTACAGCTAGATCTAAGCGATTTTCATTGGCTAAACAAAGATCCTTCTTTAACATTTCCAGCTCTTGTCGTTTGCGTGCAATACTTAGCCGGCGGTTCAAAAGTTCTTCCTCTTCGACCGCCTCTTGTAAGCGCTGACGAACAATGGATGTTGCTGATGGTGTGTCCTCTAAAACCCCTTCATTTGAGAGCAAATCTGAACTGTCTGCTGTGAATTATCTGACGACTGCAACTCCCCTGAAGACTGTTGCTGCTGGTTGACTTCTGGCTGCTGCGGTGCTGCTGGCTGCTGTATTTCTGGCTGTTGTATTGCTGGCTGCTGTGGGGCTTCTTTCTGCGGAGAGGCATCTGCTTGCTGAAGCGAAAAATTCCGTTGCACGTTCTCATGGAGTGCACGTAGGTGCACTAAGGTTGCTTCATTATCGAAAGGTACGCCTCTTTCTGATAATGCAATCTGTCTAAACTTTGTGGAGGGCGAGTAGTTTTTTTTGAGTTATTTTTTATTTTTTTTTATTATTTATATTATATTATTAGTTTAGAGAGGAAAAGGGGGTGTGCGGAGCACATATTTAGTATAGGGAGCCCTTTTCTAATATTTACTTTATTATTATTTTATTTATTTAAATTATTTGTTCTATAAAGAACGCGGTGCGGCGCACCTGTTACACCTTGTATGTATTAATTGGGGGCGAGCACTGTTGGCTCTGAGGCATTGCACGGGGTTGGCTTCCTCATTTTCGTTCTGAAAAACCCCCCTTGCACATATTGCATAGGGGCGATATTTAGGGAATAGTAAATTATTTTATTTGTATATTTTATTTGAGTTATTTGTTCTATATAGAACGGGGAGTTTGGAGCACCTTTACACCTTGTATGTATTAATTGGGGGCGAGCACTGTTGGCTCTGAGGCTTTGCACAGGAGTGGCTTCCTCATTTCCGCTGTGCAAAACCCCGCTTTGGGATTACAAAACATAAACTATATCTTTGGGATATTTCATAAGCTGCTTGCGAATTACAAGAGAGTGCAGCGTAAATAAAATAGACGAAATAAATCGTTATAGCTTATGTCGCTTAAACACAATCATTATCGAGTCATTCGATTCATTTTTGCACAATTAAAAAAAAATTTTTTTCCTAATTCGGTGAGGTTGTGTGGGCCACGTTTGGTTTCACCCCACACTTGAAAATGTAATCGTAGTTTAATTTAAGTTTTAATATCAAATTTTAAAATGACAACCGTAACTCAACTCACAAAATTTTATTAATGATAAAGAAAAATGTAACAGAAAACGAAAGGATTGTCACATGAGTATCAATATTTCAAGGAAACCTAGACTCATCCACAAGGTTGACTTTTGTCCAGCATTGTATTAAATTTATTACAGTGCGTTACTCAGAGGCGATAATCGTGTAATCCTCGGAGACTTCAACGCACACCACGACCTCTGGCACTCGAGCCTACAGGTTGATGTTAGGGGACAGGAATTGGCTGAACAAATAGATGACTCGACGTTTTGCACTGTGAACGAGGATGCCCCACGAGAGTCGCGGTAAACTGTTCAAGCTCGTCAGACCTTACCATCATGAGCGCTGGTCTCATAAACTGCGTTTACTGGCGACCGATGTTGACTATCTTGACGATAGTCCTCTCAATCGATCGGCGCACCGACTTGGTAACCTCACTAATTTCTGAAACGCTGATTGGATTGGGTTTCTTAACTTCCCTGAGAGCTCCTTCGCTGCTCATCCCATCCCGTCTGTTGTACGAGAAGGGGAAAAGGCTTTTCGCATGGTCATAGCTTCAGCCTCAAATCAATACATTCCGTCAGGTAGAATCAAGGAGGTACGCCCGTATTTCCCCGCAGAGGCAGCGGCCCTGGAAAATGAACGTGGCCATGTGCGACGCTTGGACCCTACGGATCCCCAAATTCAAGATCTCAATGCGGAAATCAAGCGGCTGGTTGATCAACACAAACGCGCCAGATGGGAGGAGCACCTAAGGTCCTGCAACCTTTGCTGGTGCCGGCAAATTATGATCCACTGTTAAATCCTTGTCAAATCCGACCAAACCTAACGACAAAATATCCATCCCCTTCGGTGATAAGGTACAGTCGAAACCACGGAGGTTCGGGACGCCATACGGGGATCAAAAACTCCAAATCTATTGGCCCAGACGGTATATCCATGCTGATGTTAAAACATCTCGGCGAAGAGGAGTAAGGTAGCTCACAACTGTCTTCAATTCGTCCATGACCACCTTTGTCATTCCAGAAAAATGAAGACAGGCAAAAGTGGTGCCACTAGTAAAGCCTTTCAAGCCAGCTAACGAGTGGGAGTCTTATCGACCGATATCGCTCCTCTTGCCAGTAGTGAAGATCTGGGACCGCTAACCAGCGACTCTCCGAGCATCAGCACAATTCCGTAAAATGCATAGCACGACCACCGCGCCTAATGCCATTACCACTCAGATAGGTGTCGGTCTCAACCAACATCGTCCTAATGACAGGACTCAACTCCTCCCCCCTGTCTAAAGCGTTGGACCGCCAAATATTTGGTTGGCAGTCATCATTTGAATTCAGAAACAAACGGTCAAAACCACGTATAATCAAACAAGGGGTGCACCCCTGCGGGTTAGGGGTTTAGAATAGGCCCGTAAGAGGCGACTACTATGCACATAGGTAATGACGTGCAACTCGATGGTTGATCTACGGATATGATGCCTCTCACCTCTTATTACCCATCTTATCCTTCCCTACGGAAGGAGGGGTGACATGACCTAGAAGGTTTCACTGGTCATAAATCGCTACAAAGACAGTCGGGCAGTACCGGAGCGTACCGGGTTTAAAGGAATGGACTGTTAATTCGACAACACTCCCCAAATCCTTCGGGGGTGCTTTTGTTGTTACCACAACAACAACAACAACAAACAAGGGGTGCCACAGTGTGGGGTCCTATACCCGCTTTTGTTTCATTACTACATATCGAAGCTCCCCTCCCCCCCATAGGGTGTCTCGATCGTCCCCTACGCCGATGACTGCACGATCCTGGCGACGGGCCCCTCCGTAGATGAGCTGTGCTCAAGAATAAAATCTTGCCTCCCATTCTTGTCCGGGTTTTTCGCTGGACGAAATCTGACATTGTCACCGACCAAGTCCTCGGCCACCTTATTTACGACGTGGACAGCGCAGGTGAACGTGGAATTAGACGTCTTAGTCGACGGCATTTAGCTGCCGACTGTCACACATCCCAAAATCTTAAGGGTCACGTTTGACAACATGTTCAACTACGGTGTTCATGTAGCCGCGATTGCCACCAAAGTACAAAGCCGCAACAAAATCCTCAAGTCAGTAGCTGGCAGCACTTGGGGGAAAGATAAAGAAACATTACTGGCAAGGTACAAGGCAATTAGCCAGCCGGTTCTGAGCTACGCGACGCCTATATGGTTGCCGTGGCTAGCAGGCACCCACTGGAGGAGGTCGCTGGCCTGGCAAAACACCGCACTCAGAACTGACTCGGGATGCCTCCTTATGTCTCCTGAACACCACCTTCATAGCGAGGCAAAAATGTCCGGCGTTAAAGAGCATACTGAAATGCTGACCAGGCAATTTCTGTTCAACTGCCTCGAACCGCAGCATCCGAACAGGAGCCTGCTCAACGAAAGTCCGCCTCCCATGATAATAAGGAGTTGTTGTTGCAGCGATAAATTAACCTGCCTAGATATCACCTCCCTTACCCAACATTGTCATCGAGCTCTTCTAACGGGAATCCCAGAAACCTCGCGGCTTCAATAGGGTTAGACCAAAGTGATATTGCTGTTAGAAGAGTAGGCTCAGTTGAGCAGATGAGCAGATGGTTAGTGTCATGGAGAAGCATTTGGCATGTCAGGGTTCAGTCTGGATAGGTAAGAGTTTAACCTGTTACAGTATGCAGAACGAAGTGGGGCCAGCATGACCCAGGTGCAGCCGGTGGACGCCGGTATACAGGCACAAGCTCCATCTGTTGCCAAAGAGGAAGCGCACTGACCAGGGAGACAAGGGTTATGCTGGCCCAACTTCGTTCTGAATACTGTAACAGACTAAACTCTTACTTATCCAGACTGAACCCTGACATTCCAAATATCTGCCCGGCATGCGGCGTGTCTCCCCATGACACTAACCATCTCTTGATCTGCTCAACTGAGCCTACTCTTCTGGCAGCAATAATACTATGGTCCAACCCAGTTGAAGCCGCGAGGTTTCTGCGACTCCCGTTAGAAGAGCTCGATGACAATGTTTGGGTAAGGGAGGTGATAACTAGGCAGGTTAATCTATCGCTACAACAACAACAAACTTAAGAATGCCTTTGGAGTTCAGCCTGCTTGGAATAAGCTTCCATTACAATTAATACTGCCAATTATCTGATATCCGGATTGTATATACAGCAAGTTAGATTCTAAGGGCCGTTTACTCAATGTCTGATTAACTGCAAGACTTTATCAGAGGTTGGCCCAAAAAGCGTTTACTCAATGTCTGATTATCGACGATTCGCTGATTATCTTCTGATAAAAGTTATCAAAGGATGGCCCTCTGATTATGTACTTAGCAAAACAAAAAGTGACAGCCGAAAGTAAAAATCTTATTTTGTGATAAATTGTTTTGCTAACAAACTCTGCTAGTAATGGAGTTTTAAAATGTAATAATATCCACATAAAGAAATACCACAATCGAAATTTGTACACGTTTAAAATTGTAAAAAAAAGCATCGGTCACTTTTTACGAGTTCACAATGCAACTTTTGTGAATTTTTTCACAAAAACGTTCACAATGACCAACTTAATCAGACCTTTGTGTAAGTGAAATTGTCATTCTGAGTCAACCCTTGATTAGGTTATCATATGATAAAGTTTATCATAACCAGACATTGAGTAACCGGCCGTAAATCTGCCCATAAAATTGATGTAGTCTTTAATCATGTCACGCGGTATTTTTTCGGGCTAGCAAAGTTTGACCACATATCTGCCTGAAGAACGCGTCTTTTGTGTTGCGAAATATCTGAGTATCTTAAAGCAAGGAATTGTATATTTCCGTATCGTATCATCGCTGATAAGATGCCCAATTATCTTTATAACAAGCTAGCTTTCTCGGGATCTGCGCGCGTTAGCGATTTAACTGTACCAAGCTACAACTATCTAAACTCTGCAAGGCTTTTTTCATCGTCAATGCTATCCGCTTATGGAACTCAATACCAAATTCTATAATCGTAATAGCGAAAATATCAGTAATACGTCTTTCATGGCTTCTTTAGTTAAGTGTAGTGCAAAGCTTTCCTTCCCTACCTCTTTTAATGGTGGTCCCAGATCATAGGTTGCCTAACCTCAAAGAGTGTCTTCGTACTATGTTGCGCATTGTCAGTAATCGAACCAATGGGCTGAAAATCATTCACCTCAACGCCCAAAGCTTCTATAAAAAACTTGATGAATTGAGATTTCTGTGCGAAGGTTCCGACATTGATATCATCTGCATCTCTGAAACCTGGTTTTCTTCATGTCATAAAAATGTTTTGGTGAAATTGAACAGGTATCAACTCTTCAAGGCAGACAGAAGTGGTGTTTCCATTTATGTTAAAAATAGTGTGTCATGTAAACTCTGTTGTAGTTCTTGTCATGGTGATACTGTTGAATTTGTGTTCGTGGATGTATTGTCCGAAAACTTAAAACTTGGGCAAAATTAACCTACTAAGTTTTTTGGGACCTTAACGAAAAAAACTTAGTAAAAGCTTTGCAAGCTTTCTTCTTGGGTAAATTTTACAAAGTATTATTTATTTTGCCCAAGTTAGCTTAGGTAAATTCTTACGAAGTAAATTTGAACCCTGCAACTAACTTTTAACGAAAATACTTCGGTAGCTTAACCTCTGCAACTTGTGTAACATTCAACCAAACCTCTTTTGCAGTTTGGAAAAGTTTCCTAGTTGTTTTAACTAATATAACCTAGGTATTATTCTACCAAAAACTTTGGTAATTTGGAAATGGTCGATAAGGCAGTGAATATCAACCTATCCCAGTAGAAAGTTCGTTACTTCAACATTTTGTTAAAACGTACGTAACTCGGCGGTTACTTAAGAAATGTTGTATCTCGGACTTTTTGTTTTAAGGGACGTATCTCAGCGTTTTCGTTAATAAATTCGTATCTCAGAAATTCGATTAAAAAGTGGTAACTGAAAGAATAAGGTTTATTACATGAGAGATGTAAACACTTAATTCCTTTTCGAAATTCGTAAAGGACTTAAATCAGTCAACTTTATTAATTTTCATAAATGTTTATATCTCTCTTTTTTTTCAGTTAAAACACTTTCATCCGAATTTCTGAGACATTAGTAACGAAAAAGTTGAGATACGTTTTTAAACAGAAAGTCCGATCTACTACATTCCCAGTTACGTTCCTTTTAATAAAATGTTTAAGTTACGGCCTTTCTACCACGATATTTCGATTATCACTGCCTTATCCTTTGTGAAAAATATGTATCCTGCAAATAAAAAATTTAAATTCTTCAGAAATTTTTTTATTTCCGTTTTTTATAACGCATTTAAAGTTGGGCATTAGATAATATTTAAAAGCGAAATAGAAAATTAAATTCTGTAGGAAATAAAGGTATAGCTGAATGTCATCCATATCGGATTTTGACATTTGAAAATTGGTAATATCGTTAATCAATGCATCAACTATTCGGGGAGGTGGACTTCGTTTTTATATTAAATAAATATCTTTGCATAAATGGCCATACACTTAAACATTCGTCAGGATATTTTAAATTTAGTACAAAAACTAATTTAGAACAATATTGAACTGCTTCTAAAGGGTGTTTTTTTAGGGGTATAGAACTTCGAATTGAAATAAAACACAAGAAAATCGTTTTAAGGTCCATCAATTTGGCTTTATTGGAAGGATAATTTTATGCCATTAATGTTTAAATATGATTTCGGGCATGTGGCCGCCGCGGCTGGCTCGAATAAAGCCAATTCTACAGGTCCAATTTTCAACCACTTTTTCGAGCATATGGGGCCGTATGTCGGCAATAACGCCACGATGGCTTCCAATTCCCTAACGTTTCTGGTTTGTTGGTGTAGACGAGCGACTTCACATATCCCCAAAGAAAATAATCCAATGGTGTCAAATCACACGACCTTGGTGGCCAATTGACAGGTCCATTCCGCGAAATTATGCGCTCATCGAATGTTTCCTTCAATAAATCGATTGTGACGTGCGCTGTGTGGCATGTAGCGCCGTCTTGTTGGAACCACAACTCATCCACATTCATGCCATCCAATTCGGGAACAAAATAGTCGGTTATCATGGCTCTATACCGGTCTCCATTAACGGTAGCTGCCTCTCCAGCATTATTGCGGAGGAAGTATGGCCCAATGACTCCACCAGCCCATAGAGCACACCAAACAGTCAGTTTTTGTGGATGTAATGGCGTTTCAAGGGTCTCATGTGGATTCTCTTCACTCCAAATGCGGCAATTTTGCTTGTTGACGTAGCCATTCAACCAAAAATGAGCCTCATCACTGAACAAAATTTTGCGATGAAAATCAGCATCGAAATCAATCTCATTTTCGGCCCATACACCAAAATCACGACGCATTGCATGGTCTCGCGGCTTTAATTCTTGCACAAGCTGGATCTTGTAAGGTCGCAAGCCAAGATCTTTGCGCAAAATCTTCCATAAAGTTGATGGACAAAGCTCCAATTGCTGTGCACGGTGGCGAATCGATTCATTCGGGTCCTCTTCAACACTTTGCTCTACAGCGGCAATTGTTTCTTCGGTGCGCACTGTTCGACGTCTCTGCGGATGCGTATTATCACATAGAGTAAACGTAGTGCGAAAACGATCCATGGTTAACCGAATTAATTGCTCTGATGGACGATTATGTCGACCATAAAATGGACGGAGCTCACGGTAAACTTCGCGAACTGAACCATTATTTTCGAAATAAATTTGCACGATTTGCAAGCGTTGTTCTTTTGTCAACCTGTTCATGATGAAATGGCAAACCAAACTGAACATAAATGACATTAGAGTTGCCAGATTTGACCACAAAATGCCAGTTTTATCTCTATTCGAAAAACAAACCTGTAAAAAAACACCCTGTATATAGAGTTAAATACGTACTTAATGCCATCTAAAGTGACATAAAAATCTTTAAAGCTAAATTCGTCCCCCACAACAATAACAAATGGTTGCAGAGTTGAACTATTTTCAATACAATTTGTTTTCTTCTCTGCAATTAAACTTTGTGTGGCGGCCATTTACAATTTTTCCACTTGGCAATAAAATCGAATGCAACAGCATCATAAAATATATGTTGAAACTGTTTAACAAATATAGAAATTTAATTAAGTGTTTCAAAAAAAGGTATATACTTTAAAATTTGACTGTACCTGTATTTAAAATGTCTCTCTTTTCAAATACGCGCTTCTTGGGGAGCTTGGATTGCGGGTCTTTCATCCTTGTTTCAAAGAGATTTGAAGAAATTGAGCATAAATTGTCCCATTTGGAAAAATTTGGCTCATTTTCCGGGAAGCTGTGATGATAATCAATATCCACCTTAAATAAATTATTTTAATATATTATTATAACAAAAGTTTATCCGAGTTTTTTATATAAAAAAAAACATACCAATTCAGAAGCTTTTGAATATTTGTACTCATCTAAAATTTGTTGTAAAGTCAAATCTAAATTAAACAAACGGTTTGTTCTATATGGGACCGTTTTATTCCATTTTTTTAGTGCAGTATCCCAATCTCTGATATGCTTGAGGTTTCCAATATTATTCGTTGTAATCTTTGGGTATGTTGCTTCAGCCGCTTGGAATTATGAAAAAGCTTTGAAACGACTCGTGCGCCATTGAAGAAACCAGCCCCTGCCCATACATTATAATAATATATCAAATTATAATCCCCAAATCCGCTCTGTGATTATACCGACACACATTTATACAAGGTGGCGCAAAAGTAAGCTTCCGATGTTCAGCATATCGGTTGTGGCACGTGCAGTGTGTGCTGTTGCACCGTCTTGTTGGAACCACATATTTTCCAATCCCAATTCATCAAGTTGCGGCAAAAACAACTCGTTGATCATTGCTCTGTAGCGCTCACCATTCACAGTAACCGTTTGGCCCCGACCGATTATTGGTCAAATAAGTAGTCAGCAATATTCCGCGTTCTGGAGCAGTGTAGCGTAACATTGTTTATTAACGTGTATTTCGCATGTGTTTACTACACAAATGTCAAAACAGAACTGACTTTAGGGGCCAATCGCAAAATTTATAGCATTTTCTGATAGGAGGATTACTTTTGCGCAGTAACCGTTTTTAACCGACCGATTATTGGTCAAATAAATAGTCAGCAATATTCCGCGTTCTGGAGCAGTGTAGCGTAACATTGTTTATTAACGTGTATTTCGCATGTGTTTACTACACAAATGTCAAAACAGAACTGACTTTAGGGGCCAATCGCAAAATTTATAGCATTTTCTGATAGGAGAATTACTTTTGCGCCACCTTGTATAAATAAAGTGAACAAAGCATATACAAAAGAGTTTACGGCTATACCCCCTGAACAGTGGTGCCAGACTGCTGAATCCCCCATCAAATTTTTTTTCGTAATTAAAAAAACCCGGAGTCTCCAAACAATTCCCAAAATTACCACCATCAAATTAGGTAAATCCTTTTATAAAATAACTACCGTAACCGAGAATAAACTCATTTCCGAAACCGATATTTTCCCAGACTACTCCACTCGGTTCCGCCCGACCCCGATTCAAGATAATACCAAGGGAGCCCTAAAACTAAAAGATAAAAATATCGATGTATTCAAGAGTACAGAGCGTCTACGACGTGGTAGTAGAGACAGATGACCAGGACCTCCCCAAGGATTTCAAAGTCCGCCGCATTCGGTAAATACCGAGCCTGCCTCATAGCATATGAGGACACCAAAACCCAAATGGGCGACAAATTCCAACTCAAAGAATTGAGTAATCCCGCGCTTCAAATACAAACCCAACCACCCCAAGAGTCCTCCCATATGAACGCGAAAGTCCTCATATGTGATACAGAAATTTTCTATGGAGGATATGATCAATGGCATTCTTTCCGCGACATATTCACGGCGGTCTTTATCAACCACTCTAAACTCTACATCGCCCAGAAACTGTATCACCTCCGACATAAGACTAAAGGTAGTGAGGATATACAAAAATTACAATCCTCCGGAAATAACTGCCTTCCAATACTGACGACACAACAAGTCGAAACCTCCAGCTGGGATCCCATTTTAATGTATCTGGTAACCTCAAAACTTCCAGAGAATACAGTTGCCCTGTGGGAGCAATCTTTATGCTCCAGAAGAGACCTCCCGAACTGCTACGAGATAGTGGAAAGGGTGGATCAATGGCGACCAGCCAAATCCCGATATAATCCACCCTCCACAAATTTCTCAAGGCCCCACCATAGTCAGAACAATCCCCAGTTCAGGAAGGCTCACCCCAAAACCACAGAAACAACTCCCTTACACATACAAAATCTCACGCCACAGAACACCAAAGATCTTATAACTGCAAAATATGCAAACAAAACTGTTTGCGATATGAAATGTTGGCAATCCCAGAGCGAAAAAATTTCGTAAGAGAAAACAATATTTTCAAGAATTGTTTAGCTCAAACCCGTGTTCTAAAAGACTGCCAAAGCACGAGAACGTGCATGCACTGCCAAGGCCGGCATAACACCACCCTTCACGACACAGTAGCCCCCAGTACCAGTTCCACCCTCTACCCCCAACGCATCCCAAGTACAATCGTTCCATGCTGAGAATGATAGACAAATCATACTCTTGGTAGAACATAGAGGAGATCCATTTAAGCTTAGAGCCTTAGTGAACCAAGGCTCTGGAAGAAGCTTCATATCCGCCAAAGCTCAAGACCAAACTCGGGCTTCCCTATACCCACTCCCTAATTGAAATATCGGGTATGGGAGGCGGAGTGGTACAAACATCCAACAAGCTGTGCTCGTTGACCCTAGTCTCAAATGACGATAAGGTGAGAATAAAGGCCTTGTCAATTTGTCAGTGAAGGAAGAAAAATCGACGTTTACAGTAGAAGCACTAAATAGTCAACACAATAAAATTAAAATAGTAAATCGAACTGCATAAACGCATAAAAGCGCAACAACCCTAATAACAACATAAAGAAGCTGTGAATAGGAGCGTGGAAGTAGGCAGGGCGCTTTTTGGAGTATTCGAGCAACTGGTGACGCAATCACAGGCATAGGACTTCTCTGCTGCCATCGCTGCGGTCGCTGCGCTGCCAAGCGCCACAAACAAACAAACAGCTGTTGGTACACAGACTACGGGTAAGCACAACAAACATTCTGTTCAACTGCCTTGCTGTTGCTCTGCCGCGCTTCCTGGTTGATCTGCTGTTTGTTTTTTTCCTTTGCTTTGTGTTTCTTTCTTAATTTTTCTGTTGGTAACTAAGCGCGTAATATTTGCGCTTGGTTGGCTTTACTTGTGTTGACATTCGTGGGCGACAGAGGAACTGGGAGAATAACAAGTAAATGTAAAGGTGGAAGACTATAGCAGATTGGCATAATAGCAGTGCTGCCACCACGTGTTAAATTGGGAAAATTTTTATATTATTGTATTAGGGTATGGTTATGTAGAGCTTTATATAAATTTGTTAACTTGTCTATATACCTTTTTAGTGCATATTCTTTACCATTATTCTGAAGGTTCAAAATTAACAATGCCAGTAGAATGTAAAGAATGTGCAGTAAATCTGCTTCAAATAAATGAGACGATAGCTTGCTCTGGTGAGTGTGGATATAGCTTCTGCATCACATGCAGTAAGATAAAAAGGTCGGATGTAAAAGTTTTAAGGGATAATATTAATTTGAAATGGTTCTGCAATCAGTGTGCGTTATCAAATACGAACACGAAATTTATTGAGATCAAGCATTTGATTACAAAAGGTGAAGAACCAAAATACAAGGTGGCGCAAAAGTAATCCTCCTATCAGAAAATGCTATAAATTTTGCGATTGGCCCCTAAAGTCAGTTCTGTTTTGACATTTGTGTAGTAAACACATGCGAAATACACGTTAATAAACAATGTTACGCTACACTGCTCCAGAACGCGGAATATTGCTGACTATTTATTTGACCAATAATCGGTCGGTGAAAAACGGTTACTGCGCAAAAGTAATCCTCCTATCAGAAAATGCTATAAATTTTGCGATTGGCCCCTAAAGTCAGTTCTGTTTTGACATTTGTGTAGTAAACACATGCGAAATACACGTTAATAAACAATGTTACGCTACACTGCTCCAGAACTCGGAATATTGCTGACTATTTACTTGACCAATAATCGGTCGATGTATTCAAGAGTACAGAGCGTCTACGACGTGGTAGTAGAGACAGATGACCAGGACCTCCCCAAGGATTTCAAAGTCCGCCGCATTCGGTAAATACCGAGCCTGCCTCATAGCATATGAGGACACCAAAGCCCAAATGGGCGACAAATTCCAACTCAAAGAATTGAGTAATCCCGCGCTTCAAATACAAACCCAACCACCCCAAGAGTCCTCCCATATGAACGCGAAAGTCCTCATATGTGATACAGAAATTTTCTATGGAGGATATGATCAATGGCATTCTTTCCGCGACATATTCACGGCGGTCTTTATCAACCACTCTAAACTCTACATCGCCCAGAAACTGTATCACCTCCGACATAAGACTAAAGGTAGTGAGGATATACAAAAATTACAATCCTCCGGAAATAACTGCCTTCCAATACTGACGACACAACAAGTCGAAACCTCCAGCTGGGATCCCATTTTAATGTATCTGGTAACCTCAAAACTTCCAGAGAATACAGTTGCCCTGTGGGAGCAATCTTTATGCTCCAGAAGAGACCTCCCGAACTGCTACGAGATAGTGGAAAGGGTGGATCAATGGCGACCAGCCAAATCCCGATATAATCCACCCTCCACAAATTTCTCAAGGCCCCACCATAGTCAGAACAATCCCCAGTTCAACAACTCCCTTACACATACAAAATCTCACGCCACAGAACACCAAAGATCTTATAACTGCAAAATATGCAAACAAAACTGTTTGCGATATGAAATGTTGGCAATCCCAGAGCGAAAAAATTTCGTAAGAGAAAACAATATTTTCAAGAATTGTTTAGCTCAAACCCGTGTTCTAAAAGACTGCCAAAGCACGAGAACGTGCATGCACTGCCAAGGCCGGCATAACACCACCCTTCACGACACAGTAGCCCCCAGTACCAGTTCCACCCTCTACCCCCAACGCATCCCAAGTACAATCGTTCCATGCTGAGAATGATAGACAAATCATACTCTTGGTAGAACATAGAGGAGATCCATTTAAGCTTAGAGCCTTAGTGAACCAAGGCTCTGGAAGAAGCTTCATATCCGCCAAAGCTCAAGACCAAACTCGGGCTTCCCTATACCCACTCCCTAATTGAAATATCGGGTATGGGAGGCGGAGTGGTACAAACATCCAACAAGCTGTGCTCGTTGACCCTAGTCTCAAGTGACGATAAGGTGAGAATAAAGGCCTTGTCAATTTGTCAGTGAAGGAAGAAAAATCGACGTTTACAGTAGAAGCACTAAATAGTCAACACAATAAAATTAAAATAGTAAATCGAACTGCATAAACGCATAAAAGCGCAACAACCCTAATAACAACATAAAGAAGCTGTGAATAGGAGCGTGGAAGTAGGCAGGGCGCTTTTTGGAGTATTCGAGCAACTGGTGACGCAATCACAGGCATAGGACTTCTCTGCTGCCATCGCTGCGGTCGCTGCGCTGCCAAGCGCCACAAACAAACAAACAGCTGTTGGTACACAGACTACGGGTAAGCACAACAAACATTCTGTTCAACTGCCTTGCTGTTGCTCTGCCGCGCTTCCTGGTTGATCTGCTGTTTGTTTTTTTCCTTTGCTTTGTGTTTCTTTCTTAATTTTTCTGTTGGTAACTAAGCGCGTAATATTTGCGCTTGGTTGGCTTTACTTGTGTTGACATTCGTGGGCGACAGAGGAACTGGGAGAATAACAAGTAAATGTAAAGGTGGAAGACTATAGCAGATTGGCATAATAGCAGTGCTGCCACCACGTGTTAAATTGGGAAAATTTTTATATTATTGTATTAGGGTATGGTTATGTAGAGCTTTATATAAATTTGTTAACTTGTCTATATACCTTTTTAGTGCATATTCTTTACCATTATTCTGAAGGTTCAAAATTAACAATGCCAGTAGAATGTAAAGAATGTGCAGTAAATCTGCTTCAAATAAATGAGACGATAGCTTGCTCTGGTGAGTGTGGATATAGCTTCTGCATCACATGCAGTAAGATAAAAAGGTCGGATGTAAAAGTTTTAAGGGATAATATTAATTTGAAATGGTTCTGCAATCAGTGTGCGTTATCAAATACGAACACGAAATTTATTGAGATCAAGCATTTGATTACAAAAGGTGAAGAACCAAAATACAAGGTGGCGCAAAAGTAATCCTCCTATCAGAAAATGCTATAAATTTTGCGATTGGCCCCTAAAGTCAGTTCTGTTTTGACATTTGTGTAGTAAACACATGCGAAATACACGTTAATAAACAATGTTACGCTACACTGCTCCAGAACGCGGAATATTGCTGACTATTTATTTGACCAATAATCGGTCGGTGAAAAACGGTTACTGCGCAAAAGTAATCCTCCTATCAGAAAATGCTATAAATTTTGCGATTGGCCCCTAAAGTCAGTTCTGTTTTGACATTTGTGTAGTAAACACATGCGAAATACACGTTAATAAACAATGTTACGCTACACTGCTCCAGAACTCGGAATATTGCTGACTATTTACTTGACCAATAATCGGTCGATGTATTCAAGAGTACAGAGCGTCTACGACGTGGTAGTAGAGACAGATGACCAGGACCTCCCCAAGGATTTCAAAGTCCGCCGCATTCGGTAAATACCGAGCCTGCCTCATAGCATATGAGGACACCAAAGCCCAAATGGGCGACAAATTCCAACTCAAAGAATTGAGTAATCCCGCGCTTCAAATACAAACCCAACCACCCCAAGAGTCCTCCCATATGAACGCGAAAGTCCTCATATGTGATACAGAAATTTTCTATGGAGGATATGATCAATGGCATTCTTTCCGCGACATATTCACGGCGGTCTTTATCAACCACTCTAAACTCTACATCGCCCAGAAACTGTATCACCTCCGACATAAGACTAAAGGTAGTGAGGATATACAAAAATTACAATCCTCCGGAAATAACTGCCTTCCAATACTGACGACACAACAAGTCGAAACCTCCAGCTGGGATCCCATTTTAATGTATCTGGTAACCTCAAAACTTCCAGAGAATACAGTTGCCCTGTGGGAGCAATCTTTATGCTCCAGAAGAGACCTCCCGAACTGCTACGAGATAGTGGAAAGGGTGGATCAATGGCGACCAGCCAAATCCCGATATAATCCACCCTCCACAAATTTCTCAAGGCCCCACCATAGTCAGAACAATCCCCAGTTCAACAACTCCCTTACACATACAAAATCTCACGCCACAGAACACCAAAGATCTTATAACTGCAAAATATGCAAACAAAACTGTTTGCGATATGAAATGTTGGCAATCCCAGAGCGAAAAAATTTCGTAAGAGAAAACAATATTTTCAAGAATTGTTTAGCTCAAACCCGTGTTCTAAAAGACTGCCAAAGCACGAGAACGTGCATGCACTGCCAAGGCCGGCATAACACCACCCTTCACGACACAGTAGCCCCCAGTACCAGTTCCACCCTCTACCCCCAACGCATCCCAAGTACAATCGTTCCATGCTGAGAATGATAGACAAATCATACTCTTGGTAGAACATAGAGGAGATCCATTTAAGCTTAGAGCCTTAGTGAACCAAGGCTCTGGAAGAAGCTTCATATCCGCCAAAGCTCAAGACCAAACTCGGGCTTCCCTATACCCACTCCCTAATTGAAATATCGGGTATGGGAGGCGGAGTGGTACAAACATCCAACAAGCTGTGCTCGTTGACCCTAGTCTCAAATGACGATAAGGTGAGAATAAAGGCCTTGTCAATTTGTCAGTGAAGGAAGAAAAATCGACGTTTACAGTAGAAGCACTAAATAGTCAACACAATAAAATTAAAATAGTAAATCGAACTGCATAAACGCATAAAAGCGCAACAACCCTAATAACAACATAAAGAAGCTGTGAATAGGAGCGTGGAAGTAGGCAGGGCGCTTTTTGGAGTATTCGAGCAACTGGTGACGCAATCACAGGCATAGGACTTCTCTGCTGCCATCGCTGCGGTCGCTGCGCTGCCAAGCGCCACAAACAAACAAACAGCTGTTGGTACACAGACTACGGGTAAGCACAACAAACATTCTGTTCAACTGCCTTGCTGTTGCTCTGCCGCGCTTCCTGGTTGATCTGCTGTTTGTTTTTTTCCTTTGCTTTGTGTTTCTTTCTTAATTTTTCTGTTGGTAACTAAGCGCGTAATATTTGCGCTTGGTTGGCTTTACTTGTGTTGACATTCGTGGGCGACAGAGGAACTGGGAGAATAACAAGTAAATGTAAAGGTGGAAGACTATAGCAGATTGGCATAATAGCAGTGCTGCCACCACGTGTTAAATTGGGAAAATTTTTATATTATTGTATTAGCGTATGGTTATGTAGAGCTTTATATAAATTTGTTAACTTGTCTATATACCTTTTTAGTGCATATTCTTTACCATTATTCTGAAGGTTCAAAATTAACAATGCCAGTAGAATGTAAAGAATGTGCAGTAAATCTGCTTCAAATAAATGAGACGATAGCTTGCTCTGGTGGGTGTGGATATAGCTTCTGCATCACATGCAGTAAGATAAAAAGGTCGGATGTAAAAGTTTTAAGGGATAATATTAATTTGAAATGGTTCTGCAATCAGTGTGCGTTGTCAAATACGAACACGAAATTTATTGAGATCAAGCATTTGATTACAAAAGGTGAAGAACCAAAATACAAGGTGGCGCAAAAGTAATCCTCCTATCAGAAAATGCTATAAATTTTGCGATTGGCCCCTAAAGTCAGTTCTGTTTTGACATTTGTGTAGTAAACACATGCGAAATACACGTTAATAAACAATGTTACGCTACACTGCTCCAGAACGCGGAATATTGCTGACTATTTATTTGACCAATAATCGGTCGGTGAAAAACGGTTACTGCGCAAAAGTAATCCTCCTATCAGAAAATGCTATAAATTTTGCGATTGGCCACTAAAGTCAGTTCTGTTTTGACATTTGTGTAGTAAACACATGCGAAATACACGTTAATAAACAATGTTACGCTACACTGCTCCAGAACTCGGAATATTGCTGACTATTTACTTGACCAATAATCGGTCGGGGCCAAACGGTTACTGTGAATGGTGAGCGCTACAGAGCAATGATCAACGAGTTCTTTTTGCCGCAACTTGATGAATTGGGATTGGAAAACATGTGGTTCCAACAAGACGGTGCAACAGCACACACTGCACGTGCCACAACCGATATGCTGAACATCGGAAGCTTACTTTTGCGCCACCTTGTAAAAGCCACCGATATTAAAGCAATAGTTGAGCAGGTATTTTGCAAAAAATTTTCAAACAAGGGATAGTATTATTAATGATTTCAACTCTCTCCTTGAGCATAATATCGAAGTAAAAATTAATGCTTTTAAAAATGACATCATAAAAGAATTATCGGATCAAGTTAAAAAGAGTAGCGAATTGTTAAACAACTAACGGGTTGCAAATGAAGAGCCGAATACAAGAATTTCGTATGCCCAAATAGTCGCACCAATTGGGAACAAATTTCTTATCAAACCGAAAGATAAAAAGAAAAAGTCGAAGGAAAGGAAAAGAAGCCCTAATAAAAGTAGTTGAACCCACTGATGGCCTCGTTAAACAAGTAAAAGAAATAAAAAGGGGTGCAATAATAGTAGAATGCAAAAATAAAGATGCTTGTGATCAAGTCCAACAGAAAGTTATAGAGGTGATTGGAAATGAATACGAAGCAGAGAAAGCCAAAAACAAACATGAAAAAAAAAAATTGTTAAAATAGTCGGCATAACTGATAAAATCAGTAACGAACGTTTGATAGAATGCTTAACGAAGCAAAATGATTCATGTGTTGGAAAAGAATTTAAAGTTTTGAAAATGTACGAAAATGCCAATCGTTGGGAAGAAAATTATATCGCATTAGTGGAAACTGATGCAGTAACGTACGAAAACATGTTAGAACAGAAGAAGGTACATATAGAATGGGATACATGTATTGTCTACGAGCATCTTAATGCCCTGAGATGCTTTAAATGTTCTGGGTATAAGCATAAAGCTAGCGAGTGTCCAAATAAAGCAGCATCTAGAAAATGTGCTGGCTCTCATGACAGTAAAGAATGTACCTCCAATGTAGTGAAATGTGTAAACTGTAGCGAATTGGTCAAAAAAGGGGTTATCAATGTAGACGTGAATCATCATGCCTTCAGCAAAGACTGTCCAGCATTTAAAAAACATGCGCAGTCGAAAAATAAAACCCGAATTTAGCAACGAATATGTAAGGAACTTAACTGCATATATTTAAACATTAGTAGTTGTCGCTAACAAATGTGAACTTGAGCATCTTATAGAAAACAAAAAACCTCACTTGATTTTCTGCTCGAAGAGCTGTTTAACCGAAGATATAACCAATCAAGAGTTACATATTCAAACATACAAGATCCTGCGATGTAATTCCCATAGTAGGCACACCTGTGGTGTTTTAATATACATACATGAATCAATTGAATTTAAGACAATCAATAACAATTCGGTTAACAAAAATATATGGTGTATTATAGTAAACTTTAAAAACGTTTTTCCATAATACCAAATAGGTTTGATCTATCACTCGCCGAGCTCAAGCGATGCAGATTTTATTACATATATGCAAGATATTTTGAATAATAACTGCTTAACGCATGATAATGTCGTTTTCATTGGGGACTTTAATATAAATCTGTTCAATAACACTACTTACAGTAACCAACTAGTTGATTTGTTTCGGTCCTTTGCTATGGACCAAAAAATTGATTTTTATACACGAAAAGGCGATAACACTGAAACAATGATTGATCTGTTATTTACGAACAGTGACTCCACCTCTTGTGAAAGACTGGGAGAACATCGTATTACGGATCATTCTGTTTAAAGTCAAGTTAGAGAAAATATGTCAAATGCGAGCCAAAAAAAATATAACGTCTTGGAAATTTTATACAGGTGATAATCTTGCCAATCTATTGCGACATTCTGGGGATTTAAAAAATTGAGTATAGAAGATAAGGCTACATTACTGCATGACAATTTAGCGAATGCAATGAGCACACTGACATATTCGAAAGAAATCAGCGTAAAGCTTATGAATAAGTGGTACGATGCAGAGTTATCTACCCTCAATAAACGTAAATTAGACTTGCATAACATTGCATCAAGAACAGGTGATTGGAATGAATACAACTCTACCAAGAAGAAATACAAAAAATTGATTAAAATTATAAAATCCCAGTTCATGGAGCACAAAATTCTACTTAACATAGCGGATAACAAGGCCATGTGGAGGCATTTGAAAAATTGCATTTCTATGTCTAAAGATATTAATAGTATTAATAAAATATAAATAAATGATCAACTGTACAAAAATGAGAGGGAAATAGCTCTATCATTAAATAACTATTTTATTCATATTTCATTGACAGTATCCTAGAAATAAGTATTATTCCCATCTCTACTGATAATATGCCCATTGTAAGTAGTACTTCGTCCTTTAAATTTCAAAAAGTCACCACGGAGGATATACTCAAAATTGTAGGTAAATTCAAGCACAAAATGGGAGGGAAAAAACTTGTATCTGAGGGTCATTAAGGACTCCATAACTTATACAGGATACTTCTACTCACTAATCGTGAATGAAAGCCTAGATAAAGGATTAGTTCCAAACCTAAGGAAAACTTCTATAGTAGTACCCACTGAAAAAGTAAAAAATACCATCAGAGCCGATGAGATTGACGAAAAAATACTTGAAACGGTAGTAAAAAACCAGTTGGTGCAGTACTTAGACAATAATAGAATTATAATACAGCAGCAATCCGGATTTCGGAAAAACCATTCATGCGAAAGTGCTCTGAACATGGTTGTAGCTAACTGGAAAGAAGATCTGAGCAGGAATAAATATGTCATAGCTATTTTCCAGGATCTAAAGCGTGCTTTTGAAACAATTGATCAAACTCTACTACTAAAAAAACTGCTCAAGATAGGTGTATCAGGGATTGAACTAAAATGGTTTGAAAACTATGTTAGGAATAGAAATCAAAGAACAATACCACTGGTCAACAACATTTTTGTACATGGGTCGTGCGTATATTTTTTTTATTGCTTTTGCACCCAGAAATAAGAATATGAACATAAAAAAGTTTTTGATTTGGTTTTGTTCGAAAAAAATGAGAAAAACGAAAAACATGAAAATTCATAAAAATTTGACATAGACTTGATTTATTCTAGTATAGTAAAAATCAATTTAAGATTTATTCTTATAAATTTAGTTTTAGAATACAGTTTAAATTTAAAAAAAATGCTTTTTCCTACTTTTCCTGCCATATTCGGCAACATTTTCTCTTATTAAGGACCAAATATAGTCCCCCTATACTGGTCTTGGTAGCGTTTCTCAAACTCCATTATATCTTGATGGAATCGCTCCCCGTGTTCTTCTGAATAAGCTCCCATATTATCTTTGAATTTATCCAGATGTGAATGTAAATCTTTAGCGACATTCTACATCCGATGGCGGAAAAATTCGTAATCATGCCAGTTATCAGCTCTTCATAATTTTCATCCCTATTATTTCCAAAAAAGCTATGAACTACTGCCTTAAAACTGTTCCACGCTAGTTTCTCCTCATTGCTAAGTAGGTCCGGGAAATATCGCAGTTCATAATTTTTTTTATTTGAGGGCCAACAAAGACTCCAGCTTTAATTTTCGCCTCTGACAGCTTTGGAAAAAAAGTCTGCAAATATTTGAAAGCTTTAGACTCAATATTAAGAGCCTTCACAAATTGTTTAATAAGGCCTAATTTAACACGCAATGGCGGCATCAATATGTTTTTAGGATCGACAATTGCTTCATGTTTAATATTAAATCTTCCCACTCCATACTCAGTACGTTCAGGCCAATGTTTTTGGCGATATTGGGCGGGATCATTTCTGCTATCCCATAGGCAAAGATAACAGGAGTGTTTGGTATATCCACCTTGCATTCCAGTAAAAGAACAAACCATCTTGAAGTCTCCAATAACTTGCCACTTGTATTCCGTATATTTGATTGCAGTTAATAGCATTTTAATACTGTCAAAATTATCTTTGAGATGTATGGAAGGTGCCAGTGGAATAGATGGAAATTTGTTCCCATTGTGTAGTAGAACTGCTTTTAGACTTTTTGTTGAGCTGTCGATAAAGAGGTGCCATTCATTTGTATTACAATGCTTCAAATAAACCTTTCACGTCATAGCAAAAACAGAGTCCATCTTCCTTACTGTAGAAACAAGAAAATTCTTCATGACGCTTTCTTTGCCGAGATATTCGAACAACAGAAGTAAGTAAATTTCGATGTTTAAGCCGCGATGCTAATAACTCTGCTTTGTCTTTTGATAGATTTAAGTCTCTTATTAAGTCATTGAGATATTCAGAGTTGATGAAATGTGGTATTCCTGGTTGAAATTGAGGAACAAATTCGGAATGTACGGATGCAGATGAACTCGGTGTTTGAAAGCTGCCTTGAGGGAATAGTTGCTTTTCCAACACAGGTGGATCAGGTACAAGATTTTGTTCCGAATGTGGTACTGGAGCGGATGTCGATGGTAGTTCCGGATGTATTGTTTTCCTTAAACGTTTCCCTTTCAGTGGTTTCACTACACAAAAATAGCAATCAGTGTCATGATTACTCGGTTCCCTACAAATACTCGGCACTGCGAACTTCATGGCTCTTTTCTCACCCTGGTACCAAACTATAATAAAACGTAAAGCATTTCATAACAATTTCAATATATATGACAAAGTTAGTACAATAAAAAAGAGAAAATAAACTTATGCTTCAGAATGCTTCTGCAAGAGTTACATGAAACATGTGGAGCCCATTTTTTGTCCTGGGTTTTAACAGGTAGACCGAAGTAGGCTAGGTAGGTCTCGCAAATCCTTGTGTTTTTAGTTAAATCAAACTTTTTTGGTCTTCTTTTAATACATTCGACACATATATAGCAAAACGAATTAGCCGCTCTTTACAACTTCTCGAAGACATCATTCCTCTGTGATATGCAAAAACATAGTGTCGCCCACAACGAGTGACCCAAGAAACTACAGCTTCTCAAAAAAAAATTTTACTTAAAAAACGCTATCAGGTAGCTGGCATGCTCTATTGCTAGGCCTGCTAATCCGTCAGTAAAAGTTTCGATGAGTTTCTTAATATGTACTTAACGAATTGCCAAATCTACCTAAAATCATGTGTATCTGGGACCTTTTACCTCCTTTTTACTGTTTCTCAGCCACATTTTTTTGGTTTTTTTTAAGATGAGTATGTTGTGCTTTAAGTAGATCTTTTTTCGATGCATCGCTGCATCAGGTAGCTACCCGCCGCCCTCTATCGACCGAAATAGCGCGAAAGGACCTACATTAGCCTGGTGCAAAAATGCAAAATTTTCAAATCGCTATAACTTCTACAAAACCAAATATTTTTGATTCGTAATTGCATTTTTTTATAGAATTGAACATATAATCCGAATATATAGGGCAAAACCCATGTACAAATTTTTTTTGTACAAATTAATTGGTTCGTCGGTATCAAGTGAAAGGGGGGTACCTGTAGGACTGCCACAAGGATCAGTGTTGGCTCCTATATTGTTCAATATCTATATCAATGACATTGTTAGCTGCATTAAATACTGTGAAATTAAGCTTTTCGCCGATGATGCGTTATTGATGCTTAGTGGAGATAATGCCACTGAAATTTACGCCAAGTTACAAGATGATCTAAATAGGGTTAGTTGTTGGTTATGGTTGAATAGACTGAAATTGAACGTCAGCAAAACAAAATACATGCTAATCTCGAGAAGGAACTTTAAGAACAATGAGTTACTTAATCTAAACTTAAATATAAACAATGAACAAATTGAAAAAGTCGACAACTTCAAGTATTTAGGAGTAAAAATCGACAATAAACTGGTCTTCAATGAGCACATTGACTATACGGTAGGAAAAATAGCCAAAAAATTGTATTTTACACAAAGAACTTGTAGGTACTTAAGTAAGAGGCACAAAGCAATGGTGTACAGATCAATAATTGAACCCCATTTTATCTATTGTCCAACCATATTTTTCATAATGCGAGATAGTCAAATTTACAAGCTACAAAAGCAACAAAATTGAGCTATGAGATTCATTCTTAACAAACGCTATGACAACCTATCAGAGACATGTCATCTGCTCTAAATTGGCTAAGTGTTAAACAGTACCTTTTCTACTACACTATGAAGTTTATTAGAAACATATTAGAAGGCAATCTGCCTGATTACTTGAAGAGTAACATAAAATATGTGAAAGATATGCATTCTGTAAACACTAGAAGCAAAAATAATTTCAATTTACCTGCTTATAAAACTGAAGCAGACAAATGTAATTTGTACTACAAAGGATTAAAGTGTTACAATGAGCTACCAAATGATGATAAATTTTGTAATGTAAATAGATTCAAGCAAAAATTGTATACTTATTGCAGGACACTACCAATCTAGTGATGGATTGTCAGGTTTCCATACCTTCATACAGTGCTTGCGTGCCTATTATGTTGTGGTACAGCGCTTGAATCAGTGCACCGCCTTTCAGATGCAGCCTTCCCGCTTTATATGCGCAACTGGCCTGTATTCCACAGACAACTAGCACCAACATTGTGGGGATATGACTTGGAGGTCTGTGACATTTTATCACTACATTGTACGTAGTTTTTAGATGTAACTAACTTAGTATTAAGTCTAGGTTAAGTTAGCATGTAATTTTAGGTTAAGTTAGCACAAATATTAATAGGTATAAGCTACGCTTTATATAAGCTGTAATAAATAAATAAATACATATTGCTTCCCCGCCTTACTAGGCAGCTCCTAACGTTCAAATGGTCCCATCTCAAATTAGCACACCAGAACTCCCAGAACCCATCCCAAATCGATCTGGTATTGGGTAGTGATCTTATCCCTCAAATAATGCTAAATGGCATAGAAAAGATCTCTCGCACCTTCTAGCCCAAAATACAATCTTTGGATGGATCATAAGTGGCCAAACTCCGGAAAAGGTTGGAGCACATTCCTCGTAAGCGTGGGAGATTACAAATGTTCAGCTGAATGAACAGCTGAGACAGTTATGGGAAATCGAAGAGATACCCAGAACTCGAATGGAAACCCCCGAAGATCAAATGTGCGAAGAGTTCTATCAAAGCACAACCACTCGAATGGATGACGGTAGATATATCGTTCGCCTCCCATTTAAATCATCATTCGCGAACGATATCGGCCTAGGTCAGTCTCGTACTGCAGCCCTACGACAGCTCCATGGCATGGAACTCTCTCTCTCAAAAAAGGGCCATCTCAAACAGCAGTATAACCAGGTACTCGAAGAATACCTTTCCCTCGGCCACATGGAAGAATGCAGTCTAAATTAATTGGGTAAATACTGATCATTCTATCTCCCTCACCATGCGGTCGTAAGACCCGACAAAAAGACAACCAAAGTCAGAGTTGTATTCAATGCTTCCAAAAAGTCAGGTTCGGTCACTCCCTTAACGATGTTCTATGTACCGGAGCAACCCGATCTCCGACTTATGTTGCTAAAATGGCGTACATATAAATATGTATTTAATGGCAATATAGAAAAAATGTACCACCAGATTCTCTTACACCCCGATGACCGAGACTACCAACGGATAATATTCCGAACTCCCGAAGACAGTCCAATAAAGGAAAAGGACTTCAAGGTGAAAACGGTCACCTTTGGGGTGAACTGCCCTCTTTCTGGCTATTCGCACGCTACACGAGCTGTCGAAAGGTATAGCCGACCCCCATCCACGGGGAGCCAAGACCCTAGGAAGTCAATGGAATGCGCTCTCGAACACCTTCTCATATACTGTGGACTCAGACCCAGCCTCAAGAGCAGCCACCAAGCGGCAGATACTCCTCAATCGCAAAACTTTTTGACCCTGCAGGGTGGCTGACGCCAGTCATGTTACAGGCAAAAATTCGGATGCAGGAATTGTGGTTGACCGGGACTGATTGGAATAAACGGGTCAAGCCGATACGTCTCGTAAAATGGACGCAATTCTCAAGAAATCTGCAGTAATCTCAGCCATACAAATACCTCGATGGATTAATTTCGCTATTTCCGAAATCGTGTTAGCCTGGCTCGAAAAGCCACCTCATTCATGGAAGCTATGCCTCCAATCGAACCGCCAAGATCATGAACCTAGTAGGTAATGCCCTTTGGCGACACGTGCGAAGTAAAGATAACCCCGCGGATCTGGGAACCCGAGGTTGTACGCCAGTCGATCTCTCTAATTCTGCCCTCTGGTAGAATGGTTCAGAGTGGCTTTCAAAACCCCCCGAAGATTGGCCTCAACCAACAGTTCGCAACGTCAACCCAGAGTCACGTAAAGTAGAATCCCTACATGCTACGGAAGAGAACGAGGATCTCTTAGATCTGTTCTCTTCCTACCCTCGTGCTTTACGTGTGATAGCTTATGTTCTCAAATCTGTACATCGGCTAAAAGATGCGGTGAACGGTATTAATGACCCAGCCGAACCCTCGCTAACTCATGCCGATCTCAAAAGATCGAAACATCGACTGCTCATAATGGCGCAAACTCGATACTTTGCTCTTGAAAGATCATGTCTAGATCATGTCTCGTACTCAATCCCTTCCTAGACAAGAGCAGAGTCCTCCGAGTGAATGGTCGACTAGCCCATGCAACCCTAACTTGCAATGAGCGTCATCCCATTCTCCTACCAGAAAAGTCTCGGCTCTGTACTCTATACATACGATTCCTCCACGAAATGCTCCTACATGCGAAAGCTCGCCTCATCAACAAGTCTTAAGGCAAGAATTTTACAATGCCCGTCTCAAACCACTTATAAAAAGTGCATATTCCAGTGCAAAGTCTGCACCATTCACAAACAACAAACGCGATCACAAATTAGTCAGCCTTGCCCCCTGAACGTTGTAGATTCGTTTCACCCTTCACCACGACTGGTGTGAATTTCAAACCCTCGTAAAGGGCTATGTGAACGTCTTTGTCTGTTTTACCACCAAAGCGGTCCACCTGGAGCTATGCTCAGATCTCACCAGCAAGGCTTTTTTTTGCTGCTTTTTCCCCGATTTGTAGGACGCCGAGGATACCCGAACCAGAGGATGAGCTAGAATTCATCTCTTTCCTAAAAGAAGTATCGTCGGATATTGTCCAAAAATATGCCCCCCAAGGAATCAATTGGAAGTTTATACCCCCAGGCGCACCTCACATGGGCGGATTATGGGAATCCGCTGTCAAAAGCTTTAAAACGCACTTTATAAAGCTCGGCGGAACTCACAGCTTTAACTTCGAGCCGTACTTAACTCTCGTCCCATCTGTCGGCTTTCCCAGGGCCCGAATGACCTCACGCCAGGTCATTTTCTTCGACATGGCTCTCTGACTCGACTTTCGGCTCACGAAAGCCTCTCTATGTTAAACTGGTGGAAATGACTGAAAGTTCTGTACCATCAGTTCAGCAAACGCTGGAAAACTGATTACCTCACCGACCTTAAAAAGCGTTACCGATGGAAAAACGCCCAAACTCCCCCCAAATTGGCGATCTTGTCATCATTATAGAAGACAACTTACCTCCCACCGAGTGGCGACTAGGTCGATTAGAAAGCCTACACCCAGGACAAATTCGGGTCGTAGACTTCCATCCAGAACGGTATTCTCACGAAACCTCTTACTAAATTATGTTTTCTACCGCCATCTGAGAGTAGCGAGGGCCCTCGGTGCCCACTCCCATCTCCCTAACTTAATACAGTCTACAAAAGCTCACACTATCGTTAACCCTCAGGCAACCACTTAGGCACTCCCCAAAACTAGCTTAATCCTAGGCGTATAAGTAATATGCATATATATTAATCTCTCTTTTCAACAGATGGATCGTTAATGCCCTTCGGTTCCAACACCACGCCGCTCATTGGCATCGCAGGTGACCCTGCCCGTAGCCCGCCCGCGCCGTAGCGAACCCATCCCCGATTACCGGAAGTACCGATGGTGCATGCGTCATCACGCGCTGCTGATGTGCCTTGTGTTCACGGCCATGCAGCCGCAAAAACGCTTCATAGTCGCTAGGGCACATCAGTATTGCACCAACTGCTTAGCGCTGTCCCATCGCACCAAGCAGTGCACCTCCATAGAAAGCTGCCGGGTCTGCGGGCAGCACCACCACACATTTCTTCATCGGGACACCGGAGGTCGCCAACGCGCGTACGTTGCACCACCTGCAGCGGAAATACCTCGGCCACCTCGCCGCCAGGAGCCGCGCTGTTGATCCGCAGCTCATCGTCGCCGTAGTCAACCACAGCCTCCCAGTGCTAATGGTAGGGATCCAAGGGCACGTCAACCACCGCGACCAACCAGCGTCGACGACCGCACCATCCGATGCACAGCAACCGGCTTACATACAAAAATAAGGTTAGGTTAGGTTAGGTTGCAAGGGCGGGACAGAGTACCTGGACTCTGCCCGACACTGAGGCCTCTAAATAGGCCCATTGTGATACCCTATACGGTCTCTACCCACTTCTATGCCCCAGAGATGCGAGCAAGTCATCCCTGAAGCCGAAAGCAGCTCAGCCGCTTTACAGTCAACCGATCCAACAGCCCTAGAGTAATAGTGTTCAAAGATCTCCAGAGGCTGAAAAAGGACCAGCCGACTCACACGGTCGCGCCACCGTCGACGCCAGGGGAAACCAACTCACACCCAGGGCAGGGGATCGAACCACTTCGTGGAGTCAATAAATTTGGATAACGCTTTTATTTCTATTTTTGATACCTCAGCGAGGTCATCGAGAACGGTTGGCCCAGGATAGCCAACCGTCGCCTGCTGAGTGCAGGGCATTGACACATCAGATGCTGAACACTTTCCTCCTCCTCAATACATCTGCAGCTGCGACAGTAATCATTAGACATTGCGCCCATTCTGGCGCCGTGAGTGCCTATTAAACAGTGCCCTGTTAGAACCCTTACCAGGGATGAAATGCCCGATTTATTAAGGGACAGCAGGGAATTTGTACGTCTTTTGTTGTAGGAAGGCCAGGTTGGCCTGGATATCTCGCACGTCGAGAGCCCCGACCAGAGCATATTTGCTATTTTCATTGTGTTTGTGCTGACACTAAATTTAAAGGAGGCCATGGGTATGCCTACCGACATATTTCCCGGAAGGAGATGGGTGGTGGTACCTCGTCTGGCCAGCTCATCCGCTCTGCAGTTAATAATAATAATAATAATAATAATAATGATCTGCGACATTCAGTTAACGACTTTGCATTGTCGACGTATGAGTTCAAGGCTTTAAGTGCGGCCTGACTGTCTGAGAAGATATAGATCTGTTTACCATTTTGGGGCATGGATGCCAAGCTTTCCACCGCACCGTGTATTGCCAGCATTTCCGCTTGGTACACGCTGCAGTGGTCGGGAAGACGGAAGGAGATCTCTAATCCCAGGTCCGGTGAAAAGATTCCTCCCCCCACCTTCCCCTCAAGCTTGGAGCCATCAGTGAAAATGTTAATGGCGCCCCGAACCGTATGTGGTCTGTTGTCCCATTCTTGTCTTGTCGGTATTATTACCTCGTAGTTCCTGACGAACACGTTATTTGACGCGCAGTAGTCAGTGTGTGGTGGTATGTTAACAGGCGCGTGGTTACCCAAGATTGTGGCGTGCCCATTTTGTTCGTTTATCCAGACGCCAGTCTCCCTTACTCGCAAAGCTGTGATCCTGGCTACTTCCTTCGCCACCAGATCAAGCGGTGGTAGATGCAGCATAGTGTTGAGTGCTTCTGTCGGGGTGGACCCAAGGGCCCCAGTTATGCAGAGTTCTGAACTCCTGTAGTGTACTTATACAAACATATGTACATAGCGTGCAACAGCCACGACCTACATGCATGTCTGTTTGTATAACCGCATTTGAAAAATGCATTTGACACCTTTGACCAATAGCGTTGCTTAAAGTATGTCAATACTTTAGCTGAGCCAGCATTCATTCTAGAGTTCTGCTTGGTCTGACGCTAAGCGCTTCTATTGGCTAATGCAAGTAATTGTCAAGCTGAAGTTGAATTCAGCTTCATAGAAGTCGAGAAAGAGGAGGAGTCTAGCAAATCACTTTCTGTGACAAATTTGTGTATAAATAGAATAAGATTTGTCAATAAAGATTCAGACTTGATTTGATGTGAACCATACGCTCACCAAATTATTTTCTCAAACTTATTCCGGCTGTCTCTCCGATAGCCTATTTGATCGGCCGAATATCTCCGGCCTTTACAATCAGAGAGATCTCCCTTAAAAGTAAAAGCATTGATCCCCTTAGGACCACCACATGGCGATCCTGCCCCACGACCAGTGGAATTTCTGATTAGACCAATCCTGTGACAATCCCTTTTAATTCAAGGTCCAGATGAATAGCGAAGAAATCATCAGACAGGCTAAGTTCGATGAAATTTTTCTAAAATACACGGAGCCTTATGTGCCCGAACCAACAAATGAGCCATCAGAAGCATACCCAACCCTACCTACCCACTCCAATAAATGAAGGTCCGAAAAGGTTGACCATAGAAGAATACAAGGCCAGGCAGTCCGAATACAAAAGGCCGACAGAAACAACAGAACAACCAAAGCAAAAAAAGAAGCGCCGAAGTGGAAGGCAATTCAAGGAATGACAGGCAAAAGCCATTCTATATAATCAACTTATTCTAGAATATAGAGAAGATAACAAAATATGTATTATTAAGAAGCTTAAGATGTTGAGGTATAAAAAAATAGTATAAATAAAATTAATACAAAAAAAAATATTTCTAAATAGATAACGTAAAACTTCTAGAATTTGATATGGGCTCTCAGAAATCGAAAATAAGTGACCCCAAGGCCAATGTGGTCAATGAAGTTGTACTAGAAAACAGACAAAATGGCTCCACCAGCCTTGTAGAGACACTGTGAATAATAATAACAACAGTTTTGATTTTTAATTTAATTTTAAAAATCCATAAAATATATAGGAGCCAATTGAAGAAGGCAATAAACCAAAACATTAAGAATGAACAAGTTTAAACAATGAGTACCTGGCAGAAAGTGGAGAAAAAGATAAAAATTTCAGAAGAGAAGTTCAATAAATCTTATAAATGCCTGAATAAAGCAGTAAGAGTTAGAGAAGAAACATTCCGTAAACACATTGAAATCCTTTTTACTGAATTAGAAGCCATAAGAAGCATTTCCAATGCACATTTTGAAAAGCTCACCAAAGAGCACAAAGGAATTGTATTGGACATATTCTGGCACAAAAGAGACAAAATATTAAGAATTACATCAAAATACGAATATGAGATAGAAATCACTCATACAATTGAACAAAATATCGAACTTCCAGCAGAAATTTTTAACCACAGCCCAGAAATTCATGTCACAATTAAATCTACAATTAGCTTCAAAGTCAATTCCTAACTTTTCAGGAAATTACAAAGAGTTAGATGCATTTCTGAAAATTATTGAAATCATCTACAATGACTTGGAAAACACTGCAAAACCGGCATTGATTGATTTTGTAATTTACGTAAAGCTAAGTCAAACGGTAAAGACAAATATCACCGCAATATCGATCCCAAAAACTTTTCATGAGTTAAGTACATCCCTTAAAAATAAATACAAAAGTACAACTACAATACCCCAAATTCAAAATCAATTATCTAACCTCCACCAAAGGAATTTGAGTATCCTGAATTATAAAAATAAAATTTTACAACTAATATCGGAACTAAACAATCTACAGATAGGGCAACTAGGCGCGAGTGCATCCCCTGAACAGAAAGCACTTATCGCCAACCTAAATGAGCAATACAGTCTTACGGTCTTTAAAAATGGGCTAAACGAAAGCTCAAAACAGACGGTATTTGCAGCACTACCTAAAACTTTTGACAGCGCTGTTAACCTGGCTCTAGAGCTAGAGCAAGGAACACAAAACAGCAGCCGAAATGTAATGTTCTTCAGAAATGAAAGACACAACTGGAACAACAATTACCAGAATACGTATAGGCAGCAAAACAATGGAAATAGAAACCATTATCAGCCTAGGTATTCCAGTAATAACAATGCTAAACAACAGAATGTTCCAAGGAATGTGCCCAACCAAACACAGAACGGCAATTCCAATAGGTATGTGAATACTTCCAGACCCAACTCGCACAACAATTTCCCAAGGCAGGGAAATAATAACCAACAAAGGCGAGAATACAACAACTACCAAAGACAGGGAAACTCCAATTACAATAGTCGCCGAATGAGCGTCGTCCAATTCCAGGGAAACGTGGACGACCCGGCGGACTACGATGGCAATCTTCCGGGGGACAGGGACATGTAGATAAAAATAAGTCCAGAAACATTTTTGTCATCACAGAAAATCTAACAAATTACCTAACACTAAATAACTCTGAATTTAACAAGCCGATGTCCTTCCTGATTGACACAGGAGCAGACATTTCAATTTGCAAAAACCCATTTCACGATGAATTCGACATCGATACTGAAGCTAGATGTAAACTTACGGGCATAACAAAAGAAGAAATTTACTCGATTGGTACGTCTAAGCTAAATTTCATAATAGACAGTAATAAAACATGTATACATTTCCAATTAGTAAACGAGAATTTTCCAATAGCAACAGATGGAATACTTGGTAGAGATTTCTTGATAAAACACCTATGCAAAATCGATTATGAAACATTCACTATAGCAATAAATCTAAAAGACAAAGAAATTATTTTACCAATCCACACAAGATTACCTAAAAACAAAACCGTAACGATACCGCCAAGAACTGAAATCATTCTCCCAATCAACTTAAAGATAGAAGAGGACAGCGTAGTTTTCAATCAAGAGATACAAGACGGTGTATTTTTGGCAAATTCTATAGCACCCGCAAAATGAACAGTACACGTAAAAATAATGAACACTAACAGTCACGCAGTCAATATAAAAGAACTAAGATTCATGACAGAGGGACTATCCAATTACGATATTTTAAGTAAGAAAAACGAAAAAAACTTGTACATTCCCCAACGCTTTGACAAATTAATAAACGAACTAAAACTAGAAAAGCTAGATAAAAACACATAAAATGAACTAAAAGACATATTTTACAAGTACCAATCCATTTTCCATTTAGAAGGAGAAAAACTTTCAATAAATAATTTCTACAAACAAAAACTTAATTTAACTGATAACGTACCAGTATACATTAAAAACTACAGACTCCCACAAACCCAGCAAGATAAAACAAGTCCACCGACATCTGTAAATAATTATATTCAATATTCTAGGAAATTGTATGTAAGCCAATTACACTTAAGCAAACCATACCCATAGATGTAAGTATGTATATTCATATGAAAGGTATTTGCATAACTCCACACAAAAATTTATTTCATTTTTTATCAAACGAAATAAATTTTTCTCTTTTGCGGTAAGGGTGTAGTGTACTCATACAAACATATGTACATAGCGTGCAACAGCCACGACCTACATGCATGTCTGTTTGTATAGCCGCATTTGAAAAATGCATTTGACACCTTTGACCAATAGCGTTGCTTAAAGTATGTCAATACTTTAGCTGAGCCAGCATTCATTCTAGAGTTCTGCTTGGTCTGACGCTAAGCGCTTCTATTGGCTAATGCAAGTAATTGTCAAGCTGCAGTTGAATTCAGCTTCATAGAAGTCGAGAAAGAGGAGGAGTCTAGCAAATCACTTTCTGTGACAAATTTGTGTATAAATAGAATAAGATTTGTCAATAAAGATTCAGACTTCATTTGATGTGAACCATACGCTCACCAAATTATTTTCTCAAACTTATTCCGGCTGTCTCCCCGATAGCCTATTTGATCGGCCGAATCTCTCCGGCCTTTACAATCAGAGAGATCTCCTTTAAAAGTAAAAGCATTGACCCCCTTAGGACCACCACACTCCTTTGGACTTTTTGTAGCTGCTTGAGGTACGTATTCTTAGCTAGTGCAGGCCACCAGACCAGCACTCCGTAGAGTAGAATCGGGCGAACAATGGCTGTGTAGATCCAGTGTACCACCCTGGGAGAAAACGCCCACGAGACACCAATTGCTCTCTTGCAAGTAAACAACGCGCACTTTGCTTTTTTCACTCGTTCTGTTATATTGTCACCCCAGAGTAGTTTCTTGTCTAGAGTAACTCCTAAATATTTGACTTTGTCACTGAATGCCAAAGTCGTGTTTCCAATTTTTGGTGGTATAAGGTTCGGTATTTTGTACCTTCTGGTGAAGAGGACTAGCTCGGTTTTCTCGGGGTTAACCCCCAAACCTGTTGACTTTGCCCAATCACATATTTTAGATAAGGCTGTTTCCATTAAATTGCAAAGAGTTTGAGGGAATTTTCCCCGCATAATAACGCAGATGTCAGCGGCGTACGCGATCACTTGGTGGCCTTCCGACTCCATGAGGCGTAGAAGCTGGTTTACAGTAACCACCCAAAGTAGCGGTGAGAGAACACCTCCCTGCGGGGTACCTCTGTTAACGAGTCTGTGAATCGAGTTCCCACCTAGCTCGGTTGTGATCCGTCTGCTAGTAAGCAGTTTACGAACGAACTCTACAAGGCAGGCTTCGACCCGCAGACCCGTCCGCGCCGAAGTGATAGCATCCGGAAGGACGTTATTGAAAGCGCCTGCTATGTCGAGGAAAGCCACCAATGTGTATTCCTTTAGGTTAAGTGACTTGTCTATCACAGATACAAGGGAGTACAAGGCAGTATCAGTTGACCTACCCTTACTGTAGGCATGTTGAGCCCGCGAAAGCTGAGTTGGGTCCATCGATGTTCTGACATAGTCCTCCAGAAGTCTTTCTAGAGTTTTAAGAAGAAATGAGGATAGGCTTATAGGCCTAAAGTCATTAGGTTTAGTATGAGATGGTTTCCCGGCTTTGAGGATAAAGACTACCCCAACCTCCCTCCATGAAGTGGGTACGTAGTTGAGCCTTAGACAACCTATAAACATAGTTTTCAACCAAGGCTTGATAAGCTCGGAGGTATGCTGTAGCTGGGCCGGGAATATTCCGTCCGGTCCTGGCGACTTATGGGGCTTGAAGGTAGATAAAGCCCAATCTAACTTTCTTTCATCGGTGATTTCCCTTATCACTTGATCGGAAGGCAGTCCTCCGCCGATCGTAGTAGTAGAGACGTCTGTGCATGTCGGGAAGTGTGTATCCAGGAGCAGATTCATGGTATCCGTAGTCGAAGCGGTCCACTGCCCATCTGGCATTTGGACGTGGCTCAAAGTTGCTGGCGCTTTTGAGAGTACCCTCCTCAAGCGCGCGGCAGCAGATGTAGATTCAATTTCACTGCAGAAGTCCATCCAGGAGGCTCGTTTAGCCTTGCGGATTTCTTTTTTATATGTGCTTAGCTTAGTTTTGTAAACAGCCCAGGATAGCTCGCGGCCATCCTGTTTAGCTTTATTAAAGGCAACCCTACATGCCTTTCTGAGTCTATCTAGTTCAGACGACCACCAAGGTGGCTTATGGGTTTCTGTTACCTTTTTGGTCGGGCAAGCCTTATCTAAAGCAAGCTTGCATTGTTGATTAAAGGTGTTGACTAGCTCGTCTATTTCCTTATCAGTTCTAGGTGTGACCATTTGTTTTGATAGATTTCTATCAATAAGCTTCTTGTAGCAGCCCCAGTTTGTTCTTTTTATATTTTGTATGAATTTTGGACTTGTGTGCGTATCTGCTATTGAGAAACTAATATACCTATGGTCCGAGAAGGAGTGTTCTGTTAGGACCCTCCATGATTCTATGAGGTCGCTGAAAGAGTCGCTGACCAATGTGATATCAAGGACCTTCTCACGGTTCCTTGTTGTGAATGTGGGGTCACTCCCCCTGTTGCATAAACTTAGATTAGTGCCTAATAAGTAGTTATATAGTGACTCACCTCGGTCGTTTGTGTCAGTGCTGCTCCATTGTGTGTGATGGGCATTTGCATCGCCTCCAAGCACGATTAGATTGTTTCGTGGTCTAGTGGAACTCACGAGCTCTCTGAAGTTATGTGGCGGTAGTGAACCTTCGTGATCATGGGCCAGATAGAAAGAGGCGAACCTACAACTTCTACCTAACCCCTCGACGCTAATCGCTGTCAGACCTCCGTCACTAAATTGGGGTAGAAGAAAAGCGTTAATATTTGACTTAGCTGAAATACACGTACGAGGCTTACCCTTATCATGAGCGCTGTAGAGCTTGTAAGTAGGAGTCCTCAAACCACAGATCCTATTGCCAGTGATCCACGGTTCTTGAACTAGAACGATATCTACTCCACCTGCTGAAAGCTGGAGTAGAAGTGCAGCTGACGCTGCTTTACTATGATGAAGGTTGATTTGGAGGACCCTCATCATCTTGCTTCTTTTCACTCTCTTCCGTGAGCGTCGCGTCCGCGTCGTCCTCGCTCAGAAGCTGACTCTCGGAGTAAAGCCTCCTGAGAGTTCCGCTACCGTCCAAGCTGGACGAGGCATAGCCGCTCCGCACACCCGACCCACTGTCCTCAACTTCCATCTCAGTATCGCTGGGGGGAGGCTCCACCTCCGCAAGAGATGATAAATTAGCAAGGGCTTCGGCATCAGCCTTGTACACCTTCAAGCTAATACTTTTGCAGCCGTAGCTCACTCGGTAGTCGCATCGGTCCAGGGCCTCGATGCTTGCTTGGTCTAACAGCAGAACTATCTGCATCGTTGCTTGTCCGGCTGCTTTGTCCACGCTAACCACCTTCCAGTTTTGGGTCGGTAGACCCGGGTTAAACTCCTGCAGTTGCTCCAGGATTTCTTCTGGCTCCGTTGGCGTCACTGGAACCCAGGCTCTGGCTCTTGGCCGTTGCGGGATGTCACACGCATCCACTGCTTTTAGGTGCGCGCCAGGGTACACTTCCCCTATTCCCCTATTATATAGGTCCACGGACCTAGTGTCTCCGCAGGCGATCAGTCTGACACCGCCGAAACATCTTCCTCCCTTGTCGGTGAAGTCGCGTTCCTGTAGAGGATCCGGGCTGCAGACCGCCTATCCTGGTGGCTGGCCTTTGTGGGTTGCTTAGGCACCGAGTCCTTGACCCTATCGCTTGTACCCCCATCCCTCTTGGAGCCCCCAGCCGCGGACTCGCCAGACGCTATGCGCTGAATGGCAAGGCCACTGGTGGAGGCTACAGGATTGGTGGTAGCCGCGTTGCTGGCCTCCCGATCGGCACCTCTGGAAGAGGCACCGGTCATCGTGCTACTCGGACCGGTTTTGCACTCGGCCCTATCACGTCTAGCTACCGCTGCAGCACTGAATCGCTGGGGTGTCCTCTCAGCTCTTGAGTTTTTGTTTGGGTCCGGTTTCGCCGTGACCATCTTTGCGGAGCGAGCTCCTGTTGACTTTTTATTTGGAGAGCCAGACTCCTTACTTTTATTTTCATTTTCAATTTTCTTTTTTGCTCCATTATTTCAAATCCCACGAGTGGCGGAGAAGGGGACGGTCCACCCGGGCAGAGATCCGCATTACCCGGGTAAGGCTGAATAGGATCGGAGGTCGCCCGGTATCCGAAGCACTCCGTTCGCGACTGGGCTATTTAAGGGCCCCCAGCCAGGTTGATCATCGGCACGGGTCGTATGACACCTTGATCCAGCCCTTACAAGACAGGGAATAGAGACAAGGAGAAGGGGGAAGGGGGGGAGGGAGAGTGTAGGGGTTGGTGGAAAGGTCGCCGCTCGAATTAGCCGCCGTAGCGTTACCGGGTATCACCACGAGGAGGCTCCTCCCCCGCTTGGAGGAGGAGGGTGTATGCACCTACGAGTCGACGGTTTGGGGTGGCGCTGGTGTGTGCAAGGCGCGAACACCCCCATTAAAGATACCCAAAATACAAAAATAAGGTGGGACGGATCCTTATCCAGGAATCAGTTCGAGCCCTGCAGGAGTTTCACCATACACTAGGCGCTTAGTACGCCTACGGCGAGGCAGAATGTTTACGCGACATAGGTAGCCACACGTCGCAATCCCAAAAACACAATACTCATTATACACATTTTTTCATGAATTGTACATAAAACAATACTCGTTATATATATTTGTCATGAATTGTATATAATCTCATTATAACGCATGTATTACATTATATTATATTATATTCTCCTATACTTACTCACTCCAATGTCTGAATTCCCCTTACGATTAACATGTTAAATTTGGGACGTGTGGCAACCACTCGCAAATCACCCCACACCAATTCACCGCACAGCTTTTTATCGTGAAAAAGTGAGTTCGGAAAAGTTAAAATTATCCTGATAAAAATCAGTTTTAACTATATTTTAGCTAAATAGCTCAAGAAAGTGTAAAGTATATATTTTGTAGTATTTATAACACGATAGTTTAATTGTAAAGTAATCAATTGGCTGCAAATAAACAAACACACACACTAGAAGATATGTGTTAGAGACAAAATATAATAAACTTCAATGAAACGTGATTAAATTTTGGAACAAATTTTACTTTGTTCAAAAGTGTAATACGCATCATCAAAAGTGATTTTTTTACAAAAAATGCTAGTATTTGCAACTAAAACATATTGATTGAATGCTGCTTAAGTGCGTATTTGTTAATAACAAAATAAGCCTCAATTTTTGATAACCTACTGGGGAGAGTTGTAAAAAACAGAAGCAAAATCCAGTTGCAACTACCACAATAAAGAATTTCAAGGAGAGCATTTTAAACTAACTGCTTTCTGTTTCATTTTGCTTTTTCTGTACATCAAAACCCACTTTGAATTGAATAGTATCGCTCGGTTAAACGTTTCACGAGCCTAGCAACGCACGGGAATATTACGTGAGCCAATACCTAGCCCCCAGAGTGAGGATCCCCAGCAACCCTAAGTACTACGCATCCACAAAGTAACCATGGTTCTTCGAGTCAGAGAGGCATGTCTAAGCTTTAAGGAGGGCTAGTAGTTTTTTATGTTAATGTTTGTATATTATTTTATTATTTGTTCAGAGAGTAGAACGGGGAGTGCGGAGCAGATGTTGCATAGGGGCAACCTTTGAGTAATATTTATTTAATTATTTTATTTATTTAAATTATTTGTTTTTATGGAAGGGGGAGGTGCGGGGCACCTGTTACACCTTGTATTTAATGATTGGGGCGAGCACTGTTGGCTGTGAGGCATTGCACGGGATCGGCTTCCTCATTTTCGTTGTGAAAACCCCCCTTGCACATATTGCATAGTGGCGATATTTTGGGAATAGTAAATTATTTTATTTGTATATTTATATAATATTATTGGTTTAGAGGGGAAAAGGGGGTGCGGAGCACATGTTTAATATAGTGAGTCCTTTTCTAGTATTTATTTAACTATTATTTTATTTATTTAAATTATTTGTTTTATATAGAACGGGGTGCGGCGCACCTGTTACACCTTGTATTTATTAATTGGGGGCAAGCACTGTTGGCTGTGAGGCATTGCACGGGATCGGCTTCCTCATTTACGTTGTGAAACCCCCCCTTGCACATATAGCATATTTTGGGAACAGTAAATTATTTTCTTTGTATATTTATATAATAAGTATTCATGAAAGGAGCTCAAGGCCAAGAATAATAACTTTTCACTTTAGAATTTTTTTTATGAAAATTATTATTGTTTTTTTTTTATTTTTTAATAATCACTTTTAATTAATTATTAAAAGTTTTGTGATTGAATAGAGTAGGAAAAAGGTTTAGAGACAACTGCCATACCTTTTCTTATAGATCCATTTCGGAAGCTGCCAAGCTTCTTCATCAGAGAAATTTTGGCACGCATTGCTAACCATTAAGCTAACAATACGCTGGTTTTAATGTCATCTAAACTCCTAGTTCTATTCTTCTTTACCATATGCATGAACCACTTCCGCCATTTGACAGTAGTAGTGTGATCATGATGGATTTTTTGACAGATCTGTTTTATAAGCAGAACTGCCTTACCGCGTGCTCTCGGTTTTGTTATTGCTTTTTTATACCAACAATTTTTGTTGATTTACGACCTGTACATTTTCAAGTATTCATGAAACGAGGCCAAGAATAATAATTTTTCACTTTTTGAAATTTTTTTTAATGAAAATTATTATAGTTTTTTTTATTTTTTAATAATCATTTTTAATTAATTATTAAAAGTTTTGTGATTGAATAGAGTAGGAAAAAGGTTTAGAGACAACTGCCAAAGCTTTTCTTATAGATCCATTTCGGAAGCTGCTAAGCTTCTTCATCAGAAAAATTTTGGCACCCATTGCTAACCATTAAGCTAACAATACGCTGGTTTTGATGTCATCTAAACTCCTAGTTCTATTCTTCTTTACCATATGCATGAACCACTTCCGCCATTTGACAGTTAGTAGTGTGATCATGATGGATTTTTTCTAGTATTTATTTAATTATTATTATATTTATTTAACCTCTTCGGGTAAAAAAAAATTACAAAAAAAATGTTGTTTGAAATAAACTCTTCAGACACCAGTTATTAAAAATAAGTCATAAACAATTATTTTTTCGGTGCGGGATTGAAGAGGTTAAATTATTTGTATTTAATAATTGGGGCGAGCACTGTTGGCTCTGATGCATTGCACGGGATTGGCTTTCCCATTTTCCTTGCGAAAACCCCTCTTGATACCTGTCCCAAAGCTTTCCTTTCGGTGCCAGTTTTTTGTTCTTTTGTGAAAAATATGTTTCCGTCAAATAAAAAATTTTAATTCTTTAGAAAAATTTATTATATCAGATTTCTATAAGGTATTAAAGTTGGGTATTAGACAAATTATGTAATCACATTCAATAAAGATGAGCATTCGAACTTACGCGGCATTTTGTTCGAAATAGGGCTATTATTTCATCAGCTAGATCTTTGCCATTCTTAACGCTGAGTTTATGGCTATGTTCTATAATATTTTCAATAACAATATGAACGATACATGTCCGAGCTTGCGGCGATAGCATTTTATTGTCGGTATACAGTTTCAAAACTCCTTTTCCTTGTTTAGTACTCAACAAAATGTTATGAACACTGTAGGGCTGAAAATGAGACACACTAAAAATTGGACACCATATAAATTGCAATTTTCACCAGGAAATTCTTATTTTGGAATAATTTACGTAAAAATAAAATACCAGTACTATTAACTAAAGTTTAGAGCACAAAGTTTACATTCAGCTCTAAACTTTATAACACTGGTATTGTATTTTTACGTATACTTCTATTAAACATTATCGAAATTATTCTAAAATAAGTATTTCTTGGTGAAAATTGCAATTTTTATGGTGTCAAATTTTGAGTCGGGCTCACTTTGTATGTTTAAAAACTTCTTTGAGTTTTTTTACATGAATACATTAAATTGTTTTAGGATTATACCTGTTTAAAATTCCTGACTTCGTCTGAGCTCCCATCACTTGTTTGTCTTTCAGTTTGGAAAGTTACTCTGTAAGCCTCTGCCTCCCGCCGAGAACGTAAATGTCATAAAAATAAGACTGTTTTTATTACATAGAAAGTTTCATACTTGCTCGTTTTGCCAACACGAAACCTTATGTTTTAATATTATTTTTTCATTAATTTTCTCTCCGTCGAAAAATTTTGTCTAAATGCCTGTCTTTAACATATTTGAGACCTTCGATTGTTATGCCTTTTACTGGGAGAAAAAATAACAATAATCAGATAAACTTTGCGAAAAAAAGGAAACCTATACTTCCACGTTAAAACGTATAAAACCCTTCAAATAAGTTCCATGATTTCAACAGCTTGGCCAAAGAGTCATCGTCAATTTGTGTATCTAGTCGCATTTCGTTTTGTGGATTAAGTTCAAGACTTTGTGGAAAATGCGTCATTGGTTGTACCGCTTCGGGTTGTATTATTAAATGCTCTTCTTGTGAAGGAATATATATCACGTTTTGAAGTAAGCAGTAATTATCACCCTCTCCCATGGTGCTGCTATTCAGATCGTTCATTGTTCAAAACTTATATGTGTTTAGGGTAACTGCACTAGTTTCCGGACAGCGCTAGTGTCCGGACACTATGTCAATGTTTCGCGATTAATAGGCAAATCACTGACAAATAGTCTCAACTAACAACACAGATGGAAATGTACATGTTTACTGTGTACGTGGAAAATTTAAGTTGAATCGAAAGCATAGCTTAAAAGCTATACATAATTTTAGTGTCAAAAGTGTGAGCATGCGGCAAAAAAAATAGTGGGAGCATTTTAGAAAAGTAAGGGTCCAAGCAAGTATTTATTAACATATTACAACAAAAGTTAATAATATTTGTTTAAATTATAAAAAAATTTCATTTTATAAATTTACTTTAATTCTTGGCCTATATTATTACTGTCCGGATACCAGAACCAAAATTTGAGATGATTTTCAGCTTCCGGACAGGCCGTCCGGATACTGAGAAGAAGGCGAAAATTACGAATTACCATTTTAATGGTACTAGATGATAGTTTATTATATTGTGGCGATTATTCTCAGACATGTACCATCCCTAATTCAATAACACTCCCACCACTAGTTAAACACAAGTGAGATAACGATGGCTACGCTTATGCATGCAAGCGTGTAACTAGGAAGAGGAAGAGAGATGGCGCGAGTGTTTGCGAATACGATGCAAAGAGGAGATGCCAATAAATAACACCGACCCTTCCAGAACACGAAAAGCGAACAACAAAGAAAGTTCTCGGTGCGTAGAACAGAAGGCATATATCTCATCGCAGTTGGAAGAGCAGGAAGCAAAGGTTTCATCGAAACTAAAAGTGCAAGATGCAAAGATAACACAAGTGCAAGAGGTATTCAGAGAAAGGCAGGACAAGATTGAGGCCGAAGTAGTCGCTTTGAAGGGGCGTATCCAGGAGCTGCAACTGAACCGTCCAGCTGCTTCAGCGAATACTCCCAAGGTAAAATCCCCGTCATTTGATGGTTCTGTTCCTTTCCAGGTATTTAAGCTACAGTTTGAGAAGACGGCAGCGGTGAATAATTGGGGTACTGAAGACAAAGTTACTGCACTGTTCGTGGCATTGAAGGGTCCTGCAGCCGAAATCCTACATTGATGGGTGCAGTTGAGAACATCGAAAACAGATATACCAAATAGAGCTACAGAATCGCTTTCAGAAGGCTAATGAGACATTGCAAGACATTGGGCATTCGGAAAACTAGAACAACTGCACTGCATCCTCAGTCAGATGGCATGGTGGAACGATTCAATAGAACCTTGGAAGAGCACCTGAGGAAAGTAGTGGATAAGTTCCAGAAGGATTGGGATACTCACATCTCCTTATTCCTAATGGCATATCGCTCTGCAGTACATGAAACAACTGGTCAGACTCCTGCAAAGGTAATTTTCGGGAATGATCTTCGATTGCCAGCTGACTTGAAGTTTGGGATAAACGCTGATGCAGGAGTAAATGCTCGGAAATCTACTACCGTATTGGAAGAAGAAATGAGAGAAATTCACGACCTTGTAAGACAACGGACTAAGATCATGAGCGATAAGATGAAGGCCAGGTACGACAAAGTAATATATTCGGAAGGTTTTATAGAAGGAGATTTAGTGCTGCTATACAACCCACAGCGTAGGAAAGGTTTGTCCCCAAAACTACAATGTAACTGGGAAGGCCCATACAAAGTCATAAAACGGATCAACGATGTGGTATATCGCATACAAACTATGGGAAGGCCAAGGAATAAGATGAAGGTGGTCCATTTGGAAAGGCTAGCTGCGTTTGGTTCCGGCAATGTGTCTGATCAGGACGATCAGACTAAGGAGGAGGGCAGTTTGGCGATTATTTTCAAACATGCACCATCCCTAATTCAATAACACTCCCACCACTAGTTAAACACAAGTGAGATAACGATGGCTACGCTTATGCATGCAAGCGTGTAACTAGGAAGAGGAAGAGAGATGGCGCGAGTGTTTGCGATTACGATGCCAATAAATAACACCGACCCTTCCAGAACACGAAAAGCGAACAACAAAGAAAGTTCTCGGTGCGAAGGCAAGCACCCTGTTGGACTATATAAGGCGGTAACCAAGCAAGGCAAGTGGATCAGTTTATTTTCAAGTGTTGTTCAGTGAACTACTGCGAAGTTACCAAACTCTTAAATTTGTATTGCGTTTATTACTAGTAAATAAAACTAGCTATTAGTTACAATATCTGTGCGTGTTTTTATTTGACTTTATAGTGATCGAACCCAGGATTTATAATCAAGGAATAATCGAATTCGTCACAATATTATATATGCAATACAAAAGTAAAAACATATTTTTCTCCTATGTTTTCAGTCTTCGGACACGTTTTTTCAAGTACAAATATTGCTGTCCGGATAGTGAGAAAATAAGTTTCAATGTCCGGTCAGTTAGCATTTTGTACAAACTTTGTTGTTTTTATCGATATTACTATTTAAAGATTGAATACTGATTTTTACCTCAGCCCTTCTAGGTTATAAGGTCAAACCAAACAAGCATCAGACAAGCGGCAGCTTAGGATAGCTGTGGAACTCCTAATAGTCGAAGCCTTAATCTGCCGAGCGACAGGATCACAAAATATGTTCAAGCATTACTTGTACAATGTATAAGAACATAATATGACATTCTTGCTGTTTTACGGACAAGAACTAGGTTGTTAACCCATACGACTTGCACACGATCTCGGAGACCTTGCCATCCCATGTTACTTCTAACCCGTTTTTGTGAAGATATCATCCCTTTCGCTTCCATCTATGCCCATATGACCCATGACCAAGTATAGATGTACGTTCCCCCTTGTAAATTTTTCCTAGCGCCTGTTGCACTTCAAGACACTTTTAGTTATTGTAATTTACCTCTTTTTAGGATTTGTTTCACTTCGGATAAGCACAGTATAAAGCAGATTTTGGAGCAATCGGTGTAAATGTGTATGGTACCAACCGAACCTTACGCCAACCCTCCACATCTGTCACATCTATTGTAGCTTCAACACCCATTTCGAAGTGCGGGCGGGACCATACAGTCTGTCGGCCCCGTTTTTGAGGCATTGGGCCTAGTTTCAGTTGTCAACAATATGCTTTTACCCACTAAGTCTACGAATGCGATGTACAGAATGGCATTTAATAATGTCGGGGTGGCATTCAATTATAATAATTATTGATTATGTATCTCCAGTTTGTTAACAAAAGTTCTTTTTTTGTGTGGCTGGTAACCACACAAGGACTCCATAATGACTATTAGCTCCACAATCGCGGTGAACACCCAATTAGAAAGAGGATGAGAAGACTCACGTGCACCCCGCCATGACTATGTAAACCCGCATTTTGCGATTAACTTAACGTCGGATGCCCAGACAAGGACCTCCTGAAGTTCATGGACCTCCATATAGCTAAACTCTACCAATTATGACAAATAAAACATCAGCTGCGTACGCCGTAAGTTTGGCTGATCCCTCGAACCACCGATCGAAAAGTTGGTTTATGACCAGTGTCCAAATCAGTGAGATGTCCATCCAGAGAGATGTGAATATGATTAAGACGTATTTATTGTATTCAAAGTCCTTCCTTATGTTCCCGAAATACTTTAAAAAAATATAGTGTATATACAAATTTCGAGTGTCCGGAAACTGAAACCAAAGTGTCCGGAAACTAAATTTTACTATATTAACATTATATTTTTAAATTATACAGACGTCATATTATTGAGCAATATCTATGCTATTATAAACAGTATACTCGTATATTTTCGCGGTAGCGTTAAAACGTTAAGTGTCCGAAACTGGTGCGTTTACCCTACTTATATGTACTTGTACTTCTAATCTAGCTTATTTATAAATGTCTAATCAAAGTAAACAGAGTTATGATTAAAACTAATGAATGATTACAAGTTCTAATGTATTAGAAAAAATACTTTGGTCTTAAATTTTACTTGCTTGTAGCATAATATACAATATGTGTGAACTTTTAATGTCCTTTCAATAAAATCTAAATCACTACATTTATACTCAACTGCGTTTTCGTATTGAAAAGTTATATCTTTTTCTTGTATAAGTAAAGGCGAATTTTAGCTGAAACTTTATCGATACTGACCCAAGGAAGTTTTTTCTACTGTTGGTTACTTTGGAAACTAGGCATTGAAAATGGCAGAACGCCGAAACCGGTTTGTCACAAAACCAAACTTGACAAGGGATGACGGAAAATCGTTCCAACAAAAATCAACTTTGGAATATGTTTTTAGTTCACGATGTTTTGCTTCATATCGAAAGCTCCAATAAAATTTTGGTGGCCTGGAATGTCGAATGACAGTTGGATAATAGATTAGATTACACTGCGTTACAAAGACGAGTTTTAGTTCTGTCCTACGAACCAAATATACCTTTTCGGAAAGGGGCGAAAAAATAAAAATTCACGTGTATCGGCGATTTTCATATGTATAAAGTATAAAGCTCGTAGTGTCCGTCTGCCCGCCTGTGTGAAAGACTGGATCGGTTTTTAACCCTTTTTCCGTGATCGATTCGAGCAGAATTTTTGCAGGCAGACTCGTGGAAATGTCTGCTTCACGTCAAATTTAAAAAAAAATAGATTTTTATCAATTCTCATATTTTCCTGAACTTTTTTCGGCATAACTTCGATATAAATGGACTCCAAATTTTTAAACTACTAAAGCGTTCCGAAGTACTGTCGTTCACACCCGTGAACGAGCGTCTTGCCGCAATCCGCATAAAAGTACGATTTTTCACCATATCGTTTATCTGCCCTCATGCACCGACGGAAGAGAAGGACGACGTGGAAAAGGATGCATTCTACGAGCGCCTGGAAGAAGCATACGAGCGCTGCCCCCGTCATGATATCATAGTCGTGCTTGGCGACTTTAACGCCAGGGTGGGTAAGGAGGGTGTATTCTGCTCCACTGTTCAGTCTCCACGACAAGACTTCGCCAAATGGATTCACGCTGATCGACCTCGCCGGTGCTCGAAACATGGTCATACCCAGCACGAGGTTTATGCACAAGAAGATCCATCCGGCTACATGGCTGTCCCCCGATCGAAAAACACGCAACCAGATCGACCACTTTGTAATAGACGGACGGCATGCTTCCAGCGTTTTAGATGTTCGCACAATACGAGGACCTAATATCGACTCTGATCACTACCTAGTAGCAGCCAAGATTCGTACCCGCCTCTGTACGACAAAACAGACCGCCAATTATTTCGCAGATCGCCTCTCACACCTGCTCTCCGAGAGCACAATGCAACCTAGTGGAATGCATGAGCAGTGGGATCATATCGCAGGAGCACTCCGTACCGCAGCCGAAGAAGTAATTGGATTCCGGTGAACGCGAGGAAACAACTGGTATGATGATGAAGAGTGGCGCGCTGCAACGAAAAGAAAGGACGAATCCTACAAGGCACCGTTGAGATCGAATGCAACGAGGAGTGTGTGTGAACACTACCGCGAGTTGAAGAGGGAAGCGACGCGGCTTTTCCGGGCGAAAAAAAGAGAGGCAGAAAAGCATGAAATAAAGGAGCTTGAGATGCTGGCCAACGGGAATAATGCCCGAACATTCTATCAAAAAATTCGGCGAATGACAGAAGGTTTTAAACCCGGGGCAAACTCCTGTAAGAATGAGAACGGCGACTTGGTGGCCGATGTTCAGAGAGCACTCAGAATATGGAGGGATCACTTCTCTGCCCTTTTAAATGGAGAAACTGAGCAAGAAACCAGAGAAGATGCCGAACCCGAGCCCACAATCGAAGATGATGGAATTGACGTTCCACAACCCGACTATAATGAGGTGCGACTAGCAATATCCCGATTGAAAACCAACAAAGCAGCTGGCGCTGATGGTTTGCCTGCTGAGCTATTCAAACACGGAGGCGAGGAGCTGGTAAGGCGCATGCATCAGCTTCTATGCAGAATATGGTTGGATGAATGCATGCCTGAAGATTGGAATCTAAGTGTTCTCTGCCCAATCCACAAGAAGGGCGATCCTGCAAACTGCGCCAACTATCGCGGAATCAGCCGTTTGAATATCGCATATAAGGTCCTATCAAGCGATTACTTTAACTTAATGCTGGAGAAAATAATACAAGCTGCAGAACTTAACCGCGCTAGAACAATATTTTATAAAAGCGTGCAACTGTTGGCATATGCTGACGATATTGATATCATTGGCCCTAACAACCGCGCCGTAACTTCTGCTTACTCCAAATCAGAAAAAGAAGCGGAGGAAATGGGATTGGTGGTGAACGAGGGCAAAACGAAGTACCTGCTGTCATCATGCAAAGAGTCAGCGCATTCGCGCCTTGGCAACCAAGTCACTGTTGGCAGCAATAATTTCGAAATAGTAAAGGACTTCGTTTACCTGGGAACCAGCATTAACACCAACAATAATGTTAGCCTAGAAATCCGACGAAGAATTACTCTTGCAACCAAATGCTACTTCGGACTGAGTAGGCAATTGAAAAGTAAAGTCCTCTCTCGACGAACGAAATTAACACTCTACAAGTCACTCATCGCACCCGTCCTGCTATATGGTGCAGAAGCGTGGACACTAACAACATCTGATGAGGCGGCTCTGGGAGTATTCGAGAGAAAGGTTCTTCGAAAGATTTGTGGACCTCTACGCGTTGGCGACGGCGAGTACCAAGAAGATTTAATGATGAGCTGTATGAACTTTACGCAGACTCCGACATAGTTCAGCGAATTAAAACACAGCGGCTTCGCTGGCTAGGCCACGTAGTGCGAATGAGCGAAGATGCTCAAGCCCAGAAGGTATTCTTATCGGCACCCGCCGGTAGAAGCAGAAGAAGAGGGAGGACACCACTCCGATGGAAGGACCAAGTGGAGACCGATTTGCGATCCCGCGGTGTTTCCAATTGGCGCCAGTTGGCGCAACGAAGAAACGACTGGCGAGCTATGTTGGACGGTCAAAATCGCGCGGGCGGTTAGATGACCATTTAAAGAAGAAGAAAGCGTTCCGAAAAAAAAATAGTTTTTCGACCCATCCTACTCCATATATTTGTAGTTTATCAGTAGTAACTTTCTAACACTGAACTGTTTATGACTTTTACAACACTAACAACTGGTACGACAGATGAAACATTGGATTGCACAATCAATATTGCATCATTTAAATTCGTTTAATTTATTGTTTGATACAACACACTCTCTGCCGTTTGTGTGTTTGTTCCCATCAGCTGACAGTTGCGCTACTAGGAGACGTACGTATACTTTGACAATTGTTTTAAGTTCTGTTGTGCGAAAACGTATTTCTATATATTCCATCTGAGAAAAAATGCAGTGCCCGACTCGAAATAACTTTTATTACGTTTGTGGCTTATTCGCACCAAGTCAAAATCACAGGCGGACATGCGGACACTACGAGCTTTATACACAAAAACAAGTTCTGACGTGTACATGAAAATCGCCGATACACGTGTATTTTTATTTTTTCTCCCCTTTCCGAAAAAGTATATTTGGTTCATAGGACAGAATATGTGTAACGCGGTGTTATGATGCTTCGGTTTTAAAGTATCATTGAACAGTTCTATGTACCTTCTGTTATGTTGCACAATAAGATGTTCTATTTCACTAATGTCTTGCTCATTTAAGCTTGGTATAAGAAGATAATCTATTAATTTAATTAAATCACAAAGAAATGACCACCCGTCATCATTTGTGGGAACTAGATGTCCTGTAATCAGGGGCAAGTAATAAATAAGTGTCCACATTTCCCTTGCAGTGGAATTTAGCTTTTTCCATTTTAAGTGGGAAAGAGATATATCTTTGCAAATGTTATAAGCCTCTGTTTCTCCATATAAAAATGTTTTTTAAGATAATTTAATTGGTCAAGTTTAAATATATTATTTTGGGTGAAATAATTAATAATATTAGCTAGGTCGTAATGCGCAACTCCTTCAAATATATCATGCACTATGTCACCAGCATAGTTTTCTGTAACATGAAACGAAGGAATTCCATTAAGCAATGAGATTTTCATCACGCCGTTTGATTGGTTACTAACGTTTACATTATAATTTTCGGAATTTCTCAGTGACAATGAATTCTCTTTACACAAACTTAATGTCGTTGTCTTTGGATCAATGCAAACACGGCAAAAGCTATTGGCAGTGAAAGATTTACTGAAATCAAGGATTTGATTTAGACCAAGATTGTCCCCTAATACAAGTCCCAAAACGAAATAAACTCTTTTCCTATGACCGTCTATATTTAGATCCAAACCATTAACTTCTAAAGAAGTAAATATTTTGTGAAGAAAGTCATTTTCAATTCATTTCCAAACGTTTTTTGATGGTCGGCTTTAACGAGGACCGCTGGATATACATGCTTTAGTTTTGAACATTTCCCAAAGCTGGGAATGATATGTATTAGGCAGTCACTGCCTGTGATCTAGTATGTGATCCAAGTGGATTATTAATTTCAAAATCATCAACATATAAGAAAAGGAGAATACAAACTTTGTCTTTAAAAAAAAGCTATTTTACTGCGCCACAATTTTCCCTGAACAAAATTTTTTAAGTTTTGTGAATCAGAATCAATCAGAATCATTTCTCTAGAACTTGTGGCTTCTCAAACATTTTTTTTATTTGAAGCTCTAATGGCAGTAATATTCCAGTATCAACCTGTTCTTCAAGAACATATTGACCACACTTTATCTTATTAAAAACTGATCGATTTATATCGAATTTAATTGGTTTTTCATACAAATTATTATCTTTTAAATGTTTAAGAAGCTTATATTCAGAAGAGATATCACTGAAAGGATTTACAAAATTATCAAACATTTTTTAAATGTCTGCAGAATTTTCAACACATAAATCATGTATGACCTTTTTCAAACAATTTAATAATGGTTGTATAACATGGTTGTTATCTAACAAAAGGGGAACATTACCTCGCAAAATTTATATTGTTGTGCATTGATAATGTGAATTCACAATTTTTTTTAACTCTTCTTTTAGATCTTTTTCTACCTTCTTTACAATTGCTTTAAAATTCCATATTATCAATTTCTGAAGAAGTTTTATTCTCAATTACTGGACCTTTTTGGGTTGATTCTTAACAAATGATTACTTAAATGTCTTTTATAAGAGTACATATTAACAAATGATTGGCTTCAAAAGCTATAGGGGCAGATGTATTCACTTTTATGAGCACAATAAATTATTTTAAGATGACTTATCAAACTTTTTACGGTTTCAAAATCTTTTTTACAAATAAAGCATAACATTTTGACTTAAAATCTTCTAGATATTCTATAGCTTTTATTTCTATTACTCACGCTTAAGTTTATATTATTTACCCGTCTGCAGAATGGCCGCTTAGTGTTGGAATGCCAAATTTTGGAGCGCCAATCGATCTGGACCGCAAGAAGCAATTTAAATACTCCGATTAATCTTAATTAAAATTGGTGAGGCTTTATACATTGATTTTAAAGATGTCTGAATCATTTGTTTACTTACATGGTCTCTTGAAAGATCACTAAAAATTTAAAAATTTACCGCGTTGTGACTTTTTGTTTTGAATTGAAAACACAGAACGACGAAAAATTGAAATTTTACAAAAACTTTGTTAGATCAAACAAGTTTCTACCAGGTTCTTTGGTAGATTAGATTAGGTCTCATTGCAAATTACCAAAGATAACTTCGTAAAAATAAGCATCAACTTTGTTAGGTTAACCAAGTTTCTTACGTGTTTGTACAAGTTACCTAAGCTAGCATTGTATACATTGCTCAGGTAACAAAGTACTTGGCTGATGACGCAAAACTCCCAAATTATCACTGTTAAGATTCCTAGGCACTTCGTTGAGGTGCTAACGCGTTTTACATAAGATAACACGCGTTAACATAAGACAGATTAACTAATCTTCGTTCCCTCTAATCAAGTGTAAGTTTCCCTGAAACCTTGTTGATTTACACATAGTTTTTAAAATACCTAGGATAACTTAGTGAAAGTAAAAAATTACCTGAACTGCGGGAGAGCATAAATTGCGCAAATACTTTGGTAGTTTGTACATGTTTCTTGGGCCCCATATAAAATTCTTTAACCAAGTCAATTTTGTTGTATTTACAATTGTTTTTTCTCTGTGTGCTCAGGCTTTATCGAGTTTGTCCAACCACTACTACTAAACTACGAAAATATAATCATTGCCGGGGACCTCAACAGCAACTTGCTCGTGGATTCTAGTCTAAAGCTATGCATGGCTTCTCTCGGAATTTTTCCTACTAATTCCTCTTCGCCTACACACTTCACAAATTCTAGTTCCACCCTGCTTGACTTATTCTTTGTTGATTCTCCTTTAAAATCGGTCTATTACACCCAACTATCCGCACCCTTCAAAACATGACTTAATTTTTCTTGGTTACGACTTTCAAACTTCCCGCCGTTCTTGATATTTTACGTATCGAGACTTCAGAAGTATAGACTACAGCTCTCTTGCTACAGCCGTGAAGTAGGTCGAATTGAGCGTGATGCAAACATTGACTTCGGTTGACGATCAGGCAATGTTCCTGCAGAATTATATAAATACGTTATTCAAAAACCATGTTCCTGTAAAAAATAAGGTAGTCAAACATTTAAACAACCCCTGGTTTAATGCAAGCCTTCAGCGTTTGATTCGACTGCGTAATCTTGCTTTTGCGCGGTGGAAAAGATACCGTACAGCGGAAGCGCATAGCTGCTTCAAAGAGACCCGGACTGCTGTTACCAAAGCCATTAGTTCGAGGCCAACCTGGAACTCCATTAAGGATATCGGGATTGGCAAATGATCGCATTTCCGTTGACAAGTACTGTGATCGTGTTAATATTGATGCCAGTCCTCTTAAGTTTGTTTGTGTTGATGATTGCGATGTTGTTCAAGCCATACTTTCCGTGAAGTCCAATGCTATCGGGTTCGACGGTATATGTGCCAAACTCCTATAAATCATTCTCCCCAAAGTCCTTCCCTACATCACCTACCTGGCTAATTCAACCTTGACGACCTGTGTCTTTCCTAAATGTTGGAAAGCTGCAAAGGTACTCCCGGTACAAGGAGTTTAGTCCAATAGCCATACTGCCTTTCCTGTGCTTTTTCGTGTCGTGTGCACGAACACAACTTTCTGTCAGTCCATCAGTCTGGTTTCAGACCAAAAAGCAACTGTACAACGGCACTACTATCTGTTATAGCGAAATAATCGACGATAACTATACGGCTTTTCTAACCCTCCTTGACCACTCAAAAGCCTTTGACTCAGTGGACCATACTTTACTCTGCAAGAAGCTACAAAACTTGTTCAATTTCTCCAATCATGCCTCAATGCTCTACTCTGAGCCCTTTGTTATTTGTTCTTTACATAAATGACCTTCCCGCTGTTCTTAGCTACTGCAATGTCCACATTTATGCTGATGATGTACAATTGTATACGTGTTGTCCAAGTGATCTTACCAGTTCATGCATAAGCAACCAGATTACGATTTGAACCAAATTGCTGTGTGGGCATGGCCTATGTCTGAACCCTAAGAAATCGAAATGTGTAGTCATCCATAGAAAGTGGCCTGCAACAATCGGCTCAGATCCCATAATTTTTGACAATTCCATAATAGAATACTGCAAGAAATCGGGGTATTGTTTTTAACAACACACTGAATTGGAAGGACCACATTTTTGGCACTGGGAAGAATGTACGGGATGCTCCGTACACTGTGGTTAACTCAGAATTTCACTTCTTTACATATTCGTCTACTATCTAATAGCAAAAGCGTATTTAATACCAACTCTTCTTTATGGTTGTGAGATCTACTCCAACTGTGAATACAACATCGCTAGATACGTATATGGGCTGAAAAGACTTGACCATGTCAGAGATCATGCAAAAAAGCTGCTAAAAATTTCCTTCGATACTATCTTAAAAGTTAAAACACTTATCACTCTACATAAATTGATATATACTAAGGAACCTGACTATCTCTATCGAAGGCTTCGTTTTCTGAATTCATCAAAATCTGTCGTCATGCATGTCAGATACCGTATGTTAACTTCTGATCGCCAATTCTTTATTACGTCAATACGTCTTTGGAACTCTCTTCCCTCCAGACTAAAGTTTAGTAAGTAATGCAATGCACTTAAAAAAAGAATTAACTAGCTTCTATAACGACTTGTAAGACAATTTAAATTTTAATTTAGAATCATAGTTCCTACTGGAAAATTCTACACTGATATTTTATTTCTCTATTTTCTCTTCTCTTTCTCTCTGTATTTATATTACTCTGCTGTTTATGTACCTAGGTAATTTATTAATTATTTATTACCACTTGGTAATAATTGAATTCATATTTTTGTAACCTTGTGTAATCCTGACTAGATTTGCTAAATTGTTGTGCTAGGAAATTCATATAAATAAATACAAATAGCGTAAGTAAGGGCAACTTTAGGAATGTTATATACTCGTTCGTCCGTTAGTGTATATACCAATAGCAACTGAGTTCAGCTACCTGCAGTCTAGTCAATCATCATATGTTCTGTTAACTATTTGTTGTTATGTGTTTTCCTTTTCTTTTATGGCACGATATGGCAACAACAGAAAACAGATGAAATATAACAAACCGCAACTAACTTCGTGTCTTCAATTGAATTCAACCGACACAACTTTATCTTATTCATTCAATCAACACTCAACAAGCTAACTGACTAATATTCACCAGAATTTGTATTACTTTACATTTGTATACAATTAGTTTAGTAGTAAATATTGAACAACGCGTATAACATTATCGCGTCGCCACTTGCCATCGGCAAATATGATGCATTGAAATGCAGATTAATTTGGGAGTTTGGTGAAACAAACTAAAAAAGGTTTAGACGGAAATTAAAGAGTTGCCGAATCAACAGTGGGTAAGGAAATGTCCTTATAGTTACGGCAACTGCCCTTGTACGTACAGCACATTTTAGTAACGATGAAAGGAGAGGTAGAAGATTTGGGTAAGAAAGCTGATAACATTTTGGCAATTCCAACAAAGTGTGCAGCGTCGACGTTGTCAGTACAGTGGCAATCTAACGGCAATCACTTCAGAATTGGTAAGAAGGCTGGTCCATTTGGAAAGGCAAGGCATAGCACATAAACAACGTTCCGAAACATCTCAAAGGTATTCACGACCAAGGGCCGTTTTCTCGACTTCCTGTTAAAGACAGGATTCGCCAACCGGCGTATAAATTTGTCGGCAAGATAAATTTTACTTCATTTTCTCAACCTTGTGTTAAATAAAGGGTGTTTTTTTAGGGGTATAGAACTTCGAATTGAAATACAACACAAGAAAATCGTTTTAAGGTCCATCAATTTGGCTTTATTGGAAGGATAATTTTATGCCATTAATGTATAAATATGATTTCGGGCATGTGGCCGCCGCGGCTGGCTCGAATAAAGCCAATTCTACAGGTCCAATTTTCAACCACTTTTTCGAGCATATGGGGCCGTATGTCGGCAATAACGCCACGAATGTTGGCTTCCAATTCCCCTAACGTTTCTGGTTTGTTGGTGTAGACGAGCGACTTCACATATCCCCAAAGAAAATAATCCAATGGTGTCAAATCACACGACCTTGGTGGCCAATTGACAGGTCCATTCCGCGAAATTATGCGCTCATCGAATGTTTCCTTCAATAAATCGATTGTGACGTGCGCTGTGTGGCATGTAGCGCCGTCTTGTTGGAACCACAACTCATCCACATTCATGCCATCCAATTCGGGAACAAAATAGTCGGTTATCATGGCTCTATACCGGTCTCCATTAACGGTAGCTGCCTCTCCAGCATTATTGCGGAAGAAGTATGGCCCAATGACTCCACCAGCCCATAGAACACACCAAACAGTCAGTTTTGTGGATGTAATGGCGTTTCAAGGGTCTCATGTGGATTCTCTTCACTCCAAATGCGGCAATTTTGCTTGTTGACGTAGCCATTCAACCAAAAATGAGCCTCATCACTGAACAAAATTTTGCGATGAAAATCAGCATCGAAATCAATCTCATTTTCGGCCCATACACCAAAATCACGACGCATTGCATGGTCTCGCGGCTTTAATTCTTGCACAAGCTGGATCTTGTAAGGTCGCAAGCCAAGATCTTTGCGCAAAATCTTCCATAAAGTTGATGGACAAAGCTCCAATTGCTGTGCACGGTGGCGAATCGATTCATTCGGGTCCTCTTCAACACTTTGCTCTACAGCGGCAATTGTTTCTTCGGTGCGCACTGTTCGACGTCTCTGCGGATGCGTATTATCACATAGAGTAAACGTAGTGCGAAAACGATCCATGGTTAACCGAATTAATTGCTCTGATGGACGATTATGTCGACCATAAAATGGACGGAGCTCACGGTAAACTTCGCGAACTGAACCATTATTTTCGAAATAAATTTGCACGATTTGCAAGCGTTGTTCTTTTGTCAACCTGTTCATGATGAAATGGCAAACCAAACTGAACATAAATGACATTAGAGTTGCCAGATTTGACCACAAAATGCCAGTTTTATCTCTATTCGAAAAACAAACCTGTAAAAAAAACACCCTGTACTTGCAAAAATTTTTCGAAGAGATGGCAGCACTGCGAATGGATGGAAAGGGAATGTCAAAAACAGATGTAAAAATACAAGAACTTAACAAAATTTGGGCAAATTCGGAACCTAATTTGTTAAAATTTGTGTTTTGTATTCTGAAAAGTAATGAAAACGATTTCGAAAAGTCCTATTGACTATACTGCGCTCACTGATTTCCTCAAAATCTTCTTCCAGTGCAAACGCGAATCCGTTTTTACTAGAAATTGGTCATTTTTCTTTGTTTTATAATTGTTTTGCCGAAAGAATTTCAATTGACAATCAGCTATTTTGCGTTTTTTCGAACCGACAAATTTTAAAGGTTGGATTGGCTACCTGTTAAATTTTTTGACGGGAAAACGCTAACGAGCACTAGAGAAAACAAAATTTTGTTTGAAGAAGAGATACATTTTAGCCCGCGAGAAAACGGCCTTTAGCGGCACACGTGGCTACTCAACACGAGATTCACACCACGATTTTTGCTGGTACCATCGTAATTTTGGCAAAGACGCAACGCGATGCCGTCCGCCATCTACGTTCAGGCCCAAGCGTTCGGAAAAGTAGCTAGTTCAAAGCGGCTATGTCGGAGGAAGACACTGATTTCAGCCACCTTTACGTTCTAGATAGAACATCCTCAATGAAATTCCACATGGACACGTGCGCCGAAATTTCGGTGGTGCCTAAAGATCATGGTGAAAGAATGCAACCTGCTGGCATGCAGTTGGTTGCTGCAAACAACACTACCATTAATACTTTTGGTAAACGATATATGACTTTGGACCTAGGCCTACCACGATCATTCAGATGGTCCTTCATCATCGCTGATAGGTGCAGGGTTCCTGAAACACTACGACGTTTTGCGTGGATGTCAGAAACAAAATAATATGCCAAATCATAATGACGCCTCACAACGTCCTGTCCCTAAGAAGAGCTGGCCCGTTTCAAGCGATTTGGCACGTTATCACGATCTTACCAACGACGCGCCGAAGGCCGGTAAGCCTATGACGGCTGTCGAACACCATATAGACACACGAGGGGCTCCTGTGGCGCAGAGGGTAAAGCGAGTTTCACCCGAGAAACTGCAGTTTGCGAAGAAAGAGTTTGACTACCTAACTGACCGAGGTATTTGTCAGCGCTCAAGTAGTAAATGGACAAGCCCACTGCACATGGTGCAGAAATCGAATGGGACTTGGCGGCCGTGCGGGGATTATAGGAGGTTGAATGCCAATACAGTCCCGGATAGCTAACCGATACGGCATATACAGGATTTTGGTGGGGACCTGTTCGGCAAGAAAATGTTCTCAGTAATAGACTGCAAGACAGCGTACCACCAGATACCAGTACACCCTGCAGATGTTCCCAAGACGCTTATTTTGACGCCGCTCGGGCTTTTCGAATTTAAATATATGACCTTTGAGTTAAGGAACGCAATCCAAACCTTTCAATGACACATTGAAGGGATCGTCATAGGTTTATCATTCGTTTTTCCTTACCTAGATGAAGTACTCGTTGCTTCCGCATCGCCAGAGCAGCACCTCAAACAAGTATTCGATCGTTATCACGGAAGAGGTCTAATCATCAACGGTGAGAAATGTCAACTGGGTCTGGATAAGGTGGAGTTTCTAGGCCACTTGGTCTCAGCGGAGGGTTAAGGGTATACTGCATTGCAAAAAGCCGAAGGAACTGCAAGAGTTAAGAAGGTTTTCGGGGGTATCAATTTTTACAGGCGATTTCTGTCTCACGCTACAGCCATCGAAGCATCACTACAAAAGTTGATTGGCCCTTGGTAAAAACAAGACGAAACGGTAATTAAGTGGACAGAAGAGGCAAGGGAAGCATTCAAAAAACTTAACGAACAATTGGCGCAAGCAACCCTTCTAACTTTTCCAATGAAAGATGCCGCGATCGCTTTTATGACTGACGCCTCCGACGTCGCAGCTGTACAGCGTTATAGCACATACGACCGCGAGCTAGGGGAAATTTACAAGGCGATTCGAAACTTCCGTTACCATTTGGAGGGAGCGGTTTTCACTATTTTTACTGACCACAAACCGTTAACGCTGCATTTGACCGGAAATGGGAGACATTTTCACCGCGCCAGACACGACAGTTAAACTTCATCAGGCAATTTTGTTCGGAAATAAGGTGCTGACAATCTCGTAGACGATATGCTTCTTAGAGAAGAGACTTTCACATTACCATCACCAGTTGATCTACAGCAATTACACGACGAGAAACATACATTTGAGGAGCTTAAAAGATTGATCGACGATGAGCCAACCTCGTTACAGTTGATAAAATATCGGCATCCGAGAGCGGGTATTATAATAGTATGTGACAAATCAACTGGCGTCCTACGACCATACGTGCCCGAAGCTCTACTTGAGATAGTATTCAATGCTAGTCACGGCCTGGCACACCCAGGGGCGAAACCTACTGCTAAGTTGATAACGAAAAGTTACGTTTGGAAGAAAATGGATAGATAGGGGCATACGGAGTTGGGTACTCAGTTGTCCGGCTTGTAAACGATGTAAGATCTCATGCCACACAAAAACGCATCTCGAACAACTCACGGTCCCAGCTAGGAGATTTGAACATGTCAACGTGTACATAGTCGGCCCATTTACACCGGCAAGAGGTGTCACATACTGTTTGACATGCGTAGACAAGTTTTCCAGATGGTTGGAAGCGATTCCTTTGGCGGACATAACGGACAAATCCTTGGTGGTTGGATAAGCCGGTTTGGTACACCAACGTTTATTACCACGGATCAAGGGTGTCAGTTTAAGAGCGCTTTGTTTAAGGAATTGGCAAAACTGGCAGTGAGACACATACACACCACTAGCTTCCATCCCCAAGCAAACGCTATGGTGGAAAGATGGCATCGGGTTTTGAAAGCTGCGCCTAGATGCTATTTCGTTGATGCGAACTGGGTGGATGTCCTGCCATCCTGTCAATTCGACTACCAAGCAGCATCATGGACCCAGAGAAGTACTTTCCGGGGGACCAACATAGCTTCTTACGGAAGCTACATAGACATTTCGAAACAGTACGACCGATACAAACTTCGCAGCATGGAAAACCAGCGGTATTCATTCCTAAGGATCTACGTTTCTGGAACCATGTTTTTCTGTATGATGACACAAATAAAAAGCCGTTAAAAGCACCATATAACGGACCATATCTCGTGGTGAGCAGATAGCCCAAGACATATACAATAACACTGTGGAACAAATTCAGGTTAGCAAAAGTTAGGTCGATTCTGAGAGTGAGGGGTGAAAATAGAGGCTAAATTAGAAGACCCGTATCGCGCCGTTTGTTTATGTGCGAACTTTGCAGTCAAATGCCGATTTTCAGCATATTATTTGTATGGTTTTTTGGCTATAACTCGTCGACTAATTGATATTTTTTCAATCTGTTAAAGCCAAATTATTGCTAGAACCCTGTGCAACAATTAAAATTTTAAAAAAAATTGGTTTATGAAACTTTTGTAGTGCTTATGAAGCAAAATGTTGGAAATTTTTTTTTCATGCTTTTTGAACATATTTTCCACAAAAGTCTTTTTCTTTCTGTTTCATCTATAATATGCCTCTCAGTTTTTTCAGTGTTGGTTTTGAATAAACATTGAAGAAGAAATTATAAAAATACGGAAAAAATATAATTTTTTAGCAGGCGGCTGTGGATCAACATCACTGCTCTCTCTAATATCTTGGTCATCGTCATCATCATCAGAAAGCTCGATAAATTCGTCCAACTGATATTCTGGAATTTCATTTTTGTCTTCCCCTTCTTCCTATTTTTCCTCGTTTTCCTCTTCTTCAAATGTGTTTTTATACCACCAACAAATTTCAGCGAGTATTGCATCTGGAGATTTCTTTCCTCTGTACCTGAATCGTTAACATGTTTAAATTGTGCACTCTGACAAAGATATTAGAAAAATCTAGTTACCTTATTTAAAATTGAAGCGCAGTTTGGTGATAACGTTCGCCTTGCTCATCAGATTCAGTTGGCAACAGTTGAGCGAGTTGATCAAGATGCTGATGCAAGAGATGTATTTTGTAAGACATATTAACTCCAATTTCATCGAAAGCTGTCAACATGTTTGCAACAGATTCCCTGTAGTTGTCTTTGCGTTCTTTACCCAAAAGTCCTTTAATGACTGCTTTCAATGCGAGCCATGCATTTAATTCTCGGTCTGTCAGAACTTGGTCAAAATCTTGACGACTCATCAGATTCAGTTGGCAACTGTTGAGCGAGTTGATCAAGATGCTGATGCAAGAGATGAACTTTGTACGACATATTAACCCCAATTTCATCGAAAGCTGCCAACATGTTTGCAACAGATTCCCTATAGTTGTCTTTGCGTTCTTTACCCAAAAGTCCTTTACTGACTGCTTTCAATGCGAGCCATGCATTTAATTCTCGGTCTGTCTGAACTTGGTCAAAATCTTGACGACTCATTAGTTTCCGTATGTCGGGACCATTAACAACCCCTTTCCTGAATTTTGGCGTTACTTAGTCTTGGGAAAATGTCTTTTAAGCGGTTGAATACTGCTGGTCTTTTTGCGATACATTTAAAAAAATGTTTAGCAATGCCAAGTTTAATGTGGAGCAACGGCAACAAAATTTTCATTTCAGGAACAAGTCTTTCGTGCAGCCTATTGTCTTTAGGCCATTTCCGTCCAATGCGACTATGCCAGTTATGCTGTTTGTACTAGTTTCTTCGTCTAATACCTTCTCCGTATCGTGAATCCCAATCGCACAAAAAACACCGATATTTTGGACGGCCAGATACTGCTAAGCCTGTAATCAATGAAACTATTTTGAGGTCGCAGCAAATGCGCCACTAGTGTTCGTTATATTTGACTACTTCCAGAATGTGTTTCAAATTATCGAAATTTTCACTAGTGTCATTGCTATACACAATTGGAACAGATTAGTGAATAGTGAACTATCGATGAATAAACGCCAATCATCTTTTTTATAGGTTAACCCTATCATCTCCATTAACTTTTTGATATCGTTGCAATAAGCGAAATTTTTTGCATCATTCACATTGAAGAACTTTTCTAACTCTTTTTGGCGTTTTCGGTATGCTGTTACTTTGGTACCTTTCGCCAGCAAATTACTTCCTTTCAAAAATGAAGCCAGTCTTCTGATTTCTTCTGAGTCAAACACAAAATTGCAACAATTGCATCCAATTGCTTTTGTGTGACTAGGATTGGGTCCTTTGATGTTCCGTAGGATGTACCTTCACCAGAGTCGTATTCTGAGAAGAAATGCATGGATATAGCAGCGGCGGTTGTAGTAATGATGATTTTGGTACTGGAACGAATTCTGAGTGCGGTAATGGTAATTGGACACTAGGCACTGCCACATAAGTTTTATTCTTTGCTTTCCTTCTATTCAAAGTTTTATGGTAGTTGATACATCCATAGCAATTTCCTTGTTGATGCGGGGTGTTGTCACATCATTGGTATACCAAAAGGCATAGCCTTCTTCTTTTCACTTTTCCATTGCATAACACTTGAATAGCAATTAAAGTAAACTGTTTTAGGGGCATAGTTTACTTCAGTGATAAACTCTTGCGAGAAATCTTGTTTATAGGCTTCCAAAAAACAATCACTCGCATTCCCACATTTTTCATCGCTTGCTATGAAACGTCCACAAACATTACAAAAAGGGTCAATTTTACATTTTGGTTCCGACATTTTTAATACAATATATATTATACAATGTTGTTTTTGTTATTTTTATGAAACCGATGCACATAACTTAAATCAATCACAAAATGAAATAAGTTCCAAAAAATTAATAGCGAATTTTATCACGACCGAGCCAAAATTAAAAGACATCAGCTTCGGCTGAGTTTCGAGTCTTAACTGAATCTTTATATTTATACCTAGTAGTTCTACGCACGCAAGGTATATTAACTTAGTCGCATCCCGGCAGTACGTAACGGCATAAACGGATCGAGATAGATATTGACTTATACATATCAAAATGTTCAGGACGAAAAGAGAAATTGATTAAGCCATGTGCGTCCGTCCGTCTGTGAACACGATAACTTGAGTAAATTTTGAGACATCTCCATGAAATTTGGTATGCGGGTTCCTTGGAACTCATCTCCGAGCGCTATTTAAAATGGGCGAAATCGAATGATAGCCACGCCCACTTTTTATATATAGAATATTTTTGAAAACACAAAAACAGTGATTACTCAGTATAAAATACACCTATAAGGATACAATTTGGTGACTACATTGAGATTGAGGCATAAAATAAATTTTTCAAGAAATTTTTGAAAATGGGAGTGGCACCGCCCACTTTTGATTAAGTCAAACTTAGAAATAATATTAATCATAAATCAAAAATCGTTCAAGATATCGAAACGAAATTTAGGACGCAGGTTTCCAGGTATGCAAGGAATGTTCCAGGAAAAAATGGGCGGGATCGGTTAAGGTCTACGCCCACTTTTGTATACAAGATTTTGAAGAGGATCGTAGATATATTAAATAGGCAATAACTTTGCGTAAAATAGCTTTACATCATTTATATTTCACTTTTAAAGGTTCCGTAAACAAAGAAATCCAAAAACCTAAAATTTTTGAAAATGGGCGTGGCCCCGCCCCTTTTATAGTGGACTATTCCACAAAACTTTTTATGCCATAACTCCGCCAAAAATTTATTTGTCGAAACGAAATTTGGTGATAATGTTCTATATATAAAGGTAACTAACTGTTTGCTTTAAAAATGGGCGAAATCGGTTAATGTCCACGCCCAGTTTTTTAGCATAGTTCTGAAATTTTTTTTTTTAATTTAAAAAGCGATATTTCTACAACTAATCAAGTGATATCTATCAGATTTTGCACACATACAAAGTGTTTCAAGAAAAACTTGGCCGCTAACAAATTTGGTAAATTTTGAAGAAGTAGGCGTGGCGCCGTCCACTTTTCAGCATAAAATTTCTGCTATTTTCAAAGGCAATCGCTTATAATTCAATCTTGAGATTTCAATGAAAATTGGTCAGCTGCTTCTCAGTAGTATGTATTATACTCCTGCCAAAAATTAGCCATATCGGAAAACACACAAGCAAAATATTCGGGCACGTAGTTAAAAGCCCACTGCAATAGCGAAGTTATCTTTTTTGATTTTCATACCTTTTATAAACATTTAATGGATGTAAGTATGAGAAGAAGAAGAGAAAAGTTCACTACAATTATCAGCACGATCAGCGGAGTCGATTTAGCCATGTCCGTCCGTCTGTCTATTTGAACGCAAACTAGTCTCTCAGTTTTACAAAAGAATGCTGAAATTCGTTGTTTGCTTTCGCCATTTTATAATATACTAGCAAACCCACATCTATATATAAAACTAGCGGACCCTCACCCGCTTCGCTGGGTGAAAGAAAAATGTAATGAATGCCACGCCCCCTTTCACATAACCCTTACTTTTATGCGCTAAAACGGTTTTGATATCCTATAGCTCTATAGCGATTTCCAGGTCCTTACCTTAGACCCTTTCACAGATATTCTGCTTGAAAATTTAAGTTTGTGTCGGAGATGCCACGCCCCTATTTCTGATAACCCCCCTTTTTATGTGTGAGAATGCTTTTGATATCATATATGTCTATACCAATTTTCAGTTCCCTACCTTGAACCCTTTCACAGATATTCTGCTTGAAAATTTAGTTGGTATTAGAGGTGCCCCCTTTTTTTGTTTGAAAATGCTTTTGGTATCATATAGGTCTATACCAATTTTCGGGTCTCTACCTTGAACCCTTTTACAGATATTCTGCTTGAAAAATTTAGTTTGTATGGGAGGTGCCACGCCCCCTTTTCTGATAACCCCCTTTTTTAGTTATAAACCTTTTCCACATGTGTAGCTTCAATGTGGCAAAGTTTGGTTAAAATCGGTTTAGCCATTCTCCGTAAAGTTCATCACAACGCACTATAGGTCAAATGGCAGCTTTTGCTGTGCAAAAGTGATAAAATTAAAGTGCCGTTATAAATAACTTTTTGTGGTTTTTTAGTTGGAATTACTTCAACAAAAAGCCGCGTGAATTTTGTTTATGCTAAATATAACCGTGCACACACAGCTGTGAGTCAAAGTCAACCAATACAATTTGCTTGCAAGTTCAGCAGTGTTCGGTAAATTTTAAGTTCGTGCTTCTTGAATTAAGTTAACAATAATTGATTTATTTAAAATGGGAAATAAAGATACAAGTAAGTAGAAATAATTTTAATTAAAAGGCTATTTATATATGTCGCTATACTTGTAAATAACTTAATAGTCTGCATACCCTTAAAACGGTGCAATTTATCTCTAACTTTCACTTTCTGTACGCTCTATAAAATTTTGACCCGATTTGACCTCTTTCAAATTTCATAAGTAAATTAATTAATAGATAATGTGTCATTTGCAATTTATTTTAAATTGCGCTTTCTTGCGATTTGCGTTTAATACCTCTTTTCTTTAGGTAACCTCGGGATAAAAAAATTAGAATTGTTTGAAATGTGGCGAAAAGAATGCAGAAAAAAAGGACAATTAGATGCCGTTTGGAAACACATTGATGGCAACATGAAAGACAATACAATTTCGGATGAAGTAGAAAAAAAAATAAACAAACATTAAATTTTTTTTGCGTAAAATTTACATTACATTTAGGCTATAAATGCAAATTGAAAAAGTGGCAGATACGAGGAGATGATAAGTCAATTATCTTAAAAAGAAAAACAGAAATACAACGATTTTTGGACAAAGCTCGGACTTCGCGTGGACATGCCCAGAGTAGGTGGCTGCGGTTCCACAAATGACCGAAACACTGGTCGTCGAGCAGTTAGTGATCATGAGATTTTTTCTGAAATAACTGGTGTTGACAAAGAGCTTATTTTTCGATTTAAAATCATTTTGATTTGTTTATCCTGCCAGTTCGAAATAAACTCAAGCAAATTTTAAATATATTGCTTTGAGACAGCAAAACTTTTCAGGAGCTATATTGCTGGTTGCCAATGACTTCTACGGTACATGAAGTCCTCATGCATTCAAAACAAATAATAGAAAATACGGTGCTCCCAATAGGTTTTTTTGCAGAACAAGCTGCTGAATCGCGACATAAAATATACAAATCCGATAGACTGCATCATGCCCGCAGGAACAACCGCATCAATAACCTGTTAGACGTATTAAATAGAGCTATGGATACATCAGATCCATTAATTTCTACAAAATATTTAAAGAGACGCTTACAAAAGCGGAAGCATTCGACACTTCCGACTGAAGTAATTGATCTATTACGTAACTGCGAAACGATAGAGGAATTTCAACTTGGCAACGAACACGATGAAATTAATGAATGTGAAGAGTCTCGTTATGATTTAAATTTACAAAATGAATTAGATTTAATCAAGTACTAAATGTTTTACTATAATCAAAATAAACGAATGAATTTCATGTTTGGATTAATGGTTGCAAAAGGGTTAATATTGATTTTTGGTTTTTAATGGGTTAATTTCCATTTTTTTTAACAGAATTACAAGTTTTAATTTGCAAGAAAAAGTGGTAATTTGACCTATAGTGCAACGCGAAAAACAGCTAAATTTTTATATATATAGATGTTATTAACTTTAACCAAATAAACTCCTAACTATACCGAACTGCAGCTTTATAGCTATAATATATATAAATATATATATATATATAAAGCTATAATCTTAACATATTATAAAACAAAGTCACTTTTTCTGTCTGTATTTCCCCTTGAATGCTTAAATCTTGAAAACTAAGCAACGGATTTTGATGCATAGATTGGTTGAAGAGGAAGGTTTATGTCATTATAACGTGAAGAAATATATAAAGGGGGCGTGGCAATCGGACAAAATGTGGTAAAAAACCATAAATTTTTCTTTTATACAGCCATAAATCCTAAACGAATCCACCGATTAAAATGAAACTTACTTGAAGTTAAACTTTGAAATATTTACTTTCGTTCTGCATCAAAAAAAATAGTTGTTTCATATCTTATTTAACCAAAATTGTTTAAACAAAAGCAGCACTTTTTCCAAAAAAGCTGTTTGTGTGTGTGTTCGCTGTTAAACGAATGAGCCATTAGAACTTGACAGCGAATAAACACACAAACAGCGTTCTTTCACCATACGATCTAATTCAACATGAATGAGGTGGGGCGACATCGTATGGTGAAAGAACGCTGTTTGTGTGTTCGTTCGTCGGTTGACAGCTACGGAGCGGGTTGCTAGTATATATATATAAAGCTATATACAGACTGTGTCGTGCCCAGCGAACTCCTGAACCTATCGTGAAAGTTAAAGAGCAAAACAAAACACAAAATATGTGGGCGTGGCACCCCACTTTTGAAAAATTATGTAGATATTGACTAATTTCATTAATTTAGACCAAAAAAATTCGGAGTTATGACGAATTGAAACTTTATATAGCCTGGGGGCGTGGCTCTGCCTACTTTCCCAAAACTATATATTGTCTATGCTGTACCCATTGAACCCAAGTATATATTGTGAACATTTCATAAAGATCGGTTGAGTTCTTTGGCGCCTATGAAAGACATCCTTTTTTATATCTATTTTTGTTACGCACGCAAGGTATATTACTTTATTAGGCATAAACGAATCGAGATATATATTTATTAATGTATATCAAAACGTTCAGGATGAAAAGTAAAATATCCGGGCAAGTAGTTAATACCCCATTGCAAAAGCGAAGTTGTATATCTTTTTTGATTTTCATACCTTTCATGAACATGAAATGTTTGTACGTAGCTGAGTCGATGTAGGCATGTCCGTGTCTCGATACGTCTATCTGTTTGTCCGTCTGACTATTTGAACGCAAATGCGAACTGAAAGTATTAAAATATACCTGCGTAAATTGGGATGACATAATAGATCACTAATAGGGATATAATGTTCGGTTCCACCCGAACTTAGACTTCCTTACTTGTTTGTTATGCACCCGCACGCCTAAAAATAGTCCACTTTCCTTGAGTTGACATCTTTACATATAATAAAATTAAAACAGGTCGATGTCTGTACATTGAAGATACTCAAGAAAAACTGATTGGAGAGGTCGTTATTGGACCAGCGGAACCCAAATCTACAATTTTTAGAATTTTTGTCTGTCTGTCTGTCTGTCCGTCTGTATGATTGTGCGCGTATCACGCAAAAACTACTGAACACGCAAAAACCATGAAACTTTCACCATTCTATCACTTAACGTCTAAAATGTAGGACAACTTTCATTTGGATATCTCATCCAGTTCCCGAGTTATTGACCAAAATGTGGGAAAAATGTGACCAAAAATTTTGTTTTTTTACCATACCGCCCACGTCACACAAAAACGACTGCATAGAAATGAATGAAACTTTCAATAATCATTTTCTAGACGTCTCTCCTAAAATTTAAGATATCTTTCACCTCGATGTTTTACCCGGTTCCCAATTTATTGACCTAAATGTGTACCCAGGGTGACTGTATGATTTGTGCTTTTAAGGCGGAACAAAACTCGTCGGGTCAGCTAGTATAAAATATATGTACCATACTATTTGAACGCAAATGCGAACTGAAAGTATTAAAATAGACCTGCGTAAATTGGGATGACATAATAGATCACTACTAGGGATATAATGTTCGGTTCTACCCGAACTTAGACTTCCTAACTTGTTTGTTATGCACCCGCACGGTACCCCTTAAATGTTCTATGAACACGCCTAAAAATATTCCACTTTCCTTGAGTTGACATATAAAATATATGTACCAAAGAATGTATAAAAGGAATAAAACAAATGGCAAATTAGAGGAAAAATGCATCGTGGCGCTACAGGGCATCATAGCTTAGTTCTTAGAGTACTCTAACAGCGGTTTTGGTGCAGACACTTGGGTTCGTATCCCAGTGTCCGAGAAGGGGTCTGATGAGAAGTTGGGCACCTCGAAAGATGTCATCTCATACCATCGCTGTGCATATCGTTGTAATTTTTCTCTAATATCAATCAAAATTTTTTGTATACTAACAGACCCGGTAGATGTTGTCCTGCCTACATTTAGCAAAGCCTTTTCACTTCCCTCCCCGCTTAACGCTTTATCGCAATTTATTCCTATATCTTAATTTTCCTTTCTACTTTGCTTTTTCTCCCACCCTCATTAGTTTTGCAGTTTACTCTAACACCTCTTATTCCTAAATTTTCTATTCCTACTTCCCCTTTTCTCACTTTCCCTCTGGAGGTACTGCTACGTACATAGTTTCGAAGATATAGCTATTTAACCTTTATGTGATCCTGGTACCTCTTATTTTTTACAAGGTTTTTTTTTTATATATAGAACACATATCCATATATATAATATCAATAACTTGAAGCAAATAAATTCCTAGCTATACGGAATTGCAGCTTTATATAACCTGGGGACTATATACAGCCTGTGTCGTACCCAGTGAACAGGTTCAGGAGTTTGTGAAACTTTCAATAACATCGACAATAAACTGTGGATATTAATGACACACAAACAAAACACAAAATATGTCCGCATGGCACCGCCCACTTCTCCAAAACTATGTAAATCTTCACCAAGTGACACATATATCCAAATATCATCAATGTAGACCAATTACGTTCAGCTTTATGACGAATTGAAACTTTACATGACCTTGGGGCGTGGCACCCCACTCTTATAATTATATAGAGCCTATGCTGTAACCAGTGCACCCAAGAGCATACTGTGAAAATTTCATGAAGATCGGTTGAGTACTTTGGACGCCTATAAAGGACACACAGACACATTAATTTGTATTTAAAAGATATATATAGAATATAGATATTGAAAATTATTTTGAAATTTGATAGGATGTATTATAAATAAATATGCTTACTAAATATCAATTCATATGTTACTAATTTTCCAGGTTGATGACTGTCGCCGAACTCATAACTACGACGAGTTCATTTGTACTTTCCTCTCAATGCTTGCTCATCAAGGTGTACTGGGAGAACTTGTTAGCCAACACATATTACCTTCCAAAAAAGTTGGAGGTCAAGGGGTTAATCGGATAAACAAAAGTTCTACTCAATCTTCAACACCACAAAAACAGAAAAATAGCGAACCGTCGAAAAATTCAGGTCGCCGGAGGAAAGGCCGTAATAAATGTAAAAAAAGAAAGTAATTTAAATCCAAATGTGAAATAAATACACGTATTATATAAATAACACTGTAATTTTTTACTTTCCTGTTATCTTGATTTTGTTTTAGAACTTTGAACTCAATTCAACTGCAGTCAGGTGTCTGTGTCTATAAGTCACTTATCATACCCGTCCAGGCAGAACGCCTATTACATTTGATGGGACGACTCTACGAGTATTCGAGAGAGTATTCAAAAGATTTATGATCCCCTACAAACCGACCACTCCAAGTACCAATCAGATTAAGCATTCCTTGATAAATGGCCTAAGAAGTGACAGGTTGGAATCGGTGAAAACAAAAAATTTTACTTTTCGCGTTGAAGCATTTACCATAGGATTCAGCGAAACCCGTTTTCCCTACTGCAACCATCCAAAACTAAATTTTTTTTCATAACGAAGCTTTTGAAGGCGCTTCCTGTCATATATAGGTAAAGGTGGCTTATGACACGTCCTTTCAATGACACGTCCATTCCCACAACAGCCGGTTCTATCGCACCGGAATGACCCGGGTTTTTTCACCCGGCCAAGGGCTGTTATTTCAGTGTAACCCTGTCCAATCTGGGGCAGGGCGAAGCACTGTTAACAACAACAACAACAACAACGTCCTTTCAACAATCCTATAAGGAGCTCTCATTCCTTCCCCAGCGGGTTAGGGGGTTGGAATATGCCTCATGCCTGTGGTGAGGCGTGACTAAATTCCGAAATGGATCTATAAGAAAAGCTATGGCGGTTGTTTCCAAACATTTTTCCTACTCTATTCAATTAAAAAACCTTTAATAATTAATTAAAAATGATTATTAAAAAAATAAAAACAATAATAATTTTCATTTAAATTGAAAAAGTCAAAATTATTATTCTTGGCCTTGAGCTCGTTTCATGAATACTTTATTTGAAATAATTATTTGTTAATTTAATTTATCTTAATCACTTGAATGGCTTTTTTATAATTTTTTAAGTTTCAAACATTTTCATTAACAAAATTGAACACGATTCAAATATTTTAAAAATTCTAAGTACAAAATAGAAAGTATAAATTATAAAATATAAAGTAATTACAAGAAACCCTACACTGGTCTTACCAAATTGCTACCACGACAGTCGGGCATGTACCGCAAGGGTGTACTGGAGCGTAGCGGGTTTATAATCGGCAAAGGGCCGTCACTATCGACAAGGCTCTGCAAAACCTTTGGGGAGTGATTTTGTCGTTACAACACAAACAAACAGGTGCACTCTTAGCACAGATATGTACTAGGGTTGCCTTGACTTTAAGATTCGCCCACCTCGTCCCTCTGGAGCGACGAAAAGTTCTGTCAGCATCTGTCGGCAAGGTCACAAGGTTGGAAATTGTTCGCGTATCATTGCCACTCTCACAATACCATCAGTTCTTCGGTGTATGTCCACCACTACACCGTGAGGCCAATGCTCATCGTAAAGCAATACTAAATCGCCAACTTTCAGGTGCTGCGGCGTCTGCTTCCATTTGTGTCTCATTCTATCAGAGTCGATCCAAAGCCAAATGTCGACTTTTTAGGCCTTCTGCGGCAGATCCCAATTTCTTTGAACCTAGCCCGATTGCTGCAGATCTCCACGGTCTCTTAGTGAGGTCAAGCATACGTTTTGCGGTGTGTCCATACCACAAAATACCCATCAGGGTTGGGTTTACGGCCGCGTAGCATACCAAGCTCGGCCTCTCCTCAACTATGTACAACTCTCTTGGTTTGAGCAGTTTGGTTCAGCAGATGAGGAAATGCCATGAGTGATGATATACTACCTACATCTAACATGACTCAAGAGGAACTACACTACGAAGCATTTTTTAAGTCCACTGTTTAGCGAACTAGTTAGGGACAGTATCAAATTCGTTATCCGTTTAAAGACAACTGAGTTTACAAAATCGAAAGCTGACGCTATTCGCCTCTTCCATTCGCAAGAAGCAAGGCTTATGTGTTCATGCTGAGTTCAAAATACAGCATTTTGCATTTTCGGACATAGATTATCGAAAATCGTTCATGCTGACGCATTGTGCAAATGCCCTTCAAATGTATTTTGTTTACAAACATTTTTGCAGGTTATGAGAATTCGCAGCACGTGTGAAAAAATTTACAGATTTTTATTAAATCTTTTAATTAATTCTTACTTATTTTATATGATGATACTTATGGGCCGCCTCCTGAAATCCTATTCATGATTACCGCTGTAGCAAAGCGAAGAGGCGTAGGGCTTATTGTCGGAACGGATGCGAACTCGCATCATTCACTGTGGCGGAGTTCGGATACGAATGCAAGAGGTGAGTTACTATTTGCTTTTATTCTAAATGAAGGGCTATGTATTTGTAACAGGGATAATGACCCCACGTTTCCTGTTTCCCCTTATATCCGACTGGCGTATTCTTCCGGAACACTCCTTCTCGGATCATAGGTATATTCAGTTCTCTCTTGAAAAATCTACACCCAGTAAAACCATGTTTAGAAATCCTAGGCGAACTAACTGGGTCCGGTACTGTAGCAAGCTCGATGAGTTCCTCCCAAGAGCACCCTTATCGGGCTCGCAATTATCCGCGATTGCTATTGATGCTCTGGTGGAGAAATTCACCAATGCTTGTAATAAAGCGTATAAAATCGCATGCCCATTGAAAACCGTAAGTGGAAAGCGTAAACCACCGTGGTGGACTAAGGAAGTAGACGACCTTAAAGCTTCCAATAGGCGCCTTTTCAACAGGGCCAGGAAGAGTAAATTACCTTCTGACTTGGAGCTCTACAAAGTTGGGTTGGGTATTTACAAATCTGCGATCAGGAAAGCCAAACGAGATTCCTGGAAGGTTTTCTGCGAAAGCGTGGAAGGATGTAATGAGTCTGCGAGATTCCGGAAGGTTCTCTCCGGGAATCCTGCACCCTTGGATTACTTGAGGAATGTATATGGTAGATGGGCTATGAGTAGCGAGGAATCTCTTCAACTTCTCATGGATGCTCACTTCCCTGACGTCCCGGTTTCACAGGACCGCGATGCCCCATCGCCCACTAGTTGGAGCGTGGGGGGGGGGGGGGTCGGCCAGTCATCTCCCTGGATGAAAGCTAGGGGTGGCTTTCTGTAATTCGATAGACGACACTCGTCAGCTCGATGCTTCAATTCGATATCGAACGCTCGACGATGCCGTTTTGGTTCCCGTATTTCGTTTTCATATTTTGGGAAGTGTTTAGAAAGTACTTTCTAGCTGTCAAAATCTGTGTGCAAAAAATAAAATAAAGAGTAATTTGAAAGTGAAATATGTACAATTGGCGTTATTTTTTGATTTTGGACGATTTTAGTGCGGCAATAAACTGTGGATATTAATGACACACAAACAAAACACAAAATATGTCCGCATGGCACCGCCCACTTCTCCAAAACTATGTAAATCTTGAACAAGTGACACATATATCCAAATATCATCAATGTAGACCAATTACGTTCAGCTTTATGACGAATTGAAACTTTACATGACCTTGGGGCGTGGCACCCCACTCTTATAATTATATAGAGCCTATGCTGTAACCAGTGCACCCAAGAGCATACTGTGAAAATTTCATGAAGATCGGTTGAGTACTTTGGACGCCTATAAAGGACACACAGACACATTAATTTGTATTTAAAAGATATATATAGAATATAGATATTGAAAATTATTTTGAAATTTGATAGGATGTATTATAAATAAATATGCTTACTAAATATCAATTCATATGTTACTAATTTTCCAGGTTGATGACTGTCGCCGAACTCATAACTACGACGAGTTCATTTGTACTTTCCTCTCAATGCTTGCTCATCAAGGTGTACTGGGAGAACTTGTTAGCCAACACATATTACCTTCCAAAAAAGTTGGAGGTCAAGGGGTTAATCGGATATACAAAAGTTCTACTCAATCTTCAACACCACAAAAACAGAAAAATAGCGAACCGTCGAAAAATTCAGGTCGCCGGAGGAAAGGCCGTAATAAATGTAAAAAAAGAAAGTAATTTAAATCCAAATGTGAAATAAATACACGTATTATATAAATAACACTGTAATTTTTTACTTTCCTGTTATCTTGATTTTGTTTTAGAACTTTGAACCCAATTCAACTGCAGTCAGGTGTCTGTGTCTATAAGTCACTTATCATACCCGTCCAGGCAGAACGCCGATTACAGTTGATGGGACGACTCTACGAGTATTCGAGAGAGTATTCAAAAGATTTATGATCCCCTACAAACCGACCACTCCAAGTACCAATCAGATTAAGCATTCCTTGATAAATGGCCTAAGAAGTGACAGGTTGGAATCGGTGAAAACAAAAAATTTTACTTTTCGCGTTGAAGCATTTACCATAGGATTCAGCGAAACCCGTTTTCCCTACTGCAACCATCCAAAACTAAATTTTTTTTCATAACGAAGCTTTTGAAGGCGCTTCCTGTCATATATAGGTAAAGGTGGCTTATGACACGTCCTTTCAATGACACGTCCATTCCCACAACAGCCGGTTCTATCGCACCGGAATGACCCGGGTTTTTTCACCCGGCCAAGGGCTGTTATTTCAGTGTAACCCTGTCCAATCTGGGGCAGGGCGAAGCACTGTTAACAACAACAACAACAACAACGTCCTTTCAACAATCCTATAAGGAGCTCTCATTCCTTCCCCAGCGGGTTAGGGGGTTGGAATATGCCTCATGCCTGTGGTGAGGCGTGACTAAATTCCGAAATGGATCTATAAGAAAAGCTATGGCGGTTGTTTCCAAACATTTTTCCTACTCTATTCAATTAAAAAACCTTTAATAATTAATTAAAAATGATTATTAAAAAAATAAAAACAATAATAATTTTCATTTAAATTGAAAAAGTCAAAATTATTATTCTTGGCCTTGAGCTCGTTTCATGAATACTTTATTTGAAATAATTATTTGTTAATTTAATTTATCTTAATCACTTGAATGGCTTTTTTATAATTTTTTAAGTTTCAAACATTTTCATTAACAAAATTGAACACGATTCAAATATTTTAAAAATTCTAAGTACAAAATAGAAAGTATAAATTATAAAATATAAAGTAATTACAAGAAACCCTACACTGGTCTTACCAAATTGCTACCACGACAGTCGGGCATGTACCGCAAGGGTGTACTGGAGCGTAGCGGGTTTATAATCGGCAAAGGGCCGTCACTATCGACAAGGCTCTGCAAAACCTTTGGGGAGTGATTTTGTCGTTACAACACAAACAAACTCTTAGCACAGATATGTACTAGGCTTGCCTTGACTTTAAGATTCGCCCACCTCGTCCCTCTGGAGCGACGAAAAGTTCTGGTGATAAACGCCCACCATGCGCATCAATATCAGCATCTGTCGGCAAGGTCACAAGGTTGGAAATTGTTCGCGTATCGTTGCCACTCTCACAATACCATCAGTTCTTCGGTGTATGTCCACCACTACACCGTGAGGCCAATGCTCATCGTAAAGCAATACTAAATCGCCAACTTTCAGGTGCTGCGGCGTCTGCTTCCATTTGTGTCTCATTCTACCAGAGTCGATCCAAAGCCAAATGTCGACTTTTTAGGCCTTCTGCCGCAGATCCCAATTTCTTTGAACCTAGCCCGATTGACCTCATTATTGCTGCAGATCTCCACGGTCTCTTAGTGAGGTCAAGTATACGTTTTGCGGTGTGTCCATACCACAAAATACCCATCAGGGTTGGGTTTACGGCCGCGTAGCATACCAAGCTTGGCCTCTCCTCAACTATGTACAACTCTCTTGGTTTGAGCAGTTTGGTTCAGCAGATGAGGAAATGCCATGAGTGATGATATACTACCTACATCTAACATGACTCAAGAGGAACTACACTACGAAGCATTTTTTAAGTCCACTGTTTAGCGAACTAGTTAGGGACAGTATCAAATTCGTTATCCGTTTAAAGACAACTGAGTTTACAAAATCGAAAGCTGACGCTATTCGCCTCTTCCATTCGCAAGAAGCAAGGCTTATGTGTTCATGCTGAGTTCAAAATACAGCATTTTGCATTTTCGGACATAGATTATCGAAAATCGTTCATGCTGACGCATTGTGCAAATGCCCTTCAAATGTATTTTGTTTACAAACATTTTTGCAGGTTATGAGAATTTGCAGCACGTGTGAAAAAATTTACAGATTTTTATTAAATCTTTTAATTAATTCTTACTTATTTTATATGATGATACTTATGGGCCGCCTCCTGAAATCCTATTCATGATTACCGCTGTAGCAAAGCGAAGAGGCGTAGGGCTTATTGTCGGAACGGATGCGAACTCGCATCATTCACTGTGGCGGAGTTCGGATACGAATGCAAGAGGTGAGTTACTATTTGCTTTTATTCTAAATGAAGGGCTATGTATTTGTAACAGGGGTAATGACCCCACGTTTGTAACCTCAGTTAGAGAGGAGGTCCTAGGCTTCAGGAGACCTGTTTCCCCTTATATCCGACTGGCGTATTCTTCCTGCACCCTTGGGTTACTTGAGGAATGTATATGGTGGATGGGCTATGGGTAGCGAGGAATCTCTTCAACTTCTCATGGATGCTCACTTCCCTGACGTCCCGGTTTCACAGGACCGCGATGCCCCATCGCCCACTAGTTGGAGCGTGGGGGGGGGGGGGGGTCGGCCAGTCATCTCCCTGGATGAAAGCTAGGGGTGGCTTTCTGTAATTCGATAGACGACACTCGTCAGCTCGATGCTTCAATTCGATATCGAACGCTCGACGATGCCGTTTTGGTTCCCGTATTTCGTTTTCATATTTTGGGAAGTGTTTAGAAAGTACTTTCTAGCTGTCAAAATCTGTGTGCAAAAAATAAAATAAAGAGTAATTTGAAAGTGAAATATGTACAATTGGCGTTATTTTTTGATTTTGGACGATTTTAGTGCGGAAAACACTACAATTAATAGAAGGAGGATAAGAGATGCTTCAAATCCTATGGAGTTGCCTGAAAAATAGTAAAATTTATACACATTCCGGAAAGTAAGGCGCAGTTCCTATTAATTTCTATTTCATAGCCTCCAAACAAAATACCGGTTAACCAAGGAAGTTTTTATGTACGTTCTCAATGAAATAAACTTGAGGGCGTGAGAAGTACGTACATTCCTCCAATCATGAGGCTTTTAGCAACACTGGAGATATTGGCAGGTGGCGGTTATCAATGGCAAGCTGGTGGAGCACACACAACACCAATCGGACATAGTATACTATCGAGGATCTTTCGGGACACGTTGTCATCCATGGAAGAACATCTATGCAGTCAATGGATAATTTTTGAAAAGGATTTTCAGCCTCGTAAAGAGTGGTTTAACCAAAAATATAACATTCCTGGAGGTGAAGTATAAATTAATATAAATGAACATTTCAACTATTTTAATTTATTGCAGTTGTTGGCGCTGTCGATGGTACACATTTGCAGTTGCTTAAGCCTGTGGAAAATGAACATATCTATTTTAATAGAAAAGGTGTTGAGGCGGTTTGTCCAAGAAAGATGATGCTGCACTGTATGCTTACCAATAATAAGATCGTCTTCCGAATTAAATAGTTGAGATTTGCGGGTACAAACAAAGTGGCATTTATTACAAAATAAACTATTTCACCAATTTATAATTTTTGCAGCGAAAGAATCTCAATAGCGGCTAGCGGTTTGTTGAATCGAGAGAAAGAATGAGGCAGAACAAAAGTGTAAAGGCAAAATGTCAAAATAGACAAGCGGTTGATGGCTTGCAATCAATCATGCTTAACCCATTGCTTAGAACTCAACAAATCCATTTTCTTAACCCTTCGCACTAGAACTCAACTTGAACTATTAATGATATGTTTAATTAAATTACAATTAAAAAATACAGGTATGTTTTTGTTAAATACAACTCAAAAAATTATGTTTAAATTACTTTATCGCCCTCCGAAAAGAGATCTTCACTTGTTGGCAGTAGGCAGAGCTTAATTATCGGTCGAAGTAACTCACCATGCGGAGTCTTTATCGTCACCACTCTTACTCGCCCGTCAGACCCGGGATGGCATTTTATGACTCTACCCAGCATCCATTTCGTCGGTGGAGAGGGCTCCTTGAAGATTGCCACCACGTCACCTTCCTTGATATTGCGCGATGGTCGAAACCATTTCGCACGACGTTGTAGATTGACGAGATATTCGTCTCGCCACCGACGCCAGAAATGTTGTCTTAAAGCGGAGATTGCGTGCCACCTTTGTCCGAGGTTTCCCCAGAACCCTTGACCCTCAGGTTCGGGGATTGATTTGAGGGGTTCGCCAATGATGAAGTGACCCGGCGTCAATACCTCCAAATCACCGGCAGCTGCGGGGTTGTCACACAATGGCCTTGAATTTACACAAGCCTCGATTTCTGTCAGAAGCGTATGGAATTCTTCGTAGGATAGAAGGGTTTCGCCTAGGACTCGTTTTAAATGGTACTTAATTCTTTTAATTCCAGTTTCCCAGTAGCCTCCCATGTGAGGCGCAGACGGTGGATTGAAGCGCCATTCGATTTTAGAATCGGCGAAAAATTTACTGAAGCTATGGTCTGCGAGGCACTGCTGGTATGCTATTCGAAGATATTTCTCAGCTCCCACAAAATTTGTTCCGTTATCAGAAGACATGATCTTACAGTGGCCTCGGCGGTTAAAAAATCTTTTAAATGCGTTTAGAAAGGCAGTTGTTGAAAGGTCGCTTACGAACTCCAAGTGCATCGCGCCGGTGCACATACAAACGAACGAGCATATATATCCTTTTGTTGCTTTAGCGCCTCTGCCGTGAGTGTATTTATACATGTACAGCCCAGCGAAGTCAACAGCGGCGTGGGTGAAACAACGAGCGAACATCGTACGAATCTGTGGCAAATTTCCCATAGTTTGTGAAGTGATATTTCGGTTGAAACAAGTGCATTTAACGCACTTGTGGTAAACGTTCCGAATAATATTACGAGCGCCGATAATCCAATATCGACGTTGCAAAACCGTTTGTATGATGCGCGGGCCAGCATGTAACGTGTAGAGATGAATATCGTGGATGATAAGCTTGGAAAGCGGTGAGTCCTTCGGCAAGATGATCGGGTGTTTTGCATCAGGTGTCAATTCAGCATTTTTCAACCTCCCCCCCACTCGCAGAACACCTTTCTCATCCATATACGGCTGTAGGCGCAAAAGAGGGCTGCTAAGCGAAATAGGTTTTTTCGAACTGCAAAGACAGATTTCGTTAGGGAAATAGAACAGTTGTGTGTACCTTATGAGACGAAGTTCGGCTTCCGAGATTTCTGAACAATTAGGCGTACCAATTCGTTTGGTAGCATTAAGTCGAACAGCAGCGCGTGCATTAAAGCAAAACCTTAACATGTAGGCGACGACACGACGCAACTTCGAGTAAGACGAAAACTTCGTGAATAAAGGCCAGTGCTCGTTTGGCGCCGTGATATGAACGGCTACCTTTTTTCGTATGCCCATCTCTGTTACGTGTTGCGGTGAAGTACCCTTCCAAAACTCATCAGAGCTTCTCAAAAAATCTGGACCTGTCCACCAAAGTTGTCGTTGTAGCAGTTCGCGAGGAGGCACACCTCTAGAGGCACAGTCGGCGGGATTAAGCTCTGATCGGACATGGTTCCAGCGTTCAGGCGGTAAGACCTCCTGAATGTCGGCGACACGGTTCGCAATAAAAGTCATCCATTTGCTGGGATGTGCTTGTATCCACGCTAAAGTTATCGTGGAATCCGTCCAGGCATATAAGGGATAATGATTACCATGTAAACTCTGAAGTACGCTTCGAGCCAACTTGGCCGATAGATGCGCAGCGCACAACTCTAATCGAGGCAACGTTGTTGTTTTAACGGGTGCTACCTTCGTTTTTGACGAAATTATAGCGACTGAGACCTTTCCATCAAGCCACAAGGTCCGCGCGTACATGACGGCTGCATAGGCGCGCTCGGATGCGTCTGCGAATACGTGCAACTCAGTGAAAGATCCAGGGACGCCCGATCCCAGCCAACGATTGACTTTCAAGCTGGACAACAGCTGCAGTTCCGAACGATGCTCTAACCATTTTGCAACTATATCGCAAGGTACGGCATCATCCCACCCAACGTTATTACGCCAAATCTCCTGAATCCACATCTTCGCCTTAATCGTTGTAGGCGCGAGGAGCCCTAAGGGGTCAAAGAGCGTACTTACATCCGATAGAAAACTTCTCTTCGTGAAAACAGCTGGTGTACTTCTCAAGTTAACTGAAAACGACAAGTTATCTTCCTCCGTATTCCATATTAATCCTAACGCGTGCACCTCTTCGCCCTCTACTAGATAGTGTGACATAGCTTTGGACGAAATGCCAATATTTTCCGTGAGTTCTGCACAATTAGAGGCCCACTTCCGGAGCTCAAAACCGCCTTCTCGCAATATCTGAGAAACGTCTCTTTGTAGCAATATCAACCCTTCCTGTGAAGACGCACCAGTGAGCAGATCGTCCATATAAAAATCATTGAATATGGCAGCCGCAGCTTCTGCGTTAGCGTTTGGAGATGATTTAGCCGTTTGCTGTAGCGATTTAACCGCCAAATGCGACGCAGCAGCGACACCGTAAGTAACGCGTACCATGCGGTAGTCCTGAATTGGTAGCGAAGTATCGCGCCGCCATACAATTCTTTGTAGATCTGTATGCTTGGGAGATACACAAACTTGCCGGTACATTTTGGCTACGTCGGCGGTAACGGCGAAGCGATGCATTCTAAAACGTGTTAAAATCGAAAACAAATCCTGCTGCAATTGGGGACCAATGAATAAGGCGTCGTTGAGCGCATTTCCACTACTGCTTTTGGCCGACGCGTTGAACACGACTCTCAACTTAGTAGTGAGACTCGCCTCCTTCACTACTGGGTGATGCGGCATATAGTACGTTGGCCTAGTTGTATCTGGAGCGAGTTCCATATGCCCCATAGCAAGGAGCTCTTCCATGAATTCGATGTAGTGTTTGCGTAGATCGCAGTCTTGACCCAACTTTTTCTCAATGCGTAGCCAACTTCGAACGGCGCAGCTTCGTGACTCTCCTAATTGCACGTCCGGCTTGAGTGGTAGCTCCACTATAAATCTCCCATCAGAGCTTCTTCGGTGTGTTGTTTCGAATAGATTCTCACAATGTCGCTCTTCGGATGTTAAATGTGTCGTCACCGGCGACTCTTCTAGCTCCCATATTCGGGTCAACGCTCGATCTAAATGAATATCGCAATGTAGTGACTGCAAAGAAATCTCGTCGGTTTGAACTTGGTCGATGTTGCCAAAAAGCGTCCAGCCGAATACCGTTCGCTGCGCCATCGGCGTTCCAGATGGACCTTTACGTAACTCAGAACAAACGAGATTTTGCATGACGTCCATTCCCACCAGCATATCGACGCGGCCTGGTTTCATGAACTCGGGGTCAGCGAGGAACAATCCCTGGACGTGCGGCCAATCCGATACTGGAACAGATTGCGTAGGCAACTCACTTGTAATTTTTGGAAGAATTAATGCGCTGATTTCGAAGCATTTGTCGGTAAAATATGATGATAACGATAGCCTTACTTCACCTCTGGAGCGACCTCCTTGCGAAGAGCCTATTCCTGTAACGACTACTGCAGACGACTTTCGTGGTAGCTTTAAACGTTGCACGCAAGCCTCAGTTATAAAAGACGCATGTGACCCCGAGTCGAAGAGCAAGCGTGCGGGTTGCCAGCGGCCGGAATAATCCTGGATTTTGATAAGCGCCGCAGCTAAAAGCACGACTCTCTGCCTTGAATGCGACCGTATTAAATCGGTGTTTAAATATGATGATACGCCTGTTGGTTGAGTACAAGATTGTGAGGGGGGATAATAAGGCGCGGTGCTAACGGTTGGCTGCGGTAAAATGTCTGCGGGGAGGGAGCCTGGAATGGCTGCAGTTGGATTATTGACTAAGTGAGAGGTGGTCGAGATATTAGGTGCGGCGGAGGCGATGTGCAATAATGTGTGATGGCGCTGATGGCACACCCTGCATGCGGATGTACTATTACACTTAGCTTTATAATGACCTGAGCTTAAGCAGTTTGTGCACAAGCGTGATTCCCTTACGAATTTTGATTTACCGGTGAAGTCTAAATTCTTAAACTTATCGCAGCTATACAACCTGTGTGCCCCATGGCAGTAACCACAATTCACACTGCTTTGATCTTGAACGGCGTGAAATACGTTTGTTGACTTTGAGCCTGAAGCCGAATTTCCTTTGACTGATACCGATTTGACGGAAGATGACAGCAAAGCGAGCGAGCGACACCTAACCTCCAAAAATGTGGTTAGCTGCTCGAAAGTCGGACAGTCGTCGCTTACCAGCGAAAGCTCCCATTGCTTTCTTGTTTCGAAGGCTAACCTGTTCACCACATCGTGAACAAGCCAATCGTCCCAAAAGTCGACTGTTCGACCCAAAGCCTTAAGTTCCCTCATATGCTGTTGGAACGCATCTACAACCCCCTTAATTGCATCAGCAGTGTCGTGCGTTGCTGCTTTAATGCTAGCCATTGCCCTAAGATGTCCTTCGACAATTACCCTCATAACTTTATATCGGGATTTCAATAACTCCCACGCTTCTACATAATTGGCATCGCATACCTTGAATCCGGTTATGATTTTCAATGCTTCGCCTTTTAGGCAACTCCGAAGATAGTGCAGTTTTTGTCCATTTGACAACGTAGCATTTGTGTCGATTAAAGATGAAAATGCGTCAAAAAATGATATCCACTCTGTGGAATCACCCGAGAACGTAGGTAGATCCATTTTGGGGAGACGAATAGCGGCAGCTACTGGCGTTGAGGTAGAAGGGCATTGCGATTCTGCACGACATTTCTGAACGCGGCTGAAATTGGCTAAGGCTTCAGAAAACCACGTCTCGCCTTGGATTCGGGCATTCTCCTCTACTTCCTTGAGATCATCTCCACAACTTATCTCCACTGCATCTTGAGCAGCGTTGAATCTTACCCACTGTTCTTTGAGGAGCTGTAGGTAACTTTCGACTGTATCCTCGTCCATAGTATAAGCTTCGGAGGTACTTTTCGTCAGGTACCTCTTTATGGCATTGAGTGCAGAATCGCGTGTTTTGACTGAGTTCGCCATTTCGATAAAAATAAAATGTACTATATGCGTTTGTGAGGGTACGTGATGCACTTATGTATGAGGGGCAGTTGGAAAGCAAAATAATAGTCTGTACAAAAAACTTTTTAAATATATGCGGTGATACTCCAATAGCAAATAACATCAACATCTTAAAAATCAGTAGTCTTTATTTTATTTGTTCGCAGTTTTATATTTTGATGTCTCTGTAACTTATTTGTTGTACCGGAGATCATTCGATTTTGCATGTGCAAAAGCGTTAAAATGAGGTTATGTGATTTGCAAAATTATACGGCTCGTGAGGACCAAAAAGATGTTGAGGCGGTTTGTCCAAGAAAGATGATGCTGCACTGTATGCTTACCAATAATAAGATCGTCTTCCGAATTAAATAGTTGAGATTTGCGGGTACAAACAAAGTGGCATTTATTACAAAATAAACTATTTCACCAATTTATAATTTTTGCAGCGAAAGAATCTCAATAGCGGCTAGCGGTTTGTTGAATCGAGAGAACGAATGAGGCAGAACAAAAGTGTAAAGGCAAAATGTCAAAATAGACAAGCGGTTGATGGCTTGCAATCAATCATGCTTAACCCATTGCTTAGAACTCAACAAATCCATTTTCTTAACCCTTCGCACTAGAACTCAACAAAAGGAAAGCATAGCATTAATGCAATGGTTGTAGGTATGCCTACATTTTTTAAAAGTCCACGTTTTTTTGGAAATTGTTATTAGTTCAACTATCTTAATGGACATTTCTTTAACATAGATCTGTGACCATAAACTAATTATCAAAGCCATATGTCCACAATATGGAGGTGCTGCACACGACTCATTTGTATTGAAAGCCTCGAATGAGAGAATGGTAATGGAGCGACGGTATTACAACGGCGATACTAATTCGTGGCTACTAGGTGAATTATTAAATAGCAAAAATATACTAACTCGATAATGTGTATTCCTTAGGAGGTTCTGGGTACCCTCTTGAGCCATGGCTAATGACCCCGTACCGATTACGAGAAGATGAAAACGATACAAGTAAATGTATGTTCAATCAAGTACACAGCAAAGCTAGGAGTATTGTTGAAAGAAGCATTGGAGTTTACAAAGGTTAGTATATTATTTTGATTCGCATTGTTTTCCTTGGGTCGTTGGAGGATATTATCAGACGACAGAAAGCCGACATTGGTTGCCAAAATTGCAAACGTGTGTGCCGCTCTTCACAATGTGTGCATCAGCCGCAATGTTCCCTTCCGAGTGAATAACCAACTTCAACCAACTTCAACAAACTTCAAGACAAGAGGAAATAGAGTCTAACCCACCGAACAGAGGCAGCCGAGAAGCGGAGAGAATCACAAATAGAATTAAAGGTCATCTTTTTCAATCAGCAATGTAAACATTTAATTTTGATTGAAAGTAAATTAAATTGAATTCATTGTAAAAAACATACAATTGTACTTCATTTCACAGATAAGGCATATGTATGTAATTTCTTAAAACTAAATTACAGTTAAACAGTCGATTTATTCCTAAATGTATAACATTCACTTATCAGCTTTACGTTTCAGCAAAGCGATCTCACATTTTACTTTCTCTATATCTAACTCCAAGACTTGCACTTTCATTTTCTTATATTGTGCTTGAGTTGCGATTTGTTTTTCCAATAGCTGCAGTTTTTTTTGGCCGATTTCATTATTTTCTTTTAATAATTTTAGGATTTCAGTTTGAAATCTTGCATGGTGCAGTACTTCTTTTTCTATTAATACAACTTTGGGATCTGTACACCTTTTTGCTTTGGAAGTGCATAGTGCCTCATTCTCGCTTTCACTATCAGTAGTTATTTTTTCTCGTGGTGATTCAGTCTCACTTGGCACTTTATTTTCGTCATTGCTCGATGAGCTTTCTGCACTTGACATTGAGTTGCGATTTGTTTTTCCAGTAGCTGCAGTTTTTTTGGCCGATTGCATTATTTTCTTTTAATAATTTTAGGATTTCAGTTTGAAATCCACATTTTACATTTAGCAAAACTTCCCTCCCCGCTTAACGCTTTATCGCAATTTATTCCTATATCTTAATTTTCCTTTCTACTTTGCTTTTTCTCCCACCCTCATCAGTTTTTCAGTTTACTCTAACACCTCTTATTCCTAAATTTTCTATTCCTACTTCCCCTTTTCTCACTTTCCCTCTGGGGGTACTGCTACGTACATAGTTTCGAAGATATAGCTATTTAACCTTTATGTGATCCTGGTACCTCTTATTTTTTCCAAGGTTTTTTTTTTATATATAGAACACATATCCATATATATAATATCAATAACTTGAAGCAAATAAATTCCTAGCTATACGGAATTGCAGCTTTATATAACCTGGGGACTATATACAGCCTGTGTCGTACCCAGTGAACAGGTTCAGGAGTTTGTGAAACTTTCAATAACATCGACAATAAACTGTGGATATTAATGACACACAAACAAAACAAAATATGTCCGCATGGCACCGCCCACTTCTCCAAAACTATGTAAATCTTGACCAAGTGACACATATATCCAAATATCATCAATGTAGACCAATTACGTTCAGCTTTATGACGAATTGAAACTTTACATGACCTTGGGGCGTGGCACCCCACTCTTATAATTATATTGAGCCTATGCTGTAACCAGTGCACCCAAGAGCATACTGTGAAAATTTCATGAAGATCGGTTGAGTACTTTGGACGCCTATAAAGGACACACATACACATTAATTTGTATTTAAAAGATATATATAGAATATAGATATTGAAAATTATTTTGAAATTTGATAGGATGTATTATAAATAAATATGCTTACTAAATATCAATTCATATGTTACTAATTTTCCAGGTTGGTGACTGTCGCCGAACTCATAACTACGACGAGTTCATTTGTACTTTCCTCTCAATGCTTGCTCATCAAGGTGTACTGGGAGAACTTGTTAGCCAACACATATTACCTTCCAAAAAAGTTGGAGGTCAAGGGGTTAATCGGATAAACAAAAGTTCTACTCAATCTTCAACACCACAAAAACAGAAAAATAGCGAACCGTCGAAAAATTCAGGTCGCCGGAGGAAAGGCCGTAATAAATGTAAAAAAAGAAAGTAATTTAAATCCAAATGTGAAATAAATACACGTATTATATAAATAACACTGTAATTTTTTACTTTCCTGTTATCTTGATTTTGTTTTAGAACTTTGAACCCAATTCAACTGCAGTCAGGTGTTTGTGTCTATAAGTCACTTATCATACCCGTCCAGGCAGAACGCCTATTACATTTGATGGGACGACTCTACGAGTATTCGAGAGAGTATTCAAAAGATTTATGATCCCCTACAAACCGACCACTCCAAGTACCAATCAGATAAAGCATTCCTTGATAAATGGCCTAAGAAGTGACAGGTTGGAATCGGTGAAAACAAAAAATTTTACTTTTCGCGTTGAAGCATTTACCATAGGATTCAGCGAAACCCGTTTTCCCTACTGCAACCATCCAAAACTAAATTTTTTTTCATACCGAAGCTTCTGAAGGCGCTTCCTGTCATATATAGGTAAAGGTGGCTTATGACACGTCCTTTCAACAATCCTATAAGGAGCTCTCATTCCTTCCCCAGCGGGTTAGGGGGTTAGAATATGCCCCATGCCTGTGGTGAGGCGTGACTAAATTCCGAAATGGATCTATAAGAAAAGCTATGGCGGTTGTTTCCAAACATTTTTCCTACTCTATTCAATTAAAAAACCTTTAATAATTAATTAAAAATGATTATTAAAAAAATAAAAACAATAATAACTTTCATTTAAATTGAAAAAGTCAAAATTATTATTGTTGTTGTTAACAGTGTTTCGCCCTGCCCCAGATTGGACAGGGTTACACTGAAATAACAGCCCTTGGCCGGGTGAAAAAACCCGGGTCATTCCGGTGCGATAGAACCGGCTGTTCTTGGCCTTGAGCTCGTTTCATGAATACTTGAAAATGTACAGACCGTAAATCAACAAAAATTGTTGGTATAAAAAAGCAATAACAAAAGCGAGAGCACGCGGTAAGGCAGTTCTGCTGATGATGATAAAACAAATCTGTCAAAAAATCCATCATGATCACACTACTAACTGTCAAATGGCGGAAGTGGTTCATGCATATGGTAAAGAAGAATAGAACTAGGAGTTTAGATGACATCAAAACCAGCGTATTAACTTAATGGTTAGCAATGCGTGCCAAAATTTCTCTGATGAAGAAGTCTAGCAGCTTCCGAAATGGATCTATAAGAAAAGCTATGGCGGTTGTCTCTAAACATTTTTCCTACCCTATTCAATTAATCAACTTTTTAATAATTAATTAAAAAATAAAAAACAGTAATAGTTTTCATAAAAATTAAAATGTGAAAAATTATTATTCTTGGCCTTGAGCTCGTTTCATGAATACTTTATTTGAAATAATTATTTGTTAATTTAATTTATCTTAATCACTTGAATGGCTTTTTTATAATTTTTTAAGTTTCAAACATTTTCATTAACAAAATTGAACACGATTCAAATATTTTAAAAATTCTAAGTACAAAATAGAAAGTATAAAGTAATTACAAGAAACCCTACACTGGTCTTACCAAATTGCTACCACGACAGTCGGGTATGTACCGCAAGGGTGTACTGGAGCGTAGCGGGTTTATAATCGGCAAAGGGCCGTCACTATCGACAAGGCTCTCCAAAACCTTTGGGGAGTGATTTTGTCGTTACAACACAAACAAACAGGTGCACTCTTAGCACAGATATGTACTAGGGTTGCCTTGACTTTAAGATTCGCCCACCTCGTCCCTCTGGAGCGACGAAAAGTTCTGGTGATAAACGCCCACCATGTGCATCAATATCAGCATCTGTCGGCAAGGTCACAAGGTTGGAAATTGTTCGCGTATCGTTGCCACTCTCACAATACCATCAGTTCTTCGGTGTATGTCCACCACTACACCGTGAGGCCAATGCTCATCGTAAAGCAATACTAAATCGCCAACTTTCAGGTGCTGCGGCGTCTGCTTCCATTTGTGTCTCATTCTACCAGAGTCGATCCAAAGCCAAATGTCGACTTTTTAGGCCTTCTGCCGCAGATCCCAATTTCTTTGAACCTAGCCCGATTGACCTCATTATTGCTGCAGATCTCCACGGTCTCTTAGTGAGGTTAAGCATACGTTTTGCGGTGTGTCCATACCACAAAATACCCATCAGGGTTGGGTTTACGGCCGCGTAGCATACCAAGCTTGGCCTCTCCTCAACTATGTACAACTCTCTTGGTTTGAGCAGTTTGGTTCAGCAGATGAGGAAATGCCATGAGTGATGATATACTACCTACATCTAACATGACTCAAGAGGAACTACACTACGAAGCATTTTTTAAGTCCACTGTTTAGCGAACTAGTTAGGGACAGTATCAAATTCGTTATCCGTTTAAGGACAACTGAGTTTACAAAATTATCAAAATCGAAAGCTGACGCTATTCGCCTCTTCCATTCGCAAGAAGCAAGGCTTATGTGTTCATGCTGAGTTCAAAATACAGCATTTTGCATTTTCGCACATAGATTATCGAAAATCGTTCATGCTGACGCATTGTGCAAATGCCCTTCAAATGTATTTTGTTTACAAACATTTTTGCAGGTTATGAGAATTTGCAGCACGTGTGAAAAAATTTACAGATTTTTATTAAATCTTTTAATTAATTCTTACTTATTTTATATGATGATACTTATGGGCCGCCTCCTGAAATCCTATTCATGATTACCGCTGTAGCAAAGCGAAGAGGCGTAGGGCTTATTGTCGGAACGGATGCGAACTCGCATCATTCACTGTGGCGGAGTTCGGATACGAATGCAAGAGGTGAGTTACTATTTGCTTTTATTCTAAATGAAGGGCTATGTATTTGTAACAGGGGTAATGACCCCACGTTTGTAACCTCAGTTAGAGAGGAGGTCCTAGGCTTCAGGAGACCTGTTTCCCCTTATATCCGACTGGCGTATTCTTCCGGAACACTCCTTCTCGGATCATAGGTATATTCAGTTCTCTCTTGAAAAATCTACACCCAGTAAAACCATGTTTAGAAATCCTAGGCGAACTAACTGGGTCCGGTACTGTAGCAAGCTGGATGAGTTCCTCCCAAGAGCACCCTTATCGGGCTCGGAATTATCCGCGATTGCTATTGATGCTCTGGTGGAGAAATTCACCAATGCTTGTAATAAAGCGTATAAAATCGCATGCCCACTGAAAACCGTAAGTGGAAAGCGTAAACCACCGTGGTGGACTAAGGAAGTAGACGACCTTAGGGCTTCCAATAGGCGCCTTTTCAACAGGGCCAGGAAGAGTAAATTACCTTCTGACTGGGAGCTCTACAAAGTTGGGTTGGGTATTTACAAATCTGCGATCAGGAAAGCCAAACGAGATTCCTGGAAGGTTTTCTGCGAAAGCGTGGAAGGATGTAATGAGTCTCGGAAGGTTCTCTCCGGGAATCCTGCACCCTTGGGTTACTTGAGGAATGTATATGGTAGATGGGCTATGGGTAGCGAGGAATCTCTTCAACTTCTCATGGATGCTCACTTCCCTGACGTCCCGGTTTCACAGGACCGCGATGCCCCATCGCCCACTAGTTGGAGCGTGGGGGGGGGTCGGCCAGTCATCTCCCTGGATGAAAGCTAGGGGTGGCTTTCTGTAATTCGATAGACGACACTCGTCAGCTCGATGCTTCAATTCGATATCGAACGCTCGACGATGCCGTTTTGGTTCCCGTATTTCGTTTTCATATTTTGGGAAGTGTTTAGAAAGTACTTTCTAGCTGTCAAAATCTGTGTGCAAAAAATAAAATAAAGAGTAATTTGAAAGTGAAATATGTACAATTGGCGTTATTTTTTGATTTTGGACGATTTTAGTGCGGAAATAAGAGATGCTTCAAATCCTATGGAGTTGCCTGAAAAATAGTAAAATTTATACACATTCCGGAAAGTAAGGCGCAGTTCCTATTAATTTCTATTTCATAGCTTCCAAACAAAATACCGGTTAACCAAGGAAGTTTTTATGCACGTTCTCAATGAAATAAACTTGAGGGCGTGAGAAGTACGTACATTCCTCCAATCATGAGGCCTTTAGCAACACTGGAGATATTGGCAGGTGGCGGTTATCAATGGCAAGCTGGTGGAGCACACACAACACCAATCGGACATAGTATACTATCGAGGATCTTTCGGGACACGTTGTCATCCATGGAAGAACATCTATGCAGTAAATGGATAATTTTTGAAAAGGATTTTCAGCCTCGTAAAGAGTGGTTTAACCAAAAATATAATATTCCTGGAGGTGAAGTATAAATTAATATAAATGAACATTTCAACTATTTTAATTTATTGTAGTTGTTGGCGCTGTCGATGGTACACATTTGCAGTTGCTTAAGCCTGTGGAAAGTGAACATATCTATTTTAATAGAAAAGGCAAGCATAGCATTAATGCAATGGTTGTAAGTATGCCTACATTTTTTAAAAGTCCACCTTTTTTTGGAAATTGTTATTAGTTCAACTATCTTAATGGACATTCTTTAACATAGATCTGTGACCATAAACTAATTATCAAAGCCATATGTCCACAATATGGAGGTGCTGCACACGACTCTTTTGTATGGAAAGCCTCGAATGAGAGAATGGTAATGGAGCGACGGTATTACAACGGCGATACTAATTCGTGGCTACTATGTGAATTATTAAATAGCAAAAATATACTAACTCGATAATGTGTATTCCTTAGGAGGTTCTGGGTACCCTCTTGAGCCATGGCTAATGACCCCGTACCGATTACGAGAAGATGAAAACGATACAAGTAAATGTATGTTCAATGAAGTACACAGCAAAGCTAGGAGCATTGGAGTTTACAAAGGTTAGTATATGTGTTAATATATTATTTTGATTCGCATTGTTTTCCTTAGGTCGCTGGAGGATATTATCAGACGACAGAAAGCCAAGGTACAGTCCGACATTGGTTGCCAAAATTGCAAACGTGTGTGCCGCTCTTCACAATGTGTGCACCAGCCGCAATGTTCCCTTCCGAGTGAATAACCAACTTCAACCAACTTCAACAAACTTCAAGACAAGAGGAAATAGAGTCTAACCCACCGAACAGAGGCAGCCGAGAAGCGGAGAGAATCAGAAATAGAATTAAAGGTCATCTTTTTCAATCAGCAATGTAAACATTTAATTTTGATTGAAAGTAAATTAAATTGAATTCATTGTAAAAAACATACAATTGTACTTCATTTCACAGATAAGGCATATGTATGTAATTTCTTAAAACTAAATTACAGTTAAACAGTCTATTTATTCCTAAATGTATAACATTCACTTATCAGCTTTACGTTTCAGCAAAGCGATCTCACATTTTACTTTCTCTATATCTAACTCCAAGACTTGCACTTTCATTTTCTTATATTGTACTTGAGTTACGATTTGTTTTTCCAATAGCTGCAGTTTATTTGGCCGATTTCATTATTTTCTTTTAATAATTTTAGGATTTCAGTTTGAAATCTTGCTTGGTGCAGTACTTCTTTTTCTATTAATACAACTTTGGCAGCAGCAATTGCTTAACGAAACAGCTTCATATGGCCCACCACCCGTTTTATTCAAACCTCATATTTTTAGTAAGTTTGCGTGTAATCTTGTAATACTTGTAATCAGTCCATACCTAGAAATATTTCATGAATATTACAACAACAAATTTGTATCAAATTTTTTAAGTTTAACACGCACTTTCTGCCATCCTTTTGTTGCCTTCGTGGGAGGCCCGTTACTGTTCAGCAGTTCTGTTAATTCCCCCCATAACTGTTTCTTCTTTGCACGGACGTTACTCGCATTTTGCAAGCTACTTTTTGCTAACGCATGTTTTTCCATGAATTTTATCAATATTTTCAGTTGAGAAGCATTCGTTTGTTGGCTCCTAAATAAATTCTAATATAAAATAAAAAATTACAAAAATATTGCAATTTCTAACTTACATTTTGTTGCGGTTTAATGCTGGGAAATGACAAAACGATAGTAAAAGTGGTGTCGAACGGTTTCTATCGAACGTTCGATATAAGTTGACGATATTTTTGGTTAGAGAAAGCAAAAACGATACTTCGATACTCGTTTTTGCTCGATATCGAAATACAGAAAGCCACCCCAGCTTGTATGGGCCATTCAACCTTTTAAGCCCTACAAGTCACCCGGGCCTGATGGCATAACTCCTGTGCAACTACAGAGATCGCTGGGGACTTCTTGTAGCTGGTTGGCTCCCATCTACGCCAACTGTTTGAGGTGGGGCTATATCCCCGCTTCCGGGAATATGGTCAAGGTTACCTTTATTCCAAAGGCGGGGAAGTGCTCTCATGTATCTCCCAAGGACTTTAGGCCAATCAGTCTCCTCGTTTCTTTAAAAAACGCTGAAGCGCCTGATTGACCGGCATATACGCAGCAGGGTCCCTAGGGAATGTTTTTCGGCATCGCAACATGCTTACTGCTAAGGCAGATCAACTGAAACGGCGCTTCATTCCGTTGTAAAACTAATATAGGGGTCTTTCCAGCACAAAGAGTTCGTGCTGGGGGTCTTTCTGGATATCGAAGGAGCGTTCAATAATGTTTTGCCTTCTGCCATCTTACGGGGCTTAGCAAGTCTAGGAGTTAAAGCAAGTTTGATAGAATTTATCAACAGATTACCTTGTGGTAGGATTGTCAGGGCGGAGTGGGGGGAGAGGGGTGCTGGGGCTCAGAGAGCAAGGGGGTGTTCTTTCTCCACTTCTCTGGGTCATAGTAGTCAGCGTAGTAGATAGCCTATGCTGACGACCTAGCAATCCTCGTCAGGGGAAAGTTTCTTAGTACCGTAAGGGATATTCTGCAAGGGTATCTGGGTATTGTGACAGAGTGGTCCGAATCCTGTGGTCTGGCGGTCAACCCGAGTAAGACGGAACTAGTCCTCTTCACGAGAAGGTATAAGATTGACGGTTTTGTACTACCCTCTATTGGGGGAGTACCGCTGGTGCTTTCTGAAAATGTTAAGTACCTAGGGGTTGTTCTGGACAGGAAGCTGTCTTGGAAGCTGAACGTAGAGGACAGAGCCAGGAAAGCTTCGGTCGCCTTGTATTGTTGCAGGGGGTCATCGGCAAACGATGGGGTCTCTCTCCAAGGGTGGTTTATTGGTTGTACGAGATGGTGGTAAAACCAATCCTATTTTACGGGGTATTGGTCTGATGGGGCGCGCTAGACACGGCATCCTCCACGAAAAAGATGCTCACGGTGCAGCGAATGGCCATGGTTGGGATTGGTGATTAGCACGAAATTTAGGCTACCTGATCATTGTGGCGTTTTCCAAGCGGAGGTTGCCACCATCAAGGATGCGGTGGATGGGATGCTGTCCAGCGCATTCGCTGTCAAGGAGTTCAACATCTACTCCGACAGTCAAGCGGCAATTAGGGCGCTGAGTGCAGGCAACGCTCGATCGAGGACAGTGAGCGACTGCCTGGAATCGCTTGCGGTTGCGTCCAAATACTTCGAAATAAAAATTATTTGGGTGCCACGCCACTGTGACATTCCCGGCAATTGCCATGCGGATCTCTAGGTCAGAGCGGGCACTCGTGAAACAGATGTGGCTGCCTCCAGAACACTGGGTATTCCCCTTATCACCTGTAGTTTGCTTCTGGGCAGGTGGGCTTCGGATCAGCTGGGCTATCACCACCTCATGTCAGGTGTCGAGGTCCTTCTGGCCAGTGGTTGACTCCGAGCGTTCAAGGGAATTACTAGGGTTCTCCAAGGTACATCTTTCCATGTTAATTGGGGTGTTGACTGGGCACTGTCCGATGGGGGTCCATGCGGTGCGGTTAAATATACTTGATAACCCGAGCTGCGTGAGCTGCATGGAGGGCGACGAGGTGGAATCATCAAATCATTTCATGCTCAGTTGTCAAGCGTTTGCTAGGACCAGGCGCAGGTATCTCGGTTCGGATGTTCTTAGGTCTCCGGAAGACGTGTCGAAGATCGATGTGTGCCAAATCCGGAGTTTTATTGTCGCTACGCAGCGATTTGCTAGGCAATCTTAAGTTAGTGTCACCGTTTAGAATGTGGTATCACAACGGACCTTTTAAGTGTCCAAGTGAGCTGCCCTCCAAGTGGGGCAGCTACCACCTAACCTAACCTACTTATTTTAACTATATTACACGGCCTAATTTACAAATCCAAAATCAGAATATATTCGCTGAATGTGCTCGAATGACAGAGAACTCCAAAAAAAAAAACAAATATTGCCACTATTTTGAATTCGAATCGTAATTGTCTTCGAAGATTACAGGAATGATTTCAGTATTTATAATGCTAATGCAAGCTAAAGTTACCTTTATAGGTGTATTCCATAAGCAATGTCTAGTCACTAATAGAGACATTTGCTGGGAAATTCCAATTTTGAGACAATTTGGTATTCAGTAACCTGTCTCACATCTCTAATCTCAGAAAAGCAGTCACTAATTTCACAACAGTACTACTACTAGTTTCAGCTTAATGCATATTTATGGCATGCCCGACTTCAGGTAAAAGTTTAATCTGCTATAGTATCCAAATCCAAGTTAGGTTACTATGACTTTTCTGTCTCGGAAGGTCGCGTTCCTCTTCGGAAAAAGATGGAGTTTGTGCCTGAATGACAGCATTCACCGGGCGAGAGCTGACAAGGGAGTTTACCGGATCTATGTGGATGTTGTTGAGGGTCTGTCGTTGCACCTTTGGTTCAAACAGCGATGATATGTGATGCCGGATCTCATCATAAACAGTTTCCATAAACCGCCTGGTGGTATAAGGCGCCAATAAATTCTTCTCATTTTGGGAAGTCGAGCTGCGCTCCCAGCTGTTGTTCACATGCCGCAAGATCAACCTTAAGACGAGAAAGGCGTCTGTATTTACATCGCTTACAAGTTCTAAATGAACAGCGCGCGTAACAAAGCATACAACCAAATCGATGCACCCCTTGTGCTACCCACAGCTTTTTCAGTTACAGTTATAGGAACTAATAAGCCTGGGTGGATACATTTTCCCCGATGTCTGATAGTTGCTGACGTTTGGTGATGCGTTTGGGTGATTGAATCAATTGATTGTAGAACCTGATTTCTTTTCGACTCTTTGATGTGGGATATAGCACACAGCTTTCGGCTCGTACTACTTTCTCCGTGACCCAATGATAGGTATTCGTTCATGAAGGCAGTGTATAAGTGATCCATTTTAGGGTTGTATCTAATAGGCTGTTCATGCTCAACCTGCATTTTCCATTTTCCTTTTCAGAATTTAGCACAAAATATAGCCTTTATTTTCGCATTTGCCATACAAGTTTTGACACCAAAATGCAACTAATAACTTCGGTAGGGATTTTATCTAATTTATCACAAATTTGTCGTTGCGTATCAAGTTCTTTCAAAATCAACTCGGTGCTTGATACTTTTTTGCACACAGAACCGGCTGTACGCTGCTATCACTGTGTTGGCATTCATTTGGTGAAGAAGCAGGCTCACATTATGGAGCGAAAGGTTCGACATCAGGCTTAGTTGCAGAAAATCGGTACTACACCCAGGATTGTCATCACTCCGTACTAAGATATCTGACAAAATCTCAATTTCTGAGTTTAGCTTAGACCTGAGCAAACCTTCAAAAGAGTCCTTAAGGTCTAACAGGTGGTAGATAGCTTCCTCTGCACTTGAAAGTGTTTGCGTTTTCTTTGGTCCGCCGCCTGCCCCCCTTTCATACATTTTATTTTGTGACGCCTTCTTCCTAACAGCGTTTCTGGTCATTCGACACTTAGTTAAAAGATACGTTGTTATAATAAATAGATCTTACATACATTACTACAAAGAAATGTTACCTTTTTCCACTCAAATTCACTTTTAACAGATGGGCCCAGGCTATTTAACGATAATGTAAGCTGCTTCCAGAAGTCTGGCAATTTTTCTTTATTTTCTTTCGAAACCCCTTTCGCAGTGTCGGGCTTTTCTAACATCTTTTCAAGCAGCATTTCCGACTGGGCTTTATTTATTGATTTACTCCTAAAAATTAAAAATATATTTAATTAAAAGAATATTTCTTAATCAAAACAAACAATTGCTTAATTGTTCACTTTTGTTCGCCTGTAAAATATAAGTGAACAAATTTGTGATTCCCCCTGTTTATTTCGCCCGAACAAAGCGTTGCCAATAAGGCGAAATGCTTTTCGAACACGAAAAATGTGTTCGCCACTATCTGCGATAAGATAAAAAAATTTGAATGTTTTCGGGTGAAAATAAAACTAAATTAAGGGTGAATATTTATCTAACAAAAATAAGATAAATATAATAAATTGTCCGCGTTGCACTCGACACGCTTACTATCTGCGCTATTGCGATATGTATACAGCCGGTATTAAATGCTGTAATTAAGATGTATGCAAGTGTGCTTCCACCACGCTTTGGTGATTTTCCGAAATCATCTAGTCACAAAAATACTCTCTAATGAAAAATCACAAATATATTTACTCAAGATGAGACAGACTTACAGATTACAGCTATTAGTAGCATTTTGGTGGCAAAAAATTTGTATGGTAAATGCGTAAATAAATGCTGCATTTTGGACTAAATTCTAAATCGCGAGGAAAATGGAAAGTGCAGGTTTAGAAGGAAATGGATCACTTATACACGTCCTTTATGAACGAATACCTATCATTGAGTCACGAAAATAGTCGAAAATGACGAGCCGAAAGTTATGTGATATATCCCACATCAAAGAGTCTACAAGAAATCAAGTTCTACAATCAAATTGCTCACTGTTATCAACGCATCTCGGAAAATTACAGAAAACATATCTTTAAACGATTTCCTCCATGTTAGACCAAAGCTGCAAAGCGATTTAAGTCAAATAATTATTAACCGTAACATATGCGTTTAATTACGCACCTTACCTTGCAATCGAAGTATTGCGAACCTTAGCTGAGGATGAACAGCTAAACTATCAAGAGGCATCGGAGGTCTTACGAGAATCAATTTATGTTTAAGATTCCTTGCATGGTGCCTATTCTGTCGAAGCTGCCCTGGAAATGCAATAATAACTATTACAGCCATATAGATTCGGTAAACTCCTTTGTCAGTTCTCGCCCGGTGAATGCTGTCATTCAGGCACAAGCTCCATCGCAGTGTCGTCAAATTAGTTAGCTGTGGGATAGTTCTGAGCTGGTCCAATTTTCTGCAAGGAAGCTCTTCCAGTAGCGCACATATTCGGTTCTCAATTGTGACAAATGTATACGGAAAAATTGTATGGCTTGATATGATAATGCGTAGAACTGCACATTTGGTTGGCTCCTTTATGGCCCATCTGCCTTTTAAAGCACAGCGACCCCTTATTAAGCCACGGTTCTTATAACGCGCTGTCTTTCCAATTCCTCAGTATTCCACGGCTGGTGGCAATGTTGGAGCCAAATGGCTCGCAATGGTTGGGGATCGGTGAAGTAATCTCTACACACGATTTAAAGCAACCCTGTAACGGGAAATTTATCGGTGAGGGTTTGCATACTAAGGACCGTTTTCACCATCCACAGTATTTGGCAATTAAATTGGCAGAAATCGTTCGGCTATCTGCCAGATGCAGTGCCAGTTAGCCCTATCTGTAGATGATGAAATCTACCCTAAGGAAGAAAGAGTGCATGGTCAATGTGTCTTTGGACATCAGCAGGTAATTTTCGTTCAGCATATACAATTTCTTATTTTCTCTGGTATACTCTTCTTATTCGTACCAGCATTCTATTGGTCGTTTGCCCCCAAACAAATTCTCAGGTAATAATGACAGAAAAATTACTTTCTTCACAAGGTATTATCTTTTAATTCTTTGTTGTTACAAACTTTTATTACCATTTAATGTTGTTTAATTTTAATATCCATGTTGTAACATTAGTGTTTGTAAAACCCTTTTTATTTGCGTACTTGTGTTTAATTTAGACTTAACTCCTAATGAAAAAGCCACTGATAGTATTTCAACGGTGTGCTCTTGTAAAAGAAGAGTCATTTCAACTAGGTTATCTACAGCAGTGGTAGCTACAGATGAATTATCATCCCTTAAACATTGAATATATGCGTTAAGTGTACAGCGGTTTATGTCAGATCGACCAGGATTATGTTTTAAATGACGAACTAAAAGAATAAACGCATTGGAGCGTATCTGTGCACTTGGAGAAAATATCAATTCAAGTAACCGGTCAAAAATTTCGTGCAAAAACGAAAACCTTTTTGAAGTAAGACTTTCTACTTCTTGCAACGGGGCTAAAATAGCTTCTTCTACACTTGAATTTCTAATTATTGTAATTAAATCTGTAAAATGTTGGGATAATGTGACAGATTTCGAAAATTGGGTAGAGATTGCAAATTGGCCCCCTCCTTTGACATTGTGTTCCATTTGATTAACTGAAGTTATTTCAGCTAAATCAGTATCAGTTGAAACAAATGCGTTGCTATTTCCATGGTCTTCAAAATCAATCTCGTGCTTATTTTCGTCATCGTTTAACTCATTGATCGTAATACCCCTTTGTTGTAAAAGAGCTATTCCTTGAACAAGTTGTTGCAGCGATGTAATGGAAATAAATTTGACTGACAATTCCATTAATATTCCGACATATTTTTCGATGTAAAGAAGTGCGCTTGTTGGATTTGAATTTATGTATGCCTGCAAAAGTTCAACAAACTTTATTAATATATGATATGACTCTTTGACAGAACTATGATGCTTAAAAAAAGTAAAATAACACTCCAATGCTGCCTGAAATTCAGCTTTGTAGTTATCTTCAAATAATATGGGTTGCAGAAGTTGGAGTGCACGAAGTATTTGTATAAACCGATGAAAATGGTATTCGTCCCGTAAAATACGGACTCCTAATTGGGCCCTTCCTTGTATTAAAGATGATAAGACACCTAATTGGCGTAAAAACAATATAGGATGTGTTGCTGCAAACTTCCTTATTAGCATCTCAATATCACTAGAAAGAGTTTCAAAATCTTTTCTCAGGAATAGATTGCCCAGACAAGTAATTAAATAACTTGAAACTTTATCTGCGTTGCAACCTTTTAATGATGTTATTTTAGGCATGTGTTCCTTGAAGTTACTTGATATGAAACGTACCGTAGGGTGTATGAGGTACATTTGGTGGACAATTTTTACTTTCAAAAATTGGGGGTACGATTTCCCTAGTACATTTTCAACAAACTTTGAAATATCTTTTTGTCTTTTACTTGCTAACTTAAACAGAAGATTTATACGTGAAAATATTTTATAATCATATTTTCGTAGCTTTGAATCTGAACTCGAGTCAGCCTCACACAAAATAAAACCAATCAATGCACTCAGCTCTAGTTCGTTAAGCAAAAGCATTACTTCTGGGATAATAGATTTTGATACGTTCTTGTCTCTACCACGCCATAGCTTTGGATTATTTAAAAGTGCTTCGATGAAATTGAGAGCGGTACTGCAATCAATATGTTGGTCAGTTTCTTGCATTAACGATTTTAAAGTAAAAAGCAAAGTATCCCAACTCGTTTGGTGGCAAATTAGGGACAGCATATGAAAGCGAAAATCGAAGCAACTCTGCACAAACAATCTGCTTATTTGACCCTGTTTACTTAAATCTTTAAACTCAGGATCTATTTCACATAAGCGATCAGCTATTAATCCACAATAACACAAATATTTAACGGTAGAGTTTTCTGATAAACTAATAGTTTTAATTGCAAATAGCTTTTGATTATTAAACTCTAACTGTTTACTTTTCACCATTTCCATATGCTGTAAAGAATATTGGATATTCTGAACTTCCTTTCGCTTTATGATATTTAAAAAACTTTTTAAATGCATTAATATTATTCGGTTAATGCTCAATTCCTCCTTGCAAACAGATTTACATTCAAATAGTTCAGCAAAAACAAAGTTTATATCATCCGGTGTTAGAAACTTTTGTTTTAGTAAAACCCTTAATAAAGTGCAGATGTGATTATTTTGTATTGTTTTTTGTTGTAGTATTGTATTTTTATAGCGGCCGATAACTCGCATTAATGTCAGCCAACCTTGTTTTAAGTGGCTTATAATTACTTCCTGCCCATTTTTTTTTAATGATATGTCTCGACCAAGTAGATGATGAATTAGTCTCCGAAAACTACTTGTGTTTTTATAATGGTAGTTTGAACATTTAAACATGTTACCAATAATATCTTCAACGTCCTTATCTCCCCGATAAACAGCTACAGGAAAACATTTCGATTCAAAGTTAATTTGAAAGTTTAAAAGGTTCAACACCATATCCGATTGTTTTGGATGATCTGGAACTGTTTGCGAATGTGAATATAGGTCAAGAGCTTTTACAGTAAAGTGACCATTTTTTGCTCCACGTTTTTGCTGAATTTCAATAAGTTGTGCAAGATATGCTTTATTAAGTATTGCACTTTTAACAAGATCGATTTCTTCATTCACCGCATGGTCCAACAAAGCCAATAATTTTGACATAGAAGTCACGGGCGTTCCAAAATTTTGTACAAACAGAACAATTTGGTCCGGCGTTAAATCTAACAAAGCAGCATCAATAAGACGATTAACTGAAGACCGAATCATTTTTAATTTTAGCCAATCAGGTAACAATTGAACAGCATCGTGTGGTATACTGGGTAAAAATCCAGATGGGGGCCTTCGGCCGGGGGGAAACCAATAGTCAAGGATCGGAAATGATTCAGGCATTTGGCTACTGGATTGGGTCAATAAGATTATAAACGCGTGAATTATATTTAAATGCAAAGGTAACTGTGACCCGTCTTCAAATTGAACCATAAGTAAATCAGGATATTCCGTCCATTCATAAGGCTCTCTATGTTCCCTTAATCTAATAATGTAATTATTGAACATAACAAAGAGACATTTCAGAGTTTGAAATCGGCATTCGGCGAGATTATCATTGCTGTATCCCAGCAATAAATCTCCATTTGCCGGTATAATGTGTTGAAACATAGTACTCCGCTCTACAATGAGTTGTGCCATATCAATAACATGATCTAGCATATCTATAACTCCATCGTTAATTGTATGTGCAGCAATAAACTGAATATAAGACATTACTAAAGCGGGTACATTTTCAACTTGGCAAGCCGATCTTAGCTGAGGTATAATAAAAGATAAAGTATCGTTAAAACAAGGAATCTGTGGAGTTGATTTCAACAACCAATCATTTTGAACATCGCTGTCTCTAAAAATAATTTTTAGTCCGGATATCGCAGCGTTACGCGATTCCTTAACCGTTGAAGACAATCTTCGAAATATATAGTCTAAAACTTCGCAAACGGTCTTCTTTTTAGAATGCTCTTCTATGACAAGCTTTCTTAAGTAGGATACCAGTTCCACGTCCCGAGTATTTTCTTCACTGATTAGGTTGGCGTTAAACAACAAAAATTCACACAAACATTGCACGGGCAGATGGCTAAAATCTCCTTCACTACTCTGTACCAAGTCAGAAAGCCAAGGCATTGATTTAGTTGTTCCTTGTCGCTGAATTATATCAAGTAGCAAGTCGGGACTCCGGCAACGACATAACAGATAACCGAGTTTCAAGCTTTTGTTGAGTCCCTTTACTTGCTCTAAAAAGTTATTTGGTATTCTACGAACAGGCCCCATTGGATCCATTAGTATCAATTGAGATATCAAAATTGCATTTTCTTCGGTTATTACGGCCTGTGAAGTTTGAGCAGCTAAGTACGATTCCAATTGAAGAATTTGTTCCTTTTCCAATGCAACCAGCTGAAAAAAAAAATTATAGTAGTTTCAAGCATGATAAAAACATTCGAGGTATAGTAGAAAAAAGGAGGAAGGACCATTGTAAATTTTCGGTCGCCACGTTAACTATCTAAGTGTGGTTTTTTTTCAACGACGAAAACCCTACCTGAGTGAAACGGAGCGTGGTTATGCAGGGTGGGTATCTGTCTTGAAGCAAGCTGCTCGCTATATAAATGTGCAACCATTTTTAAAACCCCTTATACGGGTTGTACGCTAGGCTTACGACCCGCCACGTAATAACAGCTTCCAATGAAAAAGAGGGTACTAAGCCCCGGAGAGAAATCACTTTACTGTTGACCACGCGGCAAAACAAATTAAGGACAATGACTTGGGAGCATCTACCTGGAATGTCCGGACCCTTTTAAGGGAGGGTACCGCTTTCCGACAGGTTGATGCCATCGTTGATACACAGGCTGAAATCATCGATGGTGTTTGTTTCGTTCTGCTCCCTCAAGTAGCAGCGCTTATTCAATCAAACAGTTATCTGCCTACAGGTGACGTAGATAAGGACTCCTTCTATAATAAACTAGACTGTTCGCCTGACTGCTGCCCCAAACATGGGGTCAAATCGTGCAAATCGTGTTTGGCGACTTTAACGCCGGTGTGGGCAAGGAAACAGTCTTTGGGCCTATAGTCGGAAAATGTTGTCTCCAAGAGGCAACATCTCCCAACGGGACCAGGTTTTCAGCATACGAAGATCCATGAAGTTACCTGGCAGTCTCCTTATCAAGAAACGAGCAACTAAATTTATCATGTAGTGATCAACGGCAGACATCGCTGCAACGTTCTGACGTGCGTACCTTACGAGCTCGCAATATCGACTCGGTCTATCATCTTGTGGCAGATAAGATACGCACACGTCTCTGTGCATAGAAGAAAATGCGCACAGTAGCGGAAAAAAAGTTTGGCGTAGAAAACAGTTCCGCGTGCTCTCGAAAATTGAGAATTAGTTTCTTGATGGAGGTGCGACTCAGATAACATAAGAACATGATGGTGGAGTTTTGGCAGACTTGTAACTTCCTACAGTTGGTGTCAGCAAGATTGGGCGACCATATCGGCGCCCCTGACGGTGAGAGTTGTCAAAAGGAGCGATTTTGTATGTCCAGTGTTACCTTCTAGGTCATCTCATCCCCTCCTTTCGCAAGGATGGTTGTTAAACCATAAAGCGGCACGTCAATAACCTTTTGCATTTTAGTCGCCTCTTACGACAGGCATGCTTTACCTCAAGTGCTACTGGCATGTTACTTGAGGATTTTATTGCGGTTCTGTACGTGGGAGGCTATGGCTGTGGCATGACTAGTGAAGGTGAGGACGTTGTCAAATGTCACACAAAAGAATTTACTCCTTCTACGAGGGAGTTTAAATCTTGGCTCATTTGCGCATTCCACTTCGTAAAGAGTCTCCGTCGATTTGGCCAGGTTTCGCTCGGTGAAAAATCTGGGAAGGTCTCCGAAATAACAATAGATCCTAGTAGACTTCGTCAATGGAGAACCCTCTAGTGGAGGAGAATGTCTCGAAATATAGAAATTAAACAGAATGGGGGATTTCAAATCAATTAAATCCAATTCGTTTATTTATTTCATCCTAGCACGAGAGCTTTAATAAATTACGTTTAATGTGCTAGTCACTTAAACTCAATACAATAAAATACTGTAACAAGATTAAAAATATTTCAAACCTAACGAAAAAAGAATAAAACACTTTTACATGACAATAGAGCCAAAGAAAGAAAAGGTGAAGAATGAAGAGCAAAAGTATTATAAGAATAAGAGAATAAAAAGTATAAAAACCTACGAAATTTAACTTTAAAGAATAAAAATATAACATAAATAAAGTAATATTAAAAATTTAATTAACTTTCATAATAATAAAGGATACGACACCACCCTGTGGCACCCAATGCCCAATCCTTCGAGATTTATATATTGTGTTCCCAAATGTTACTAACGCCTGCCGACCGTTGAGTTAGTAGCGGTCCGCCTTTTTAAGGCAGGAGGGAGCGGCCTTTTAGGAGTGTGGTGGTTGACGATGTCGATTGCTACAGGTCAAGTGCCTCGAGCACCGTTCAATGGTTTGGAGGATGTTGGTTCAAACCATAGTTAATCTCTGACGTTATGGCGTTTAAAGCAATTGTTGTGCTATGTTGTTTACGGAAACTATGTTGGTGTTCGATTTGCAGTGAAGTAGGGGAGCAGAGTGATCTCTAAAAACTTCGCAACCGGCGACGGGAGAGATATCGGGCGATATGATTCTCCGGCTTTCTAGGTTTTAGTAGGGGAACCACAATCGCCTGTTTCCATATCTCATGAATGGCGAAGGTGGTTAGCCAGAGGTTAACGGTATGGTAATAAATAAACTTTAATTACGATAGAAATATATCATCATTTACGATAGATGTCTTCAAACTGATTTCAATACAATATAGCGTTTTATATTTTAATATTACTATTTTAAACCTTTCTAAAAGTATATTCCTAAGCGCACCTGTTTTTATGATGAGCCAGCAAAAGCCTGGTTTACTAAAGAGATAAAAGCTTGAAAAAATATAAAGCCGCGTTTTTTTTAAATGTACAAAAAAACTGGTTTACACTCAGATTATATATAGTATTCTATTCTGCGTCGTAAATATTTAGAATCAAATAAAAAGGCTTACAAAGATTATATATGTAAAATGAAAGAGCTAATTAATTGCAACCCGAAATCATTTCATGGTCTCTTAAACTCTAAACGTCTCGTAAAAGGGTTTCCTTCAACGGTGAAATTTAGGGATAACATCTCTAGCGACAATCTAGAGATTGCCAATCTCTTTTTCAAATCTTCAAGTCAAAGCAGATGAATTTTTCCTGGGAAGCGTTACATGGCAGAAATACTTTCGGAGAGTTTGCTAAACCACTGCCGAGGAGCGAGCCCGTTTTTGAAAAAAACTTTACAAACCAGATTTGATGTTACCTGTACCAGGGCTCGAACCTTGGACCCTCGGTGTGGGAGGCCAGCAATACTACCACCACACCACAGCGTCCGTCTAATTATTCAGCACATAAAAACTACCCGCATGCTACTTATAGTGTTGAGCGATATTTCTATTTCGGAGATTTGATCACTGCTATTGCAAAATAGCTAATAGCGATTGTTACTGCAATCCACCGATAGGCGATTTTTTGGAGATTTGATCACTGCTATTGCAAAATAGCTAATAGCGATTGCTACTGCAAGCCACCGATAACACCGATTGGCGATTTTTCTTCAAGCATGACATTTATGCCTGAGTGAATGGAAATCACCTCTGGCAGCTTTTAGACAAAAGTGATGTGTTCTACTATTCTTGGCAGTTTAACGTGATTGGGTGTGGTTTCGCCTTCATACAAGGCTATTTTGAATTTATATGACGGTTTAATCTGCTTGCTTGTAAAAATTGTTCTATTGTTTGTTAAAAATTCTCAGCCATCGAACTGAACATGGCAGCAAATAATAGTAAAAAACGAAGCGAAATGTGGCAATTCTATAAGCCAATAAATGAAATTTATGGGAAGTGTAATATTTGCAAAAAAAATATTTCGTATAAAACAACACATACGCATTTGAAAAGACATATGCAGAGTCGTCACCCAACTGTCGAGCTACCAAGGGCAGCTGTAAATCAAACGCAACCAGCTCTAGTAACAGCAACAACAGCGTCCTTACATCAAGGCATAGAGCCAGAAGCAGGTGTGCATGATGGTAAAACACTTTGTTTAGCATCTTGATTCTTATTTGAGACAACTTAACATCTTTTCAGGTCCCATTTTGCAGCAAACAAAAATAGCATCATCCTTGAGCAATTTAAGGATATCTGCAAGAGCCAAGAAGGAGATTGATGACGCCATATCCATGCTTTTCATAAGCGGTTTGCAGCCCTTTAGCATAGTCGAAGACAGGATTTTGTAAGTCCGTCAAAGCGCTAAATCCTGCGTATGAACTACCAAGTAGGCATGCGATATCAAAGACGGTAATTCCAGCATTGTATGAGGAATGCCTAGAAAAAATGAAAATAAAAGTTGCGGGAGTATAAATTCTGCATTACAACTGATTGCTGGACGTCTCGTAATATAGTTAATTACATAGCCATTACTGCACACTTTGTAGACGAAATTTTTTAACTAACCAACATATTGCTTGTTTGCTGCCCAATGAGTGTGGCTCGTACCTCGAAGAATTTAGCGGCGAAAATGAAAAAAGTTACGACTGAATTGGGCGTGTTTCATAAAATCAGGCTGACAATGCGATCAACATAAAGGGGCCTTGCAAACTGAGCTCAAGCTTCGTCATCTAGATTGTTTTGTGCACACTTTGAATCTTATTGTAAATTAAAAAAGTATTAGCGGTGAGGCTATTAACTTAGTTCTGCTAAAAGTTAGGCAAATCGTCACACATTTTAGGAAAAGCACCTCTACAAATGGAAAGTTCATGACTTTTCAACACAAAGCCGGTATCGAACCCTTAAAACTTATTCAAAGTGTCGATACCAGATGGAATTCTGGATTTTATATGGTTGAACGCTTTATTAAAGTCGAATACGCTGTTAAGAGTACCCCCACGCTTATTGATAACTTGCCAAGAATAAGTCTTGCTGAATGGTCAATGTTAAAGGATTTTGTTGCAGTATTGAGACCCTTTGAGCAAGCAACAAAAGAAATAAGCGGTCAGTACCATTGCCAGGATCAATAGTGATCCTAATTTCAAACGGTCTGAAAAATATATTTCAAAAGTTGGCAAAAGGTAATGTTTAGGTGGTCCAGGTCAAAGAAGTTGCCTTTAAATTATTGAAAGAAATATACAAACGGCTAGGAAATTTGGAAAAAAGCAAAACACTCGACAGGCATCCTGTATGGATCCTCGGTTTAAAAATGTTGCATTTTCCCACACTTCAACATTGGAAACTTTTAAAAACCAGATCATCGCAGAAGTTAGCATTGTTGCTCAAGAAACTCAGTCAATTGATCTCCTTGATGTTGATATTTCATCCGAGCACTCTATATAGCTGTTAAGACTCCAATATTGCCCCGAATAGGCGGCGAGGGACTTCCAACTTAAGAGCAATAATAGAGGTCCATGGTTTATGGAAGAAAATGTTATTGCGCGAAAGGCGGACCCATTTAAATTGTGGCAGCAAAACAGATACAAATACCATACTTATCTCCTATAGCTCGCGAAAAGCTAGGATGCTTAGGAACATCAGTCCCCTGTGAAAGGTTTTTTTCTAAAGCCGGTCTTATTTTAAATGAAAGAAGAATGCGCTTAGACGACGAAAAGGGTAAAATTCTAATTTTGTGAAACGCGAATCATAAAATATTAAGTATATTATATTTTTCCCTTATTTTTAAACTTCAGCATGAAAGAGAATCAATGACTGTAGAATATAATTGTAAAGGTTTTTCTTCTTTTGTCGCCTTGAATCAGTTCAAAAACAATTTTTACTATTTGCCTTAAGAGATTTTCATTGGGATCCCTTGTACAATCTGCCACCCTATACGAATCGTTTAAAACTCATTAATCTGCACACACTTTCTAGTCGGAGGGAAATGCTTGGAATTATTTTTATGATTAAATTGCTAAATGGTTCACTATCCAGCCCATTTCTTCTAAGTGAAGTGAACTTCAATGTACCGTCTCGTCCTTCAAGGCATTTTAAACCTCTAGTCTTAAAACAGTGCCGAACCAATTTTCAGTTAAATGAGCCTTTTCGCTGTTTGTGTCAAGATTATAACTCTCTTTCTGGTAGATTTGATATTTCAGACTCGCTTTTCAGCATAAAAAAATCAATTCTTTCTATCCTAAATTCATAGCTACTAATTGTTTCTTATTCTTTGACTTCTATATTAACTTCTAACAATAATTTTATTCTGTTAACTAGTTATTTCTTAATGTATAACCTATCCTATATCTACTTTACTTAGCTGATGAGGTTTTCTCTGTAGCTGAGCAGTTTTAGATCTCGACGATTAACAAACCAAAGCCTTTCAACGACTCGGCACGAACGAATAATCCGCGCGTTATGCGGATGCGCCCCTCGCGCCGGTCGGGCGGGTATGGTGGGTAATCCGTTGGGAATTATTATCCTAACGCGTTTGTATAAGCTTGGCTTTTGTTATGTTTATCTTAAGAATGCAATTCTAACTTTATTACATTTTACGTAACTTATGGTCACAAAACTTTCATATTTCTCGTTCGTATTTAATTTCATTAATTTATAAAGATTTTTCACAATACGGCTTGCTAAACATTTCGTGTTAATTTGGTGTAAAAAAATCTGTGTATGTTTCTATGTACATATCTGAATACATATTGAATACTGGAATTTTTTTGACAAAAATTGGGATTTATATTTTTATTTCGTGAGTGAATACTTTTAGGCACCAAAATTTAGAATACTTTTGGACAACTTTATCAGTTTAACCTTAGGCAGGTGAATCAAAAGAAGTGTAGAACGCATATTGTATGAGCACCAAGAAAAGAGCAGCGATCGCGATAGCTATAAAAAATAACAGCGATTCAAAAATAGCTATCACCCTTTTCACTGATATTGAAAAATAGCTGTACCGCTCATCACTTACTAATTTAAACTCGAAAGATTTTCTATTACATCTTGACATCTTGAAGGAGTCATTCAAATATGGCCCTGATTTAATACCGACATGCTTTCTTGAATAGTGTGCTGAACACCTATACCAACCGCTGACCGATTTCTTTAATCTTTCTTTACAGTGTGGCGTTTTCCCAACTTCATGAAAATAGTCTTTTCTGATACCTCTGTATAAAAGCGGAAGCAAGTCGTCTATAGAAAATTATCGAGGAATAGCAAAGCTCTCCGCTATTCCCCAATTATTTGAAGCTATGGTTACTAATCACCTGACATTGCCGATCTCAACACTGATTGCAAATTCTCAGCATGGATATTGTAAGGGTAAATTGACCACACTATAAAATGACTTTGGATTGAGAATAATGTCTCTTTTGGTTTTAGAGATATAAGCTTTATAAGACTTTTTATCAGGAACCGTAACTGTTACGATTTTTATTTTAAAAATAGCCCCTTTACAGTTATTTTTGATTTTATAAGTCCTATGTAACAGTTATTTCTGATATTTATTATTAGAAATCCTATGTAACGGTTTTTTTGATTTTTATTTTTATAATATATGGGATGATCATGGGGTTAAACAGCAGCACACATAATCTGTTCTACAAGGCGGATGAAGGTAGCCCACGAGCATGCATTGTAATCAAAACAAAGTTTTAATGCATTCTTATGTTCCAATTACAGAACACCAGATTTAACCATCGTAAAGCTTGAGGAAGGTGGCAATCGGGGAATGTTCTTGGTGTCGGTCTACATGGCACATGACAGGGACGCCCCGCCCCCGAGGTCGCATTTGTCAACCTCACGCGAGGTTCACATATTATCATATGCTGTGATGCCAACTCCAGACACACTTTTTAGGGGAGCAGCATCACGAACGAGAGGTGAGTCCCTTTTTAACTACACTCTACACTCGAATTTACGTATATGCAATAAAGGGTCAGCACCCACTTTTATTTTCCCGAGCTCGGAGAGGTACCAAGGCTGGGAGGAGGTGCTGGATGTCACTTTAGTCTCGGACGATTGCCCTGCAATGGTAGACAACTGGAGGGTGTCAAAACAACCTTCATTCTCTGATCATCGCTGGATTCTCTTCGACATAAAGTGCGAATCAGGCCTCCCTCTCCGTTACAGAAACCCGAGGAGAACGAAATGGGAAAAATTCGTACGGACTTAGATCGGAGTCAGAAATTTATTCAATGAGTGCTTCAAAACCAAAATGTGGCAACCACATAAAGTGGAACTCAAACACTACAAAAACGCTATTAGAAAGGCCAAGACAGAGTCGTGGCAGAATTAAAAATAGCCGTGAATCCGCAAGGCTCAATAAGATTCTGTCAAAAGAACACCATAGTGATCTCTTTGTTAGAAGGGAAGACGATATTTGGACAGAATCTGCGGAAGAATCACTAGATGCTCTGCTAAGCACACACTTTCCTCGTGGCGATAGCCCACCAGCACTAATGGCAATGACTAGCCAACCGCTTCTCAGCGACGGAGTCTCTCATTAACAGGGAAAAGATAAGATTCGCAATCAATAGCTTTGCCCCCTTCAAGTCACCAGGCCCTGAAGGTGGTCCTCCGGTAATGCTTCAGAAGCTTGGTGAGCCAATAAAAATCTGGCTGGAATCAGCGTTTAGAGCCAGCATCGCAAAAAGCTGGAGGAGTGGAAGGTCATCTTCCTACCAAAGGTGGGTAGAAGAACTTATGCGAATGCTAAAGATTACAGACCAATAAGCCTAACTTCCTTCATGCTGAAGGTCCTAGAGAGGCTTGTAGACATCCACATAAGATCGGTTCTAACAGGACCGAAGCTTTCTCTGGCACAACATGCTTACATGAAGGGTCGGTCAACCGAAACCTCCCTGCACGAACTCATCGGTACCATAGAAAGATCCTTACACTTCAAGGAATACGCCCTCGCAGCATTTCTAGACATAGAGGGAGCTTTCAAAAATATAAAAGTTAACGCGATCACTGGTGCCCTTCATAGGGCGGTGTTCTCTTCCCACTTATAAGGGTCGTTGCACTGAACGAGATATTACTGGAGCTCAACAAGGATGGAGTAAAAGTAGTCGCATACGCAGACGACATTGTCATTGCAGTATCTGGTTTCCCCTCAACCCTGGTGGACTTGCAGTTTCGGGCTCAGCGTTAACCCTAGTAAGACGGACTTGATGTTGTTCATCAACAAAACCAAGATACAACATTTCAGAATGCCCACACTAAAAGATACTGTATTATCCCTTTCCACGAGTATTAAATATCCGAGCGTGAAAACAGACAGTAAGTTAAGTTAGAAAACAATATAGAAAGAAATATTGAAAAGGCCTACATAGCATACTACGCGTGTAAAAGAATAGTCAGCAGACACTGGGGTTTGAAACCCAACCTCATGATGTGGCTCTAAACGGCCGTGGTTAGACCCACACTAACCTAAGGGGCCTCCCTTAGACAAGCAATACAACACCAAAAAGCTAAATAAACTACAGCGGAGTATCTCTTTTCCCGAGCGGCACAGCAACCAACCAAGTTATGTAACAGTTATTTTTGATTTTTATTTTTATAAGTCCTATGTAACAGTTATTTTTGATTTTAATTTTTAAAAGTCCAATGTAACAGTTAGTTTTGATTTTTATTTTTAAAAGTCCAATGCAACAATTATTTTTGATTTATATTTATAAAAGTCATGACTAACAGTTAACCACTCATTTTTTTAAAAAGTCATGCTTATAAAAGTCATCCTAATATTTCGCACTTTTTGATAGTCATATTCAGGGCTGCGCAATCCCTATACACTTGAAGCACTTTTGTTTTTGTTTTGCCCTCAAATATAGGCACAGATAGAAATTTACACTTTGAATACAAAAAAAATGTTTGAAAGCACTTCCATATGCCTTCACATATAAATACAATTCATCAAGACGAATTAATTACATGGAGATAGCAAGACGAATTCGGCAGTATACGCTTCGATTCGAATCAAATTTTGGTACTTAAAAATGTCAAAGAAAAACAAAATATGAAAGCACTTTTTATTACAAATCCATTTTTCCGTTTTCTTTCAAATTATTCAAAATCAACAAATTTGTTTATTTGTGAAATATATGTTAAACTTGTCTTTTCTGCGCAAATTATGGTAAGATTTGCAGTAAAAATGTCAGATTGCGACGGCGTAAGCGACTCACCCTGCATCCACCTAGGTAAACGCATCACTTCCTGATTTCTACCGGCAATATTGCTGAGATGAACAGTTTCATGGAGCTAGGCTACAGCAAAATCGCTGCAATGCAGGAAACTAAGTTCGGTGTTCGCTCAGATCCCCAAACCTGTGCCGCCCACAGCGTTCACCGGAGCGATCAGTTGTGAAGATTTGGGGGTGTTTTGCGTTCATCACCCATCAGTAAACGTTTCTTTATACATATTTTCTCCAAGTTCTGACGCGAGTGAGTTTAGGATCTTGTTACGCCTTCGTACCTTTAAGACTATTTCGGAGTATAAGTACCGAAAGTATGACTGTTGTCAAACGTCACACCCAAGGTTTAAGAGTGCTTGACAATCGGTAGCTTAATGCCATCAACGCCAAATAAATCATCTCACATGTGGGCATTCGATGACGTAAACAGTATCGATTTAGTCGGTGATCTTCATGTTTGTAAGTTCTTCCACTAAAACAATAATCCTGTTCTTAGAAAACTTATTTTCCTCGAAAAATTATGATGACTTTTATAAGCATGACTTTTAAAAAAAAGTCAGTGGTTAATTGTTATTAATGACTTTTATAATTATAAATCAAAAATAACTGTTACATTGGACTTTTAAAAATAAAAATAAAAAATAGCTGTTACCTTGGACTTTTAAAAATAAAATCAAAAATAACTGTTTTTGGCCCATTTCCAAGGAAGAAGTGCTTTATGTTTAAATAAAAAGCAGAGAAAACAGAGAAAAAAGTGTAACATTTAATTATAGAGCGAATATAAAATCCATATCATAACCGCCAACACCGAACAAATCATCTTATCACACGTTAAGCATTTATTCTTTTTTTTTCTTTCACAAGAACTTCGAACAATTTTTTGTTTTCCATATTTTTTTCTTATTATCGCTCCGATACAATTTTTACGTCATCGAATTCCGATACAATTTTTGAAAAATTATTTGCACATAAAAGAGCTGGGAGCTAAAACTGTCTGATATCCCGCAACACATGTATAAGAGCAAACAATGTGCTGCGCACGTGTGCGCAAATCCGAACCCTGTCACTACACCCAGCCCAATTATGTGTGCAAGTATTTTCAACAAAAACACACGCTTGGGTATGTGCCTTCATATTTTCAATACAAAACACACACGTGCTGTGTGCTCACAATTTTTTTCATAATCACACAGCTCATGTGCATGAGTAATAAATTTTGTGAGTATTTTTTGCACGTGTGAGCGTGCGTGCAAATTCGAACCATGCACGGGCATCAACCCCTACGGGTTAGGGGTTTATTAGACTATGCCCGAGGCAGACATGCCGGTTGTTGTTGTTGTAGCGACAAAAACACTCCCCGAAGGTTTTGGGGGGTGCTGTCGAACTGACAGTGCTTGGCCGGATATGAATCCGGTACGCTCCCGTACTCCCTTGCGGTACTGCCCGACTGTCGTGGTAGCGATTTGGTATGACCAGTGGAACCTTCTAGGTCATGTCACCCCTCCTTCCGTAAGGAAGGAGAGATGGGTAATGAGAGGTGAGAGGCATCATATCCGTAGATCAACCATCGAGTTGCACGTCATTACCTTTGTGCATATTAGTCGCCTCTTACGACCGGTATGCCTATCTCGGGCATATTCTAAGCCCCGGATGTGACGTCTCTCACCTCTTTTTACCCATCTTCTTCCTAAAGGAAGGAGGGATGACATTTTTTAAAGTCGACACAGCATAATATGGTCGACTGCCAGTGAATATAACATTATACAAGATATGAGTAACATAAAATTAATAAATTGAAGCTAGAACATAAATTAAGCAATTAAACGTAAACATTTTTTAAGTATCAGTTTAGACAAGAAAGTATTGCGGTATGTAAGGCAGCTAATGAACTTTCGATACTGATACATTTGTACAAGTCACTAATTACGCAGAGGACAAATTTAGACGACAAAATTAACAATGAAAGGGCACGTAGTGTCTATACGTCCTGGCAGGAACAGCGAAGTTCAGTATACTTACAAGGTTAGAAGAGTCAATCTTGCCGAGAATCAGTGTATGGAGGAACATTACTCTAAGTAATATTTTACGATTTTCAAGTGTTGGCAGACTAATAAGAAGCCTACTTCTATTAGGTGAAAGATGAATACTTGATTCCCAATTAAAACTGTGTAAGGCAAAAATCAAAAATTGTTTCTGCACTGATTCAATTCGCTTTATATGATTGTTATATCCGGAACACCAAACACACGAGCAATACTCAAGTATAGGGCGGACCAACGATGTGTATGGGATCATGTTGAGATAAGGATCTTTAAACTCTTTAGCCCATCGTTTAATGATGGCTTTATTTACAATTGTGTATTACAGCTCAGTTTTGGGTAAAAAAAAAAAACTAAATCACTAACAACAGATATACGCTCCATTGAGGTTACATTTAGTACATAAGAAGTCAAAACAGGCATTGCGCGGAGCTTACATTTCGGGAAATCAAGAACTAGTGAATTTACTGAACACCAGCGTTGAAATCAGCCTGAAGAATTAAAATGGGTTGGAGGGCAAATAAGTGTAGAAAAGTTTTACATCATCAGCATACATTAGAGCCCGGGAGTGAGATAGAACCGGTGGTAAGTCGTTTATAAAAAGGGTGAAAAGTAATGAACCCAAATGACTACCATGGGGTACCCCGGAGGTAAGAGTAGCTGACGTGGAAATTTTAGTATTGTACAAAACTCTTTGAGTCCTGTTTGCAAGGTAGATTGTGAGCCACATTAATAAGTTCTTAGGGAAATCTAGTAGATCAAGTTTATGAATCAGAAGCTGATGATTGATTGAGTCAAATGCTTTACTGAAATCAGTATATATCACATCCGTTTGCTTATTAGAAAAGTAACACTTATAATATTGTTGGTTTAGGCACTGAAAGTTGGAACATGATACTAAGCATTTAGAGAAATCTTCCGAGTCTCCAGATCTCTTAAAACGTTTAAAGAGCTTAGATTTGATGTTATTCAATCTTTCAAGTTGCCTTGAGAACCAAGGCGGTTACTCATTTAACTCTAGTATTGAAGAGAAACACAGCGATCAATGAAACTATTAAGTGGTCTGTAAAATAAGGCTGTAGCTGACTCAATGTCGTAGAGATCCGACCAGTCATGCGTAGCAATATAAAATTCGTTTTAGGAAAACATCTCGAGGGTTCGTGAAACCGCTTTCTTACTATGTACGTGGGCTGAAGAATGTCAAGTGGGGTGTAAGGGACCTTCTGAAAGAGATAATGGGGAAATTCGATTAAGAGCAAAACCCGATGAATTATCGACAAAAGAATTTAGAATTTGACACATTATTAATCTGTAGTAGAGGCGTATTTATAAGATAGTTCACGAAGTCATATTGATCGGTAGGAGTCAAATAGTTTAGTCAAGTTCACTGATGGCAAATTGAAATCACCAAAAACAATAAGACTATCGTTATCACGCATACGAGAGTGCAGATTACGAATGCCTAAGATGTGACAATCAAAAACATGCATATCCGACCGAGGCTGTACATACGAACAGCAAATAAATAAAATTTCGAAATGAAAGATTCACAGCTATAAATTCGACATCCAATGTGTTATCATACAACAATAACTCAGAGCTAATGCTTGAATCAACAACAATTAGAACAACAAGAATAAAAACAATTTTTTGTTTTCCATATTTTTTTTTATTATCGCTCCGATACAATTTTTGAAAAATTATTTGCTTAAAATTTTTTTTTAGACTTCTTTCTATGGCAGGAAAAAAAATGTGTGTGTTTTGTTTTTGAAACAAACAAGTATAATATTTTTTCCTTTTTATTATTGCTGTTTCCGAAAGGGTAGAAATATGAATTTTTCTGGGACGATTTTCCGTCCCTTGTCAATTTTGGTTTGGAGACGTTGTGCCACCTTCCATATTCCAAACTCCAGTTTATTTGTCGATCTGTTTATTTTTATGGTGAGATCCAAATAATTAAATTTTTCTTCGACTTCTTTCTCGATTGTAAACATTATATTTTTGTGATGTCTATTCAAAAAATCCAAAATTTCTTCTTCATTCTCCCTCGCTTTAACGCATATAATGTCATCAACATATCTGGCGTAGAAAGTTACGCCTAGTTCAGCTAGAAGATGATTCATGTACTGTTCCTCCAAGTTTTGCATGAACACCTCCATGAGTATAGCTGAAGTTTGGTTCCCCATTCCTAGTCCGTTTGTTTGCCTGTATATGCTGTTATTGAATTTGAATTTTCAAGGTGGCCACAATATATTTTTCTACACACAGCACGAGAGTACGTTCATAAATATTTTATATAAAAGCACACACGTGTGCATGTGCCTAATTCGAATCAGCACACAATGAGCTGTGTGCTAAAAAATGTGTCTGGTAGCACATTGCACATGTGTAAAAGCGAAAAATATACAAATGTGCAGCACACGTGCGTGTAAATTAGAACCCTGGCCCGTGCATGTTAAAGCTAAATGAACACAGATGGATTTCGCGGTTTGCGCTTTCAATATTATTAAAAAGACTCCCAAGATTAAAAACTTAATTGTTTAGGTTTAAATTAAAGTATGCAAAACTTAAGGTTTAACATTTCAGCCGTTCCACAGATCGTATGAGTAAACTATTTAAATGTATCGATAAAGAGAAAATCTAGAGAGTTTGAAGCAGGGATTGAATTTAAGTAAACTTTACAACGAATATGCAGTAAATGGGGAGGCAACAATAGGAAGAAAGGCCGGTTTCTAGAAGAATGTGTGATGGGTTTATGTGTTAAAGTATGGTCCTCTCCTTTGTGAAGTCAGAGAGGATTCTGCCTATCACTAGGCATTCGTTATGCCGAAATTGAGAAGTGAAATAAAAAATTAATGTGCCTGTCTAAATTCATTTTAATTTTATTTATAAAGCGTAAGGCTATTTACACAGTTTCTAATCACTGAAGTGATTTTTATAACTCCTCCTCATATTTATAACTCCTCCTCATTTCATATTCTCAGTAGCTGAATTTCTAATTCAGCAGCTAATGCTGGTATGACCAATTGCAACGTTTTGCTGAGCTAGGCATGTCGTCACATGTTCTGCCAGCGTCCTGCCGGTCTCATTGCACTATGCAATTGGTTCAATGTGTACATAGCATTGCTAACGTCTTCCACCTTGATAGTGAGGGATCCAAAATCAAGGCACTCGAAAGGGCATGGATGCACATAGTTGCAGCTCTGGGCACTTAAATCAGGTTCAAAATTAGACTTGAAGAAATCTGCGAAGAGTTCGACAGTATCTACTAGAGAGTTGGAAGAAACGTCATTTCACTTCATGCAAACCGGTATATTGGAAGAGCCACGTTTGGAACGGATAAAGTTCCAGAAAGCCTTAGGGTTATCTTTAAGTTTAGTCTCGAGCCTACGTAGATATCGATTATATAGGAACTTATCAAGATTATTAAATTGCTTCACACTCTGTAGGTAATTATCTCGGAGGATGGAGTTAGAGGGATTTAACTTGCATAATTTATTGCTTTTGTTACGCTTATTTTTTAACTTCTTAAGGGGTTTGTTATACCAGGGAAGCTTATGCAATCTGGCCTCAAAAGGAGGAACAGTGCAATAAAATACCTCAGTCAACTTTGATAAAAAGGTTTCAAAACAATCACCGACATTATCCGAAGAAAAAATATGTTCCCAGTTTATTTCAAATAGCATATCATTAAGCTGGCCGAGGTTAGTAGACCGAAAGTTAAAAGAGGAATTCCTTGGAGGCGATAAAGCAGGGATAGCGTCAAAGTTTTGCAAATAAATATCAAGCGGAACATGATGTTTGTCAGAAGAACATAAGGGAAGGGTACTCTCGGAGAGACCAACTATTAAATTTTCATCAACAAAAACAAGATCAAGTAACCTGGAAAGCGCATTAAATTTGCTATTAATTTGTAAAAGATTACAACTTAAAAAACTATCAATAACATTAATTTCGTAAGACCGCGTAACATTTGGAGGCGTTAAAACCCCCTTATTTTGAAAATCTAACCAAACAATATCACAGAGATCAAAGTCACCGAGAATACAGAAATGAGCAAAAGGATTAGTTTCACATAGGTTGACAATATTTTCGATATGATAATTGTAGTATAAGCTTCACTACTGTTGGGAGGAATGTATAACACACAGATAAATATAGTACGGGATGATCCAAAAATGCTGACACACAACTGATCGATTAACGAGTCAGCGTGCAACAGTTGATATACGGATGCGCTTAAGCTTCTCTTAACAGCTATTAGGACACCACCTCCCCTTCTCAAACCAGTCTTGACCGCATCCCTGTCCTTCCTAAACGTATGGAAAATATCAGGATCAAAATATTCCTCATCGAAAAAGTCGGCATTGAGCCAAGTTTCAACAAAAACGAAAACATCATAGTCCAATCGTGAAGCAGAAACGAAGATTTCTTTGGATTTTGTACGCATGCCGCCCATATTGTGGAAGTAGATCTTTAATGATGTGTCACTACTACTATTTTTAGGAGCGTTAGATATAGAATCCTTAGGTTTCGAGGGATAGCACGGTATCGCTAGGTTGGCTTTGGAAGAAACGAAAGGGCCGAACATTAATATCTGCTGGCCAAACGTTGGGATTCATAATATTATCCAAAAAGGCAGAGGTGACACCAAGTTTGAAATCTACGCTCTGGAGAGTATCTAGCGGAACCCCTTTCTTGACAAGAATACGGCACGAAATGTGCTTACGATCAACATCGGCATGTTTCGAAACATAGTCTATAACATTTTTCGATGTCACTGTGGGCTTAAACGAAGAAATATGTACCCATTTCATTTTTATTACAGCTTCGAGCTCTGCAGTCGTATTACGCCATGGACTACACCCCAACTACCAAGGCTATACCTTTGACGCGTAGAGTTGTTTACCACAGTGTCAGCTGTAGTAGCAGTAGCAGAAGAGAGCGAAGTTTCAACTGCAGTGACAGAAGCAGCATTTGGTGCGGCGGCAGCGCATTCGGAAAACGACAAATTGGACAGAACAGCAGCACCAGCAGCACTATTGGACGGTACAGTAGTAGTATTCGTAGCACTAACAATCGTAGCAGCACTAACATTCGTAGCGGCACTATTGGACGGACGAGCAGTAACATTCGAAGCAGCACTAGCATCGCTAATAGTAGAAAGAAGCGAAGGACCAGTGTTAGCAGCAGCAGCATTGACGTTGGTATTATCGGTAGCAGCAGTGGAGACAGGTCGCTTTGTTGCTTGCGTTGTAGATGTTAGGTCAATTGTTTTGTTTGCTTGTTTACCTTCGATCAACGAACGAAGGGAGCTAATTTCAGCCGTAAGAGAATCGCACTTTTGCAACAGCTTGTTATTGTCGTCTTTTAGAGCATTCACCGTTGATATAATTAGAGCATTTTCTTTACGAAGATCAGCAAAGGCACTACCAATGTCAAACAAAGATTTTTGTTGGTCGCTGTTGTTGTCATTCAGCTTTCGACAATTATTCGATGATGCGGGGAGAGGGGTTAAAGGCGGAGTACGTATGGAAGAGCGACGCTCAACCGAACAAACTTTACAAAAGAAGTGTGTATTAGATGCGAGCAAATATTCGAGATCATCCGATGACATATTAACACAGTTTAAATGAAAAAGTTCATTGCAATTAGCACACATCACTGTTTGTTGACTACGATCCCTTTGCCCACACACACACGGCATAATGAATGTTATTTAATTATCCAATTGATTTTAAATATATAGAATCAACAAACTTCTTGGAATTAAAATCCAGTAATAGAGTCACTGTCTCAAAATAGCAATAAAAGCAGGAACTATTTAACATTTAGAAAAGCAGATATGACCACAAACCACGGAGCGAAAAAATATACGTCCGTTTTCTTAGCCGACATACAGAAAAAGTTTGCTGATAGTGAAAAACCGAAATTGAACATGTTTAAAACACGCACCATCTACTTGCGAAACAAATTAAGGAAGAATTTACCCACGATATTGCGAAAACAAAACCCAAAGATGACACAGTGGTTTTAGTTTTCGGTTTACAGAAATCATTAGAAACCCCTCCTACCCCTACAAACCTTGCGTTCTACGAACGTCAACAACCTAAATGTAACATATTCGTTGTAAATTTTGCTTAAATTCAATCCCTGCTTCAAATACTTTATACTTTCTTTCTAACGAAAGGTGATAATGAGTGCTGCTATAAGCAACGTAATTAAGTTCCATATCTCAACTGGTTATGGAGATATAATGATTAAAATCGGAATCAGTCTATTGTAAGCTCTGAGACTCAGCGAAGCCTGGCCGGGTTTACTAGTTAAGCCAATAGAATCCAAATCAATTGAAAAGCTGCTGAATGGAATTGAATAGAACTTTCGCCGTTGCTTAAAATTTATTTGCGATCTAGATTGGTGGCACTACCAATCAGTTCACCAGTTTGCCAAAGGATGGCACCCTTGCAAGGTATGTTGAGTAGAAGAGAGGAAGGCAAGCGTGGGTTGAAGTGTAGGCAGTGAGTTGAAGCGAATCGTAAGAGATTGAAAGATAGGAAAATATTAAATAAGTACTGGACAGTGTGAAGTGAAGCGTGTGTGCTCACCATATTAGATCTACACCTTTTCAAGGGTATATTGAGAAAACACAAGTTGATAATGAGAAATATAACTTCATATCGAGAAAACACAAACTGATAATGAGAAATGTAAGTTTAAATTGAGAAAAAATAAGTTGATAACGAGAAATATAAGTTTATATTGAGAAAACGCAAGTTAATAATAAGAAATGCAACTTAATATTGACAAAACACAAGTAGATAATGAGAAATGCAACTTCATATTGAGAAAACAAAAGTTGATAATGAGAAATGTAAGTTGATAATGGGAAAATATAAATTCATAATGAGAAATATACGTCGTTTTATTTTTTTTTATTTTTTTTTACAAATTTAATTGTTACACACTGGACGTCGAAAAGCTGCAATCGCAACAGACCGCCAATTATTTCGCAGATCGCCTCTCACACCTGCTCTCCGCGAGCACAATTCAACCTAGTGCCGCAGCCGAAGAAGTAATTGGATTCCGGCGAACGCGAAGAAACAACTGGTATGATGATGAAGAGTGCCGCGCTGCAACGAAAAGAAAGGACGAAGCCTACAAGGCAACGCTGACATCGAATGCAACGAGGAGTGTGTGTGAACACTACCGCGAGTTGAAGAGGGAAGCGAGGCGGCTTTTCCGGGCGAAAAAAAGAGAGGCAGAAAAGCGTGAAATAAAGGAGCTTGAGATGCTGGCCAACGGGAATAATGCCCGAAATTTCTATCAAAAAATGAGGCGACCTGGTGGCCGATATTCAGAGAGCACTCAGAATATGGAGGGATCACTTCTCTGCCCTTTTAAATGGAGAAACTGAGCAAGAAACCAGAGAAGATGCCGAACCTGAGCCCACAATCGAAGATGATGGAATTGACGTTCCACAACCCGACTATAATGAGGTGCGAATAGCAATATCCCGATTGAAAAACAATAAAGCAGCTGGCGCTGATGGTTTGCCTGCTGAGCTATTCAAACACGGAGGCGAGGAGCTGGTAAAGGCGCATGCATCAGCTTCTATGCATGGTCGGATGAATGCATGCCTGAAGATTGGAATCTAAGTGTTCTCTGCCCAATCCACAAGAAGGGCGATCCTTCAAACTGCGCCAACTATCGCGGAATCAGCCTTTTGAATTTCGCATATAAGGTCCTATCAAGCGTATTGTGCGAAAGACTGAAGCCTGATGTAAACAGACTGATTGGACCTTACCAGTGTGGCTTCAGACCTGGTAAATCTACCATCGCCCAGATTTTTACAATACGTCAAATCTTGGAAAAAACCCGTGAAAAGAGAATCGACACACATCATCTCTTTGTTGATTTTAAAGCCGCTTTCGATAGCACGAAAAGGAGCTGCCTATATGCCGCTATGTCCGAATTTGGTTTCCCCGCAAAACTTATACGGCTATGCAAAATGACCTTGAGCAACACCGCCAGCTCGGTCAGAATTGGGAAGTACCTCTCCGAGCCGTTCGAAACTAAACGAGGTTTCAGACAGGTTGCGATTTCTTTAATTTAATGCTGGAGAAAATAATACAAGCTGCAGAACTTAACCGCGCTGGAACAATATTTTATAAAAGCGTGCAACTGTTGGCATATGCTGACGATATTGATATCATTGGCCTTAACAACCGCGCCGTAACTTCTGCTTACTCCAAATTAGAAAAAGAAGCGGAGAAAATGGGATTGGTGGTGAACGAGGGCAAAACGAAGTACCTTCTGTCATCATGCAAAGACTCAGCGCATTCGCGCCTTGGCAACCAAGCCACTGTTGGCAGCAATAATTTCGAAATAGTAAAGGACTTCGTTTACCTGGGAACCAGCATTAACACCAACAATAATGTTAGCCTAGAAATCCGACGAAGAATTACTCTTGCAAACAAATGCTACTTCGGACTGAGTAGGCAATTGAAAAGTAAAGTCCTCTCTCGACGAACGAAAATAACACTATACAAGTCATTCATCGCACCCGTCCTGCTATATGGTGCAGAAGCGTGGACACTAACAACATCTGATGAGGCGGCTCTGGGAGTATTCGAGAGAAAGGTTCTTCGAAAGATTTGTGGACCTCTACGCGTTGGCGACGGCGAGTACCGAAGAAGATTTAATGACATAGTTCAGCGAATTAAAACACAGCGGCTTCGCTGGCTAGGCCACGTAGTGCGAATGAGCGAAGATGCTCCAGCCCAAAAGGTAGTCTTATCGGCACCCGCCGGTGGAAGCAGAGGAAGAGGGAGACCACTACTCCGATGGAAGGACCAAGTAAAGACCGATTTGCGATCCCGCGGTGTTTCCAATTGGCGCCAGTTGGCGCAACGAAGAAACGACTGGCGAGCTATGTTGGACGGTCAAAATCGCCCAGGCGGTTAGATGACCATTTAAAAAAAAAAAATTGTTACACAATTATTATCAGAGTAATTTGTTAATGTTCTCGTTATCAAGTTCGAATTTCTCATTATCAAATGATTTATTCTCATTATCAATTAATTTTTTCTCAATATAAAGTTACACTTCTCATTATCAACTTGTTGTTTCTCAATATGAAGTTACATTTCTCATTATCAACTTGTGTGGTCTCGATATGAACTTATATTTCTCATTATAAATTCAGTTTTTCTCAATATGAACTTACATTTCTCATTGTCAACTTGTATTTTCTCAATATGAAGTTACATTTCTCATTATAAAATTGCCTTTTCTGAATATCAACTTATATTTCTCATTATCAACTTGTGTGTTCTCAATATAAATTTGAACTTTCTCATTATAAACTTAAGAAGGTGTAGAAAACGGGTTTTACCATGTTTCTACTGAGGAAAACTCCAGAAAATATACTGATTTTTTGTCTCATAGCGGGCAATATGGGTTTCGTTCCATTCGGCATCTCTAATTCGCCGGCAGTCTTTTGTCGCTATGTTAATTCTGTTTTGCAAGACTTGTTGAGAGATGGTACGGTTCTGATATATATGGACGACAGCGTGATTCCAGCAAAGGATGATGAGGAGAGTCTGAGGAAATTGAGAATTGTATTAGAAAGAGCTAGCGAACATGACCTACGAATAAAATGGCAAAAGTGTCAATTCTTGATGAGACAAATTTACTTTTTGGGCTATGTTATAGAGGGAGGGCAAATTCTTCCATCCGAAGAAAAAGCAGCTGGTCAAAAACTTTCCTATACCCACAAACAAAAAGGAAATGCATAGTTCCATAGGGTTAACATCATTCTTTAGACGTTTCATAAAAAACTATGCTTAGGCATGATGAACGGTTTCGAGTTGAGGATGATCACTCAGTCGCGATAAAATCTTTGAAAGAAGCGTTAATGAGCGCTCCATCTTTAAAGCTAGATAGACCATTGGCTGAGACTGAAGTGCATACGTATGCATCAAAGTATAGGTACGGCGCGGTTTTACTGCAGAAAAATACTGAGATCAGCTTTTACACCCTGTGGAGTATATGAGCAGAAAAACTTCGCCCACAGAGGAAAAATATTGTTGAAACGAACAACAAGTTGTGGTAATAATCAAAGCTTTGCAAAAATGGCGCCTTTAATTAAAGGACGTGCACTTTAAGATGGTTGTTGTTGTTGTTAACAGTGCTTCGCCCTGCCCAATGGGCTCGATCACTCTAAATTGTCATCAGGCTCTTCTAACGGAAGTCCGAGGAAACGCGCAGTTTCCACAGGGTTGGACCAGAGTGATGTAGGTGTTAGAAGAGTGGGTTCAACTCAACAGGAGAAGAGATGTATGGTATCATGAGGGAACATACCACATGCAGGGCATGTGTTAGGTATGTTGGGGTTCAGTCTGGATAAGTAAGAGTTTAACCTATTACAATATCCAGAGCGAAGTTGTGCTAGTATGACTCTAGTCTCCCTCGGAAGTACACGCTCCTCTTCAGCCAATTCAGGTGGTTGAGTATTAATAACGGGATTCACAGGCCGAGATCTGAGAGATCTATCTACCGACTCGGTGTGGAGGTCATTTAGAGCCCGTCTATGGTTCCGCAGATCAAACGGCAAAGAGATATGATGCCGGATCTCATCGTAATGCTTACGGAGATGTCTCTGGGGGGCGGTGCTACATCCAAAAGATGTCGGTTTGGATGACTAGGTTTATGACAGTTCAGAAGGAACTGTCTACCCAAGAGTTCCGCGTGCTCTTGAACATTGAGCAATTTTGCCTCTTGATGGAGGTGAGACTCAGATGACATAAGTAGGAATTCCGTAGCAGTTCTGATGGCGGCGTTTTGGCAGACTTGCAATTTCCTCCAGTTGGTGTCAGAAAGATTGGGCGACCATATAGGCGCAGCATAGTCAATAACCGGCCGGCCAATAGCCTTATATGTAGCAAGCAATGTTTCTTTGTCTTTTCCCCAAGTACTGCCGGCCAGTGACTTGAGGATCTTATTGCGGCTCTGTACCTTTGAGGCTATTGCGGTGGCATGACCAGCGAAGGTGAGGCCGTTGTCAAATGTCACACCCAAGATTTTAGGGTGGTTGACAGTGGTAGAGGTACTCCGTCTACGTGGACATTTAACTCTCGAAATATAGAAATTAAACAAAAGGGGAGAGATAACACCACCTTGCGGCACCCCTTGTTTTATTCTTCGTGGTCTAGATTTCTTGTTCCTGAATTTGACTGTTGCCTGTCGACCATTGAGGTACTTAGCGGTCCACCTCTTAAGGCCGGCAGGGAGCGGTGTCTCATCCAGATCTGGGAGGAGTGTGGCATGATTGACCGTGTCAAATGCATTTGACAGGTCAAGTGCCACGAGAACCGTCCTATGGTTTGGTGGGTATTGATTCAAACCGTTATTAATCTGCGTTGTAATGGCGTTCAAAGCGGATGTCGTGCTGTGATTTTTGCGGAAACCATGTTGATGATCGGCCAATTTTAGATTTGTAATATAGTAAGGAAGCAGAATGGACTCTAGTAATTTCACTACCGGCGAAAGGAGGGATATGGCGATAAGACTCTCCTAGGTTCGCCGGCTTCCCTGGTTTTAGTAGGGGAACTACAATCGCTTGTTTCCATATCTCAGGTATAGCAAAGGTAGTTAGAGAGAGATTAAAGAGAGCCGCTAAATAACTCTGTCATTCGTGGCCAAGGTGTTTGATCATCTTCATGGCGATTCCGTCGGGTCCGATGGATTTTGAGGGTTTGACCTTCATTATGGCTTCCTTAAAATCTGCGAGTGAGACGGCAATGGGCGCAGTAGAGTGTTTGTGTTTGCGCGCACGTCGGAAGGCTCAGGTGATGCATTATAAACAGCCGGCAAAAGGAGCTCGCGCATTTTCTGGCGTCCGATTTGACGCTGTCGCCGAAAGCAATGGCGACCTTGTCTTTGTGTTTGGTCGGATTGGATAGGGCCTTGACAGTCGACCATAATTTGCCGACTCCGCCGGAGAGGTTGTATGTCTCAAGGTGTTCTTTCCACTTGTTCGTTGACAATCCTACGAATTTCCGCATTGAGATCTTTTATTCTGGAATCTGCGGGATTGATTAGTCTCACTTGGTCACGTTCTCTTGCCATCGCCGCAGCTTCTGCCGGGAAATTCGGACGAATTTCTGGTATTCTGCCAGCAGGAATAAAGCGGCATGAGGCTGAATCAATGATCTTCCGAAACTCTCTTTCGCCTTTGCGTACGTCCATAGGAGTGGGGAAGGCAGCGAAGGAGCGCTCTGTATATTCAGTAAAGCGGTCCCAGTCCGCTTTGGTGAAGTTGATGTATGTTATTTTATCAGTCGTTATGAAGTCGGTCGGTCGTTCAACAGAGAGTAAGATGTGTAGGTGGTCTGAAGCTAATGTAAGCATCGGTCGCCAGATGACAAAGTTAATAAGGCCCGCGCTCGTTATGGAGATCTCTGGCGAACTGTGGCAGTTACCTGCCACCCTGGTGGGGGCATCTCCATTGACTGTACAGAATGCTGAGTTATCTATTTGGTCTGCTGCCTGCTGGCAAGTTGGAGTGCCAGAGATCGTGATGCGCCTTGAAGTCGCCTAGGATTAGACGGTTATCGCCCCTTAGCAACGCACTAATGTCGGGATGATAATCTCTAGGACAACGCGGGACAGGAGCAATATAGATGTTTATGATTTGCAGGTCGGCGTCTCCTGACCGGACTGCTATGCCTTGGCATTCTAAGGTAGAGTCCCTGGGGTCGACGTCAGGGGAAAATAGATTATATTGTACAGAGTGATGTGTAATGAACGCAAGGCCATCCCCAAGACCGCTGGGACGGTCTTTTCGATGTACATTATACCCATCACAAGTTCGTCAGTCCGATCTCGTGTTCAATTTTGTCTCTTGTATCGCGGCGATTTTGATGTTGTGCGTCTTCATAAAGTCAGTTATCTCCGCGATCTTTCCAGCTAATCCGTTACAGTTCAGCTGCAAAATTTTAAAGACGGGGGACATACTAGGCGTGAGGAACGGATGCGTTTGCCTAGGTGGAGGTAGGCTAAGGCCTAAACTATGTCGCAGTCTAGAGTTGACAGCGCCATCGCCGATGTTGTCTGGCGTGGAAGGCGGCTGTGTACTGCAACAGGGGGCTATGAACGAATCCGTCCAATTACCGTTTGCGAGCCCAGAGCACATAAGGGTGTGACACAGGCCAAGGCAATTGTTGCGCTTGACCGATGTCGCAGGCGTATATAATCTTTGCCGACAAACGGTGCACGCAGTGAAAGGTACTAAGAGGTGGTGTTCCTGACCCACGTGCAGGCTGGAAGCAGGGGGGGGTATTAGGGACAGAGAAAGAGGGGACTGACGCTCGGCGATGCTCATATCTGACCTATTCCGGAGGGGATAGGAGTGTTGAGCGGCCGTGTGAGATGGAGACGCCGGTGTGCGTGAGCGACAGTCGGGAGTGGGTGAGGCAGGGATGGCATCGGTGCTGCCAGTCGTATAGACTGAGCCATTATTGTGACTATTGGAAGTAGGTAGAAGCGGTAAGGGAGTGCCAGAGCGGCGACTACCGCGGGACGTCCTTGGACGTGTACAGCAAGGTGCCTCAAAAGTACTAAAGAAAGTACGGGGTCTGTGGATGGCAGGGTTAAGCCCTGAACATGCAGATTTATGTAACCATCTCTTACACTTGGCGCATTGTACCGAATACGACCGTTTAATATAAATTTTCTTCCAGCAAACGCAGCAGATCCAATCTCTTGGTCCAGGATTGGGTTCGACCCCAGCCTGTAACACGAGACAATGGAGCAACCCAGCTGTCAGGGTTTGCTCCGAGGATGACAATTTAAGGGTGGGACGGGACAGATTGGACAGGGTTACACTGAAATAACAGCCCTTGGCCTGGTGAAAAAACCCGGGTCATTCCGGTGCGATAGAACCGGCTGTTGTGGGATGGTCACTGACTGTAATTCTTTCACGCAAACTATGAACAAACAGGATATTCCGGATAGGGTGGTGAGATGGACAATGCAACTTCAAGAATTTGATTTTAAAGTAGAACACCGCAAAGACTCAAGCAAGAAACACGTTGACGCATTAAGTCGGGTGTATTGTCTTTATCACAGATTCGTTGAAAATAAGATTTAAGGAAGCACAGGGGGAAGATGATTTGATTAGGGTTGTGAGGAAAGTTGTGGAAAGGGGAAATGACGAGGACTTTTATATGAAGAACGAGTTGCTATTCAAAGATCCCGCCAAGGAATTTTTGTTAGTACCGTCATCAGTAGAGCAGGAAGAAATCAGATTAGCATATACCATTTGGTGCAAAAAAGACTATGGAAAGTACTATGGAAAGTAGAAAAATTTTATTTTATTTCGAATTAAGGCTGTTGTTTGTGTTCAATGTATTGTCATGGAGGCCAAAAAGGGAAAAAGAGGGATTGTTGACGTCAATCGACAAAAGTGAACGGTTGGGAACTCTACACATAGATCATGTAGGAACACTAACCAATACCCATAATAAATACAACCACATTTTACTTGTAGTAGATGGATTTTCCAAATTCGTATGGCTTTATCCTACAAGGTCTACGAGTACGAGAAGTAGTCGACAAACTACAGAAACTCACAGCTGTATTTGGTAACCCAAAAAGAATAATATCTGATAAGGGATCTGCATTCACGTCTAGACAATTTGAAAAATTCTGTTGAAACCAGAACATTCAACATTTAACCGTTGCAGCAGGGGTACCTCGCGGGAATGGGCAAGTGAAGAGAATCAACAAAAAAATTATTCCAATGATTTCCAAAATAAGTCAAGATAACCCCACCTATTGGAACGCACATGTAGACAAAGTATAACATATAATCAATAACACTGTTCCCCGAAGTACAAAGGCAACACCCTTCAAGATTTTGACTGGTATAGAGATGCGCGTAGTAGAGAATCCTGAGTTAGCAGAGATTTTTAACGATATGGAATTGGAGGAGCTATACAGGGAAAGATAGTGCGGGATAATGCGCGTGAAAATATTGCCAAAATTCAAAAAGAATATCGAAAATCAGAATATAAAGTAGACAAATTGGTAGTAATAAAACGAACGCAGTTTGGGCCGGGTAAGAAATTAAGGCCAAAAAAACTTGGACCCTATAAAGTTATTGAAAAATTTAATCACGGAAGGTGTCAGGTGCCAAAAATAGGAGATCAAGAAGGTCCTATTATAACGACGACAGTAGTAGAGAACATGAGGCCATTGATCTCATTATTCGGGGCGAATAATATGTCAGGACAGCAGATTGTAGGATCTGGATTGATGGCATCAACAATCAATTCACTAGGTCGCCCAAGAATGGCAACCCGTGCTAGGTATGCTAAGTAGAAGTGTAGGCAGTGAGTTTAAGCGAATCGTAAGGGTTGGTCGTTGCGAAGCGCGTGTGTTGACGCGAATGATAGTAAAATGATTTCAATATTAATATTAAAACCTTATTACTTAAATTAACTTTAAACAATTATATGGAACTTAAATTAATATTAAATAAACATTTAAAACTAATTAAGGTGGTACGTATATAAAATGTCCCACATTTATAATATCCCTTATTTCGATAACTCGACTGCTTTCGGAGTTATAGACCAACATATGGACCAAGGTGACCCAAAATATGTTAGCACAATATGGATATCAAAGGAAAGGTGGTATTAATTTTTTTGATTAAGTTCCATATCTCAACTGGTTTCGGAGATATAATGATTAAAAATGGACTCAGTCTATTATAAGTACCGTGACGCAGCGAAGCGTGGTCCGGGTCTTCTAGTAATATATAAAACCACTTCTTTTTTCGAAATTTTTCCAATATGCCAAATATGGATGATATTCAGCAAACCTCTCTCTGGCCTCGAGCTAGTGCTGTAATTTTGTATTTTTGTATATTTATATACTTAAAATAAACAAACCAAATCAGCAAACCTCTCTGTAAGATTTATTTCCCCAAGTGGCCTCTTAACTAGTTTTTGAAAAATGCCCCAAATCATATAAGAGAATGCATATGCCTATGTGGAAGGGGCTAGGTCGCGTGTCGTCGCAGCCTAGAGGGCTACGGATCCGGGCCGACCAAAAGGGACGACGAACCCGACGGCAGTGCAGCTCGACAACATGGCGCAACGTACGCATCATATCAGCAGGTAGCACAGGCCAAGGCAAGAATTGCATTTAACTGATACCGCCGATGCATATCTTCCCATTCCCACAACAGCCGGTTCTATCGCACCGGAATGACCCGGGTTTTTTCACCCGGCCAAGGGCTGTTATTTTAGTGTAACCCTGTCCAATCTGGGGCAGGGCGAAGCACTGTTAACAACAACAACAACATGCATATCTTCTTATACTCGTGCTGTTACTGGGAGAAGAAGTTGATACTGGAGACTGTCGATCGGCATTGCTCACATCCCGATGGGATGTGCTACGCAGAAAGTAGCTATGCGCTTCCATGGGCGGTGGTGGCCCCAATGAGCGCGAGTGACAGCGGGAGTCGCACACTGCTTAGTACTGTCAGTCGTGGAGACTCCATCGGAAATAGGTGGCGGTGCTACGCTCAATGCAGCAGATCCAATATCTTGGTCTGGGGTTGGGTTCAACACCCGCTCGGAGCAGGAGAGTAATGCGCAGGCCTCCTGCAAGGAGACTCCCGGAGGATGATAATTTTATTTGACGGGTATTCCCAATTCGAATAATATTTAGTCTTATTTTGTATATGTTGCTTTACGCAAATTAAACTATTTATTTAGATACACATATGAACATAAAAAATCAGCACGAACCAGCTCTTTGCCTACCATAATAAACAGTATATGTTAATATGCCCACAATGAATTTCGCTCCTGGCATCTCGAATGGATATAGATTAGGCATGGGACTATTCGAATAAATAATATTTTTATTCGACGGGTATTCGTAATTCGAATAATATTTAGTCTTATTTTGTTTATGTTGCTTTACGCAAATTAAATTATTTATTTAGATACACATATGAACATAAAAAATCAACACGAACCAGCTCTTTGCCTACCATAATAAACAGTATATGTTAATATGCCCACAGTGAATTTCGCTCCTGGCATCTCTTGCTTAAAGCCCTAGCACAAAACCTGCTATGCAAAATAACCGCAATAAATATACAAATGTATTAATATATATTTACTTATAGTAAGTTTAAAGTAAATATCTATCAATCGCTTAATTTATTCACAAAAATGGTATTTAATTATTCGCAGAACTGCATTCTAATATTATTGAAATAATAAGGAAAAACTATTCAAACCCCACTAACCGAATAAATAACAACTATTCGAATAGTAAGTATTCGAATAGTTAAACAAATGTTACAACTGCTTATTCACACATTTGTACAAGCAACCATACATACATACATACAAAGCGTTCATGCTCATAGGTACAAACGATGAAAATAGTGAATTTGACTTTCTAAATTTCTTACAGTTTAATACAACTATTCGAATTTTTTTTAACGAATATTATTATTCGTTTATTCGAATATTATTCGAAAATAATCCCACTACTAATATAAACTAAAAGTGACTTTATTAGCAGATAACTCAAGATATATTAGTTATCCTGCATTCCGAAGCAATATATCTTAAGTGTTTTATTCTAATTCCTACCTGTAGTTCTTCTTTGTCGATAAACTGTTCGCCAAATTGGTTGGTAATGCACATCTCAATTAAAGCCTTCATAGTAGGATAGTGCTTCCAACAGAACGCTCCGAATGTAGACGGGTTATGGGCGGAGATCATAAGCATTATAATCCATGCTTTCCAATAAAGAACTGTAATAGCAAGTTTTGGTGGAACATAACCCAAAGGTAGTTGAATATTTTCGGGATAATGGTATTCCACCATGTTAAATAAGAAGTCGATGACATCATACTTATTTGCTTGTACTGCTGGATAATTCAGAATTCTCATCGTTGAAGCTCTTTTAATAACCATCATTACCACATCAATGGTTTCAGGTATCGTTAAAGGTATATCTTTTGTAATACCGATAAGAATAATTCGAAGTAGAGTTTCTTCAAGGACTGGAGTTTCGGATAAAATTCTTAGAAGTGTACCCCGTTCCGGTTCCGAAGGCCACTGATCACATCTCGAATATTGCTCAGGACTGTCTAACAATAAAATTTTATGGAGTGCTTGAGCGTAATCTAGACTTTGAGCTTTGAAAAGACTGGGCACCGTTTCGTACATCCAAGATACTGCTTCTAATTGAATTTGGGACATTTGTGAGTAGAAGTTCAATAATATTGGATTATTTTTCATATCCTTGTTGGAACGTAGCATTATACAGGCCTCACGAATTTGCGGGGAAACCGATAATAGCATACAAAGACATATTATGTCAACCATAGAATGAAAAATTCTATCCTTAAAATCGGATCGCTCAAGTTGCTCCACTAAATCTATGCGCTCCTTTATAAACGATTGACAAAACTTCACTATATTCATATCATAACGAAGTACTCGCACCAACTCACGTAAAAATACTCTCAACGTACGTAAACAATCTTCACGTTGTAATAAAAACTCTTTATAAATCTCAGCCAGGTTGTGGGAACTCTGCTCCGCCGATGTTTGAAACATAGTAGCTGAAACACAAAATATTACAAAAAAATGCATTTTAATTTTTATAAAAACTTTAACTATTGGTTTTATTAAGAGGCAAGGCAAATAATACTTGATGCATGTTTCGGGTTATTTTATTTATTTGACACATATAAAGACAAGTGAAACTATTTCCCTGACACATATATTATTTGACAAATTCAAAACAAGTGAAACTATTTCCCTGACCATTTTAGCATTTTAGCGGCAGGTTATGCCACTAGTAAGACTGGGTCGCGGCGCCAATTTTTTGGCGTTGATACATTGAAGCCAGGGTATCTTAATGGGGGTGTTCGCGCCTTGCACACACCAGCGCCACCCCAAACCGTCGACTCGTAGGTGCTTACACCCTCCTCCTCCAAGCGGGGGAGGAGCCTCCTCGTGGTGATACCTGGTAACGCTACGGCGGCTAATTCGAGCGGCGACCTTTTCAACCTCAAAACCCCCCCTCCCCCCCTTTTTCCTTCCTTGTAAGGGCTGGATCAAGGTGTCATACGACCCGTGCCGATGATCAACCTGGCTGGGGGCCCTTAAATAGCCCAGTCGCGAACGGAGTGCTTCGGACACCGGGCGACCTCCGATTCTATTTAGCCTTACCCGGGTAATGCGGATCTCTGCCCGGGTGGACCGTCCCCTTCTCCGCCACTCGTGGGTCCTAATTATGGAAAAATATATAAATAAAAATGTAAATAAAAGCAAGGAGTCTGACTCTCCTAATAAAAAGTCAGCAGGAGCTCGCTCCGCTAAGATGGTCACGGGGAAACCGGACCAAAACAAAGATACGAAAGCCGAGAGGACACCCCGGCGTTTCAGTGCTGCAGCGGCAGCTAGACGGGATAGGGCTGAGTGCAAAACCGGTCCGAGTAGTCCGATGACCGGTGCCTCTTCCAGGGGTGCCGATCGGGAGGCCAGCAACGCAGCTACCACCAATCCTGTAGCTTCCACCAGTGGCCTTGCCATTCAGCGCAAAGCGTCTGGCGAGTCCGTAGCTGGGGGCGCCAAGGGTGAGGGGGGTGCTAGCGATAGGGCCAAGGACTCGATGCCTAGGCAACCCACAAAGGCCAGCCACCAGGATAAGCGGTCTGCAGCCCGGATTCTGTACAGAAACGCGACCTCACCGACAAGGGAGGATGATGTTTCTGCGGAGGTTTGGGCGAAGCTCCAGCGAGACCTGGCGTGGGCTCGGCGGGTAGTGCCGGATTTTAAACTGGAGTTGTATGGCGCTAACAAAGGGGAAGCCTCTAAGCGCAATCGCTCAGTGGAGGTGACTACCCCAACGGCACCGAAAAGGGCCAAAACGCAGGGAGGCTATACACGGTCTTTCGCGGCGGTAGCCAAGGATCGCAAGATCATTGGCGTTATCGATGAGGGCAGCGTAGATGGCAGGATCCCGAAACAACAATGGAAGTGGATCGAAGCCGCGCTCGCTAAAGTTGCCATCCAGGTGAAGAGGGAGAACCCTGGACCGCCACCATCCTATACCGATGCAGGATGGTACCAAGGCAATGTCAGGCTGATCGCCTGTGGAGACGCTAGGTCCGTGGACCTATACAAGATTGGCGTGCAGCGAATAGGGGAAGTGTACCCTGGCGCGCGCCTCAAAGCAGTGGATGCGTGCGACATCCCGCAGCGGCCAAGAGCTAGAGCCTGGGTTCCAGTGACGCCAACGGAGCCAGATGACATCCTGGAACAATTGCAGGAGTTTAACCCGGGTCTACCGACCCAAAACTGGAAGGTGGTCAGCGTGGACAAAGCAGCCGGACAAGCGACGATGCAGATAGTTCTGCTGCTAGACCAGGTAAGCATCGAGGCCCTGGACCGGTGCGACTACCGCGTAAGCTATGGTTTCAAAAATATAAGCCTGAAGGTGTACAAGGCGGACGCCGAAGCCCTGGCTAATTTTTCATCTCTGGCGGAGGTGGAGCCTCCCCCCAGCGATAACGAGATGGAGGTTGATGACAGTGGGTCGGATGTGCGGAGCGGCTATGCCTCGTCCAGCTTGGACGGTAGCGGGACTCTCAGGAGGCTTTACTCCGAGAGTCAGCTTCTGAGCGAGGACGACGCCGACGCGACGCTCACGGAGGAGAGTGCTAAAAAGCAAGATGATGAGGGTCCTCCAAATCAACCTTCATCACAGTAGAGCAGCGTCAGCTGCGCTTCTACTCCAACTTTCGGCAGGGGGAGTAGATATCGTTTTAGTTCAAGAACCGTGGATCACTGGAAATAGGATCTGTGGTTTGAGGACTCCCACTTACAAGCTCTACAGCGCTCAAGATAAGGGTAAGCCTCGTACGTGTATTTTAGCTAAGTCGAATATTAACGCTTTTCTTCTACCCCAATTTAGTGACGGAGATCTGACAGCGATTAGCGTCGAGGGGTTGGGTAGAAGTTGTAGATTTGTCTCCTTCTATCTGGCCCACGATCACGAAGGTTCACTACCGCCACATAACTTCAGAGAGCTCGTGAGTTCCACTAGGCCACGTAATAATCTAATTGTGCTTGGAGGCGATGCGAATGCCCATCACACTCAATGGAGCAGCACCGACACAAACGACCGAGGTGAGTCACTATATAACTACTTATTAGGCACTAATATAAGTTTATGCAACAGGGGAAGTGACCCCACATTCATAACAAGGAACCGCGAGGAAGTCCTTGATATTACACTGGTCAGCGACTCCTTCAGCGACCTCATAGAATCATGGAGGGTTCTAACAGAACACTCCTTCTCAGACCATAGATATATTAGTTTCTCAATAGCAGATACGCACACATGTCCAAAATTCATACAAAATATAAAAAGAACAAACTGGGGCTACTACAGGAAGCTCATTGATAGAAATCTATCAAAACAAATGGTCACACCTAGAAATGATAAGGAACTAGACGAGCTAGTCAACACTTTTAATCAACAATGCAAGCTTGCTTTAGATAAGGCCTGCCCGATCAAAAAGGTAACGGAAACCCATAAGCCACCTTGGTGGTCGTCTGATCTAGATAGACTCAGGAAGGCTTGTAGGGTTGCCTTTAATAAAGCCAAACAGGACGGCCGCGAGCTATCCTGGGCTGTTTACAAAACTAAGCTAAGTACATATAAAAAAGAAATCCGCAAGGCCAAACGAACCTCCTGAACACTGAGCCACGTCCAAATGCCAGATGGGCAGTGGACGGATTCGACTACGGATACCATGAATCTGCTCCTGGATACACATTTCCCGACATGCACAGACGTGTCTACTACTACCGGCGGAAAGGTGCCTTCCGATCAAATGATAAGGGAGATCACCGATGAGAAGAAGCTAGATTGGGCTTTATCTACCTTCAAGCCCCATAAGTCGCCTGGACCAGACGGAATATTCCCGGCCCAGCTACAACATACATCCGGGCTTATCATGCCCTAGTTGAAAACTATGTTTATAGGCTGCCTAAGGCTCAACTACGTACCCACTTCATGGAGGGAGGTTAAGGTAGTCTTCATCCCCAAAGCCGGGAAGCCATCTCATACTAAACCTAATGACTTTAGGCCTATAAGCCTATCCTCATTTCTTCTTAAAACCCTAGAAAGACTTCTGGAGGACTATGTCAGAAGATCGATTGACCCAACTCAGCTCTCGCGGGCTCAGCATGCCTACAGTAAGGGTAGGTCAACAGATACTGCCTTGCACTCTCTTGTATCTGTTATAGGCAAGTCACTTAACCTAAAGGAATATACATTGGTGGCTTTCCTCGACATTGAAGGCGCTTTCAATAACGTCCTTCCGGAAGCTATCACCTCTGCGCTGACGGGTCTGCGGGTCGATACCTGTCTGGTGGAGATCATTCGTAAACTGCTTACTAGCAGACGGATCACAACCGAGCTAGGTGGGAACTCGATTCACAGACTCGTTAACAGAGGTACCCCACAGGGAGGTGTTCTCTCACCGCTACTTTGGGTGGTTACTGTAAACCAGCTTCTACGCCTCATGGAAGCGGAAGGCCACCAAGTGATTGCGTACGCCGATGACATCTGCGTTATGATGCGGGGAAAATTCCCTCAAACTCTATGCAACTTAATGGAATCAGCCTTATCTAAAATTTGTGACTGGGCAAAGTCAACAGGTCTGGGGGTTAACCCCGAGAAAACCGAGCTAGTCCTCTTTACTAGAAGGTACAAAATACCGAACCTTATACCACCAAAAATTGGTAACACGACTTTGGCATTCCGTGACAAAGTCAAATATTTAGGAGTTACTCTAGACAGGAAACTACTCTGGGGTGACAATATAACAGAACGGGTTAAAAAGGCAACGTGCGCGTTGTTTACTTGCAAGAGAGCAATTGGTGTTTCGTGGGGGTTTTCTCCCAGGGTAGTGCACTGGATCTACACAGCCATTGTTCGCCCGATCCTACTCTACGGAGTGCTAGCCTGGTGGCCTGCACTTACTAAGAATACGTACCTCAAACAGATACAAAAAGTCCAAAGGAGTTCAGAACTCTGCATAACCGGGGCCCTTGGGTCCACCCCGACAGAAGCACTCAATACTATGCTGCATCTACCACCGCTTGATTTGGTGGCGAAGGAAGTAGCCACGATCACAGCTTTGCGAATAAGGGAGACTGGCGTCTGGATAAATGGACAAAGTGGGCACGCCACAATCTTGGGCAACCACGCGCCTGTTAACATTCCACCACACACGGACTACTGCGCGTCAAATAACGTGTTTGTCAGGAACTACGAGGTTATAATACCGACAAGACAAGAATGGGACAACAGACCACATACGGTTCGGGGCGCCATCAACATCTTTACTGATGGCTCCAAGCTTGAGGGGAAGGTGGGGGGAGGAATCTTTTCACCGGACCTGGGACTAGAGATCTCCTTCCGTCTTCCCGACCACTGCAGCGTGTACCAAGCGGAAATGCTGGCAATACACGGCGCGGTGAAAAGCTTGGTATCCATGCCCCAAAATGGTAAACAGATCTATATCTTCTCAGACAGTCAGGCCGCACTTAAAGCCTTGAGCTCATATGTCGACAATGCAAAGTCGTTAACTGAATGTCGCAGATCTCTCAACGAGATGGCTCAGCACTTCAGTATTAGCCTTATTTGGGTACCTGGGCACAGGGATATTGAAGGCAACTGCAGAGCGGATGAGCTGGCTAGACGGGGTACCACCACCCATCTCCTTCCAGGAAATAGCTCGGTAGGCATACCCATGGTCTCCTTTAAATTTAGTGTTAGCACAAAAACAATGGAAATAGCAAATATGCTCTGGTTAGGGCTCTCGACGTGTGAGATATCCAGGCTAACCTGGCCTTCCTACAACAAAAGACGTACAAACTCCCTGCTGTCCCTCAATAAATCGGACATTTCATCCCTGGTAAGGGTTCTAACAGGGCACTGTTTAATAGGCACTCACGGCGCCAGAATGGGCGCAATGTCTAATGATTACTGTCGCAGCTGCAGATGTATTGAGGAGGAGGAAAGTGTTCAGCATCTGATGTGTCAATGCCCTGCACTCAGCAGGCGACGGTTAGCTATCTTGGGCCAACCGTTTCTCAATAACCTCGCTGAGGTATCACAAATGGAATTAAAAGCGTTATCTAAATTTATTGACTCCACGAAGTGGTTCGATCCCCTGCCTTGAACAGGGTGTGAGTTGGTTTTCCCTGGCGTCGACGGCAGCGCAACCGTGTGAGTCGACTGGTCCTTCTCAGCTTTCGGGAGACCTTTGAACTCGGATACTCTAGGGTTGTTGGATCGGCTAACTGTTAAGCGGCTGAGCTGCTGTCGGCGTCGGGGATGACTTGCTCGCATCTCTGGGGCATAGAGGTGGGTAGAGACCGTATAGGGTATCACAATGGGCCTATTTAGTGGCCTAAGTGTCGGGCAGAGTCCAGGTACTCTGTCCTGCCCTTGCAACCTAACCTAACCTACATTGAAGCCAGCGCCATGTTGTTGTTGTTGTTGTTGTTGTAGCGACTACTTAACCTGCCTAAGGTGTCACCCCTCATCCAACACTGTCATCAGGCTCTTCTAACGGAAGTCCAAGATACCTCGCGGCTTCAACAGGGGTGGACCAGAGTGACATTTGTGTTAGAAGAGTAGGCTCAGTTGAGCAGATAAACAGATGGTTAGTATCGTGGGGAGTCAGAGTTTAGTCTGTTACAATATCCAGAACGAAGTTGAGCCAGCGTGGCTCTTGTCTCCCTAGGCAGTTCGCGTTCCTCGCCGGCAACAGGTGGAGCTTGTGCCTGTAGGACTGCATTCACTGGACGAGACCTGACAAAGGAGTTTACCGACTCCGTGTGGATGAGGTTGAGGGCCTGCCGGTGCACCTTTAGATCAAACGGCGAGAAAATGTGTTGTGCCGGATCTCGTCATAGTGCTTACGGAGATGACTCCTTATTCTCCTGGGAGGCGGATTTTCGTTGAGCAGGTTCCTGTTCGGGTGCTGCGGTTTATGGCAATTGAACAGGAATTGTCTGGTCAACATCTCGCAATGCTCTTAAACATCGAGCATTTTTGCCTCACTATGAAGATGGTGCTCAGGAGACATAAGGAGACACCCCGTGGCAGTTCTGAGTGCGGTGTTTTGGCAAGTCTGCAACCTTCTCCAGTGTGTGTCTGCGGCTGGCCGATTGCCTTGTACGTTGCCAGTAACGTTTCTTTGTGTCCCCCAAGTACTGCCAGCTAGTGACTTGAGGATTTTGTTACGGCTTTGTACTTTGGTGGCAATCGCGGCTACATGAGCACCGTATTTGAACATGTTATCAAACGTGACCCCTAAGATTTTGGGGTGTGTGACAGTCGGAAGCTTAATGTCGTCGACGTAGACGTCTAATTCCATGTTCGCCTGCGCTGTCCACGTCGTAAATAAGATGGCCGAGGATTTGGTCGATGACAATGTCAGATCTCGTGCAGCGAAAAAACCGGATAGGGATGGAAGATAAGAATTAATTCTAGAGCAGAGCTCGTCAACGGAGGGGCCAGTCGCCAGGACCGTGCAGTCATCGGCGTAGGAGACGATCGAGACGCCTTCTGGTGGGGAAGGGAGCCTCGATATGTAATAATTAAACAAAAGCGGGGATAGGACACCACCCTGTGGCACCCCTTGCTTAATTATACGTGGTTTTGATCTTTCGCCTCTAAATTCAACCGATGACTGCCGACCACTCAGATAGTTGGAGGTCCAACGCTTTAGACAGGGGGGAAGATTTGAAGGCTCGTTATGAGTTGCGCATGATTGACAGTGTCGAAAGCTTTCGACAGATCAAGCGCAACTAGCACGGTCCTGTCATTTGAACGAGGTTGGTTGAGACCGACACCTATCTGTGTGGTGATGGCGTTTAGCGCGGTGGTAGTGCTGCATTTTACGGAATCCATGCTGATGTTCGGCTAGTCACAAGTTAGCGGTATAATAAGGGAGCAAGACCGTCTCCAGGGTCTTCAATATATCGGTCGATAAGACTCCCCCTCGTTGGCCGGCTTGCCGGGCTTTAGTAGTGGCACTACCTTTGCCTGTTTCCATCTTTCTGGAATGACAAAGGTGGTCATAGACAGATTGAAGACGGTTGTTAGGTACTTTACTCCATCTTCTCCGAGATGTTTTAGCATCAGCATGGATATACCGTCTGCCAATCGATTTGGAGTTTTTGGACCCCCGTATGGCCTTCCGAACCTCCGTGGTGGTGACGGCAATGGGCGCTTGGCTGTTTTTACGTTTGTGCGCTTCCCTGATGGCACGCCTGATTTCCTTGTCAACCGGAGGATGCAGTACAAATTGCCAGCAGAAAGCGCTAGCGTATCTCTTTGGTTTCGACTGTACCTTATCACCGAAGGTGATGGATATTTTGTCGTTAGGTTTGGTCGGATTTGACAAGGATTTAACAGTGGACCATAATTTGCCAATACCAGCAGAGAGGTTACAGGACCTTAGGTGCTTCTCCCATTTGGCGCGTTTGTGTTGATCAACCAGCCGCCTGATTTCCGCATTGAGATCTTGAATATGGGGATCCGTAGGGTTCAAGCGTCGCACATGGTCACGTTCATTAGGCAGGGCCGCTGCCTCTGCGGGGAAATACGGACGTATCTACTTAATTACCTGACGGAATGTATTGATTGGAGGCTGAAGCTATGACCAAGCTAAACGCTTTTTCCCCTTCTCGTACATCAGACGGGATGGGAAGAGCAGCGAAGGTGCTCTCAGTGAAATTAAGAAAACCAACCCAATCAGCTTTACTAAGGTTAACGAAGTCATTGGGGCGATCGATTGAGAGGACTATCGGTAAATGATCTGATGCAAGAGTTAGCATTGGTCGCCAATCAACGCAGTTTATGAGACCCGCGCTGATAATTGTGAGGTCTGGCGAACTAGAACAATTTACCGCAACTCTCTCGCGGGCATCCCCGTTCACAGTGCAAAACGTCGAATCGTCTATTTGTTCAGCCAATTCCTGTCCCCTACCATCAACCTGTAGGCCTGAGTGCCACATATCGTGTGCGTTGAAGTCTCCGAGGATTACAAGATTGTCGCCTCTGAGTAACGCACTAATGTCAGGGTGATAATCCCTCGGGCAGCAGGTGGCAGGAGGTATATAAATGTTAATAATTTCTAGATCGACATCGCCTGTCCGGACAACCATACCTTGACGTTCTAGGAGGTTGTCCCTCGGGTCGACGTCAGGCTCAAATAGGCGATATTGCACAGATTGATGAGTGATGAAGGCAAGTCCGCCCCCAAGTCCTCTCTCTTGGTCACGCCGGTGGACGTTGTAGCCGTCACAAGTCCGAAGATCTGATCGGGCGTTTAACTTTGTTTCTTGAATGGCAGCGATCTTGATGTTCTGCCGCTTCATGAAATTCACTATTTCACCAACCTTGCCGGTTAAGCCGTTGTAGTTCAACTGTAGGACACGAAAGTGCGAAGGGGAGAAATATTCACACTGGGAGTCAAGGACTGGTGCGTATGCCTCGCACTCTAGAAGACGAGGGATCCAAACCACCGGAAGGTGGCGAATCGGTCCACGTTGTAGGTTGCGTAGCTCGACAACATGGCGCAACGTACGTATCAGTCCATAAGTCCCTGTTACCAAGTTGAGAACATATAAGCAGGTGACATAGGCCAAGGCAGGAGTTGCATTTGACTGATGTCGCAGGTGTATATAGTCTCAACCGACAAACAGTGCACATGGTGTAAGGGACAAGGAGCTTCCTTACGGAAGGAGGGGTGACATGACCTAGAAGGTTTCACTGGTCATAAATCGCTACCACGACAGTCGGGCAGTACCGCAAGGGAGTACCGGAGCGTACCGGGTTCAAACCCGGCCAAGGACTGTTAATTCGACAACACTCCCCAAAACCTTCGGGGAGTGTTTTTGTCGTTACCACAACAACAACGACAACAAGGAGCTGGTGGCTTTGGCTTACATTTGTGCTAGTGCTGGAAAAAGGGGAAGTTGAAAGTGGGAAGGGGGTCGGCTGTCGCTCAGCATTGCTCACATCTGAAGCAGAGGTGCTATGTAGAAAGTAGCTGTGAGCGGCTGTGTGAGGTGTTGGCGCCTGTGGGCGTGAGCGGCAGCGGGAGTTGCACACTACTTGCTGGGCATTGTGACGGTGCGACACCGGATCGTCGTTGGCCACGGGACGCCCTAGGGCGTGAACAGCAAGGGGCCACAAAGGTTTTGTAGAAACTAGGGGGCCACTGGGTCATAAATCGCTACCACGGCAGTCGGGCAGAACCGCAAGGGAGTACCGGGTTCAAATCCGGCCAAGGACTGTTAATTCGACACCACTCCCCAAAACCTTCGGGGAGTGTTTTTGTCGTTTTCACAACAATAACAACAACGGTGTCTGGACCCTTTGGCGGTGCGACACTGGATCGACATTGGCCACGGGCGGCCTGGGGCAAGGGGCCACAAAAGTTTTGTAGAAACTAGGGTGCCTATGTGTGGAGGTATTTAGCCTGGCGCACCTTGTTTTGTGCAGCCATCTTTCACACGTTTTACACTGGACGCAGTGTGAACGTTTAACGTTAATCTTCTTCCAGCAAACACAGCAGATCCATTCTCTTGGTTCCGGATTGGATTCAACACCCGCCAGGAGCAAGAGAGTTTTGAGCAGCCCTGCTGCAAGGAGCTGCTCGGAGGATGACAATATTAAGGGGAAAGGTGACAAGTTAGACAGGGTAACGTCGAAATAACGGCCCTTGGTCGGGAAGAAAAACCCGAGTAATTCCGGTACGTAGAACCGGCTGTTGTGGGAATGATCAACCATCGAGTTACACTTCATTAACTTGGTGCATATTAGTCGCCTCTTACGACCGGTATGCCTCCCTCATGCATATTCTCATCCCCTAACCCGCAGGAGGTGAACTTTGACCATCGATAACTCTTGTTGTTGCTTCCCAAAAAAAAAAAATATACCGTTATGTTCACTGCAATGATGTCTATCGATCCCAATTTTTGGTTTTTTTTTGTCAGGGAGTTGGAGCTATTTTGCATTTGTTCCCAAACATGTTTTATTGTCTTGATATAGGGTAACTGCACTAGTTTCCGGACAGCGCTAGTGTCCGGACACTGTCAAAGGTAAAGCCTAAACAAGTATTTATGAACATTTTACAATAAAAGTTAATAATATTTGTTTAAAATATAATAAACTTTCATTTTGTAAATGAAAAAGAAATTTACTTAAATTTTCGGCCTAAATTATTACTGTCAGGATACCAGAACCAAAATTTTAGACGATTTTCAGTTTCCGGACTGGCCGTCCGGACACTAAAAAGGCGAAAATTACGAATTACCATTTTAATGCTCCGAAATGATAGTTTATTATATTATATTTGCATTACAAAAAGGAATATATTTTCCTCCTATGTTTTGAGTCTTCGGACACGTTTTTTCAAGTACAAATATTGCTGCCCGGATAGATAGAAAATAAGTTTCCATGTCCGGACAGTTAGCATTTTGTACAAAACTTTGTTGTTTTTATCGATATTACTATTTAAAGAATAAATGTTGTTGGTGTTGTAACGATAAAAACACTCCCCGAAGGTTTTGGGGAGTGGTGTCGAATTAACAGTCCTTGGCCGGATTTGAACCCGGTACGCTCCGGTACTCCCTTGGGGTACTGCTCGACTGTCGTGGTAGATAAGGTTCGTTTACCGTTCTTGACTGCTTTTTAATACTCTCAATCTGATGGGGAGTTCTATGGTATACTTTTCGAGAAACTTCCCCTTCTACGTGAACATAGGGGTGACATGACCTAGAAGGTTCCACTGGTCATAACAAATCGCTACCACGACAGTCGGGCAGTTTATATTAGGCCAAGGACTGTCAATTCGACAGCACTCCCCAAAACCTTTGGGTGCAGCCCGCCATGACTATGTAGATCCGCATTTTGTGATTAACCTAACGTCGGATGCCCAGACATGGACATCCTGAAGTTCCCGGACCTTCATATAGCTAATGGTCGGGAAAAATTTACCAATTATGACAAATAAAACATCAACTGCGTACGCCGTAAGTTTGGCTGATTCCTCGAACCACCGATCGAACAGTTGGTTTATGACAAGTGTCCAAATCAGAGAGATGTGAATATGATTAAGACGTATTTATTGTATTCAAAGTCGTTCTTTATGTTTCAGAAATACTTTACAAAAATATACAGCCCAATTCTAAATATTCTCACGGAATAATTTTCTTTCGGATTTTTTTGTTCCCTCGGAAAATTTCCTCCAATTATGTTCTCCTAGGGAGAAGAATAATTGGGGAAGAGGAATTTCGAATTTTCGAAATCATCTGTTTTGTCAATTGGCATGGTATACACGGATTTCTAAACTGGCTAACGAAATTTAAAAATGTAAATATTGTGAAGAATTCGTTTTAAAAAATGAAAAAAAAAATTTAAAACGTTTAGTGTTGCTTTTCATACGTTTGTGGCAGAAATTAAGCGACTAAGAGCCACAGGAAAATAAACACAGGATTATGAGATAGTACATATAAGCTTGAGTTGCCGGAAACGTTATCTACAATTTTTGTTTGTATATTTAATTTGCTTTCTGCTGTTTGCAAATTTAAAAAGTATTATAGAATAAACAAGCCCGGAACTCCTTACATACTCAGCAACTCAAAAATACAATTTCATGACGGCCTTACATCAAGTTTAAAAACAGCCGTATCTGTTGTACATTTGTACTTTTCGATCTAAAATATATCTTATTCTAATGTAACATTATTTTAGTTTAGTATATACTTACACAAGTTAATAGTTTTCCAAAAAAAAATACAAAAACATTCAATTTCATCCCGCGCTCCTTTCAGGTTAGCTGGTGAAAAAATTCTTTAAAAATGACGGCGAAATCTCCCTTTTCCTCAAATTCGTAATAGCTACTTTTCTCCCTTAACTGGTTTTCCCTTTCTCGAACATTATTTAGAATAAGAGGAAAGGGAAGAGTGAAAAAATTCCCAAGGATTTTTATCCAGAATACGAGGAATGGGAGAGGGGAAAAAATGCGTGCGGAAATTTCATTTAGAATTGGGCTGATCGTGTATATACAAATTTCGAGTGCCCGGAAACTAGAGCAAGCTTTTTTGAGTTTTTAGTTTAATAATATTAACATTATATCATATAACATCAATTATTGAGCAATATTTAAGCTATTATAAACAGTATATCTTTTCGCGGTAGCCTTTATAGTGAGAAAATGAGTCGAAGTCAAAGCTGAAGAAAACGTTAAGCGTCCCAAAATTGGTGCGTTTACCCTAACACATGCTCTTTACTTTTCCACATTGCAATTTAAATATAATAGAATAATGGAACTGTGAGCTCAGTTAATCGTGCCATGACTATATCCATATGCATAATAGCCAAGTGACCCTATTCTTTCTAGCTTATACAACAGAAATAAATGCAAAGAAATAAGAATTGGTTGTTTTTCGTTTTGCGGTGAACTTTCTAATTTCGCCATGATTTATATACTTTGTTTTACTTACCAAGCATACCCATATTGTTTGGATTCCGCGTATTAGAAAGTTCATTTTGGACCACCAGCTTAAGGATTATTTTAAGAACATTGGGATGCTGCGTAATCATTTCTTTAATACAGAGCATGAAGAAATTTAGCGACGGCTTTGTTTTTAAGCGAATCTTTACAAGTATTGTTAGCACTTCATAATCTTTCAAATTAGTTTCTTTAATATTGAAGCATATGTAATACAATAATTGTTGTGCATATTTGACGAGCTTGCCGTTATGGATCCAAAGTTCCAGACGTGTTATGCAAAGGTATCGAACTTCACTAAGCCCAGCTGTTGAGCACAAAAATTTCAAAAAATTACGGGTATACCAGTCAGTTTGCTGGCGCTTGTTTAATTGATCCTTAATTGCGTCAATTACCATTTTTTCTATACCGTTTTCCATATCAGAAAATCGGTTGCGTACCAAAAATGGAGGATCCGAACCTATTGCAAACCCAACAGACTCTATCGTGTTGGAACTCCCATCCCCAGAATCATCTTCTAAGCATAACATCTCGCGGTGCTGTTGCCCTGCGGAGACTGCAAAAACTGAGTTCTCGGGCTGCAACGTATTTGTGGGTGGAATACTGGTATTAAAAACGAAACAAACATTTTTTATATATGGCATACATAAATCATTGTCAGACCAAGCACGCTCGTTTATAGCATCTTCTATATAAACTCTCATAAATTGTTCCGGCCAGTTGCTTTGATCATAATAAGCTTTTGTTAACAAGTTAGCAGCAACAGCGTGTGAATTTGGACTTTGTTTCACTTTACTGTTTACATCCCTGCGCAAAATATAAATAAGAGCAGAAGTAACAACATTCTGGTTAAATATAGTTGGTCGTAGTTTAGACAAGTATAGCAGGCCCAGATAAAGAACGTAGTCAATTTTCATACGGCTATATGGCTCCATAAGATGCTTCACGGACCCACAAACTACACGAAGCACATTTTCATCCATCTGATTGTAACTGTCTTTTATAACTGTTAGTAGGTCAGTCAACTCGCAATCGACGGCAAACTGATCCCAAGTGCAGTGATCGGTATTGCCAGTGGTATCTTCTGGGCGCATATATTTGGGCTTTTTACTCGAACTAGATATCGGGATGTTTGCTTCACGCTTTCGGTCAGAAATATTGCTTCCTTTAGGAACGGCCATTTTTTTCACATCTTCTTTACTACCTTTGGCTCCCAAAGGAAAAAATTCATTTCCCATCGGACCAGAAACTTTCTTCTGGCCTCTTCCACTATTAGAAGCTTTGGAACGATCCATTCTTGCAACAAGGGTAATAACTTTTTAGAAAATGCTTTGTAGTGATGTTCCGATACGACTTACTACGAGTATTAAGCGCAGAAAGCTGTTCAAGTACCGAGTTTTTTGTAGGCAATTGCCTTTTACAAGGGATGAAAAACTATCGACGGCACTGCCCATATATCGAATACACTGTCGAAGCTAACGAACTGTAACGAAATCGATTATTAATCCTGGGTTCGTTCACTATAAAGTCAAGTAAATACACGCACAAACACTAACAGCTAGTTTAATTTACTAGTACAGGGTGTTTTTTTTACAGGTTTGTTTTTCGAATAGAGATAAAACTGGCATTTTGTGGTCAAATCTGGCAACTCTAATGTCATTTATGTTCAGTTTGGTTTGCCATTTCATCATGAACAGGTTGACAAAAGAACAACGCTTGCAAATCGTGCAAATTTATTTCGAAAATAATGGTTCAGTTCGCGAAGTTTACCGTGAGCTCCGTCCATTTTATGGTCGACATAATCGTCCATCAGAGCAATTAATTCGGTTAACCATGGATCGTTTTCGCACTACGTTTACTCTATGTGATAATACGCATCCGCAGAGACGTCGAACAGTGCGCACCGAAGAAACAATTGCCGCTGTAGAGCAAAGTGTTGAAGAGGACCCGAATGAATCGATTCGCCACCGTGCACAGCAATTGGAGCTTTGTCCATCAACTTTATGGAAGATTTTGCGCAAAGATCTTGGCTTGCGACCTTACAAGATCCAGCTTGTGCAAGAATTAAAGCCGCGAGACAATGCAATGCGTCGTGATTTTGGTGTATGGGCCGAAAATGAGATTGATTTCGATGCTGATTTTCATCGCAAAATTTTGTTCAGTGATGAGGCTCATTTTTGGTTGAATGGCTACGTCAACAAGCAAAATTGCCGCATTTGGAGTGAAGAGAATCCACATGAGACCCTTGAAACGCCATTACATCCACAAAAACTGACTGTTTGGTGTGCTCTATGGGCTGGTGGAGTCATTGGGCCATACTTCTTCCGCAATAATGCTGGAGAGGCAGCTACCGTTAATGGAGACCGGTATAGAGCCATGATAACCGACTATTTTGTTCCCGAATTGGATGGCATGAATGTGGATGAGTTGTGGTTCCAACAAGACGGCGCTACATGCCACACAGCGCACGTCACAATCGATTTATTGAAGGAAACATTCGATGAGCGCATAATTTCGCGGAATGGACCTGTCAATTGGCCACCAAGGTCGTGTGATTTGACACCATTGGATTATTTTCTTTGAGGATATGTGAAGTCGTTCGTCTACACCAACAAACCAGAAACGTTAGGGGAATTGGAAGCCAACATTCGTGGCGTTATTGCCGACATACGGCCCCATATGCTCGAAAAAGTGGTTGAAAATTGGACCTGTAGAATTGGCTTTATTCGAGCCAGCCGCGGCGGCCACATGCCCGAAATCATATTTAAACATTAATGGCATAAAATTATCCTTCCAATAAAGCCAAATTGATGGACCTTAAAACGATTTTCTTGTGTTTTATTTCAATTCGAAGTTCTATACCCCTAAAAAAAACACCCTTTATAAACGCAATACAAATTCTCCAGTTTGGTAACTCCACAGTAATGGTTGGGTTTACGAGAATGCGCAACTCCTACAAAACAAATTTTAATACGCAAGGTAAAGGAGGTCGCACAGAAACCGCAATTCTCGGCGACTAATATTTTGCAATAATATTGCGTTTAAAAATGCGAATTTTTCCGAACAAAATGTGTAAATTCTACTCTATTTTTTTAACATTATACACGGAAAACTAATTTACATGACACAAAACAGCATTTCTCTACCTCCAGTACTGTTTATTTACCGAGTATTGCTCAAATAAACGATATAAACATTCACATTTTTTGTAATACAAAGCCCGACATGTTTTTTCACTTTGAAACGACAATGCAATTACAGCGAGTAGTAACTGCTGATGTCTACGAAGGAATAAACAACATCCACCAAACCATAGGACGATTCTCGTGGCACTTGATCTGTCAAGTGCATTTGATACGGTCAATCACGCCACTCTCCTCCGAGATCTGGATGAGACACCGCTCCCTGCCGGCCTTAAGAGGTGGACCGCTAATTACCTCAATGGTCGACAAGCAACAGTCAAATTTAGGAACAAGAAATCTAGACCACGAAGAATAAAACAAGGGGTGCCGCAAGGTGGTGTTCTCTCTCCCCTCTTGTTTAATTTCTATATTTCGAGACTTTCCCCCCCCCCCCCACCAGAGGGAGTCTCCATTGTTTCCTACGCTGAGGACTGCACGATAATGGCCTCGGGCAAGGGTCCCTCCATTGATGAACTCTGTATTAGAATCAACAGTTACCTCCATGACCTTTCCAGCTTCTTCACCGAGCGTAATCTGACCCTGTCTCCGACTAAATATACGGCGACCCTGTTTACTACATGGAATGCGCAGATGGGGCAAGAGTTAAATGTCCACGTAGATGGAGTACCTCTACCTACTGTCACCCACCCAAAAATGTTGGGTGTGACATTTGACAACGGCCTCACCTTCGCTGGTCATGCCACCGCAATAGCCTCAAAGGTACAGAGCCGCAATAAGATCCTCAAGTCACTGGCCGGCAGTACGTGGGGAAAAGACAAATAAACATTGGTTGCTACATATAAGGATATTGGCCGGCCGGTTATTGACTATGCTGCGCCTATATGGTCGCCCAACCTTTCTGACACCAACTGGAGGAAATTGCAAGTCTGCCAAAACACCGCCATCAGAACTGCTACGGGATGCCTGCTTATGTCATCTGAGTCTCACCTCCATCAAGAGGCAAAATTGCTCAATCTTCTAGAGCACGCGGAACTCTTGAGCAGACAGTTCCTTCTGAACTGTCACAAACCTAGTCATCCAAACCGACATCTTTTGGATGTAGCACCGCCCCCCAGAGACATAAGGAGACATCTCCGTAAGCATTACGATGAGATCCGGCATCATATCTCTTTGCCGTTTGATCTGCGGAACCATAGACGGGCTCCACACTGAGTCGGTAGACAGATCCCTCAGATCTCGGCCTGTGAATCCCGTTATTAATACTCAACCACCTGAATTGGCTGAAGAGGAGCGTGTACTTCCGAGGGAGACTAGAGTCATACTAGCACAACTTCGCTCTGGATATTGTAATAGGTTAAACTCTTACTTATCCAGACTGAACCCCAACATACCAAATACATGCCCTGCATGTGGTATGACCCCTCATGATACCATACATCTCTTTTCCTGTTCAGTTGAACCCACTCTTCTAACACGCACATCACTCTGGTCCAACCCTGTGGAAACTGCGCGTTTCCTCGGACTTCCGTTAGAAGAGCCTGATGACAATTCAGAGTGATCGAGCCCATTGGGCAGGGCGAAGCACTGTTAACAACAACAACAACAAGGAATAAACAAACCATTTTATAGCACTTTCACTGCAACATAGTTAGTTTATTCACAATTTTCTGATTGGTTTTTTAAAATTTTTCATTTTTCTACACGCACTTTATGATACGGGAAGACTTTTTTCGTTTATTTAGCACGAACAGTTTTATGCCGAAAACTGAATAACTTTTAGCGAGAACTAATTTGAACTAGTTCATATCATGATCAAATAATTGATATGGTCGTTTCACATGACATGGCGTCTTCTTCTTCCTCATCCACACCTTATGTCAAACTAACATATCTTTGTTTTTTGTTCCCTCTCACATGTGCATTTTGACATAAGAATTCACCGACGTCAAACGGTAATTTCAAGTTGTTGGCCGATTCCGGCGACCATATAGATTATTGGATCATGGTTCATATTCGTTCGTGTGTTTATCGAGTATGATAAAAAAGACGTTGCCAGACCTTCAAAAAGTAACTTGTTGTACAAGACCGAACTATCGCAACATTTTTATTTTATTTTATTACAACTTTAATGAATATTATGAAAATTATGCATGTATGTAAGTGATATCGCGATCGCGTGAATAACTATCATTGATAATACAGTAAGCAAATCTTTATTGCTAAGGGCCGCTTTCATAAAAGCCGGTGACTGCTAACCGGAATTTAATTGACGTATTTTGTATGGTTAACTGTCAAATTAATCGCCGATTAGGCTTAACCGGCCTTTATGAAAGTGACCCAAGTGTATGCGTTATCTTTTTTGTTTTGTGTTTAAGAAAAATAAAAGTGGTAATTAAAAAAAACAAATTAATTTTTAACAAAAAATCGCGCGATGTGTTATTAAAAATTTTCGGCTTGGGCGTGTTTCCAAAGAATTATTATTATTAATGTCTATCAAATCAAAACCATCTGCCAATAACCTACATTACTAATTTATTTAAAGTATATCAGAGCAGACATATCTACCAATAAGTTTTTCTAACATCAAACAAATGACTTCGCTCATTTTAAACGCCTATCAGAACCGTTTGTACCGTTAGGTAATTCAGTGAGAACATCAGTCATTTCCTTCCTTGAGACGACCATCCTCACTCTCCCATATTCGATGCAAACAACCGGTTTCCAGTTGTAAACTGTTCCACTGTGCCCAATATGACTTGGCAACAGGACTTTCTGCTCTCTTGCTGGTTGCTCGTTTCGCTTGATTCCTTGCATCACACGTGTAAGATCTATATCTTCGTGCTGACACTTCCTTAATTGATCCATGTCACATTCCTCCGTAGATGTTATAGTCATCAACCGGACATCTATAATATCTTCCTTGGTGTCAGCTTTGGAATAATGCTTGCATTTCAAGTTGCATGGTCGTCGTGACATTGCATCAGCATTGCAGTCGCTGTATCCACCGTGCCAGTTGACTGCAAGAGCCACTTCAACGCTGCATGGTCTGTGCTGACGTGGAATCGCTGCCCGTTGAGATACTTGGGGAAATGTTTAACGCACTATACCAATGCCTATATTTCTCTCCGTGTTACGCAATAGTTCCTTTCAGGCTTCCCAATTGTTCGGCTTAAGTATGCAACTACCTTCTCATGTTCATCTACAATCTGGGACAAAACACCGCCTATGGCATAACCACTCGCATCTGTATCCAGAATAAACGCTGAACCTGAGCTTGGATATGTTAACATGGGGGCACTGCACAGTCGCTTCTTCAAGGTTTGGAAAGCCACTCCATGCTCCCTCTTCCATTCAAAGCACGTATTTTTCCTGGTAATTCGGCACAAATCGGCGATAATATGTGCACAGCTCACGAAAACTTCGTAATTCGTGCAAATTTATCGGTCTTGGCCAATCCTTTACGGCTTCAATCTTTTCCTTAGTAGTGCAGATGCCCTCCGTCGTTACCTTGTTCCCCAAATAACTTACTTCCTTTTTTAACAAGGTACGCTTTTTGGGACTTAATTTCAAAGCAGTACTAGCTATCCGTTGGAAAACTTCCTCCAAATCCCTTAGGTGTTCCTCAAAGCTTTTTCTCAGTACGATAATGTCGTTCAGGGACACCAAACATGTTTTCGAAGGCAATCCTTTTAGTACCTTATCCATCAGTCTCACAAAAGTAGCTGGAGCATAGCATTGTCCGAAGGCAGTACTGTAAATAGCCAAAGCCCTTCTCCAACGCTGAAGGCTGTCTCTTCTTAATCTGCATCCTTTACCTCCACTTGCCAGTAGCCGCTTTTCTAGTCCAGTATGAAAAACCATTTCGTACCAGAAAGCGGGTCCAGAGTATCGTCCATTCTTGGCAACGGATAACTGTCCTTCTTCGTTACGTCGTTCAATTTCCGATAGTCCATAATCCACACAGAACCTCATCCTTCCGTCCTTATCTTTCACTAGTACTACCGGTGAGCTCCATGGACTAGGTGATGGTTCGATCACGCCGCTGTCACCCATTTCCTGTATAATTTTTATTTTCACTTGGCGTTTGGCCAATGGAATACTACGAGGAGCTTGGCGGAATTGGCCTTGCATCACCAGTATCAATTCGATGCTTAACAACTCTGCTCCGACCTGGTTTGGAACCATTCTTGTCAAATATGCTCGATTACTTTGTTAGAAGTTTCTTTGCCTTATTCTTATGGCCTTTTTCGAGCCCTTCCGTCCACGCCATGATATCATCTGTACGACCAATTTTACTGGTAGAAACATTTTCCTGGAGCTGTTCACAATTGATCTGCCTCGGCCTGTTGGGCATTGTCCCAATATAGCTCCTTTGGAAAGTTTGATTTGTGATTTGAACTAATTAAGTAATCTTACAGGTATACGTATATCTTATTTTGTCATAGCCAGGGTTTTTCAACTAGTATGTTCGTCTATGATTTTTTTGCTGCCTCGACAACCCACAACTTGTTTGTCCCACAATCTCCAACAATCTTTGCCCATATAACTGCTCCACGAGTACTCGTTTACTGACATACTTCTTTTCGTAACCAAAGTTGAGCGACACATCCATATTCTTATAGTTCATAATCTAGTTTTCATGTCAGTCTTGATGCCTTGCTCGCTAAGAAATCCACACCAATTATGATTTCATCAACAATGTCTGCCACTATGCATTTGTGATGTACGTTCCCAATTAAAATTTCATTTTTACATCGCATAGGAATTTGGTGTCCTCACCAGTCGCCGTACACAACGGAATGAGATGCGCCCGTATCTACGGCCAGTAAATCCTCGGCCACCTGTTTAGCTGGAGTTTGTAGAGCTGGTGCTGCAACAACACGCAATATGACCAAATTTTCCACACTTAAAGCATTTGATGACACCATAATTTTTCTGTTGCTTTCCACTCCATGCTTCCAGAATTGTGTCTACCCAGTCTGGCCGTTCTACTTCCATGCGGTGAGCTTTGTACGCCGTCCTAGTTAATAGCGAGGCTGTTTACTGCCTCAGATACCGTTTCAACGAATGTCCTATTGAGGTTTGCATATGTGGCCCTTTGTCTCCACATCACATATTCCAATTATACAAGTTTGGATCTTTATCCTCTCCATGTACTCTACAGGTGCGTCTGCATTTGCTAGATGGGCCAACCTCTCGATGTCCGATGCAAAGTCTCATTAGGTTTCTTGAAGCGATTCTGTAGTTCTATTTGGTTTATCTGTTTTCGATGTTCGCTACCATAGCGTCTCTGAACTGCACTCACCAATGTCTCATAATTGTTTCGTTCGCCTTCAGCAATAGTCTGTAAGATTTCGGCTGCAGGTCCCTTCAATGCCATGAATAATGCAGCAACTCTGTCTTCCATTCCCCAATTGTTCACAGCTGCCATCTTCTCAAACTGTAGATTAAATACCTGACAAGGAACAGAACCATCAAAAGATGGGGTTTTTACCTTGGGAACACTCGATGAAGCAGTTGGACGATTCAATTGCAATTCCTGGATACCACCTCTTAAAGCTTCCACCTCAGCTTCAATTTTATCTTGAAGTTGTGCAATTTTCGCATCTTGAACTTCTAGTTTTGACACAACCCTCTCTCCTGTGCATCCAACTGCTAAGACATTTGTGCCACCTGCATGGATACGAGGTGTGTTCAAAAAGTATCGCGAATTTTGTGTTTTTTCAAAAATTATTTATTTATTCATGAATATCTATTTTGTCCCCTTGAAAGTAATCCCCATGAGATATTATACACTTGTGCCAACGGTTTTTCCAATCTTTGAAGCACTTCAAAAAATCATTTTTTTGTATCTTGTTCAGCTCCTCCTTCGATGCCGTCTTTATCTCGTCAAGAGAAGCGTAACGTCGTCCTTTCATGGGCCTCTTCAGTTTAGGGAACAAGAAAAAGTCACAGGGGGCCAGATCTGGGGAATACGGTGGCTGCGGCATCATTAGTGTGTTGTTTTTGGCCAAAAAGCCGCGCACAAGCAACGATGCGTGAGCAGGGGCGTTATCGTGGTGCAAAAGCCAATTTTTGTTCTTCCACAAATCCGGGCGTTTCTGGCGGATTGCTTCGCGCAAACTGCGCATAACTTGCAGGTAATATTCCTTATTGACCGTTCTTCCCTGTGGCAAGAACTCATGATGCACCACGCCCCTGCAATCGAAGAAAACTGTCAGCAAAACTTTCACATTCGACCGAACTTGGCGCGCTTTTTTCGGTCTTGGTTCGTGTGGCAGCTTCCATTGAGATGATTGAGCTTTGGTTTCCACGTCATAACCATAAACCCACGATTCGTCACCAGTTATGACCCTCTGGAGCAAATGTGGGTCGTCGCGGACAGAGTTTAACATCTCATTAGCAATGTTCATGCGATGCTGTTTTTGGTCACAATTGAGCAATTTTGGTAAAAAAATAGGTAAAAATCGAAGACGATCCAAAACACGTGCAAGCAAAGCAGCTGTCAACAATTAACTAAACATTCAAAATGGCCGAGCTTGTCGGCATAAGTGAGAGACATGAGTACCAACATAACGCCACAAAAATTTCGAAATTCGAATATACGTAACCAGCGAAAATTCAAAATTCGCTATACTTTTTGAACACACCTCGTATACGCTCTCATGTGCTTCCAATCTTGAAGACATTCGCGTCTCCTGTTCTTCCAGCCGAGAAGTAAAACGTGTCTCTTGTTCTTCCAGTAGAGTTGAAATGTGTGTTTTCTGTTCTTCTAGTTGAACTGAAATATGATACCATGTGTGTCTTCTGTTCTTCCAGCTCAGATGTTATGCAAGTTTTCTGTTCTTCTAGCTGAGATGTTGTGACTTTAAAGTGATTTGCTTCTACTCATAGGCACGTATTAGATACATGTTCATTACCAGAGCTCGGAATTTTATGCAAGTTCATATTTTTGTTTGACATCATAGAGTCCCCGAACTAAGTTTTATACTGGGTATGTAAAGAGAGGATTTATTTCATGGCTATTATGTTTTACATACGTATTGGCACATTTTTTGAATATTCTCATATTTTATACATATTTTCATAAAATTTGATAATATTTTGCATATATTTCTTATATTTTTGGCATTGGCATTTGTTGAATATTTCGTGAATATTTGCATAATTGCAATCCCTTCATTTAAAACTACATTCTTCGGCCTTCGGGCTTGGCTATTTTGTCGAAGAATCCTATATAATATGTGCACTAGGTAGTAGCCTTGGTATTAAAAACTAAAGTTTGGCTTTCTCCGTCTTGATAGTAAATTGTGATTCTGAATATTTGATAGAAAAATTTGAGGGATTAAAGAAATAACCAACTATTTAATTCACTACACATGTAATCAATATCGTTGCTGTCCATTAAACACAAAAATGAGGATATATTGTGTCGAATTTCAGACGGATCCGCAAAAATATATTTTCTCGTATGTAATTTCTTGGACTCGTCTCGAGTTCGAGGCATATTCGCGAAAGTAGATTTTTTCAAATAAAATTTTTCGTCCCCATGTCGAACTCTAGCCAAGCTCGAGAAAGTCGTCTTTCGTGTGCTTATTTCGGTCTAAATTGTCGAATTGCTAAGGAACTAAAGCTAAAAAATTGCTCTAATTGCTAGAGATAAATTACTAGCCTGGGAATTCAGATTCGTCAGAATTCGTTATGCTAATGGGTGAGTACCAAAACGAGTAGTTGTATTGTAAAAGATCCCGAAAGTATTCAGGGGGAAGCGTAAACGACTGGAAACGAGCAGAGGTCAAGCATCCCTACAGCGAAAATTCAGCAACAGTTTGGACCTCCCAATGTGAGATGGGTCGTCCATAATTCTGATGGCATTCTTCGCCGTACCTCAATGGAAACGTGTGGTTAGCCAATTATCAGCATGAGTTCTACAAAAGGAAAAGTAGCATGCCTTGGCGAGCACGTGGGATTAGGAGGAAACACAGCTTATACACATCCACGTCGTTGGCACTACTGTCCTACATCCATCACCTAATGCAACACACAACCGCAAATGTCACCAAAGCTCAAAGACGTAACACAATCGTAGGTAGTTATTCTTGGGAAATATACAAGTTAATACATTCAGCCGCTGCCCGGTCAAACCATTCCCCCGTTCGATCAACACACGAGCCGCAACGTCAGCACATTTGCCCACCATTGATCGTTGCACGAGCCGCAACGTTAGCACATTTGCATTTCACAATGAAACGCAATACCTGTAATTTGGTAATGTGGGAAAGCAACCGTGACTTATTCCCACTTGTAGCTTATGCACAATTGCGTAAGGGTTGCGCCGCTGCCGCCGACACTGAGGTTTCTTGGGCTAACAGCCAAGAACGTTTGGGCAGTTGCTGTTGGGGCTCACCAATAATCGGTAGTTTAGTTGTTAGCTTAGTCTACTTGTTAATAAGGAATAAACTTGTGAACTTTAAACTTGTGTTTTCTTTAAGGGCGAGTTGGCTCTAGTGTATTTTTTTAATCCAAAGGATTTTGGATTTGTTAAGTGGCGCCCGAGCTGGGACCACTAGTGAAAGTGAAGAAAAAAAACAAAATAAAGCTTATAACACAAAAGAGTGTATAAAGCAATAAAGTGAAAAACAAATTGAAAGCCATTAAGTGATACCCATTCAGGTTTTTGACGGAAGCCCTGTACACTACGTGTCCTGGGTGCATTTCGTGGAAAGAATTCTGTCGGATTTTGAGGTAGTGAAAGGGAAACCCCTTTACCGCGCCATACTGCAGCATATTCGACAAAAAGTGCGTGGTGCGGCAGATTCTGTGTTATGGTTTACTTTCAAGTCATTTTTATTTGGTTCAATCGGTCAGTAGGTTGATTCTGTAACTATTTTAACGCCAGGTGTTAGCGTTAACTTCGCCTAACACCATTTTTAACGCTTTGTCCTATTCGCTAACTTTTAACCACACGAAAAGAGTTAGCTAACACTCGTTAGCGTTAGCTAACAGTTTTCGTGTGTTAGCTGTCGCGAATTATTTTCGAGTTGTTAACAATCGCGTTAATATATTTACAAGTGTTTTAGCGTTTGGAAAAAGTAAAAAAATTAGTTTTGAGTTTTTTGCATGTACTTTAGTGCAAAATACGGCGAAAAGAGAAGTATTGCCATATTTTATCACCATCAAGAGTCAGCTGTTTAGCGGCGTTAAACGAGAGTTACAGATTCGCATTTTCGTTAAGAACAAACACCAAAATTTGGCGATAAGCTAAACGCTCGGCGCGTGGTTAAAAGTTACAGAATCGGGCTACAGGACTCACTGCGGTTGGCTAGGTGACAGTTTTGATTCACCTTCCAGTTTGACAATTAGCTACGGGAAGTGCGTGATTTTTGCCGAAGTGGCATTACCAAATATCTCCATGGAGTGGAAAAGCACCAATAACGGAACTTTTAATTTCCAGACAAACAAGTGTTTGGTGTGTTCCTGGTGTCCCAGAGTTAAATTTCGGGTAACCAATAAGTGCCAAGTAAAGAGAAATGGGCAATTGGCATCCAAAAGGGGTTTTCCTTTGTATGATTGAATTTAAAGTATTGGTAATTCTATACGACAGCACGTAACTGCTAATATACGTCCAAAAATCTTGGGAAAGGTATCAAACGACGCGTTTTGATCTCTGTATCAATAATCCGAAAGCGGAAATTAAATAATTGCTTTCAGTGAAAAGTTATTAGCAAAAAACCCAAAAATGGCCTAGGTCCGATCCCAAATAGGGGGCTTGATCCAAGGTATTTATGTGCACAACACCTTTCTGCGTGGCGGCCTTCGGGCGCGCTTCAAAAAAATAACCCTTAGCCGGTCCAACACCGGCTACGCGGTCCACAGTATTTCTGCCCAGAACACACTTTTTGTACTTTCGGTACACCCTAATCTGTGATTACAACAACCACATGAAAATGACAGAAAATTTTCAACTTTGATTGCAAATATCTCTGAACAGACATAAAATATCGAACTTCCGCTTTCGTCTTATTGATACGGAGGTTAAAACCCGTCGTTTGATACATTTCCCGAGATTTTTGGACGTATATTAGCAGTTACGCGCTGTCGTATAGAATTACCAAAGTATTTAAGCTGGTAAAAGTCCACGAGTACAAAGTATGTACTTAATAAACGTGCCATAAAATTCAATGCATTTTTTTTAATGCAATATCTCGAAAACCAAAAACCAACAAATTGCCAAAACCACCAAAGTGAAAGATACGCCCCCAAAATGCCATATTGACTAGCATGGGAGACACATGGAATCCTGTCCTGATCTCTGACTTTAACTCGGCGGACATCACAGTTTCAACCAAACGCGAGTAAAATAAAGTATATTGCCAGAATACATTTTAACAGCAATGGCCATCCATTATTGGGCAAATTGGACTTAAATAAGCTTAAGGTGGCAGTATCTTGTTACCATGTGCAATATAAACGAAGCTTGTAGATCGAAATATTATTGTCAACTGCGAGACAGAATGAGAAGTTCTCTGTGTCTTCTATCCCAAACCCAATAACGTGGGGTCCCGCGGGCCGCCATGGGAACGCACCAAACGCAGGGTCTAGAACCTTCCTAATTTTGCGGGCCAACGGAAGCGTGCCTTCAGGGTTCGGACTTGATCAAAATTGCAGTAATTTTAATACCTACTGCACTTTACCCAAATCTACTACGCTTTATGCTCCCTTAGAATAGTGCCATAATCTGATTTATTGTGCTAAGTGATGCTTTTTCTTAACTATAAACTCTACTATGAAGTCAAAATTAGACAAAATTAAAAAGAATTGAACATTAGTGTGCAAACGGTAATTCTATGCGGCCGTAAGTGGCTGCTGATATGCGCCCGGGAATGTCGGGGGAGGGTGTCGAGCGACGCGTTTTGATCTCTGTGTCGGTGATCCGAGGGGGGGAAATTAAATAGTTTGTCTCAGTGAAGACTTATTGTGACGGACTTTCCAAATTGCCGGGGTATGCTCAGTCCGTCCAGGGTTCCTACAAATAGAGTTCCCTATGGTGTTTCTCCAAATGATAAAACCCTGTTAGTTATTTTAATTTTGATATTTTCCTTTAATTAATTTTTTCAAATATCATCTACAATCTTAAATTTATCTCTAACTACGCTAAAGGTGGCGGAGGTGAAAGCCACCACTTACTATAACTTAAGTTGCTCCTGGCTAAATTAAAGGCGGCAGAGGTGAAAACCAATACTTAGCCCTACGTTCGGCGGAGGTGAAAACCACCACTTACTATAACTTAAGTTGCTCCTGGCTAAATTAAAGGCGGCAGAGGTGAAAACCAATACTTAGCCCTACCGTCCACTGAGGTGAAAACCCCTGCAGAATATAAAAATAGTACTGGTGAGATGAAAACTCCCAGGTGTACGTTCATCGGAGGTGAAAACCACCGACTACTATGCCTAGCTAGTAGCTAACTACTAAATTTTTCTAAGGAATTCATCGCCCTTTTATACTAATTTGCACGCAGGCAAACTGTTACTTAACAACAATAAATACTCATATACTTATAGTACATAATCTTAGAAATTAACCTTTTCCTTATTATTATCCTATTTTCCATATAAATTCTAACGTATATTTCATATGCCGGCTCCTCGTATCGTAGCGAACATTTGTACACACGCCTGTTCTTTTTATTCCCTCATATGCCAGTTTCTTGCATTGCACCGAACATATGTACACACGCCTGTACGCTTTCCTTACGTCAGATGCCAGCTTCTTGCATTGCAGCGAACATATGTACACACGCCTGTACTTTTTCTTCCCTCATATGCCAGTTTCTTGCATTGCACCGAACATATGTACACACGCCTGTACGCTTTCCTTACTTCATATGCCAGCTTCTTGCATTGCAGCGAACATATGTACACACGCCTGTACGCTTTCCTTATTTCATATGCCAGCTTCTTGCATTGCAGCGAACATACATGCCTGTACGCTTGCGTTGGTCACTTCCAGTGTTTCTCGTGTGTAGATTTGTATTGCTCTGCATTGTTGTGCGCTTAAATGTTCGCATTTTCTAGTACTTAGTGTTTGCCGTCTCCTTTGCATAGGCAGGTTTCTAACCTCTTAGCGTCGCTGCCAAATCTAGTGTATGGTAAAGCTCATATGTATATATGTATATTACAGTGCTCCTATTTGTAAGAAATTGATATTCGATGGTATGTTCTTTTAAAAATAGGTGAAATATATATAATCGTATATATATTAGCTAAGTGGGTTTTCGTGCAAAAATGCGTATGTGGTTCATTTATAGAACGGCTTATGTGCAAAAATATAAAAATTCAGTATATTTCTTAAAAAAATAGTGTATAACTCAAATTAATTTCATTCATAAAGATATCTATATATATGTGTTGTGAGGGCTCCACAAGCCTCCGGGTTGGGGTCCTCACACCCTTCCCTCACCTGCCGCAACAAGACTTACAGTCACTAAGCCCGTTCGGGTGATTCGAACGCGGGCAGTAGGGTGTCTCTAAATCCCCTTAGAATGTTTAATTACGTGATAAATTTTTCTGATTTGTTATTTCATTTGAATATTGTATGAGAACTGTTTAGGTTTGTTTCATATTACCACCGTGATCTGGATTAGTCGCCAAAATACTTGTGCTTAGGAAGGTGTTTGATAAGCTATTGCCTTGCGCCCAGTAAAACTATTTTCTGTACTCCTTGTCTGTGTGGGATGGTTATCATCCATGCCAATAGGTATTTCCGGGTTTTCCTCTCTCGTTGTAAAACTAAAAGTGACGAAATAATCGATTATATTATTACTATGCTTATTGGCCATATTGTTGGCGTAATCCGCTGCCATCTGCATTCCGATTTCCATTGTTGATGCTTGACCCCGTATCTCTTCTACTAAAACTTCGACCCTCGGACTTTTATTAGCTGAATTTGTTATCGATAGAGACCCATATCTCTCTACTGGGGCATGTTCGGTATTGCGTTCTGGATCTGCCTTTCGTACTACTTTGTGATGCCGATTGTTGCTGTGTTTTCTGCGACGAACTCGGTCTTTCCGACTCTGTAACTTGCCCGTTCGGCGTGCCTGCAGACGCGTTTGCTTTGTTACGCCCGCTTGATCTACGTCACCGTGCCTCCTGTTGACGTTTCTCGTTCTCTGGTCTGTCGTCCTTCATTATGTCGGCCTCGTGGTATGCCTTTAATTCGCTTACGTGTGCTCTCCTCCTCTTGCCCTTGTGCACTTTGTCCAGTTATACGATCACCGGTGACACGAAGTTTATCACTCGGTGTCTACTGCTTTGGACAATTGATGCTCTTTCACCAATACTAAGTCGCCTATGGCCGGTTGCCATTGTCTTCTACGTAAGTTGTGATACCTTGCTTGCTCTGTGGACGCGCTTTGCTGCCTACGTCGTACCATGCTGTACACTTCCTTCATCCGTGTTCCCTTCTCGCTCAGAATAACTCTTTCCTCTCCCGTTCCAAATGTATGTGCGTCGTAAAAAGCGCCTGGTATTCTTGGTTCTCTACCTTGTATCACGTATGCTGGGCTATAACCAGTTGATTCGCACACACTCGTATTTAATGCTAACGTTATCCCTGGTATGAACTCGTCCCAATTCCTCTGATCTTTGCCGCTAAACTGTCCTATTAATCGTTTAATATTACGATTCGTTCTCTCTGTCGGGTTCTCCTGTGGTGTATACTGTGGTCCGCCATCTGTTATTAATACCTTTGGTTATCCAAAACTCGCCAAAATTCGGTCTCTTAACCCTCGCATTAAACTCTCCGTCGTTGCCTTTCGTATTGCCACAACTTCTACCCACTTTGAAAATCTATCCACGAATACTAAAGCCATCGTGTTGCCATGCTTGGAACGCGGAAGTGGTCCTACGAAATCCGCGCATACTGATGCTCAAGGTTCCTCCGGGATTCAAGTCAGCATCTTACCGGCCGCTTGTTGTTGGCTGGGTTTATAAATCTGACATGCATGACACTGCTGCACATACTTCCTCACGTCTCTGAACATACCTGGCCAGTAGTAACGTGTCATCGCTCGTGCAATCGTCTTTCGTATTCCCATATGTCCAGCGCTTGGTGTGTCGTGAATCTCGCTTAGCACTCTTCGGCGTTGTGGTGTCGGTACGCACAACTTCCATGGAATGGAATCTTCACCATCCATCTGACTTACAATTCGCCTGTATAACTTCCCGTCTTGGATAACGTAGTCCGGAAACTTCTCTGGTGCCTTCACTACTTCTGCTATTTTGGATTCGTGCCAATTACAGCTGCTTTCGTTGGACTGCGTGGTCATCGTTCCAAATTTTTCCTCTAATGGTTGCCGTGATAGTGCGTCCGCTACGACGTTCAACTTCCCCTTCCTGTACTGGACGTCAAATGAATATTGCTGTAGCTCGAGCGCCCATCTAGCAATACGACCTGACGGACTGTCGATTGCGTTCAGCCACTTCAATGCCAAGTGGTCTGTGACCACCGTGAAATTGTATCCTTCTAGGTACGGCCGCATTTTCCGTATCGCCAAACTATGGCCAAACATTCCTTCTCTGTCGGTGAGTAATTGGCTTCTGCTTTGTTCAATCTCCGGCTCGCATATGCTATCAACCGCTCTTCCTTGTCCACTCCTTGTGTGAGTACAGCTCCGAGGCCAAAGTCACTCGCGTCCGTTTGCAATCTAAACCTCTTCGTGAAATCCGGGCAAGCTAATACCGGTGCTTGTATAAGCGCACTCTTCAACGATTCGAACGCTGTCTGCTGTTTCTCGGACCATTTCCATTTGTTTCCCTTCCTTAACATCGACGTCAATGGATTTGTCACTTTTGAAAAATCAGGAACGAACCTCCTATACCATGACACTATTCCTAGAAACCTTCGTAACTCTCGTATATTGCCTGGTGGTGTGAGCTCTTTTATCGCCGCTACTTTGTCTGGATCGGTGTATATGCCCTCTTCGCTGACGACGTGGCCTAAGTATTTCAAACTTTTCTTAAATAACTCGCACTTCTCGGGATTAATCTGAAGGTTCGCTCGCCTCAGCGGCTGAAAAACTTCTGTGAGGTGCCTTATGTGGTCTTCCAATGTGCTACTTGTTATTATAATATCGTTTAGGTACGCGAACGCATGTTTTTCTAATTCGGGACCTATGACACGATCGAGTGCCCTCTGAAACGTTGCTGGAGCGGAATGTAGTCCGAATGGCATTACTTTCCACTGATAAAGTCCTCGTCCAGGTATCGTAAATGCGGTATACTGCTTACTGCCTTCCTCCATAGGGACCTGCCAATAGCCGTTCTTTAAATCCAAGCTGCTGATAAACCGAGCACTTCTAAGCCTGTCTAAGATATGTTGTGTGCGTGGCAACGGATATGCGTCTGGTACTGACCGGGCGTTGAGCTGCCGATGATCGACGCAAAGTCTCCATTTGCCGTTCTTCTTCTTCGCTAAAACTATAGGTGCGCTGTGAGGGCTGTGCGATGGTTCAATGCAACCCTTCGCTATAAGCTCATCAATTTCCTTGTTAATTATCTCCTGCATCTTCGGGTTTTTGGGAAAGTATCGCTATCTTATGCTCGGTTACATTAGATACTCCCGACATTTCTTCAAAAATCGTTAATACATGGTTAAGAAATTCACTCACCGCAACATCTGCGGTACTTTGCGGTTCTGTAGTGGGTTCGGGCCTTGCGTTTTTCTTGATATCTTTATGCTCTTCTACTATTGTTGTACATCTTGCCATGTCCTGCTTCTGATCCTCTGCTCGTAATACTATTGCTTGTTTACCGCACTTCAACTCCATGTTTGCCTTTGCCAGGTAGTGTGTTCCAATAACCACTTTATCTAGTAACCCTGGTAATACCAATAGCTCGCTCCGGTGTACTTGATCGCCCAACTTTACCTCTGCGTCTATAGCTTCCCCCACGTCCTTCGCTCTACCATCGCCCATCACCACTCGAGTATCTACTTTTTTGATCTTGCTTGCATTTAAGCTTGTTGCCATCGACTCGCTCACAAAACTCCTCGTTGCTCCGGTGTCCACTGATGCCATCCCGTCTTTGCCGTTTACTGTAACGGCTGCCAAGATTCGACCTTGCGTTTGCTTAAAGGTATTTATTGAGTACGAGGTTGAACCTCTTGAGACCCCACCCCTCGCTGCCAATGGGACCTCTGGTCCTTTCCCTGCTGTCTGCGACAGCAGTCGCGTGCCTGAACACCTCTTCTACCACACGTCCAGCAGAAGTCGCGTCGAGAGTTACGGCACCCATAAGCGAAGTGTCCGTTCTCTCCGCACCGCCTGCATGCAGTCTTTGGATCTACTTGCCCTTGCTCTGTATGTGCTTGTACGTTTATTACTGGTTGTGCACTTCTTACTGTATGTCGATCGTTATTCTCTTCCGTATGTAAATAATGGTACCGTTCCTCCTGTCGTCTAGGAACAAACGGTCTTGCGGCTGGTCTGAGTGGTTCTCTCTCCAGTGTGGTTCTCTCTCCAGTGCGATATTCTCGTAGTCTTCGACCAGGTTTAACAACTCTTCCAGATTGCTGAATTCACTTCGCTTGACGTAAAGTTGGTACTCTCTCCTCGAGTTCCGGTATATGCGGTTCAGCTTTTGCTCGATGATGTAATCGGAGTGCCGCATAAGCCCCCGTAACGTAAGTACGTAGTCCTTAAATTTTTCTCCTGTGCGTTGGACTCGCTGCCTGATTTCGTCGTCTAAGCGTTCGAAATATCTTGAACTCAAAAATAATTTCAAGAAATTCTTCTTAAAGGTTTCCCATTCCTGCCAGTGTCGGTTATTATTGCGGAACCGTGGAATAGAGTTGCGGTTCATCGCATAGCTGTCGGCGAGTTCTTCTACCCGCTCTATAAATCCAAGCGGGTCCTTCTCACCGTCGTACCTCAAACCCCACTTGCGTATCCGGTCCATGGTGTTAGCAAACGATTCCGGATGGTTAAATGTATATGCTGGTGCTTCGTTGTGCCGGTCACTGCATAAGTTTACATCGGATGCCCCGATGCGGCCTGGTAGTGGTTGTTCGCCGCCATCTTTGGGTGTTGGTGGATTGACCGTTATCGTTGGCCGAGCGTGACGAAGAGCTAACTCGGTAAAACGTTCCTCTAATTTTTCATCGGCACCGTGCGTCTGGATATATCCTGATAATCGTTTCCTTAATTCTTCCACCGTTCCCGCGCCTTCCAAGACAAATTCCTCATTATATGCCACTAGATCCTCGCGATTGAAGTAGTACACCCATGTTACCCTTACCATGATGCTTTGGTTTAACTTCCTTCCTTGCTGACTCTAATTCTTGGCTTTGTGTGTATCCTCTTTATTTATTTTTTTTTTATTACTTTTTTTTGTTGTAGTTTCCTCGTTTTACCTCGTTGCTTGCTTTCTCATAGTATAATTCCTCAAACTCCGTAAACTTGACTTAAAGAAGACCCTGCTCGGGCGCCATTTGTGACGGACTTTCCAAATTGCCGGGGTATGCTCAGTCCGTCCAGAGTTCCTACAAATAGAGTTCCCTATGGTGTTTCTCCAAATGATAAAACCCTGTTAGTTATATTAATTTTGATATTTTCCTTTAATTAATTTTTTCAAATATCATCTACGATCTTAAATTTATCTCTAACTACGCTAAGGGTGGTGGAGGTGAAAACCCCTACTCAGCCCTACGTTCGGCGGAGGTGAAAACCACCACTTACTATAACTTAAGTTGCTCCTGGCTTAATTAAAGGCGGCAGAGGTGAAAACCAATACTTAGCCCTACGTTCGGCGGAGGTGAAAACCACCACTTACTATAACTTAAGTTGCTCCTGGCTAAATTAAAGGCGGCAGAGGTGAAAACCAATACTTAGCCCTACCGTCCATAGAGGTGAAAACCCCTGCAGAATATAAAAATAGTACTCGTGAGATAAAAACTCGCAGGTGTACGTTCATCGGAGGTGAAAACCACCGACTACTATGCCTAGCTAGTAGCTAACTACTAAATTTTTCTAAGGAATTCATCGCCCTTTTATACTAATTTGCACGCAGGCAAACTGTTACTTAACAGCAATAAATACTCATATACTTATAGTACATAATCTTATAAGTTAACCTTTTCCTTATTATTATCCTATTTTCCTTCTAAATTCTACCGTATATTTCATATGCCGGCTCCTCGTATCGTAACGAACATTTGTACACACGTCTGTACTTTTTCTTCCCTCATATGCCAGTTTCTTGCATTGCACCGAACATATGTACACACGCCTGTACGCTTTCCTTCTTTCATATGCCAGCTTCTTGCATTGCAGCGAACATATGTACACACGCCTGTACGCTTGCGTTCGTCACTTCCAGTGTTTCTCGTATGTAGATTTGTATTGCTCTGCATTGTTGTGCGCTTAAATGTTCGCATTTTCTAATACTTATTGTTTGCCGTCTCCTTTGCATAGGCAGGTTTCTAACCTCTTAGCGTCGCTGCCAAATCTAGTGTATGGTAAAGCTCATATGTATATATGTATATTACAGTGCTCCTATTTGTAAGAAATTGCTATTCGATGGTATGTTCTTTTAAAAATAGGTGAACTATATATAATCGTATATATATTAGCTAAGTGGGTTTTCGTGCAAAAATGCGTATGTGGTTCATTTATAGAACGGCTTATGTGCAAAAATATAAAAATTCAGTATATTTCTTAAAAAAATAGTGTATAACTCAAATTAATTTCATTCATAAAGATATCTATATATATGTGTTGTGAGGGCTCCACAAGCCTCCGGGTTGAGGTCCTCACATTATTAAGCAAAAAACCCAAAAATGGCCCAGGTCCGAGCCCAAATAAGGGGCTTGATCTAAGGTATTTTTGTGCAGAACACCTTTCTGCGTAGGCGGCCCGCGCTTCAAAAAAAAAATAACCCTTAGCCGGTCCAACACCGGCCACGCGGTCCCCAATATTTCTGCGCAGAACACATTTCTGCACTTTTCGGTACACTCTAATCTGGCATTACAACAACCACATGAAAATGGCAGAAAAATTTCAACTTTAATTGCAAATATCTCTGGACAGACATAAGATATCGGGCTTCCGCTTTCGGATTATTGATACGGAGGTTGAAGCCCGTCGTTTGATGCGATAATTTTGGACGTATGTTAGCTGTTGCGTGCGGTCGTGTGGAATTGCCGTGCAAACTAAATATAAAGAAAGGCTTAAAGCAAAAAGTGAAGCAAAAGTTTAACAAAACGAAATTAAAGACCAACATGAACGAGCAAGTAAATTGATGCAGCAGTGGGCGATAACACAAGGTACATAGCTAAGTAGAAGGGTAAGTTTTCTCCTTGTAGTTTTCATTTCATTTGATAGGGAACAACAATTCCACAAATATTTAGGCAATTCTAAAGCCTATGTTTATCAAGTGTGCTAATTTTCTTTCAAAGTTTATTTGAAATTTTCTATCAACAAGTGACAAATTTTCACGTAAATTCAACTCGATATACTCGTATATGAATATGACTATCCATGAACAATCAATCATTGGTCAGTTGTGGTTTGAGAACTTTTTAAACATTTCTTCGTCATATTTGACATCATTGGTAGGTCGTATTTAATTTTTTTTTGTAATGATATTTGAATGCTCTTAGCAGTAGTTTTGGTTTACTTTTAATTGATTGATTGATTTTTGAGACATAATTGATAATATTTTTTGTGGATACTTTATATTTAGTTTTCTGATCATATTTGATCAAATTTTTTAGCTAAAATGAGTTCACTTTTATGATAACATTTTAAATCGATTCCGACTCGTTGTTGTAACATTTTTATTGTAATCATATTTGGTATAGTTTTGTGGAAAAAAAAAATGTAAGAATTTTATGATTAATTCTTAGACCATTTTCTACTACTATTTTGAGCCAAGTTAAATTAGAATACGATGACAGCAGATGTAAATTTCGATTAGAAATTTATTTAAAAGGAATTACTCTTAGGCCCGGTTTTTCAGTCCTTGGTTAAGCTCAGTTTAAACTAAGTTTGCTTAAACTCGGCATAAATTTAAACTCCAGTTAAACTGCAGAGCGGTTTTTCAGTGTGAGTTTAAGGCCGCTTTTAATATTTGCTTTTTATACGGCAACATTGGTTTTTTCTTTATCTAGATACGGCAACAGATAATATTTGTATACATATTCAACGCCATTGCTTCTCCTCAGTATTGTAATAGTTAGCATTTCGCCAATTTCTGCATCACTATATTCACTTTCGTCAGATGATATATCCAGTATTTAATTAAATATAAAAATATCGTCCTTTCTTAATTGCGTTCAGCTTATTGTTTCACAACCAAAAGCATCAAATATGCAAAACAGCTGACAGGTTAACTAGAGTTTAACCCTGCCGAATTGACCGCTTAAACTACGTTTAAACTTCGTTTAAAGTTGACTGAAAACTGCGTAACAAGTTTAAGCTTAGTTTAACTGACAAATTGAGTTAAACTTGTACTGAAAAACCGGGCCTTAATTGTATATAAATACTTTTCATTAGTATTGCTATAGATTTTCGTATTAATGCATGTACATTCATATGTATCCATATGTGATTATATATGATCAGTGGAAGTCTTGGTCGTACAATATCGTGCATATTCTTTTGATTTTTTTTTGGAGTGTCTTACTTGTGGCTAAATGGCTATTTGAAGAATGTGAAAATTGGTTGGAAACAGTCAGGAAGCTATTATGTTGATCAAGGGTGAACACATTTCATTAAATTTTATTTCACAAGTATTTCGACTCAGAAGTAATCAATAATGATTCGGAAGGGTGATACAAAGGGGATTGTCGGTTTTTTTTTATCAGCAGGGGTGAGCATTTGTTTTATTTATGTATATATGTTCAAATGGCTTAATTGCAGAATACAGACTCTTCACCCCGAAAAAAACGAAAAATTGGGAATGGTTCGTATTTTGCTCCTGATTATAACGGTATACTTCTTTTTTGGGGCAAATGAAAATTGTAGGAGTTAGAGGGGGGGGAAGTTGGAAATCATGCATTTAAAATCGCATATATATCCCAAACTACTGAATCGATTTTCAAATTTCTTTTTGCGTTGGATAGGTAATTGAATAACCTTTCATTTGAGGTACCATTGCTTTGGGTGCAAAACCGCGTATGTGCAAAATTTTAAAAAATTTTCAAATCAATAGAAAAACCAAACCAGCTACGCGAACTACAGTTATTCTGTACAAAAAAGCCTTTCTGCGTAGGCGGGCATGTACATATGTATATATTTTATTTGTTTTGTCGCAAGTTTTCATGTGGTTGTTGTAAATTATTAGGCTGTACTTAAAAACGCGCAAAAGAGTCGGATCGGTGGCATGTTGCCACCGATCAGGGCAACCACCTGGACTTGGCATGGCGTAGCCCAGGGTTATTTAAATAAGCGCGGCCAAAGGCCGCCTATGCAGAAAGGTCTTTTGTACAGAATAACTGTAGTTCGCGTAGCTGGTTTGGTTTTTCTATTGATTTGAAAATTTGTTAAAATTTTGCACATACGCGGTTTTGCACCCAAAGCAATGGTACCTCAAATGAAAGGTTATTCAATTACCTATCCAACGCAAAAAGAAATTTGAAAATCGATTCAGTAGTTTGGGATATATATGCGATTTTAAATGCATGATTTCCAACTTCCCCCCCCTCTAACTCCTACAATTTTCATTTGCCCCAAAAAAGAAGTATACCGTTATAATCAGGAGCAAAATACGAACCATTCCCAATTTTTCGTTTTTTTCGGGGTGAAGAGTCTGTATTCTGCAATTGTTCCGTTCAAATTACAGCACAAGTATTTAGTCGCCAGAAGTGATCAAATATAGTTCAAAAAGTTTTATCTTTAAAAATGTACGTATTTGATTATTACCCCTGTTCAATTTTATGGAAACTCCGAATTTCATCACCAGCATTGTTCAAAATTGATTGCGAAAAGTGATATGAGGATGATGATACGGTTTTATCCTAAAAAGGGAATCATATTTCATATTTGATTGTACGACTTGTTCAGTACTGAAAGCTCAAAATTTGTTGCCTTTAAAATAATCAAAATACAATCAATTGCCGATATTTTTCAAAGTATTCATCCAAATGATGTGTAGGTTGTAGTGTTCAAAAGAGTTGTGTGGAAAGAAATAGTACATAAGCGACAAGATACCTTGTGAATTGCCTAATTGTTTACCCGGGTTGGGGTCCTCACATTATTAAGCAAAAAAACCCAAAAATGGCCCAGGTCCGAGCCCAAATAGGGGGCTTGATCCAAGGTATTTTTGTGCAGAACACCTTTCTGGGTAGGCGGCCTTCGCCCGCGCTTCAAAAAAAAATAACCCTTAGCCGGTCCAACACCGGCCACGCGGTCCCCAATATTTCTGCGCAGAGCACATTTCTGCACTTTTCGGTACACTCTAATCTGGTATTACAACAACCACATGAAAATGGCAGAAAATTTTCAACTTTAATTGCAAATATCTCTGGACAGACATAAGATATCGGGCTTCCGCTTTCGGATTATTGATACGGAGGTTGAAGCCCGTCGTTTGATGCGATAATTTTGGACGTATGTTAGCTGTTGCGTGCGGTCGTGTGGAATTGCCGTGCAAACTAAATATAAAGAAAGGCTTAAAGCAAAAAGTGAAGCAAAAGTTTAACAAAACGAAATTAATGACCAATATGAACGAGCAAGTAAATTGATGCAGCAGTGGGCGATAACACAAGGTACATAGCTAAGTAGAAGGGTAAGTTTTCTCCTTGTAGTTTTCATTTCATTTGATAGGCAACAACAATTCCACAAATATTTTGGCAATTCTAAAGCCTATGTTTATCAAGTGTGCTAATTTTCTTTCAAAGTTTATTTGAAATTTTCTATCAACAAGTGACAAGTTTTCATGTAAATTCAACTCGATATATATGAATATGACTATCCATGAATAATCAATCATTGGTCAGTTGTGTTTTGAGCACTTTTTAAACATTTCTTCGTCATATTTGACATCATTGGTATACGACCTACGATTAATTAATTTTTTTTTTGTTATGATATTTGAATGCTCTTAGCAGTAGTTTTGGTTTACTTTTAATTCTCTTCTCTCTCTTTGTGGCGCGATATACAACAGGTATATCATCATAAACCTCCTAAGAGATTTTTGCGCCAAGCTTCTCTTCCAATTTGTGGTGTGCCGATTTGAATTTTCCCTACAAATTGGTGGGACCTACAGTTTTTTGCCGACTCCGAACGGCATCTACAAAGGAGACGAATTTTTGCTGAGAAGCCTGTCATGGCAGAAATACACTCGGAGAGTTTCCCAAACCACTGCCGAGGGGCGACCCCGTTTTGAAAAACTTTTTTCAAATCACTTTGATGTTACCTGTACCAGGGCTCGAACCATGGACCTTCGGTGTGGTAGGCCGGCAACACTACCTCCACACCACGGCAGCCGCCGACTTTTAATTGATTGATTGATTTTTGAGACATAATTGATAATATTTTTTGTGGATACTTTATAGTTAGTTTTCTGATCATATTTGATACAATTTTATAGCTAAAATGAGTTCACTTTTATGATAACATTCTAAATCGACTCCAAGTCGTTGTTTTAACATTTTTATTTTAATCATATTTGGTATAGTTTTGTGGAAAAAACCAAATTTTACGACTTTTATGACTAATTCTTAGAAAATTTTCTACTACTATTTATACAGCAGATGTAAATTTCGATTAGAAATTTATGAAAAAGGAATTATTCTTAATTGTATATAAGTACTTTTCATTAGTATTGCTATATATTTTCGTATTAATGCATGTACATTCATATGTATCCATATGTGATTATATATGATCAGTGGAAGTCTTGGTCGTACAATATCGTGTATATTCTTTTGATTTTTTTTGGAGTGTCTTTCTTGCGCCTAAATGGCTATTTGAAGAATGTGAAAATTGGTTGGAAACAGTCAGGAAGCTATTATGTTGATCAAGGTTGAACACATTTCATTCAATTTTATTTCACAAGTATTTCGACTCAGAAGTAGTCAATTATGGTTCGGAAGGGTAATACAAAGGGGATTGTCGGTTTTTTTTTATCAGCAGGGGTGAGGATTTGTTTTATTTATCCAAGTTAACACGGCCCATTACTGCCCACGTCCACTGTTCCCACGGCTGGCCGGTACACGTGCCGCATAGTCAGCAATTCACACTTCCCATCATGAAACATAATCCCTTAACTCAAGGCCATGGCAAATAACAACGACTAACGCTTATACTACTCCAGACGCTTGGTCAGCAGAACTTCATTTCACACGGTTGTGAAATCAACGGCAGATACGCAGCACTAGCGGCGCGATAGGCTATAAGAAGGGGCAGACCTCCAATGCAGGCAGTTGCTGTTGGGGCGTTATTTAGTCGAGTAACCTAAGTAACTTCAAGTTTAAGTTCAATGAATGAAATTGTAAAGTAATCGTGTTGTGTCTTTATTCTTGTGAAGGTATCTGAGCGTGTTGGCCCGAGCAAATTATTTTTTTAATAAACGGGCCTTTCGTCCTTTATCTTCCATATGTTCAAATTACAGCACAAGTATTTAGTCGCCAGAAGTGATCAAATATAGTTCAAAAAGTGATAGAAAAATGGATGTTAGTGTCATGTCCCACATTAATAATTAACTACCAGCCTGGCAATACCACCAGATTACAAGTGAGTATACACATATTTTTGCAACTGTCATTATTATTAGTTGTTCTGAAGATATAGAAATAAAGAGTTAGATTATTAACGCGTGGTTTTCTAATTCAAGATAGAATAATCCAGAACAAGAGCGACGGGAACAACCGACATCGAAATAATTAATTTACAATATTATATGTATTATGGATAAAGAACAATTTCAACAATTATTACAAGTCTTTACGACAATTCAGCCTGAATTACTTCAACAAGTCAATTCTAACCTCCAACAGCAACAACCACAACAGCAGCCGCCATCGCCCATTATGTTGCCGCCATTCGAAACTTTTGATGAAAAAAAAGAAAATTTTAAATTATATTTACAAAGTTTTGAAAATTACCTAAAGATGAAGGGAGTATTTACAAATAAAATGTCAAATGTTGGTGAATTCCATTAGTTCTATACACTTTAGATTACTGCGTCGCTGATCGCTCCTAAAATCATAACTGACTTAAAGTATGATGAATTAGTGGCGAAGCTAGAAACACATTTGTGTCCCAAGAAAAACATCTTAGTAATACAGCACCGTTTCTTTTCAACATATCAAAGCGAAGAGCAAACCATAGCAGATTTCGTAGCATTACTCCGGCAGGACATAAATGATTGTGCGTTTGTATCAGCATGTCAATGCAATGCTGACATTTCGAACATTTTTCTCCGAGCACAATTCATTAGAGGAATAAAAGACAACACTATTCGTGAACAGCTTCTGCAATCGGAAGAGTCAGAATTCGAAAAACCTGTGCAAAAGGCTCTTTCTTTAGAGGCGTCGAAGATAGATAGCCGCGAACTCAATACAAAACTACAAAGTATCACTAGTGAAGTCAACAAGATACATCACAGGCCCACAAGTACCAATCGTTCTAGGAAAACATCAAGAAATCGTTCGTTATCAAGGCCACAAAAGCGTTCGAAGTCAAAATAAAATTTCAAACAATTAGGAATCGAAAATGTATGCATTCGCTGCGGAAAAGACAATCATTCAACGAAAGAGTGCCGCACACCTCGATATAACCTAAATTGCAAGTCACTTGGCTCAAAACGTTAGTAAGTACTACAAGCAACAGTTCAAGTCGAAAAACGAAAGACAACGATGACGCAATTCACCAGGTATATGGAATAAATCAAGTATCTGATCTCTACAACAGCCAACATAGCAAATTCAAGAACGATGTGTGTAAATATTACATTAATGTTAAAATAAGTAGCCAACCACAAAAAATTGAAGTAGATTCGGGTGTAGGGTTTACCTTAATTCCGCGCAATGCATTCGAACAGCTTAACATCAAAGCAAAACTTCAGCCTTCCTCAATAGCGTTTCGTTCGTACACAAAAAACATTGTAGTCCCAGATGGCAAGGTAAAGGTAGAGGTCGAATATAACAACCACCGTTCAATAGAAGAAATGTACGTAGTACCAAATGGGTATGATGCCCTTCTGGGACGAATTTGGATTAGGCACTTACAAATTAACGGTGGCCGCCGTGGTGTGGAGGTAGTGTTGCCGGCCTACCACACCGAAGGTCCATGGTTCGAGCCCTGGTACAGGTAACATCAAAGTGATTTGAAAAAAGTTTTTCAAAACGGGGTCGCCCCTCGGCAGTGGTTTGGGAAACTCTCCGAGTGTATTTCTGCCATGACAGGCTTCTCAGCAAAAATTCGTCTCCTTTGTAGATGCCGTTCGGAGTCGGCAAAAAACTGTAGGTCCCACCAATTTGTAGGGAAAATTCAAATCGGCACACCACAAATTGGAAGAGAAGCTTGGCGCAAAAATCTCTTAGGAGGTTTATGATGATATACCTGTTGTATATCGCGCCATAGAGATAGAGATAGAGACTTACAAATTAACTTGCAACAAGTAGACAATCAATGCACAAACAAGCTATCCGACTATCACATGCGTAATTTTTGTTCAATAACCGATATTGTTGTCAATTTCAAGAAGTTTTTATACAAAAAGTAGGATGTGTGCCAAACTCGGAAGTGACACTTCAACTTCGAAAAGATGCCAAACCAATTTTTTCAAGGAACGAGAAGTTCCATACGCCCTCCGCGAACGAGTAGAAACAGAGCTTAATGATCTAGAAGCATCTGGAATTATATCAAAAGTTGAGAAAAGTTACTGTGGATCACCACTTGTAACTATCCCAAAGACGTAAAATCGAATATTTGGGTCATGTTGTCCAATACAATACAATTTCAAAGGCACCTTCCAAAATTCAAGCGATTGTGAACATGCCGCGTCCAGCTAAAACAGACGACGTTAGGCGATTTTTAGGCATGGTTACATACTACTCCAGATTTATTCGAAACTTATCTACAACAACATTTCCATTGCGACAACTTCTACAGACCCACAAAAACTTTCATTGGTTGCCTAATCTCCAGCGACACGGTGTTAATGCCTTTTAACCCCGAACTACCTGTAGTAGTGCATGCGACGCAAGTCCTACAGACATTGCAGATACCCCATCACACATGAGAAATGGCGAAGAGCATCCTGTCGCCTTCGCATCCAGGTCATTGACGTCGGCGGAAAGGAATTACAGCCAATTAGATCGAGAAGCGTTAGCAATCGTATTTACAATCAACCACTTTTTTATGTATCTTTAAACTTATGAAAATTTAAACTTATCACTGACAATCGACCAATTACTCGAATTTTCCATCAAAACACTAAGATGCCCACAATAACAGTATCCCGGTTATTGCGTTATTCTGAACTCCTATCAAGTTTCAACTACGAAATAATCTACAAAAAGGGATCTGAGCATACTAATGTCGATTGCTTGTCTCGCGCAACATCAATGGCAACACAGCCATCTATAGACAAATTGATTAATGAGGAAGTAAATGAATTATGTTCGTTATCAATTTTTGAGATTTCTAATGAGTGCATAAATGCTGAAGTTCTATCATCAGAAACGGATAGAGATCCAGATCTTTCAAAACTTAAACTCAATTTGCTTAAAACCCATGAAGATGAGGGAGTATATACACTTAATAATGGTATAATTTTTAAGGGTCAAAAAGTACTGATTCCGAGGAACTACAACCGCAAATCCTACAAGAACTCCACCATACCCATCTTGGGATGACTAGAATGAAACAGCTTGCAAGAAGGTATTGTTATTGGAAAGGAATCGATCGAGATATCGAAAGAACGGTCAAGGCATGCTAAGCTTGCATGCAAGTACAATCTAAACCGACAAAAGCCCCACTTCACCAGTGGGAAGAACCAACTGCAAACTGGGACCGAATACACATAGACTATGCAGGTCCGTTTCATGATAACTTTTTTCTAATTGTCGTCGATGCAAAATCCAGATGGGCAGATATACGAATTTTGCGCGATGCTCCTACGACAACAACAACAATAAATCTACTTTCAAATATATTCTCAGCTCATGGATTTCCTTCAATTATAGTATCCGATAAAGCGTCTACCTTCACAAGCGATCAATTCAAGACATATTGCAAAACCAACGGAATTTTTTAAAAACTTATAGCACCAGGCCATCCTAGCACAAATGGGCTTAAGCGGAAATTGAAAGCGATGTCAGAAGAACCAGGTTCTATAAACTACAAAGTCAACGAAATTATGCAAAGGTACCGCGCAACCCCACTTAATTGCGGGAAAAGTCCAGCAGAATTATATCTCAATCAACGAATTCGAATCCGCTTGGATGCTTTGAAAACAAATATCGAAAACAAACTAGCAAAACCCATCCCGGGTACGCGTCAACTAAGTGTGGGAGAAAGGGTCCAGGCGTTATTCACGCGAAACAACAAAACGTTATGGAAAAATGGTACCGTCCTCCGGAAGCTTGGTGTACTCCACTACCTAGTTAGGCTAGATGATGGCTATGAACTAAAACGCCACATCGACCAATTAAAGTCCACTAAGGTTCCGCCACGTAAAGTCCATTTTTCGCCAGATATTGAAAGAAGAACTTCCAGACAACCGTCCGACGATTACAGTCAATACTATTTTGAGCCAATAGTCCCAAATAGTCAACACGAGTCAGATACCCAGCCAGCCGAATTGAAAAACACCCAGGAGAACAGTTAGTTTTATCTCTAAAAATGTACGTATTTGATTATTACCCCTACTCAATTTTATGGAAACTCCGAATTTCATCACCAGCATTGTTCAAATTTGATTGCGAAAAGTGATATGAGGATGATGATACGTTTTTAATCCTAAAAAGGGAATCATATTTGATTGTACGACTTGTTCAGTACTGAAAGCTTAATATTTGTTCCCTTTAAAATAATCAAAATACAATCAATTGCCGATATTTTTGAAAGTATTCATCCAAATGATGTGTAGGTTGTAGTGCTCACAAGAGTTGTGTGGAAAGAAATACTACATAAGCGACAAGATACCTTGTGAATTGCCTAATTGTTTAATTTTGTATTAATTGTTCAAGTTGTGGGCCTTATGCATCCAATTATGGCAGTGTAGGTAAATACGTGGTTTCATTAATTTCGCGGATAAGAAGTAGCTAATTTATATATAGTACCTGGGTGACCAAGCCTTGCTCGGTATTTTTCGAATTTTTCGCATAATCTTACTTACCAAGAGCATAAATTTCCATAATAGATTTCCAAAATATTATCTTATTATCCAGTCAGGTGGCAACCCTAGGTGGCAATCCTACTTAAAAATATTCTGGTTGGTATACGGCCTCAAATACCTTCCGTTTGATACCCATATTGCCACATATTGCTTAATATTTAAAAAAAAAAATCGGAAAGGTGGCAACCCCCTAAGCTTCCTTTAGTGGCAATATCCAAGTATAAGATCTAAGAAGGAAGCATACTATCCATCTACCAAATTTCATCGAAATCGGTTTAGCCGTTCCCGAGATAGTGGTCGATATCTGAAGGAATAAATAAAATGCGGTCAGGTGGCAACCCTAGGTGGCAACCCTACTCAAAAATACTTTGGTTGGTATACGGCCTAAAATACCTTTCATTTTATACCCATATTCCCATATATTGCTTAATATTAAAAAAAAAAATTGATATAGGTGGCAACCCTGTGAACCACCTCAAGTGGCAACACCAAAGTAGAAAATCTTAAAACAAAGGATGCTACCCATATACCAAATTTCATCCAAATCGGTTAAGTCGTTCCTGAGATAATAGTGGATATACAAATATACAAGAATAACTCGTTTAAAGTTATAAGATATAAAAACACTGTCCCTAACTACTTCTTTTGGTAGCAGGCAGGGCAACACATAAACGCGCACCATCGAAGCATTATCGCGCATTACGCGCCGTATTAGTGCGCACACAAGCCAGCAACAACTAGCACCACCAGTGCGGCAACATAGCGCGCAACGGTAACGACATCAACGCGCTACAACAAAAGCGCCACTAAAGCGCGCGGCACCCACCGCTGGACTACTACAACAACGCACCAGCAACAACAACGCGCCACCATAGTGTGCGACAACACCGTGCCGATATATCGCGGCGTATCAACATCCATTTCACCACAGCAACGCGCATTTTAATGCACCACATAGCGCACATCGTGGACGCGCCACCATAGCGTGATTGAACAACGCGCCGACAAAACGCGCATCGACATAGCGCACGGTTAACCGGTAACACCAAAACCGGCAACAACAGGCCACAACAACCAGCAACAACAAGTCCGGCAACAACAAAACTGCCCACAACTAAACCGGTAACAACCAGACAGGCAACAACAACAACAACCATAAAACCGGTCACAACTAAAACCGGCCACAACTAAACCGGTCACAACTAACCCGGTAACAACAAACCCGACCAAAACTAAACCGGTAACAAAAAGACCGGCAACAACAAGACCGACCACGACAACCAGCAACAACAAAAGCAGAGGCCGCCCTTACATAGGCCCGCTGCACATCACCAGGAACAACAACAACCACCGGCAACAACTCCAGCATTGACATCAGCAAGGCCCGCTGCAACAAGTAACCACCCGTAACCACAACCGGTAACAACAAAACCGGCAGTAATAAACGCCGCCAACAGGGACAGCAACCAGCAGTGATAACAGCAGGGGCCGCCCTCGTATAGGCCCACTGCATTAACAAGGCCACCAACAGGAACAGCAACAACAAATCGGTGAGATCAAACCAATGTAGCTAGCTTCTGGTATAAACATAAAATTTAAAATAGACATTAAATTTGAACCTTAAAATTAAAAAAAAAAAATTTTGTATTAAATGCCATTTGAACCTAAATGTAAAACTTAAATTAGAGAGACAAATGTAAAACGAAGTTATCTATAGAATAGGGTAAGATTGGTTAGAAAAGAAATGACTTAGGACTTAGGGACCAGGAAATGGGAAGTACAATTGAAGATTTGCGTTACACACCTAAATATTAAAAAGAAAAAAATATATATAACCAAAAGTAAAATAAAATCTTTTTTTGAGTTAAACTACAGCAACAAAAAAACCATTTTTTTATAAAAGTTTCAGTTACCCTAAAGGCAGAATATACGTAAATCTTAACAAAATAAGATACTGCACACAATTATAACTGAAATAAAGGCCGCAAATAACTAAGCAAATAAAATAACAATATAACATAACAATAACCATATAATCTATACTAGATGAACATGTAGACACGAAACATGTAAATAAATAAGCATAATAATCCTAATAAGATAAAAGGAAAATAAAGATAGTAATATCAGTTGACTGAAAAGATAAAAAGGAAAAAGAATTAGATTAATTGTAAAAATAAAAAAGGAATTGTACTAGGATGGTAAACCAAAAACGTTGTACCTTTTTTTTCTTTTTTTGGTTGTCTACTTCCACCTTGGTCAGGGTAGTTATAAAACAGGTTACGTTTTAGATATTTGTTAATACAGGGTGTTTTTTTTACGGGTTTGTTTTTCGAATAGAGATAAAACTGGCATTTTGTGGTCAAATCTGGCAACTCTAATGTCATTTATGTTCAGTTTGGTTTGCCATTTCATCATGAACAGGTTGACAAAAGAACAACGCTTGCAAATTGTGCAAATTTATTTCGAAAATAATGGTTCAGTTCGCGAAGTTTACCGTGAGCTCCGTCCATTTTATGGTCGACATAATCGTCCATCAGAGCAATTAATTCGGTTAACCATGGATCGTTTTCGCACTACGTTTACTCTATGTGATAATACGCATCCGCAGAGACGTCGAACAGTGCGCACCGAAGAAACAATTGCCGCTGTAGAGCAAAGTGTTGAAGAGGACCCGAATGAATCGATTCGCCACCGTGCACAGCAATTGGAGCTTTGTCCATCAACTTTATGGAAGATTTTGCGCAAAGATCTTGGCTTGCGACCTTACAAGATCCAGCTTGTGCAAGAATTAAAGCCGCGAGACCATGCAATGCGTCGTGATTTTGGTGTATGGGCCGAAAATGAGATTGATTTCGATGCTGATTTTCATCGCAAAATTTTGTTCAGTGATGAGGCTCATTTTTGGTTGAATGGCTACGTCAACAAGCAAAATTGCCGCATTTGGAGTGAAGAGAATCCACATGAGACCCTTGAAACGCCATTACATCCACAAAAACTGACTGTTTGGTGTGCTCTATGGGCTGGTGGAGTCATTGGGCCATACTTCTTCCGCAATAATGCTGGAGAGGCAGCTACCGTTAATGGAGACCGGTATAGAGCCATGATAACCGACTATTTTGTTCCCGAATTGGATGGCATGAATGTGGATGAGTTGTGGTTCCAACAAGACGGCGCTACATGCCACACAGCGCACGTCACAATCGATTTATTGAAGGAAACATTCGATGAGCGCATAATTTCGCGGAATGGACCTGTCAATTGGCCACCAAGGTCGTGTGATTTGACACCATTGGATTATTTTCTTTGGGGATATGTGAAGTCGCTCGTCTACACCAACAAACCAGAAACGTTAGGGGAATTGGAAGCCAACATTCGTGGCGTTATTGCCGACATACGGCCCCATATGCTCGAAAAAGTGGTTGAAAATTGGACCTGTAGAATAGGCTTTATTCGAGCCAGCCGCGGCGGCCACATGCCCGAAATCATATTTAAACATTAATGGCATAAAATTATCCTTCCAATAAAGCCAAATTGATGGACCTTAAAACGATTTTCTTGTGTTTTATTTCAATTCGAAGTTCTATACCCCTAAAAAACACCCTTTATAATGGATTTTGAATAAAAATGTTAAAAATGGGATTGCTGACTCTGTCAATTATTTAGAAGGCATAGGATCTTTTTTTTGTTAGGGGCCATCGAGATTAGGTGCGTCGATGGCCAAGGATGAGGGTGGACCAAGCACCGGGCGTCGCAACAAGACCCGCGGCTCCCCCTAATATTGTTCGGCCTTTTTATTGTATGTATCTTTTTATTTTTCAGCATGGTAACCGGTCATTTCAGGTTTTTTTTTCTTTCGTTATTTTAAATTTATCCGTTTTTTTTTCCTTTTCCGTTTGTTTATTTCAGTTTTAATTTCGTTTATATTTTCAGTTATTTTCGAATTTTCAGTTTCCGTTTTAACGTCTTTTGCCCGTTTTATTTTGAATTTTTATTTGATTAGAGTTTTTTTGTTTTAAATTTAAATGTTAACGGTCTGTCCGTGGCATCCGGGGCTTAGCCGGATGTTGTTTTTATAGTTGTTTTGCGCGGTTTTTTGCGGTTTCCCCCGCGTTTCAAAAGGCATGATTAGAATTTTTCTGTTTATGGCGCAGGATGGTAAGATTGGCAAGAGCCCACCCCAGCCGACAATGACTAGCTACTGTGCAACCATTGTATCATGCCGACCGCCTTCCTTACTGCTCCATTTTGACGCGAAACCATAATATCTGCTTTGGTATCTTACAATATCTTTGATAACAATTTGCCAAAGATAAAAGAGAGCCTCTCCTTACATTACGCGGACAAGCGCGATATCCGTACCCTGGAACACCAGCTGCATGAATTGCAACAGAGAGGTTCTAGAATTGATGAGTTTTACGACAAAGTAAACCATCAATTCTCATTGATAATTAATAAACTAAAAACCGAGTCCTATACGGACGAAACTGTAAGCGTTCTTGTAGGTACTTACAGAAATAGAGCGCTTGACGTTTTCATTCGTGGGCTAAATGGAGATCTATCTAAAATGCTCCTTGTCCAATGCCCCAAGACTCTCTCGGAGGCTTATTCGGCTTGCTTGAACTACAGAACGTCAACTATCGAAACTTTTCATTGCACTCGAGCCAGAGTAACAACCGAGTTGTTGTCCCAATTAATACTATGAATGAAGCTAGACCGGCGATCCCACCCACCTGACGTCAGCAATATCGCAGGTCACATTGTGACAAAAACCAGCGCTTTTCAGGAAATAATCGTTCTCCATCATTTCTTCTTTTTCTTTTATGGCGCGATATACAACAGGTATATCATCATAAACCTCCTAAGAGATTTTTGCGCCAAGCTTCTCTTCCAATTTGTGGTGTGCCGATTGGAATTTTCCCTACAAATTGGTGGGACCTACAGTTTTTTGCCGACTCCGAACGGCATCTACAAAGGAGACGAATTTTTGCTGAGAAGCCTGTCATGGCAGAAATACACTCGGAGAGTTTGCCAAACCACTTCCGAGGGGCGACCCCGTTTTGAAAAACTTTTTTCAAATCACTTTTGATGTTACCTGTACCAGGGCTCGAACCATGGACCTTCGGTGTGGTAGGCCGGCAACACTACCTCCACACCACGGCGGCCGCCGTGCCAGCTAAAAACCGCCCATTGAAAAGATGGAGGTCAGCGGCTCTACCCAATCATGAGCCGTAAATTATATAAATCGCCCTAATCCTTTCAAACTGGCGGCTAGTTCAGAAAAAATTCCAAGGAAGCAACAGCGGATCTTCCATTCCACCACTGGCATCACCGATAGGGATGCTAAAGCCGAAGATGAGGCAGGAAATCAGGACGAGGGGGATTTCCTTTCGGAGGGCTATCTAGCGTACCATACTTAGAGTATACACTCCCTGATGGTCGCACCCTAGACTTCCATATTGACACAGGTGCAAATAAAAATTTTATCAATGAAGTGGTTGCGACTGGAGGAGACCCCGTAGACGAGATATTCAATGTGAATTCTGCCGGGGAGCAGGTACAGATAAACCAAAAAATAGGATTAAGATTTGGTAAGGATATAGGATTCCCTTTTAAATAGTGTTCTTCCTCCTCCCAGGACTTAAATCCTTCGCCGGCATTATTGGCGATGATACTTTGAGGATGTTAGGAGCCATTGTTGACAGGAAAAATAATCACCTTAAAGTCAATGAGTTTAACTTGCCCTTAAAAGCCAAAATTTGTAACCAAGTTAATTATTCCATGGGTAAAGATGTCTCTGACGATAATATACAACAAGTAGATCAATTATTAGAAAAATATTCAGATCTTTTCCTTCCCCTTAACGGCAATGAACATGTGGATAACAGTGTCCGAGCGGATATACGGACCACCACCCCTGAACCTATTTACAGTAAAAGCTACCTTTACCCGGTGTGCATGAGAGAGGAAGTAGATAGGGAAATAGATGAGCTGCTTGGTGAACGTGTAACACGGCCATCTAAAAGTCCTTACAATTCCCCGATTTGGGTAGTGCCGAAAAAACCTAAATCAATTGTGAAAAACAGTATCGCATGGTGATCGACTATAAGCGGTTGAGTGCTGTAAAGATTGCCGACACCTATCCCATTCCTGATAAAGAAGCAACCTTATGTAGCCTTGGTCAAGCCACCTTTTATACAACAATCGATTTGACCTCCGGATTCCATCAAACACCAATGAAAGGTTCTGACATCCCGAAGACAGATGAAGGGCAAATACGAATTCCTACGTCTGCCGTTCGGCCTAATAAATGCGACCGCCATATTTAAGAGAATGATAGACGATGTCTTGAAAAAGTATAGAAATATGTTACGTCTACATTGACGAAATAATAGTATTTGGTAGGGACGCAAAAGAACATCTTAATAACGTGGAGAAGGTCTTTGCACCACTTTGAGAAAAGACATGTTTCCTCCAAAAGAAAGTTGAATTCCTTGGCTACATAATTACTCCTGATGGAATACGCGCTGACCCAAAGAAGGTGGAAGCTATAAAGCTTATTTCACCCTTGCAAATTTGAAAGATTTGAAGAGTTTCCTGGGGATGACCTCATACTACAGGAAATTCATAAGCGACTACGCCAAAGTTGCTAAGCCTTTGACGAACCTTACACGTAGCGAAAATGCTCAGGTAAAAGGTAATGCATCTAGAAAGGTAGCTATTGAACTAGACAATGTAACTCTGGAGGCCGAGTTAAAACCACTACTGGTATCTGCGGATGTCCTGGCGTTCCCTAATTTTGAAAAGCCGTTTAACCTCACAACAGACGCCTCCACCTACGCCATTGGGGCAGTGTCCTCTCACAAGGAACGATTGGCGACGACAAACCTATAGCATATATTTCGCGATCCTTGAATAAATGCGAGGAAAATTACGCCCCTAATGAGAAGGAGCTCCTCGCCATAGTTTGGGCACAAGACAATCTGCGATGTTATCTATATGGTGCCAAAAAGATCAAAATATACAACGATTACCAGCCGCGTTTTCCCTGAGCTGCAGAAACAACACCGCAAAGCTAAAGCGCTGGGAGGCAAAGATTGAAGAGTACAATTGCGAACTAATTTACAAGCCAGGTAAATGTAACTTGCTTGCCGATGCGCTTTCTCGCCTTAAAACTGAAGTCAACGCGTTGACTGACTCAGTTGCCGCTCAGCCCCCATCCATTTCAGGCCAGGATCCCGCAGCAAGTGCTGGTCCTAACATAGAACCCGAAATCGACACTGCCACACAAGCTACAGTGCATTCTACCGATCAGGGCTACTCTGAGTTCATACCACATGTAGAAGCTCCTATAAATGTATTTAGGAACCAGATCCTTTTTAGGGAAGGGGATAGGCCTCGATGCCTTGAGGAACCACATCAAGGCTACCGAAGGATTTATGTCTCATTACCAGAACACGATGCAGATGCATTGACCACAATCCTCAAGGAAATACTTAATCCAAACGTCATTAACGTCATAAAAGATTCCCAAAAGATTTCTTTGGTTGTTACAAAATGTCTATGTCAACAACTTTTAAAGATATTGAGTAAGGATAACCCAGAGCATTGTGGAAGATGTTACGGTTGCAGAGAGAGTGTTCAAGGTAATTGAGAATGAACACAAAAGAGCGCATAGAAATGCTTGTGAAAATCGACTCCAAATACTGGAGAAATATTGTTTTCCCGCAATGGCTAGGCAAATACGAGACTACGTGCGGCAGTGCGATACTTGCAAATTGAACAAGTACGACAGGCATCCCGCAAAATCGTACACGCAAACCCACTCCAATACCACGCTATCCATGCGAAATCTTACGCGTGGACCTTTTCGAAATAGAAAAGCAAAAGTATCTTAGGGTGATCGATAAGTTCACGAAATTTTGCTAAGCTTAGCATATCTTTGATTCACCTGCGAAAGAAACTTACTGATCTCCTGCACAATTTTTCTGTACCGAAAATATTAGTCATGGACAATGAAAGGGGATTTTTAACACCTCTTGCTTTAAATTATATCCGATCCCTTGGAATAGAAATTTATCAAACTGAGCGTTTGCATCCCACATTAATAGAAATATACCGTTGTATTTCAGTTGAATTTAGTAAACCGGCGGATTTGTTTCTCAACCGGACCTCAAGAATAAATTATCAGGAGTTATTAAATTTCAGAGAAAAAACCATGGAGGATATAAGAACTTTATTAGAAAAGGAGCAGGAGGTCAGAAACGCGAGGTTGAATACTAAACGCACTACTCCGCGTTCTTTCGAAACTGGAGGCAAAGTGTTTTTTTCCAACAAAAAAATTAAGGCTAAACAGAACAGGCGCTATACAAAGAGGAAGCGATTACTGACAATAGAAACGCGACAATACTTACACAAACAGGGTAAAAAATTCCATAAAGCAGATGTAAAAAACATCTAAAGATAAGATTGGTCAGAAGGAAATCTTATGCTTAGATTCTTGTGTGCCAGGGGTCTGGGTGCGAACTGTTTCAATGTTGGTTCAGTTCCAAAATAACTCGATGGCTCGAATGATTACAATCGGTGTGTTTCAACTCCACCATGATATCTCTGCTTTAATTGACGTGAAGCCACTCGTGCCATGAGTAGGCCCTTTGCAATTATCATCGCTTATGGCTAAAAGGGATCAACACGAGCCTTCCAATGTCAGCTGAGAAACGCCTATATTCCGATGCAAAACTGTACAACTAAGTTGTACACAAACACCGAAAAGGTGCAAAATAAAATTAAAATGAATTATTTACATAGATAAATATATAAAAAAAGAGGAAAAAGAAAAAAGGAGGATGGAATACTCCTAAAAAGCAATACTAACAAAAAAATAATAATTACTAAACCACTAATCACTAACATTGAAAAATCTTTTCGAAATTATTTCTCTCAACTCCTGAAAAATCCCAGCAACAACTCACATTTTCAATAGTAAACCTTAATTTAAGTATAATGGGAAATTGGGGACATTCGCAATTTGAAATCACTACACTAAATATAAATTGAGCTGTTAGTCTAAGTCTAAAAAAATAAATAAATAAGGGGAAAAAATATATAAAAGAAAACATAATGAAGAAGAACTTCCACACTTTGAAATCGAATTTAAAGTTATAATTACTTAGCAGTAGCTGGTCCTTAAAAAATTATTACTAATAAAATTCATTTTTACTAAGTGGAGTAAAACATAGAATTAAGTTTATTCAAAATAAATTTAACCCCACATCATCTGCCTCTGCGCAACCGCGTACACCTACTATGTCTTCAAGATTGACTCTCCAATAATAACAATCCGCGGAAGGATATGGTTGGATCATCAACGGGCAATTTAAACTGATTCACACTATCAATCTGGTTAGCTACGACAAGGTTGTGGACCGATTCAAAAACGCAATCACCGATCTCAATATAACTGCACCCGCATCCGATATACTTGACTACCACCTGGGAAAAGATGCGATGAGTAACAACGGACAGCAATATCAGGTAAACTCCGAAATGTTCAAAACAACTCACGAGCTTTTGCAGACAATCAATGGTATCATCACAACCACCAATGACGTACAAAGCCGCAGGAAAATGGAGCAAACTTTCCAGGAGATCCAAAACAAAATATAATCTTAAAGAAAGAACTGGTTCGCGCTTGCCAAATGGCCAAGGCAGGCGTGGTTAACACGAATCTACTAAGCAAGGAAGAAATAAACCGACTTATCAGCGAGTTTGAAGTCCTTCCTTCTAGTAATGCAGTGTAGGCCATCAAATACAGCAAACCATTGATCTACACCAATGGATCCCTTTTGCTTTATGTCTTATCCTTGCCCAAGGTAACGGAAACGAGGTACAATCACCTGATAGTTCGCCCTATCATCCAGAACGGTCATCGTGTAGACATGAAATATTCAACAACCTTATCTAACAAACGCCAAACATATGGTGTCAAAGATCAATGCTTACAACTAACGTCCGCAACGGTCTGAGAAGAAAGCTCCCAGCTGTCCATACTTGACTTGTAATGAATTCATGGTCGAAATAATCAAGGACGACCCCATATTTTTCAGCAACTTCAACGGCATGGTAAGATCAGACAACTCCACTAGTTATCTTTTGGGTTCCTTTATCCTACAGATGCAGAATGAGACTATAGAAATAAACAACCAAACTTACCGGAGCGAGAGTAGTTCAGGAGTACAAACCTCCTGTCCTGACAAGCGTGAAAAACAAAACTCTCGTGGTTGACATTAACGTTGTTGTTGTTGTTGTTGTTAACAGTGCTTCGCCCTGCCCAATGGGCTCGATCACTCTAAATTGTCATCAGGCTCTTCTAACGGAAGTCCGAGGAAACGCGCAGTTTCCACAGGGTTGGACCAGAGTGATGTAGGTGTACTCTAGTCTCCCTCGGAAATACACGCTCCTCTTCAGCCAATTCAGGTGGCTAAGTACTGATAACGGGATTCACAGGCCGAGATCTGAGAGATCTGTCTACCGACTCGGTGTGGAGTTTCCACAGATCAAACGGCAAAGAGATGTGGTGCCGGATCTCATCGTAGTTCTTACGAAGATGTCTCATTATGTCTCTGGTGGGCGGGGCTACATCCAATAGATGTCGATTTGGATGACTGAGCTTATGACAGTTCAGAAGGAACTGTGTACTCAAGAGTTCCGCGTGCTCTTGAGCATTGAGTAGTTTTGCCTTGGTCATGGGCTTTGCCGTTTTGGTCATAACTATCTGGTTAATCTGGAATAGGATAACGGCAAAATTAAGTATCCCGAGTTTGAATATTTCATTGCTGAATAAGAGCTTCCGTGGGCATAGGCGCGAGGATTCCTCCCAACCACCTAATCTACGCAACGCAGATCTTTAAAGGGGGAGGAGTTAATACATTCAGCCGCTGCCCGGTCAAACCATTCCCACGTTCGTTCAGAACACGATCCGCAACGTCAGCACATTTGCATTTCACAATGAAACGCAATACCTGTAATTTGGTAATGTGGGAAATCAAGGTCACGCTCATTCCCACTTTTAGCTTATGCACAATTGCGTAAGGGTTGCGCCGCTGCCGCCGACACTGAAGTTTCTTGGGCAACAGCCAAGAACGTTTGGGCAGTTGCTGTTGGGGTTTACCAAATGATCGGTAGTTTAGTTCTTAGCTTAGTCTACTTGTTAATAAGGAATAAACTGGTGAAGGTGTTTCTGGCGCTACTGGCGTCATGGCGTTACGGAATCAAAAATAAAGGTATCAGCGCAATTCCGTGAAGCCGCGCAGCGTTACACACACTTAGCGAATACGGGGCAAAAAGTAAATGCTGATAAACAACCATATTCTAGAATGCAAGTGCAAGATCTATTCAGACCTATGGAGACGATTGTACAAGTACATTCAACTCATTCGGTAACATATCTGCATAAATATATTTGTATATGCGTCGAAATGCATTGAAATTATTTGGCTGTTTATGTAAACAAATTAGGCTCAAATAATATGCTGACGTTTAGTATTTCACTTTCTGTATATATGTATGTATGTTCGTACAGATGCATATATGCGTATACATAGTATGTAAGAATTAGAGTAAATATGTATTGTTGTAAATAAGAAATACATATGATAATAAGGATATTTTGTATAAATAGCTGAGAATTATCAATAAAGAATCAATCGATAACTGGCAATAACGCCATGGCGGTCCTGCCTTGATATTAGCGCAAAATACTTTTGCCTTTTGTCAAAGCGGCTGGAAAACCATTAATATCCTGCCTTGATATTAGCGACAAACTGCCTTCTATAGCAGTGGTCTGCCTTAATCCAAAGCGGCAGGAAATCCTTATCCTGCGAAGTTTAGGCAGTTTGACTTCGCCTTATTGCTTTTTGTGGAGTATTAGAAATTTTTAATAAGTGGGAAAAGTTTTGTATAGAAGAAAAAGTCACTCCTCTAGAGAATACCAGACAGGGCCCTTTGCCGAATTGTAAGGATGAGGAACTAAAATTTCCTAAACCGGTAAAATTCAAACGAATAAGGGAAGGTAAGAAATACAATCTGCCAAAACATACGAAAAAATTATTTTTCCAACTAATATAGAAGAAAGACAAAGGTTGAAAAAAAAATAAAAGAAATGAGAAAGACGTAAAGGTAAAGTATTTTAATAAAAGAAAAGAAAAATATATATACTTCCATATTTTTTTGCCTCATACGCAAAATGCCCAAGTTGAAAAATCCAATCAGTTGGCCTGAGAATCTAGTAGAAGAAAGAACTAAAGAAATTAAAATTTTGGAAAACAATAGGAATGACTAGGGAACCAACTTTAGAAGACGTAATGAATCCTACAACAAGAATAGAAGAAACTCAGCGAATGATGTTGAAATTTGAAAAAAAAGAGGGAAAAAGTATATTAATTTTACAGTAAAACAATATGGGTGTACAAACATCCAAAATTGAGAAGCCCAACGCTAACGTGATTAGTTTGATTTTAAAAATATATCCAGCACATAATAGATTTTTTGACGGACTGGAAAAAATTTAAATATAGATTTTTTTTCTTACCTTCCTTCAATGGAGAATTGGGAAGAGATCCAAAGATCATTACTAGATAGGAAATTGGTAACAGAAAAATCTTACAAATGCAGTAATAAGAGTATTTATATCAGAAAAGAGACAATAGTAAATCATTTAGCAAATATGAGGAATGATGAATCGTTGAATGAAATTGGTCAAATAGTAAAGAAAGTAGGCAATAAGTTTACTAGCGATCACCAAAAGCAAGCGTATTAAATAAACTCGAATGTTAGGGACAAATTGGAGCCATCACTAGCAAGATATAACATTGAAGAACAAATACCTAATTCATTCGAACAAAAAATAAGCATTGATATATATCTTTATTATCAGACTTTCAAGCTGAAGCTGAAGAAACAAATTATTCCACCATGCCTCAAACAGCAGTAGAATTCATCAAGCCGGCATCGTCAATTCTGCCTGAATTTGAAGGTAGTTTTCGGTTTTGCAAAAAAAAAAGTGTTTTCTCGAACTTCATTTCCATCAGCTTTCTAGGAGACACCCTACAGATTCTTGACCACACTTAAATTTGTTTTCGGTTTTCTTAAAATAATTATTTTTTTCAACAACTGATTTCCATTAGCTTTCTAATTGACACCCTTCAGATTCTTGAACACACTTAAATTTGTTTTAGGTTTTTCTAAAATATATATTTTTTTTCAACTTTTGAATTCCATCAGCTTTCCAGGGGACTCCCTTCAAATAGTAGAACACACTTAAATTTGTGTTCGGTTTCGATACCAAAACAAAAAAGTTTGCTTCAACTTTGGTTTTCCATCAGCTTTCTAAGGGACACCCTTCAGATTATAGGACACACTTAGATTTGCGTTCGCTTTTGATAACAAAAAAAAAAGTTTTATTCAAATTTGCTTTCCATCAGCTTTCTAGGGGACATCCTACAGATTCTCAAACATACATAAAATTGTGTTCGGTTTTGACAACAAAACAAAATTTGCTTCAACTTCTGCTTTCCATTTTCTTTCTAGGGGACACCCTTCAGATTCTAGAACACACTTAATTTGTTTTCGGTTTTGATAACAAACAAAAATTTGCTTTCCATAAGCTTCCTTGGGGATTTTTGAAAACGCTTCAATTTGTTTTCGGTTTTTCTAAAATATAATTTTTTTTTCAGCTTCTGATTTCCATTAGTTACCTAGGGGACACCCTGAATATTCTTGAACACACTTAAATTTGTTTTCGGTTTTTCTAAATAATTTTTTGTTTTCAACTTCTGCTTTCCATTAGCTTTCTAGGGGACACCTGCAGATTCTAGAAAACACTTAATTTGTTTTCGGTTTTGATAACACAAAAAAAAAGTGCCTTCCATCTGCTTTCTCGGGGACACCCTGCAGATTCTTGAACACACTTAAATTTGTTTTCGGTTTTTCTAAAATATCATTTTTTTTCAAGTTCTGATTTCCATCAGCTTTCTAGGGGACTTCATTTAGATAATAGAACACACTTAAATTTGTTTTCGGTTTTCATAACAAAAAAAATTTTTCAACACAAGCCGCAAATTTTAGAACACACTTAAATTGGTTTTCGGTTTTGATAACACAAACAATATGCTTCAATTTCTGCTTTCCATCAGCTTTCTTGGGGACACCCTTCAGATTCTTGACCACACTTAAATTTGTTTTCGGTTTTTCTAAAATAATTTTTTTTCAACTTCTGATTTCCATTTTCTTTCTAGGGGACACCCTTCAGATTCTAGAACACACTTAATTTGTTTTCGGTTTTGATAACAAACAAAAATTTGCTTTCCATAAGCTTCCTTGGGGATTTTTGAAAACGCTTAAATTTGTTTTCGGTTTTTCTAAAATGTAATTTTTTTTCACCTTCTGATTTCCATTAGTTACCTAGGGGACACCCTGCATATTCTTGAACACACTTAAATTTGTTTTCGGTTTTTCTAAATAATTTTTATTTTTCAACTTCTGATTTCCATTAGCTTTCTAGGGGACACACTTAAATTTGTTTTCGGTTTTCATAACAAAAAAAAATTTTCAACACACCCTGCAAATTTTAGAACACACTTAAATTGTATTAGAGGTATCGAGGACTTACGTGCTGAGTTAAACCGAATAGAAAAGCAAAGACACGACTTACAACTTAAGTCTACGAAGGTTTATTGGACAATGACAATTGTACAAAGTTACTTATGTGATGACGTTTGCTTTCTAATAAGCTTTACACAAGGATGACATTACAAAAGATAGTACAATAATACAGTAGTGGCGCATATATCATGTTGCCTAACAATCTTAACTACCAACACTCCTCCTCAACATGTATATTAAATGTGCTTCTGACTAATACAACCCCATGTCGGTTCTGAATTTACAATGTTTTATTTTTTGAAGATTTTTAGTTAAGATGTCAGAAACCATTTCTTCAGTACAAATATAATTTAAACTTATTTCGCCAGATTTATATAAATCCCTAACATGATGAAACTTCAAATCTATATGCTTACTTCTAGCATGGTAAACAGGGTTTTTTACTAGATGTAAAGCACTTTGATTATCGCTATTAATCAAGGTTGGATTCTTCATAGGAAATCCAATTTCAGCAAGAAGCATTCTTATATGTACAGCCTCCTTAGCAGCTGTAGAAAGTGCTACGTACTCGGCTTCCGTGCTACTTAAGGCAACAAGGGTTTGCTTTTTCGATTCCCACGAGAATATTGCGCCAGCAGCATAAAACACACTGCCTGTATAAGATTTTCTGTCGCCAACATCTGCGCCCCAGTCAGCGTCAACATAGCATTGAATCGCTTGACCTGATTTGCGGTAATGTAGTTTCAAATCGCTCGTACCTTGCAAGTAGCGTAATACATGTTTAGCCCCTGCTTCGTGTTCAGAATGTGGATCTGTATGCTTCTGCGAGAGTTTACATACTGAATGTAGGATGTCCGGTCGAGTGGAAATGCCCAAATACATCAACGCTCCAATTAGCGACTGATATGCTTTTGTATCAACACGTCTACATTTCGCATCTTCACAGCTGACTTGGAGCCCAGCATTTAACGGTGTCACTACAGGCTTGCAGCTGGACATACCATATTGGTTTAATAGATCGGTAATGTATTTTTTATGGCCAAGAGTAATTGCGCCTGTTTCACCTTCACGCTGAATCTCCAAACCCAAAAAATATCGCAGCTGTCCACCGTCAACCACATCAAACTCGTTCGCAATTTTTGCTTGAATCGCAACTACATCTTCTAACCGTGTTCCACCTACAATTAAATCGTCAACATATACAGCAATAATATTATAGTTACCATTTTCGTGTTTCGTATACACGCAAGGTTCGCTAACACATGGCGAATACCCAAACGATTTTAAGACTGTGTCCAATCTAGAGTTCCATTCACGTCCACTTTGTTTTAGCCCATAAAGTGCCTTGTTAAGCTTCAGAACTCTATTTGGAAACTCTTCGCTAACAAACGCTTCCGGCTGCTTCATGTAAACTACCTCTTGTAAATTGCTATTTAGGTAGGCAGAAGATACGTCCATTTGGTGCAAATGCAGCTCGTGTTCACACGCCAACGCTAACAACAATCGAACTGTAGCGTACCTCAGCACTGGTGAAAATGTTTCAGTGAAATTCACCCCAAAACGCTGACTGCATCCCTTTGCCACCAAACGACTCTTAAAGCGTTTAATACTACCATCTGCGTTTCTTTTAATGTTGTATACCCATTTGCTATTGATAGCTTTCTCGCCAGGAGGAAGGTCCACCAATGACCATGTTGCATTTTTAACCAAAGTGTCATACTCCTCCTGCATGGAGACTCTCCACTCTTCTGCATGCGCGCCGCTTAGCGCTTCGCTCACGGAATTAGGTACGGATATTTCATCGCTGTATGTCATATTCAATATATGCCGCTCTCTACGTGGACGTCCCACACTGCCAGTGCGTACTAGTTTTGGTCTGCCCGGACCATAACGTGCTTTATCTGCATCAATATCTTCATTTTCATTTTTGTCACTTGCTTTGTCTATGGCCTATTCTTCCAAATCGCTCGCCGAATCATTACTAGTGTTTTGCTCCCTTGCATCTTCATTACCAACTTCATTGCCAAATAACGTGATATCAACGTGTTCACTTTCACGTCCAACGTACGTATTTTCCATGAAGATTACATCTCTGCTTGTGATCACTTTACGCGTGTTTGGATCCATGAGGCGATACGCTTTGGAGGTAGCGGAATAGCCAACCATTATGTATTCTTTTCCTTTGGGTCGAAATTTCTTTGAATGCGTTTTGTCAAGTGCAATCGCTAAGCATCCGAATACTTTTAGATGCGTCACTGCAGGCATTTTACCATTATACACTTCGAACGGCGTTTGATTAATCAGCGATTTTGTAGCTGCTCTATTTCGAATATAAGCTGCAGTGGACACCGCCTCTGCCCAAAACGATTCACCCAACTTGCTGTGCACTAACATGCTGCGCGCCATCTCCACTAGCGTGCGGTTTGCCCTTTCAGCCACACCATTCTGCTGTGGTGTATACGGCGTAGTCAACTGGCGTTGTATACCATTTTCGGCCAAAAACTTTTCAAACTCTTCACTGAGATACTCACGGCCGTTGTCGCTTCTCAAACATTAATTTTTCTTTCAGTTTGTTTTTCTACCATTTGTTTAAATGTTTTGAACGCACCGAACACCTCACTTTTTGCTTTTAGAAAGTACACAAATATGTAGCGCGGTTTGTCGTCGATAAAAGTGAGGAAATACTTCGAACCGCCAATTGAATTCGTACTCATAGGGCCACACAAATCGGTGTGCACCAACTCTAATACATTTTTTGCACGACTTTTCGACGCTTGGGCAAATGGTTTAACACAAATCTTGCTTTTTGCACATGTAACGCAATTACTTTTATTTACATTTTTCATTTTCAGGCCATGCACTAATTCTTTGTTTGACATCTCACACAAACTGTCAAAATTCAAGTGGCCGAAGCGATTATGCCAAATATTAATTTCATTGTCTGGCTTTATACCAAAACACCTATTTGTTTTACTTTTAAACACGTACAAACCACCCACTATCTGCGCTCTTATCAATATGGAATCTTTCTCTTCGATGATTGCGTGATTATTCTCAAATTTGACAACTAATCCATGCTCACATGCCTTGCTTACAGACACGAAATTGCACTTTAAATCGGGCACATACAAAACACTCTTTAATTTAATTCGATAGCTCTCGGTTTGTATAACAACTTCGCCTATTCCATTTGATTCTATGTACTTGTTCCCCGCCAATTCTATTCTCTCATTGCGCTCACTGTATGTGACAAATAGTGAGCGGTCACAACACAGGTGTGTAGTTGCACCACTATCAATGCACCACTCGTCGATTTTTAACTCATAAGGGGAAATGGAAGCAAGAATGGCAAAAGATTTATCATCTCGACTATTTTGACTTTGTTCTTTACATTTCGCAGCAAAGTGTCCGAATTTGCCGCAATTAAAGCATTTACCGCTGCGCCTTCTGTCGTTGTTGCTGCCTTTCTTCTTTTCTCCTATTCCATGATTGCTGTTGTTTCTAGCATTGTTGTTTGGCACTTTCTGGAAGTTTGCCTGCGCCATCAGCGCGCGTTGAGAATCAAGTTCACCAACTTTCTCTCCTTCACGCCTCGCCCCCTCTTCAAGCAACTTGACTTTTAGTGAACAAAGTGTAGGCAAGGTATCTCGCGACTCAATAGCAACAACAAAGTTCTCATACGATTTTGGCAGACTCGCTAGTAACACAATAACAGACATTTCGTCAGCCAAAACTACCATTATTTCAGCCAACCTTTCATGTATGTCGCAAAATTCATTTAAATGGTTTTGAATTTTGTCACCATCGTTCAATTTTAGAGATAATAATTGCCGAAACAATGCAACTTTGCGAGCAGGGCCAGCCGGTTGATGTACTTGCCGAAGTCTGGTCCAAGCCACTGCAGCTGTTTTGCAATGTTTTACATGATTTACCTGTGATGGTTTTATACATAGCATGAGGCTAGCTAATGCCTTTTCATCTTTGCTGTCAAACGCCGCTGCGTCTTCAGGTTTTGCGCCTTCATCTTTCACGAGTTTTCCACAGGTGATTGCCCATAAATCAGTGTGAACTAAAACGCTCCTCATTTGCATTGACCATGATACATAATTTCCGTCGTCCATCTTCTCGATGGAATATAAACCAGGCGTACTCATTTTGATCGCGGTAAAAACTATATTTCTTTAATTTCGAAATTTATTGCCTGGGCCCATATCCTATTAGAGGTATCGAGGACTTACGTGCTGAGTTAAACCGAATAGAAAAGCAAAGACACGACTTACAACTTAAGTCTACGAAGGTTTATTGGACAATGACAATTATACAAAGTTACTTATGTGATGACGTTTGCTTTCTAATAAGCTTTACACAAGGATGACATTACAAAAGATAGTACAATAATACAGTAGTGGCGCATATATCATGTTGCCTAACAATCTTAACTACCAACAAATTGGTTTTCGGTTTTGATAACAAAAAAATATGCTTCAACTTCTGCTTTCCATCAGCTTTCTTGGGGATACCCTACAGATTTTTGACCACACTTAAATTTGTTTTCGGGTTTTCTAGGACACACTTAAATTTGTGTTCGGTTTTGATAACAAAGAAAAATATGCCTCAATTTCTGTTTTCAATTAGCTTTCTTGGGGACACCCTTCAGATTCTAGAACACACTTAATTTGTTTTCCGTTTTGATAACAAACAAAAATTTGCTTTCCATAAGCTTCCTTGGGGATTTTTGAAAACGGTTTATATTTTTCGGTTTTTCTAAAATATAATTTTTTTTTCACCTTCTGATTTCTATTAGTTACCTAGGGGACACCCTGCATATTCTTGAACACACTTAAATTTGTTTTCGGTTTTTCTAAATCATTTTTTTTTTCAACTTCTGACTTCCATTAGCTTTCTAGGGGACACCCTGCAGATTCTTGAACATACCTTAATTTGTTTACGGTTTTCATAACAAAAAAAAAGTGCCTTCCATCTGCTTTCTCGGGGACACCCTGCAGATTCTTGAACACACTTAAATTTGTTTTCGGTTTTTCTAAAATATTATTTTTTTTCAAGTTCGGATTTCCATCAGTTTTCTAGGGGACATCATTTAGATAATAGAACACACTTAAATTTGTTTTCGGTTTTCATAACAAAAAAAATTTTTCAACACAAGCCGCAAATTTTAGAACACACTTAAATTGGTTTTCGGTTTTGATAACACAAACAATATGCTTCAATTTCTGCTTTCCATCAGCTTTCTTGGGGACACCCTTCAGATTCTTGACCACACTTAAATTTGTTTTCGGTTTTTCTAAAATAATTTTTTTTCAACTTCTGATTTCCATTTTCTTTCTAGGGGACACCCTTCAGATTCTAGAACACACTTAATTTGTTTTCGGTTTTGATAACAAACAAAAATTTGCTTTCCATAAGCTTCCTTGGGGATTTTTGAAAACGCTAAATTTGTTTTCGGTTTTTCTAAAATATAATTTTTTTTTCACCTTCTGATTTCCATTAGTTACCTAGGGGACACCCTGAATATTCTTGAACACACTTAAATTTGTTTTCGGTTTTTCTAAATAATTTTCTGTTTTCAACTTCTACTTTCCATTAGCTTTCTAGGGGACACCTGCAGATTCTAGAACACACTTAATTTGTTTTCGGTTTTGATAACACAAAAAAAAATTGCTTTTCATCAGCTTTCTTTGGGACACCCTGCAGATTTTTGAACACAATTAAATTTGTTTTCTGCTTTGCTAAAATATTATTATTTTTTTCCACTTCTGATTTCCATCAACTAGCTAGGGGACATCCTGGTGATTATAGAACACACTTAAATTTGTGTTCGGTTTTGATAACAAAGAAAAATATGCCTCACCTTCTGTTTTCCATTAGCTTTCGTGGGGACACCCTACAGATTTTTGAACACACTTAAATTTGTTTTCGGTTTTCATAACAAAAAAAAATTTTCAACACACCCTGCAAATTTTAGAATACACTTAAATTGGTTTTCGGTTTTGATAACAAAAAAATATGCTTCAATTTCTGCTTTCCATCAGCTTTCTTGGGGATACCCTACAGATTTTTGACCACACTTAAATTTGTTTTCGGTTTTTCTGAAATAATTTTTTTTTTTAAACTTCTGATTTCCATTAGCTTTCTAGGGGGCACCCTGCAGATTCTTGAACATACCTTAATTTGTTTTCGGTTTTCATAACAAAAAAAAAGTGCCTTCCATCTGCTTTCTCGGGGACACCCTGCAGATTCTTGAACACACTTAAATTTGTTTTCGGTTTTTCTAAAATATTATTTTTTTTCAAGTTCTGATTTCCATCAGCTTTCTAGGAGACTTCATTTAGATAATAAAACACACTTAAATTTGTTTTCGGTTTTCATAACAAAAAAAATATTTCAACACAAGCCGCAAATTTTAGAACACACTTAAATTGGTTTTCGGTTTTGATAACACAAACAATATGCTTCAATTTCTGCTTTCCATCAGCTTTCTTGGGGACACCCTTCAGATTCTTGACCACACTTAAATTTGTTTTCGGTTTTTCTAAAATAATTTTTTTTCAACTTCTGATTTCCATTTTCTTTCTAGGGGACACCCTTCAGATTCTAGAACACACTTAATTTGTTTTCGGTTTTGATAACAAACAAAAATTTGCTTTCCATAAGCTTCCTTGGGGATTTTTGAAAATGCTTAAATTTGTTTTCGGTTTTTCTAAAATGTAATTTTTTTTCACCTTCTGATTTCCATTAGTTACCTAGGGGACACCCTGCATATTCTTGAACACACTTAAATTTGTTTTCGGTTTTTCTAAATAATTTTTATTTTTCAACTTCTGATTTCCATTAGCTTTCTAGGGGACACCCTGCAGATTCTAGAACACACTTTAATTTGTTTTCGGTTTTGATAACACAAAAAAAAATTGCTTTTCATCAGCTTTCTTGGGGACACCCTGCAGATTTTTGAACACACTTAAATTTGTTTTCTGCTTTGCTAAAATATTATTATTTTTTTCCACTTCTGGTTTCCATCAACTAGCTAGGGGACATCCTGGTGATTATAGAACACACTTAAATTTGTGTTAGGTTTTGATAACAAAAAAAACTATGCCTTAACTTCTGTTTTCCATTAGCTTTCTTGGGGACACCTTGCAGATTTTTGAACACACTTAAATTTATTTTCTGCTTTGCTAAAATATTATTATTTTTTTCCACTTCTGATTTCCATCAACTAGCTAGGGGACATCCTGGTGATTATAGAACACACTTAAATTTGTGTTCGGTTTTGATAACAAAGAAAAATATGCCTCAACTTCTGTTTCCCATTAGCTTTCTTGGGGACACCCTACAGATTTTTGAACACACTTAAATTTGTTTTCGGTTTTTCTAACATAATCTTTTTTCAACTTCTGATTTCCATTTTCTTTCTAGGAGACACCCTTCAGATTCTAGAACACACTTAATTGGTTTTCGGTTTTGATAACAAACAAAAATTTTGCTTTCCATAAGCTTCCTTGGGGATTTTTGAAAACGCTTAAATTTGTTTTCGGTTTTTCTAAAATATAATTTTTTTTTCACCTTCTGATTTTTATTAGTTACCTAGGGGACACCCTGCATATTCTTGAACACACTTAAATTTGTTTTCGGTTTTGATAACACAAAAAAAAATTGCTTTTCATCAGCTTTCTTTGGGACACCCTACAGATTTTTGAACACACTTAAATTTGTTTTCGGTTTTTCTAACATAATCTTTTTTCAACTTCTGATTTCCATTTTCTTTCTAGGAGACACCCTTCAGATTCTAGAACACACTTAATTGGTTTTCGGTTTTGATAACAAACAAAAATTTTGCTTTCCATAAGCTTCCTTGGGGATTTTTGAAAACGCTTAAATTTGTTTTCGGTTTTTCTAAAATATAATTTTTTTTTCACCTTCTGATTTTTATTAGTTACCTAGGGGACACCCTGCATATTCTTGAACACACTTAAATTTGTTTTCGGTTTTGATAACACAAAAAAAAATTGCTTTTCATCAGCTTTCTTGGGGACACCCTACAGATTTTTGAACACACTTAAATTTGTTTTCGGTTTTTCTAACATAATCTTTTTTCAACTTCTGATTTCCATTTTCTTTCTAGGAGACACCCTTCAGATTCTAGAACACACTTAATTGGTTTTCGGTTTTGATAACAAACAAAAATTTTGCTTTCCATAAGCTTCCTTGGGGATTTTTGAAAACGCTTAAATTTGTTTTCGGTTTTTCTAAAATATAATTTTTTTTTCAACTTCTGATTTCCATTAGCTTTCTAGGGGACACCTGCAGATTCTTGAACACACTTAATTTGTTTTCGGTTTTGATAACACAAAAAAAAATTGCTTTTCATCAGCTTTCTTTGGGACACCCTGCAGATTTTTGAACACACTTAAATTTGTTTTCTGCTTTGCTAAAATATTATTATTTTTTTCCACTTCTGATTTCCATCAACTAGCTAGGGGACATCCTGGTGATTATAGAACACACTTAAATTTGTGTTCGGTTTTGATAACAAAGAAAAATATGCCTCAATTTCTGTTTTCCATTAGCTTTCTTGGGGACACCCTACAGATTTTTGAACACACTTAAATTTGTTTTCGGTTTTCATAACAAAAAAAATTTTTCAACACACCCTGCAAATTTTAGAACACACTTAAATTGGTTTTCGGTTTTGATAACAAAGAAATATGCTTCAACTTCTGCTTTCCATCAGCTTTCTTGGGGATACCCTACAGATTTTTGACCACACTTAAATTTGTTTTCGGGTTTTCTAGGACACACTTAAATTTGTGTTCGGTTTTGATAACAAAGAAAAATATGCCTCAATTTCTGTTTTCAATTAGCTTTCTTGGGGACACCCTTCAGATTCTAGAACACACTTAATTTGTTTTCCGTTTTGATAACAAACAAAAATTTGCTTTCCATAAGCTTCCTTGGGGATTTTTGAAAACGCTTAAATTTGTTTTCACTTTTTCTAAAATGTAATTTTTTTTCACCTTCTGATTTCCATTAGTTACCTAGGGGACGCCCTGCATATTCTTGAACACACTTACATTTGTTTTCGGTTTTCTTAAAATAATTATTTTTTTCAACAACTGATTTCCATTAGCTTTCTAATTGACACCCTTCAGATTCTTGAACCCACTTAAATTTGTTTTCGTTTTTTCTAAAATAATTTTTTTTTCAACTTTTGATTTTTATTAGCTTTCTAGGGGACACCTGCAGATTCTAGAACACATTTAAATTTGTTTTCGGTTTTTCTAAAAAATAATTTTTTTTCAACTTCTGACTTCCATCAGCTTCCTAGGGGACACCCTTCAGATTCTTGAACACACTTAAATTTGTTTTCGGTTTTACTAAAATACAGTTTTTTTTTTCAACTTTTGAATTCCATCAGCTTTCTAGGGGATTCCCTTCAAATAGTAGAACACACTTAAATTTGTGTTCGGTTTCGATACCAAAACAAAAAAGTTTGCTTCAACTTTGGTTTTCCATCAGCTTTCTAAGGGACACCCTTCAGATTATAGGACACACTTAGATTTGCGTTCGCTTTTGATAACAAAAAAAAAAGTTTAATTCAAATTTGCTTTCCATCAGCTTTCTAGGGGACATCCTACAGATTCTCAAACATACATAAAATTGTGTTCGGTTTTGACAACAAAACAAAATTTGCTTCAAATTCTGTTTTCCATCAGCTCTCTTGGGGACACCCTGCATATTCTTCAACACACTTAAATTTGTTTTTGGTTTTTCTAACATAATCTTTTTTCAACTTCTGATTTCCATTTTCTTTCTAGGGGACACCCTTCAGATTCTAGAACACACTTAATTTGTTTTCGGGTTTGATAACAAACAAAAATTTGCTTTCCATAAGCTTCCTTGGGGATTTTTGAAAACGTTTAAATTTGTTTTCGGTTTTTCTAAAATATAATTTTTTTTTCACCTTCTGATTTCCATTAGTTACCTAGGGGACACCCTGCATATTCTTGAACACACTTAAATTTGTTTTCGGTTTTTCTAAATATTTTTTTTTTTCAACTTCTGATTTCCATTAGCTTTCTAGGGGACACCTGCAGATTCTAGAACACACTTAATTTCTTTTCGGTTTTGATAACACAAAAAAAAATTTCTTTTCATCAGCTTTCTTTGGGACACCCTGCAGATTTTTGAACACACTTAAATTTGTTTTCTGCTTTGCTAAAATATTATTATTTTTTCCACTTCTGATTTCCATCAACTAGCTAGGGGACATCCTGGTGATTATAGAACACAGTTAAATTTGTGTTCGGTTTTGATAACAAAGAAAAATATGCCTCAACTTCTGTTTTCCATTAGCTTTCTTGGGGACACCCTACAGATTTTTGAACACACTTAAATTTGTTTTCGGTTTTCATAACAAAATAAATTTTTCAACACACCCTGCACATTTTAGAACACACTTAAATTGGTTTTCGGTTTTGATAACAAAAAAATATGCTTCAACTTCTGCTTTCCATCAGCTTTCTTGGGGATACCCTACAGATTTTTGACGACACTTAAATTTGTTTTCGGTTTTTCTAAAATAATTTTTTTTTTAAACTTCTGATTTCCATTAGCTTTCTAGGGGACACTATGCAGATTCTTGAACATACCTTAATTTGTTTTCTGTTTTCATAACAAAAAAAAAAAAGTGCCTTCCATCTGCTTTCTCGGGGACACCCTGCAGATTCTTGAACACACTTAAATTTGTTTTCGGTTTTTCTAAAATATTATTTTTTTTCAAGTTCTGATTTCCATCAGCTTTCTAGGGGACTTCATTTAGATAATAGAACACACTTAAATTTGTTTTCGGTTTTCATAACAAAAAAAAATTTTCAACACAAGCCGCAAATTTTAGAACACATTAAATTGGTTTTCGGTTTTGATAACACAAACAATATGCTTCAATTTCTGCTTTCCATCAGCTTTCTTGGGGACACCCTTCAGATTCTTGACCACACTTAAATTTCTTTTCGGTTTTTCTAAAATAATTTTTTTTTTTCAACTTCTGATTTCCATTAGCTTTCTAGGGGACACCCTGCAGATTTTTGAACACACTTAAATTTGTTTTCTGCTTTTCTAAAATATTATTATTTTTTTCCACTTCTGGTTTCCATCAACTAGCTAGGGGACATCCTGGTGATTATAGAACACACTTAAATTTGTGTTCGGTTTTGATAACAAAAAAAAATATGCCTCAACTTCTGTTTTCCATTAGCTTTCTTGGGGACACCCTACAGATTTTTGAACACACTTAAATTTGTTTTCGATTTTCATAACAAAAAAAATTTTTCAACACATCCTGCAAATTTTAGAACACACTTAAATTGGTTTTCGGTTTTGATAACAAAAAATTATGCTTCAATTTCTGCTTTCCATCAGCTTTCTTGGGGATACCCTACAGATTTTTGATCACACTTAAATTTGTTTTCGGTTTTTCTAAAATAATTTTTTTTTTAACTTCTGATTTCCATTTCCATTAGCTTTCTTAAACATACCTTAATTTGTTTTCGGTTTTCATAACAAAAAAAAAAGTGCCTTCCATCTGCTTTCTCGGGGACACCCTGCAGATTCTTGAAAACACTTAAATTTGTTTTCAGTTTTTCTAAAATATTATTTTTTTTCAAGTTCGGATTTCCATCAGCTTTCTAGGGGACTTCATTTAGATAATATCTCTCTCTATCTCTCTATGGCGCGATATACAACAGGTATATCATCATAAACCTCCTAAGAGATTTTTGCGCCAAGCTTCTCTTCCAATTTGTGGTGTGCCGATTTGAATTTTTCCCTACAAATTGGTGGGACCTTCAGTTTTTTGCCGACTCCGAACGGCATCTACAAAGGAGACGGATTTTTGCTGAGAAGCCTGTCATGGCAGAAATACACTCGGAGAGTTTGCCAACCCACTGCCGAGGGGCGACCCCGTTTTGAAAAACTTTTTTCAAATCACTTTTGATGTTACCTGTACCAGGGCTCGAACCATGCATGGACCTTCGGTGTGGTAGGCCGGCAACACTACCTTCACACCACGGCGGCCACACTTAAATTTGTTTTCGGTTTTCATAACAAAAAAAAATTTTTCAACACAAGCCGCAAATTTTAGAACACAATTAAATTGGTTTTCGGTTTTGATAACACAAACAATTTGCTTCAATTTCTGCTTTCCATCAGCTTTCTTGGGGACACCCTTCAGATTCTTGACCACACTTAAATTTGTTTTCGGTATTCCTAAAATGCAATTTTTTTTCAACTTCTGATTTCCATCAGCTTTGTAGGGGACTCGTTTCAGATAGTAGAACACACTTAAATTTGTGTTCGGTTTTGATAACAAAAAAAAAGTTTGCTTCAACTTTTGCTTTCCATCAGCTTTCTATGGGGCATCCTGCAGATTCTAGAACACACTTTAATTTGTTTTAGGTTTTGCTAACAAAAAAACATGTACTTTCCATCAGCTTTCTTGGGGAAAACCTGCAGATTCTTGAACACTCTTAAATTTGTTTTAGGTTTTTCTAAAATATATATTTTTTTTCATTTTTTGAATTCCATCAGCTTTCTAGGGGACTCTCTTCAAATAGTAGAACACACTTAAAATTGTGTTCGGTTTTGACAACAAAACAAAATTTGCTTCAACTTCTGCTTTCCATCAGCTCTCTTGGGGACACCCAACACACTTGATTTTGAACTTGAACACACTTAAATTTGTTTTTGGTTTTTCTAACATAATATTTTTTCAACTTCTGATTTCCATTTTCTTTCTAGGGGGCACCCTTCAGATTCTAGAACACACTTAATTTGTTTTCGGTTTTGATAACAAAAATTTGCTTTCCATAAGCTTCCTTGGGGATTTTTGGAAATGCTTTAATTTGTTTTCGGTTTTTCTAAAATATAATTTTTTTTTCACCTTCTGATTTCCATTAGTTACCTAGGGGACACCCTGCATATTCTTGAACACACTTAAATTTGTTTTCGGTTTTTCTAAATAATTTTTTTTTTTAACTTCTGATTTCCATTAGCTTTCTAGGGGACACCTGCAGATTCTAGAACACACTTAATTTGTTTTCGGTTTTGATAACACAAAAAAAATTGCTTTTCATCAGCTTTCTTTGGGACACCCTGCAGATTTTTGAACACACTTAAATTTGTTTTCTGCTTTGCTAAAATGTTATTATTTTTTTCCACTTCTGATTTCCATCAACTAGCTAGGGGACATCCTGGTGATTATAGAACACACTTAAATTTGTGTTCGGTTTTGATAACAAAGAAAAATATGCCTCAACTTCTGTTTTCCATTAGCTTGCTTGGGGACACCCTACAGATTTTTGAACACACTTAAACTTGTTTTCGGTTTTCATAACAAAAAGAATTTTTCAACACACCCTCCAAATTTTAGAACACACTTAAATTGGTTTTCGGTTTTGATAACAAAAAAATATGCTTCAATTTCTGCTTTCCATCAGCTTTCTTGGGGGCACCCTTCAGATTCTTGACCACACTTAAATTTGTTTTCGGTTTTTCTAAAATAATTTTTTTTCGACTTCTGATTTCCATTTTCTTTCTAGGGGACACCCTTCAGATTCTAGAACACACCTAATTTGTTTTCGGTTTTGATAACAAACAAAAATTTGCTTTCCATAAGCTTCCTTGGGGATTTTTGAAAACGCTTAAATTTGTTTTCGGTTTTTCTAAAATGTAATTTTTTTTTCACCTTCTGATTTCCATAAGTTACCTAGGGGACACCCTGCATATTCTTGAACACACTTAAATTTGTTTTCGGTTTTTCTAAATAATTTTTATTTGTCAACTTCTGATTTCCATTAGCTTTCTAGGGGACACCCTGCAGATTCTAGAACACACTTTAATTTGTGTTCGGTTTTGATAACAAAGAAAAATATGCCTCAACTTCTGTTTTCCATTAGCTTGCTTGGGGACACCCTACAGATTTTTGAACACACTTAAACTTGTTTTCGGTTTTCATAACAAAAAGAATTTTTCAACACACCCTCCAAATTTTAGAACACACTTAAATTGGTTTTCGGTTTTGATAACAAAAAAATATGCTTCAATTTCTGCTTTCCATCAGCTTTCTTGGGGGCACCCTTCAGATTCTTGACCACACTTAAATTTGTTTTCGGTTTTTCTAAAATAATTTTTTTTCGACTTCTGATTTCCATTTTCTTTCTAGGGGACACCCTTCAGATTCTAGAACACACCTAATTTGTTTTCGGTTTTGATAACAAACAAAAATTTGCTTTCCATAAGCTTCCTTGGGGATTTTTGAAAACGCTTAAATTTGTTTTCGGTTTTTCTAAAATGTAATTTTTTTTTCACCTTCTGATTTCCATAAGTTACCTAGGGGACACCCTGCATATTCTTGAACACACTTAAATTTGTTTTCGGTTTTTCTAAATAATTTTTATTTGTCAACTTCTGATTTCCATTAGCTTTCTAGGGGACACCCTGCAGATTCTAGAACACACTTTAATTTGTTTTCGGTTTTGATAACACAAAAAAAATTGCTTTTCATCAGCTTTCTTGGGGACACCCTGCAGATTTTTGAACACACTTAAATTTGTTTTCTGCTTTGCTAAAATATTATTATTTTTTTCCACTTCTGGTTTCCATCAACTAGCTAGGGGACATCCTGGTGATTATAGAACACACTTAAATTTGTGTTCGGTTTTGATAACAAAAAAAATATGCCTCAACTTCTGTTTTCCATTAGCTTTCTTGGGGACACCCTGCAGATTTTTGAACACACTTAAATTTGTTTTCTGCTTTGCTAAAATATTTTTTTTTTTTCCACTTCTGATTTCCATCAACTAGCTAGGGGACATCCTGGTGATTATAGAACACACTTAAATTTGTGTTCGGTTCTGATAACAAAGAAAAATATGCCTCAACTTCTGTTTCCATTAGCTTTCTTGGGGACACCCTACAGATTTTTGAACACACTTAAATTTGTTTTCGGTTTTCATAACAAAAAAAATTTTTCAACACATCCTGCAAATTTTAGAACACACTTAAATTGGTTTTCGGTTTTGATAACAAAAAATTATGCTTCAGATTCTGATTTCCATCAGCTTTCTTGGGGATACCCTACAGATTTTTGACCACACTTAAATTTGTTTTCGGTTTTTCTAAAATAAATTTTTTTTTTAACTTCTGATTTCCATTAGCTTTCTAGGGGACACCCTGCAGATTCTTGAGCATACCTTAATTTGTTTTCGGTTTTCATAACAAAAAAAAAGTGCCTTCCATCTGCTTTCTCGGGGACACCCTGCAGATTCTTGAACACACTTAAATTTGTTTTCGGTTTTTCTAAAATATTATTTTTTTTTCAAGTTTTGATTTTTATCAGCTTTCTAGGGGACTTCATTTAGATAATAGAACACACTTAAATTTGTTTTCGGTTTTCATAACAAAAAAAATTTTTCAACACAAGCCGCAACACATCCTGCAAATTTTAGAACACACTTAAATTGGTTTTCGGTTTTGATAACAAAAAATTATGCTTCAATTTCTGCTTTCCATCAGCTTTCTTGGGGACACCCTTCAGATTCTTGACCACACTTAAATTTGTTTTCGGTTTTTCTAAAATAATTTTTTTTTAAACTTCTGATTTCCATTAGCTTTCTAGGGAACGCCCTGCAGATTCTAGAACATACCTTAATTTGTTTTCGATTTTGATAACAAAAAAAGTGCTTTCCATCTGCTTTCTTGGGGACAGATTCTTGAACACACTTAAATTTGTTTTAGGTTTTGCTAAAAGCAAATGTTTTTTTGAACTTCTGGTTTCAATCAGCTTTCTAAGGGACACCCTTCAGATTCTAGGACACCTTTAAATTTGTGTTCGGTGTTGATAACAAAAAAAAAAAGTTTGGTTTAACTTCTGGTTTTCATCAGCTTTCTAGGGGCCATCCTGCAGGCTCTAGAACACACTGAAATTTGTTTTAGGTTTTTCTAAAGTAATATGTTTTTTCAACTTCTCTTTTCCATCAGCTTTCTAAGAGACACCCTGCAGATTCTTGAGCACACTTAAATTTGTTTTCGGTATTGATAAAAGCAAATGTTTTTTAAATTTTTGTTTGGTTTTGATAACAAAACAAAAACAAAGTTTGCTTCAACTTTCGCTTTTCATCAGCTTTCTAGAGGACATCCTGCAGATTCTAGAACACCCTAAAATTTGTTTTAGGTTTTGCTAAAAGCAAATGTTTTTTCGAACTTCTGATTTCTATCAGCTTTCTAAGGGACACCCTTCAGATTCTAGGACACCTTTAAATTTGTGTTCGGTGTTGATAACAAAAAAAAAAAGTTTGCTTCAACTTTTGCTTTTCATCAGCTTTCTAGGGGGCATTCTGCAGGCTCTAGAACACACTTAAATTTGTTTTAGGTTTTTCTAAAATAATATGTTTTTTCAACTTCTCTTTTCCATCAGCTTTCTAAGAGACACCCTGCAGATTCTTGAGCATACTTAAATTTGTTTTCGGTATTGCTAAAAGCAAATGTTTTCTCGAACTTCTGATTTCCATTTTCTTTCTAAGGGACAGACTGCAGATTATAAGACACACTTAGATTTGAGTTCGGTTTTGATAACAAAAAAAGTTTGATTCAACTTTTGCTTTCCATTAGCTTTTTAGGGGGAATCCTGCAGATTCTAGAACACGCTTAAATTTGTTTTGGGTTTAGCTAAAGGGAAATGTTTTTTTTAACTTCTGATTTCTATCAGCTTTCTAGAAGACGCCCTTCAGAGTCTCAAACGTACATAAAATTGTGTTCGGTTTTGACAACAAAACAAAATTTGCTTCAAATTCTGCTTTCCATCAGCTCTCTTGGGGACACCCTGCATATTCTTCAACACACTTAAATTTGTTTTTGGTTTTTCTAACATAATCTTTTTTCAACTTCTGATTTCCATTTTCTTTCTAGGGGACACCCTTCAGATTCTAGGACACCTTTAAATTTGTGTTCGGTGTTGATAACAAAAAAAAAAAGTTTGCTTCAACTTTTGCTTTTCATCAGCTTTCTAGGGGACATCCTGCAGGCTCTAGAACACACTTAAATTTGTTTTAGGTTTTTCTAAAATAATATGTTTTTTCAACTTCTCTTTTCCATCAGCTTTCTAAGAGACACCCTGCAGATTCTTGAGCATACTTAAATTTGTTTTCGGTATTGCTAAAAGCAAATGTTTTCTCGAACTTCTGATTTCCATTTTCTTTCTAAGGGACAGACTGCAGATTATAAGACACACTTAGATTTGAGTTCGGTTTTGATAACAAAAAAAGTTTGATTCAACTTTTGCTTTCCATCAGCTTTTTAGGGGGAATCCTGCAGATTCTAGAACACGCTTAAATTTGTTTTGGGTTTAGCTAAAGGGAAATGTTTTTTTGAACTTCTGATTTCTATCAGCTTTCTAGAAGACGCCCTTCAGAGTCTCAAACGTACATAAAATTGTGTTCGGTTTTGACAACAAAACAAAATTTGCTTCAAATTCTGTTTTCCATCAGCTCTATTGGGGACACCCTGCATATTCTTCAACACACTTAAATTTGTTTTTGGTTTTTCTAACATAATCTTTTTTCAACTACTGCTTTCCATCAGCTTTCTTGGGGACACCCTGCCGATTTTTGACCACACATAAATTTTGTTTTCGGTTTTTCTAAATAAATTTTTTTTTTTAACTTCTGATTTCCATTAGCTTTCTACGGGGACACCCTGCAGATTCTTGAACACATTTAAATTTGTTTTCGGTTTTTCTAAAATATAATTTTTTTTTTCAAGTTCCAATTTCCATCAGCTTTCTACGGGACTCCATTTAGATAGTAGAACACACTTAAATTTGCTTTCGGTTTTCATACCAAAAAAAAATTTTCAACACACCCCGAAAATTTTAGAACACACTTAAATTGGTTTTTGCTTTTGATAACACAAAAAATATGCTTCAATTTCTGCTTTCCATCAGCTTTCTTGGGGACACGCTTCAGATTCCTGACCGCACTTAAATTTGTTTTCGGTTTTTCTAAAATAATTTTTTTTTAACTTCTGATTTCCATTAGCTTTGTAGGGGACGCCCTGCAGATTCTAGAACATTGTAATGTAGCCAAAATAAATGCATACATAAATACATTCATACTTACCAACAGTCGGCACGCAGCTATTAAAAACTGTCGAATACGCTTTGTCAGCAAAGTTACACGCTATGCGGCAATGCCCACAAATGCGTTGCAATCATACTAATATATGTATGAACATATGTGCGAATGCACAAGCCAATGTTTGTGCATGAATGTAGGTATGAGTGTACCAGCGAGCGTTTGCATACGCTGGCTTACATACTTGGGCTGAGCTTAGAATTTAGGTAAATATGTATTATGGTAAATAAGTAGTATATAGGAATTTATTGTATAAATAGAAGGAAAATATGTTGAATAAATTAATTCATGTTTGGTGCCGAATGATGGCACTACTCGAACCTATTTCACTTTAAATAGTTTTATTACATGGCGATCCTGCCTGTTTAGATCCTGCCTGTTTAGATCCTGCCTTTTTAGATCCTGCCAGATCCGCTGAACAAAAGCGGAATCTTTTTTTTAAAATCCTGCCAGATCCGCTGAAAAAAAGCGGAATCCTTTTTAAATCCTGCCGAAAACCTTGAGCTGCCGAAACTAAGCCGGCAGTCTCCTTCCAATACATACTGAAAATTTAAAACAACAAAAAATTTGTATAAAAAATCACAAGGAAGCAATGGGGAACTTTGGCTCGCATTACTCGAATATCGCAATACTCCATTGAAAGATATAAATGCATCGCCAGCAGAACTACCAATGAGCAGAAACAGCACGGACACTTATACTGGGTAAAACAGATATTTTTCGACTACAATTGGTGCCCAACATACAACAAAATATAAAAGCTAAGAATCGAACATCAGAACGATACGATCCAACCATACCACATATGCATAAGCGAAGTGGAATAAGGACTAGACTTAACAAACAAAGCAAATCCCGCAGCAAGGGAAGGACACATCAGGAGGAAAAAAGGGAACAAATTATATAATTTAAGTATTTTAATATTTATTTAGAAGCATATAGCAACCTAACGGCTAACCCATTAAGGGCAAAATGTAGATTTTTGCTTGTAAAATAAGATTTTTTTTTTCTCTTTCTGTACTTTAGTGTTTTTTTCAAATGAATGAGGAGTTAGATATCATAAGTCAGGCAGAATTTGACGCAATATTCTTGCGTTACAGCGAACTGATAGTAGAAGAGAAGGATAAAGTAGAAATAGAGATAAAAACAAAAGAGTAGGTGAAATAGTAAGGATAGAAGAAGCAGAAATAATTAAACAAGGCCCTAAAGCAATAACCATAGAGGAATATAGGCGTAGGACGAAACCAATAAAGGTAGAGGAACCTAAGATTCCCAAACCTATTAGCAGCAAAAGAAAGAGAGGAGGAAAAAGATTCAACTACAGAAGGGCAGTAGCAATACTGTACCAACAAATTAATCGAACTACAAACACGGAGGAAAGAATCCGTTTAAAAAACGAAATAAAAAAAAAAAGTCTTTTCTATTGCAGTGCTAAAATTTTGTTCCCCTATGGAGGGCGCTTTGCCTAATGACCTTGATTACGAGACTATCAACAGTGTCGTTAATAATTTGGAAAGTGAAAGCGCAATTGAGGCCCGTAGAGAAAGGGAAAGATTAAGACCTTACAGTGAGGAGGAAAGGAAAACACTAGTTTGGCTTAAAAGTCATTGGGAATATATAGGAATGACTAGGGAACCAACCCTTGAAGATGTTAGGTATGGCACAGCAATGGAAGAAATAACAGTCCGAGCTCTAATAAAATTTGGCCTAAGAGAACTGTAAATGAAAAAGGGGGAAAAATATATTTAAAAAGGAAATTTTTTTTTAAATAAAGAAAATACCAAAAATAAAATAAATCATTGCATTTATAGTTTTTCTTACAATGAGAGGCCAAGAATCCAAAGTGGAAGAGCCTAATGCTAATGTGATTAACTCAATCCAAATAGCTGACCACACTGAGGCACTAGAGTTTATTAAAATCTTGTTAATAATATTGGCAATCTGCACTTGCCTCAATTTGTTTCTCAAATTATACTCGGGTCACAACAAATTTTTAAAGAAAAAATACATGAGCCGAGCAGATGGTCTAGACAAGGTCTAAACTCAAAGGAAAATTATATACCCCAATGGACAAATGGGAAACCATTCTGAATACACCGGTGGAAGAGAAAATTTTGGCGGAAAAGTCATATAAGTGTATTAACAAAAGTATACCCATACAAAGAGTAACGGTATTGAAACATCTCACGGCAATATTACAGTCATTGAATAATATAGGAAAAGCCACACAAAAGGTGTATAGCAAGTTGACAGCTAAGCATCAGCTAGAGGTACAACAAATATTTTCCAGTGTCAGGGATAAATTGGTATCCTTACTGGCTAGATATAACATTGAGGCATTGGTCCCAAATTCATTTGAAAAAGAAATAGAACTAGATTTTGCCATCTTATTACCGGAGGCACAACCCAATCTGGAGGAAGCCGTAAAAATTGAAATTACTGAAAAAGAATCACAAACAGAAAACGCCAAAATGCCACTGACAAATGTAGATTTCATTAAAACTGCATCATCAATCTTACCAGATTTTGATGGAAAATCAGAAAATCTGTCTAGTTTTCTCGATGCCCTTGATATACTGGAGCAAATCAAGGATAGTCACGATGTTATCGCGGTATCCATGATAACAACAAAACTCAAAGGGACAGCTAGAAACATAATAAGTACTGAATCCTCTATTCAGGAAATTAAACAAAGATTAAAGTCACGAGTTAAGGGTGAATCAGTAGAAGTTTTGTCGGCAAAACTCCTGAACATCCAACAACGCAGTAAAACTGCAAATCAATACACTCCTGAGATTGAAAAGCTCACAAAATCGTTGGAAGGAGCATACATATCTGACGGACTAACACCGGAGTTAGCTACCAAGTATGCTACACATTCAGCTGTAAAAGCTATGTGTAAAAATTGCTCCAACGATAAAGTAAAAACTATAATGCAGACTGGAACGTTCACCACGATGAACGAAGCCATATCAAAATTCACTAACAGTTGCACAGAAGTAACTGGAAATCCAAATTCACTGTTACATATTCGCCAACAAAATCATTTCCGAGGTAACTTCCGCAGGAGTTACCAAAACAATAACTATAGAAGAAATCAGAGGCGTACATTTAACAATTACGGCAATAACAATAATAATAATAATAATAATAATAATAATAATAATAATAACCGAGCAAATAATCAAAGATCTGGTCGAAACTTTGGATCAAGAGGTTATAACCGGAATAATAGCAGAAATGTGGTTTGGCAAACTCTCCGAGTGTATTTCTGCCATGACAGGCTTCTCAGCAAAAATTCGTCTAGTTTGTAGATGCCGTTCGGAGTCGGCAAAAAACTGTAGGTCCCACCAATTTGTAGGGAAAATTCAAATTGGCACACCACAAATTGGAAGAGAAGCTTGGCACAAAAATCTCTTAGGAGGTTTATGATGATATACCTGTTGTATATCGCGCCATAGAGAGAGCAGAAATGTAAGGAATGTTACCCAACAGAAAAACCAGCAAACTCCACCTCAATAAATAAAAAGTTATATGTTTTCAATTTACACCTAAATAGCTACATAACTTCCAAAACAACTCTGAATGATTCCATTTCAACCCGCCTAATCGATACAGGAGGGGATATATCAATTATAAAAAAGGGTCAAATTGACAGTCATGTCACTATTAATAATTCACAAAAAAACAGATTTAGGAGGAATTGGTCAAGGCATAACGAGCACTATTGGCACAGTTAAAACAGATTTAAAGGATGATTACCTGTTGATTAGACACAAGTTTCATGTAGTAGAAGACAATTTTCCAATCCCATGTGATGGAATACTGGGTTTGGATTTTATTAAAAAATATAATTGCATTTTAGATTACCAAAAAGATGGGGATACCCTAATATTAAGACCATATGATTATCCAGAAAATATAATAATTCAAATGACTAATAAACCGACAATAAATAGTATATCAATTCCCGCAAGATCGGAAGTAATCCGACAAATCCACATTAAAAATAAAAATTCTGATTTATTAATTCCACAACAAGAATTATCTAAAGGCATATTTATTGCAAACACCCTAGTAAATTCACAACAAACATTCGTCAGAATTATAAATACAACAGACGAAAATGTAACACTTCAGGATTTTAATATAAAAACAGAAAATTTGGATAATTATTCAATAGATAAATATAATAATCTAGAAAATGAGCAGAACAGTAAAGAAAAATTAGAAAGATTAAATAAACATTTTCCACACTTTGCCCATGAATCACTTAATTCATTATGTGCAGAATTCATTGACATTTTCTCATTAGAAACAGAACCAATTACCACTAATAATTTTTACAAACAAAAACTTCATATGAAAGACAATAACCCAGCTTACGTAAAAAACTACAGAATACCAGAAGCCCACAAGAGCGAAATAAATAAACAAGTAAATAAATTAATTAAAGACGACATAATAGGAGCTTCAATGTCAGAATTTAATAGTCCAATTTTATTAGTACCCAAAAAATCACTCCCTAATCACCAAGAAAAAAGATGGAGAATGGTTGTCGACTACAGACAAGTAAATAAAAAATTAACCGCAGATAAATTCCCGCTGCCAAGAATTGATGACATACTAGATCAACTAGGAAGAGCTAAATATTGCTCGTGCTTGGATTTAATATCCGGTTTTCATCAAATAGAACTCAGTTCAGAGTCAAGGGATATCACATCCTTTACAGCAGATAATGGCACCTATCGATTTAAAAGACTACCTTATGGCCTTAAGGTTTCCCCAAGTTCATTTCAGAGAATGATGACATTGGCATTCTCAGGCTTAAAACCTTCACAAGCATTTCTATACATGGACGATTTAGTCGTATTAGGATGCTCCGAAAAACATATGATTACAAACTTACGGGATGCATTCGAAACTTGTAGGAAGTATAATTTAAAATTACATCCGGATAAATTCATATTTTTCAATCAAGAAGTAACATACCTTGGTCATAAGTGTACAAGCTAAGGAATTTTGCCAGATCCCAGTAAATTTGAAACTGTTAAAAATTATCCAACTCCTAAAAATGCGGATGAAGCGAAACGATTCGTCGCATTTTGCAATTATTACAGAAGATTTATTCCAAACTTTGCAGAATTGCAGAATATTCTAGGATAATAACAAGGCTTTGCAAATGTAGTTTTCGACTGGACAGAGGATTGTAAAAAATCCTTTGACTATTTGAAGGCTGCGTTAATAATCCCTAATATCTTACAATACCCCGATGTCAGTAAACAATTTTGTATAACAACTGACGCAAGTGGTTATGCTTGCGGAGCAGTGTTAAGCCAAGAGTATGAAGGAAAACAATTGCCAATTGCCTATGCATCAAGATCATTCACAAAAGGAGAAATTAACATAGCAACAATTGAAAAAGAATTAGCGGCCATTCATTGGGCCATAACATATTTTAGACCATACGTGTATGGTAGAAAATTTTTAGTCAAACAGACCATAGACCTTTAACATTCCTATTTTCGATGAAAAACCCCTCATCAAAATTTACTAGAATCAGACTAGATTTGGAAGAATATGACTTCGAGGTGGAGTATATAGCAGGACAACAAAATTATGTAGCAGACGCATTATCACGCATAGATATCAAAGATCTTAAAGAAATTTCAGTAGAAGCGTGCAAAATATTAACGGTTACAACCAGATCTGAAACAAAACAAAAAACCAGTAATGAATCCAGTAATAATACAAAAGAAAAACAAAGTCACAATGAGAACCCTATAATACGAGTATATGAAGCGCTTAATAAATACGAAGTTAAAAGACATGTCAAGCTCGTTTTCAATCCTCCGAAATTCTTTTTCAAAAAAGGAAAGAAAATTTGTAGTGAAATAAATATAAAAAGCCAAATTGTTGAGGCGAAGATTGACTTAGGACAATTCTTTGCCAGGCTTATGGTAGAAGCCGGCAATTTGAAAATTGTAAAAATACAGTTGTCCTTAGGAGACAAATTGTTTAAAGATAACTATACTCGAGTAGATGAATTTAAAGAAATAGGTACCAAAGTTCTCAAAAATCTAACTATAGCATTAACTCCGGAGGTTATGCATGTGACGAATAACAAAGAAATTAAAGAAATTCTTTATAAATATCACGACGATCCTGTTTTTGGTGGCCACCCAGGAATAAATCGTACGTCAAATAAAATAAGACAAAAGTATTACTGGAATAATATGAAAAATGAAATAAGAAAACATATCAAAAATTGCATTAACTGCAATAAAAATAAAACCAATAAACACCTGAAAGAACGAATGACTATAACGGAGACGCCACCAAAGGCTTTCGATATAGTACAGATCGATACAATAGGACCATTTCCAAATTCGATACAGGGAAATGAATATGCAGTTACTATTATATGTGACCTAACCAAATACTTGGTTACAGTACCCGTCCAAAGCAAACATGCCGTAGCAGTTGCTAAGGCCGTATTTGAACATTTCATTCTAGTTTATGGTTGTATGAAAACAATTATAACGGATATGGGAACCGAATACAAAAATAGTTTATTTGAGGAATTGTGCAAGCTCTTAAAAATAGAGCATAAAACCTCAACACCCTACCACCATCAAACTTTAGGTACTGTCGAACGAAGTCATAGAACATTCAATGAATATGTGCGTTCCTACATATCCATTGACAAAGACGATTGGGATGAGTACCTTAAATACTTTTCGTATTGTTACAATACAACACCTTCAACAGTTCACGGCTATTGTCCTTTTGAACTAGTTTTTGGAAAGACACCTCTGACTTACGAATTTTTAAAATAAAATGTAATTAGCCCAGTATATAATCATGAGGCTTACGATAAGGAAATTAAGTATAGGTTACAGTTAGCACAAGAAAAAGCTAGAAAATTAGTACAGGAATCTAAGCAAAAATAAAAAGTTAGCTATGATAGGAAAATACAATATAAGGAAATAAATATAGGAGATTTAGTATTAGTCAGAAATGAAGCAGGTCATAAGTTAGACAATAGATATAAAGGGCCCTATAAGGTAGAAAATATTGATAGAAACAATAATTTTACTCTAGTTCCTTATAAGGTAGAAAGCATAGATAGAAATAATAAGTATAAGTAATGAGAATAAGAAAATCTTAATACACAAAAATAGACTTAAATTGTTAGAATAATTACACTGCATTTTGACTCACATGTTTATTGTACACTTACAAACAAACCCATAAATTAGGAAATTTATTGTATACAAATAAAAACTTATTAAAATAAAATTGTTTCATTTAATTACTCTCAATGTAACTCAACACTTAAGAAAAATGATCAAAAGAAAAGTCGTAAAAATGCAGCAATGTACAAACAAACATGTTACCACTTAAAAATAAAGTTAACAAAGAACAAAATTTTGTCACATAAACAAACTGTATCAACTTACACTTAAGACGTAAAGTAAATAAACACAAAATCTAAGCAAGTTATAAAAATTAATCAAGTTAGAGTTTTACATATTTATATACATATAAAACTTTTTGAAAAGGTAGATGTAGTGTAGCCAAAATAAATGCATACATAAATACATTCATACTTACAAACAGTTGGCACGCAGCTATTAAAAACTGTCGAATACGCTTTGTCAGCAAAGTTACACGCTATGGGGCAATGCCCACAAATGCGTTGCAATCATACTAATATATGTATGAACATATGTGCGAATGCACAAGCCAATGTTTGTGTATGAATGTAGGTATGAATGTACCAGCGAGCGTTTGCATACGCTGGCTTACATACTTGGGCTGAGCTTAGAATTTAGGTAAATATGTATTATGGTAAATAAGAAGTATATAGGAATTTATTGTATAAATAGAAGGAAAATATGTTGAATAAATTAATTCATGTTTGGTGCCGAAAGATGGCACTACTCGAACCTATTTCACTTTAAATAGTTTTATTACAACATACCTTAATTTGTTTTCGATTTTGATAACAAAAAAAAGTGCTTTCCTTCTGCTTTTTTGGGGAAACCCTGCAGATTCTTGAACACACTTAAATTTGTTTTAGGTTTTGCTAAAAGCAAATGTTTTTTGAACTTCTGGTTTCAATCAGCTTTCTAAGGGACACCCTTCAGATTCTAGGACACCCTTAAATTTGTGTTTGGTTTTGATACCAAAAAAAAAGTTTGCTTCAACTTTTGCTTTTCATCAGCTTTCTAAACGGCCATCCTGCAGATTCTAGAACACACTTAAATTTGTTTTAGGTTTTGCTAAAAGCAAATGTTTTTTTGAACTTTTGATTTCCATCAGCTTTCTAGAAGACGCCCTTCAGAGTCTCAAACATGCAAAAAATTGTTTCGGTTTTGACAACAAAACCAAAGGTGCTTCAACTTCTGCTTTCCATCAGCTCTCTTGGGGACACTCTGCAGATTCTTGAACACACTTAAATTTGTTTTCGGTTTTTCTAAAATAATATTTTTTTAACCTCTGGTTTCCATTAGCTTTCTAGGAGACACCCTGCAGATTGTAAAACACACTTAAATTTGTTTTCGGCTTTGCTAAAATATTATTCTTGTTTTCCACTTGTGATTTCCATCAACTAGCTAGGGGACTCCCTTTAGATAGTAGCATACACTTAAATTTTTTTTTTCGGTTTTTATAACAAAAAAATTTTTCAACATCCCCCCCAAATTTTAGAACACACTTAAATTCGTTTTCGCTTTTGATAACAAAAAAAATATGCTTTAACTTCTGCTTTCCATCAGCTTTCTTGGGGACAGTCTGCAGATTCTTGAACACACTTAAATTTGTTTCCGGTTTTTCTAAAATAATATTTTTTCCAACTTCTGATTTCCATTAGCTTTCTAGGGGACACCCTGCAGATTCTAGAACACACTTAAATTTGTTTTCGGCTTTGATAAAATATTATTATTTTTTCCACTTCTGAATTCCATCAGCTAGCTAGGGGACTCCCTTTAGATAGTAGCATACACTTAAATTTTTTTTCGGTTTTTATAACAAAAAAAAATTTTTCAACATCCCCTGCAAATTTTAGAACACACTTAAATTCGTTTTCGCTTTTGATAGCAAAAAAAATATGCTTCACCTTCAGCTTTCCATCAGCTCTCTTGGGGACAGTCTGGAGATTCTTGAACACACTTAAATTTGTTTCCGGTTTTTCTAAAATAATATTTTTTCCAACTTCTGATTTCCATTAGCTTTCTAGGGGACACCCTGCAGATTCTAGAACACACTTAAATTTGTTTTCGGCTTTGATAAAATATTATTATTTTTTCCACTTCTGAATTCCATCAGCTAGCTAGGGGACTCCCTTTAGATAGTAGCATACACTTAAATTTTTTTTCGGTTTTTATAACAAAAAAAAATTTTTCAACATCCCCTGCAAATTTTAGAACACACTTAAATTCGTTTTCGCTTTTGATAACAAAAAAAATATGCTTTTACTTCTGCTTTCCATCAGCTTTCTTGGGGACACCCTGCAGATTCATGAACACACTTAAATTTGTTGTCGGTTTTGCTAAAATATAATTTTTTTTTTTCAACTTCTGATTTCCATCAGCTTTCTGGGGGACTCCCTTTAGATAGTAGAATACACCTAAATTTTTTTTCGGTTTTTATAACAAAAAAAATATGCTTCAACTTCTGCTTTCCGTCAGCTTTCTTGGGGCCACCCGCAGATTCTTGACCACACTTAAATTTGTTTTCGGATTTTCTAAAATAAAATTTTTTTTTTTCAACTTCTGATTTCCATCAGCTTTCTGGGGGACTCCCTGCAGATTCTTGACCACACTTAAATTTTGATGCGATTGAACGGAAATAATTGTACTTATTTTAATTACTTAGCCAAAAGTTAACCTCACTCGATGAGTTGCAAAATCCAGAAGAATATTTTATTCAAAGAAAAAGGAAATTATAAAGTAATATGTGATGACATTTAGAATGACATGTATGAGGAAATAAGTGAAGATGACATGCATAGTGTCGATAGAGACAAAGTTAATTAGTTAGCTCCAACACGCCCTCTCAATATGCTAGTCATCTATGTGCGTAAACCAAGTCCATCAAGGCACTTATCGTGATTTGGTTTGGCTAGTGGTTTTGTCATCACATCTGCAATCATATTTTGTGTTGATACATGCTCCAAAGAGAATAATCCCGAGCTCACGCATTCTCTGACAAAGTGATGCTTTATGTCAATATGCTTTGTTCTCGCGTGATAAACTGGATCATTAGCCAAGCATTGCGCCCCTCTGTTGTCCACGTAAATTGTAATTTGACAGAACTTCTGTAGTCCAATCTCAACTAGAAGGCTGCGCAAGTAAATCGCCTCTTTAGCTGCTTCTGCTAGACTTACATATTCTGCCTCTGTTGACGAAAGAGCGACCGTACGTTGTTTCTGTGATTTCCAGCTGATAGCTGCGCCACTTAGTAGATATGCATACCCCGTGTATGAACGACGATCGACAGTGCACGCGCCCCAGCCAGCGTGGGTATATAATATAAGTGGTAGAGCCGACTCTTGATACCTCAAACCTCTATCGGCCATACCTGCAAGGTACCTCTTAGCACACGTTTGGCAGAATTCCAATGGACGCTTGTTGGACTATTCACAAATTGTGCTAATCTTGCAACTGTATTAGATATGTCCGGCCTCGTATCAACGGATAAGTACATAAGAGCCCTAATTAACTATATGGACAGTCCTTATGAAGAATCTCAGAATTTGAATTAAAATTAACATTGACCTCTGAGGGTGTAGCAACAGGGCTACACTCACTCATGCCGTATTGCTTAAGTAATTCTTTTATATAAGCCGTTTGCTTTAAAGTGATTTCTCCATCCATTTGTTGTATTTCTAGGCCGAGACAGTAATTGGCCTTACCAACATCTTTCATTTCGAACTCATTCATAAGTTCCTCTTTAGACTTAAGAATTGTTTTCTCTTCACGTGACGCAACTAAGAGATCGTCGACGTAGACCACCAACAAAACCATATCCCTATCGAACTCTCCATAAAATAAGCACTGTTCATTGTTTGCTGCCATTAACCCCATACTTAAGAGTTTTGATTTTAATTTGGCATACCACTGTCGCCCAGCTTGCTTAAGGCCATACAACGCCCTCTTGAGATAGCAAGCATTACCACCAGCATTCAAATCATTTAGCATTTTAGAAGCTCTTTTACCGATGATGCAACTTTTACCTTTGTTCGATATTATTCGCTTTAGTATTTCATGTAGAGAACTTGGCACACTCATATGTATTCTCTCATTCAATTCTCCATTTAGGTACGCACTTACAACGTCAAACTGCCAGATAGCGAGGCTATAATGAGCCGCTAGGGCCAATAACAACCTAATTGTTTCTAATCGTGCGGTTGGCGCAAACGTATCATAATAGTCAACACCATATTTTTGACTGCAACCTTTGGCAACGAGGCGAGCTTTTCGGCGTTCTATTTTTCCATCAGGCCCACATTTGTTCGTTAATACAAAACGACAACCGATTACACTTTCATTGGCAGATAGCTTAACAATGTCCCAAGTATCATTTTTTAAAATATTAATTACCTCTAATTCTAATGCATTTTGCCATTCACTACGTTCGGGCCCCTGCAATGCACTTTGCATGCTCACTTCAGCTATACCAACAAAAACATCATCATCATCATCATCTACAGCTTGGTTATCACGTATACCGTCATTATCGGTCTCGCTAGTGGAATAGTTTACGTGGGCGCCCTCTCTTCCCAGTTCGAAGTAACTTCGGCGCTCCTGGTGCTCTTTTATTTTCTTCCATATTCTCTTTTACCTCAGCGATGGCTTCTTTCGATGCATTCTCAGCAGCACTACGAGAAAATTCTACAACTTTACGGTTACTGTTTTTGTTGTCTTCTACAATTACTGGCGAAGACAGTAGATCAATAACAGAATAGGACTGAGATGAATCGAATTCTGGCTCAATAAAAAATTTCACATCACGCGCATATATAGTTTTATGTGCTCTCGGCAACCATACTCGGTAGCCCTTTCTTTCCCTCGGATACCCTACAAACACGCCTTCCACTGATCTAGGTGCTAGCTTGCTTTTATTTGGTTCTTTATTTAGCACCATCACTTTAGATCCAAACACCCTTAGGTAGCTCAATTTAGGCTTAAGATTGTTTATGCATTCATAAGGCGTCTTTCCTTGCAAAGTTCGAGAAGGACATCTATTTCGAATGTGACAAGCAGTCGCCACAGCTTCGGACCAAAAACTGTTACTAAGACCAGATTGCTGCAAAAGACACCTAGTCATATCTAGCAAAGTCCTATTCATCCGCTCCGCCACACCATTTTGTTCGGGAGTATGAGGAATGCTCAGCCGCCGAGCAATACCCAAATCTGAAAGATACTTATTAAAATCATTATTGATATACTCACGCCCGTTATCGGATTGCAAACACTTTATTTTGAACCCGGTTTGCCTCTCCATAAATTGTTGATACATCTTAAATGCATCAAAGACTCCAGATTTTTCTCGTAGTAGGTATATTTCGCACCACCTCGTACAGTCATCCACGAATGTTACGAAATAACTGGCTCTACCAATGGGCTCCTCTCTAAATGGTCCAACAACGTCTGAATGTACAATGCTTAAGGGATCTGAACACGGCACTCTGTCTTTAGCGAAAGGTACTACAGACATTTTACCAATCGCACAAACGTCACAATATTTCAGCTGCTCAATCTCATTACGTTTTGATACTGGTATTACACCATCGTGGATCAACCTTGATAAATCGCCCGAATTGAGATGTCCCAAACGATAGTGCCACTTCAACAGTTCGGAGCACTTCGTCTGAGCAGCAGCACAGTCGCTACTTTCGCGTACATAATACAAATCGCCCTTTCTGTCCGCCACCAACGTTGTTTCTCCTCCTGAATTATACACATATGCGCCTTCTTTGCAAAATGTTACTGTGTGCCCTCTGTCAGTGATTTTTGCCACTGAAACTAAATTTGTACGAAGCTCTGGCACAAATAGGGTATTTTGGAAATTAATATTGCGTTGACCACCTGCACCCGTCACTGGTATACTAACAACACCCTTGCCCGTAACATCAGCACTTGCTTGATTTGCCAAGTTCAGCTTCGCTTTAGCTGACTTCTCCATGCTCTTGAAAATATGCTTATCACCACACAAGTGTGCGGTACATCCACTGTCCAATACCCAAGCTATCTTCATTCGCTTAGCGCTGTCAACAAACGATGTCTCTGCTTGTGTAGAATGGAACGCTGCATACGTCTCATCAGCGGTAAAATTCTTCGGTTTGTTGCTCTTTTCATTTTTTGCTGGGCATACATTCATCTTGTGCCCTAAAGCACCACATTTAAAACATTTTAGCTCTTTTTTGGCATTAGCAAATCTTTTACGATTATAGCTGCGTGATTTTGCAGTCATAGCTATTACTGTATTGCCTGACGACTATTTACGAGCTTCACTTTCCTTAATTATTTTTACCTTGAGTACCTCAGCTGTTGGAAGAGCATCACGAGACTCGATTGCGCAACGAAAATTTTCATATTATGTTGGTAAGCTGTACAATAACATAATCGAGAGCAAATCACCATTTATTTGCACATTCATACTCTCCAACTTGTCCACTGCATCAAAGAATTTGGCAATATGCTCTTTAACATCTTCCCCTTCGTCTAGCTTTTGTAGCATAAGGTGTTTCAGCAATGTTGCCTTTCGCGCCGGCCCTTTAGAAGCGTAAATGGATTATAACTTCAGCCACACTTCCCGTGACCTTTCACAACCACGTACTTGCTTCAATACTGATGGCTGTATAGCCAGAACTAAGTCCGCTCTAGCTTTCTTGTCAGCTTTCAACCAAGCAGTTCGCGCTGCTGCTTCGTTCTCTGCCGGCATTGCATTGGTGCCATTTACATATTCCCACAGATCGTTTTTCACGAGTAAAGCTTCCACTTGCATACTCCAAGTGTCGAAGTTCTCCTTGGAAAGTAATTCAATGCGCGATGCACTCGTTGCAGAACTTACTGCCATAATTTCCAAATGTTTGGTACACGTGGCGACTGAACTTTGTGTTATATTTTTTGGTTTTTTTTCGGGCTTTTTGGTTCCTTCCATTACATAGAAGATTAATATAAATACATATTATTTCCAGACGCCTGGGCCCATAACCTGATGCGATTGAACGGAAATAATTGTACTTATTTTAATTACTTAGCCAAAAGTTAACCTCACTCGATGAGTTGCAAAATCCAGAAGAATATTTTATTCAAAGAAAAAGGAAATTATAAAGTAATATGTGATGACATTTAGAATGACATGTATGAGGAAATAAGTGAAGATGACATGCATAGTGTCGATAGAGACAAAGTTAATTAGAGACAAAGTTAATTAGCTCCAACACTTAATTTTGTGTTCGGTTTTGATAACAAAAAAAAAGTTTGCTTCAACTTTTACAAGGAAATTTGTGTTCGGTTTTGATAACAACAAAAAAGTTTGCTTCAACTTTTGCTTTTCATCAGCTTTCTAAGAGACATCCTTCAGATTCTAGAACACACTTCAATTTGTGTTCGGTTTTGATAACAAAACAAAAAGTTTGCTTCAACTTTTACAAGGAAATTTGTGTTCGGTTTTGATAACAACAAAAAAGTTTGCTTCAACTTTTGCTTTTCATCAGCTTTCTTAGAGACATCCTGCAGATTCTAGGACACACTTAAATTTGTGTTCGGTTTTGATAACAAAACAAAAAGTTTGCTTCAACTTTTACAAGGAAATTTGTGTTCGGTTTTGATAACAACAAAAAAGTTTGCTTCAACTTTTGCTTTTCATCAGCTTTCTAAGAGACATCCTTCAGATTCTAGAACACACTTAAATTTGTTTTAGGTTTTGCTAAAAGCAAATGTTTTTTTGAACTTCTGATTTCCATCAGCTTTCTAAGGGACACCCTTCAGATTCTACTTCACACTTAAATTTGTGTTCGGTTTTGATAACAAAAAACAAGTTTGCTTCAACTTTTGCTTTTCATCGACTTTCTAGAGGACATCCTGCAGATTCTAGGACACACTTAAATTTGTGTTCGGTTTTGATAACAAAACAAAAAGTTTGCTTCAACTTTTACAAGGAAATTTGTGTTCGGTTTTGATAACAACAAAAAAGTTTGCTTCAACTTTTGCTTTTCATCAGCTTTCTAAGAGACATCCTTCAGATTCTAGAACACCCTTAAATTAGTTTTAGGTTTTGCTAAAAGCAAATGTTTTCTCGAACTTCTGATTTCCATCAGCTTTCTAAGGGACACCCTTCAGATTCTAGGACACCCTTAAATTTGTGTTCGGTTTTGATAACAAAAAACAAGTTTGCTTCAACTTTTGCTTTTCATCAGCTTTCTAAGAGACATCCTGCAGATTCTAGGACACACTTAAATTTGTGTTCGGTTTTGATAACAAAACAAAAAGTTTGCTTCAACTTTTACAAGGAAATTTGTGTTCGGTTTTGATAACAACAAAAAAGTTTGCTTCAACTTTTGCTTTTCATCAGCTTTCTAAGAGACATCCTTCAGATTCTAGAACACCCTTAAATTAGTTTTAGGTTTTGCTAAAAGCAAATGTTTTCTCGAACTTCTGATTTCCATCAGCTTTCTAAGGGACACACTTCAGATTCTAGGACACCCTTAAATTTGTGTTCGGTTTTGATAACAAAAAAAAAAGTTTGCTTCAACTTTTACAAGGAAATTTGTGTTCGGTTTTGATAACAACAAAAAAGTTTGCTTCAACTTTTGCTTTTCATCAGCTTTCTAAGAGACATCCTGCAGATTCTAGGACACACTTAAATTTGTGTTCGGTTTTGATAACAAAACAAAAAGTTTGCTTCAACTTTTACAAGGAAATTTGTGTTCGGTTTTGATAACAACAAAAAAGTTTGCTTCAACTTTTGCTTTTCATCAGCTTTCTAAGAGACATCCTTCAGATTCTAGAACACCCTTAAATTGGTTTTAGGTTTTGCTAAAAGCAAATGTTTTTTTGAACTTCTGATTTCCATCAGCTTTCTAAGGGACACCCTTCAGATTCTACTTCACACTTAAATTTGTGTTCGGTTTTGATAACAAAAAACAAGTTTGCTTCAACTTTTGCTTTTCATCGACTTTCTAGAGGACATCCTGCAGATTCTAGGACACACTTAAATTTGTGTTCGGTTTTGATAACAAAACAAAAAGTTTGCTTCAACTTTTACAAGGAAATTTGTGTTCGGTTTTGATAACAACAAAAAAGTTTGCTTCAACTTTTGCTTTTCATCAGCTTTCTAAGAGACATCCTTCAGATTCTAGAACACCCTTAAATTAGTTTTCGGTTTTGCTAAAAGCAAATGTTTTCTCGAACTTCTGATTTCCATCAGCTTTCTAAGGGACACCCTTCAGATTCTAGGACACCCTTAAATTTGTGTTCGGTTTTGATAACAAAAAACAAGTTTGCTTCAACTTTTGCTTTTCATCAGCTTTCTAAGAGACATCCTGCAGATTCTAGGACACACTTAAATTTGTGTTCGGTTTTGATAACAAAACAAAAAGTTTGCTTCAACTTTTACAAGGAAATTTGTGTTCGGTTTTGATAACAACAAAAAAGTTTGCTTCAACTTTTGCTTTTCATCAGCTTTCTAAGAGACATCCTTCAGATTCTAGAACACCCTTAAATTAGTTTTAGGTTTTGCTAAAAGCAAATGTTTTCTCGAACTTCTGATTTCCATCAGCTTTCTAAGGGACACCCTTCAGATTCTAGGACACCCTTAAATTTGTGTTCGGTTTTGATAACAAAAAAAAAAGTTTGCTTCAACTTTTGCTTTTCATCAGCTTTCTAGGGGACATCCTGCAGATTCTAGAACACACTTAAATTTTTTTTAGGTTTTGCTAAAAGCAAATGTTTTTTTAACTTCTGATTTCCATCAGCTTTCTAAGGGACACCCTTCAGATTCTAGGACACACTTAAATTTGTGTTCGGTTTTGATAACAAAAAGCAAGTTTGCTTCAACTTTTGCTTTTCATCGACTTTCTAGAGGACATCCTGCAGATTCTAGAACACCCTTAAATTAGTTTTAGGTTTTGCTAAAAGCAAATGTTTTCTCGAACTTCTGATTTCCATTAGCTTTCTAAGGGACACCCTTCAGATTCTAGGACACCCTTAAATTTGTGTTCAGTTTTGATAACAAAAAAAAAGTTTGCTTCAACTTTTGCTTTTCATCAGCTTTCTAGGGGACATCCTGCAGATTCTAGAACACACTTAAATTTGTTTTAGCGTTTTCTAAAATAATATGTTTTTTTCAACTTCTCTTTTCCATCAGCTTCCTAAGAGACACCTCCCCGATTTTTGACCACACATAAATTTGTTTTCGGTTTTTCTAAAATAATTGTTTTTTAACTTTGGATTTCCATTAGCTTTCTAGGGGACACCCTGCAGATTCTTTAACGCACTTAAATTTGTTTTCGGTTTTTCTAAAATATTATTTTTTTCAAGTTCTGATTCCCATCAGCTTTCTAGGGGACTCCATTTAGATAGTACAACACACTTAAATTTGTTTTCGGTTTTCATAAGAAAAAAAATTTTTTCAACACACCCTGCAAATTTTAGAACACACTTAAATTGGTTCTCGGTTTTGATAACACAAAAAATATGCTTCAACTTCTGCTTTCCATCAGCTTTCTTGGGGAAACCCTTCAGATTCTTGACCACACTTAAATTTGATTTTGGTTTTTCTAAAATAATTTTTTTTCTAAACTTCTGATTTCCATTAGCTTTCTAGGGGACGCCCTGCAGATTCTAGAACATACCTTAATTTGTTTTCGGTTTTGATAACAAAAAAAAAGTGCTTTCCATCTGCTTTCTTGGGGACACCCTGCAGATTCTTGAACACACTTAAAACTGTTTTTTTAGGTTTTGCTAAAAGCAAATGTTTTTTTGAACTTCTGATTTCCATCAGCTTTCTAGAAGACGCCCTTCAGAGTCTCAAACATACATAAAATTGTGTTCGGTTTTAACAACAAAACAAAATATGCTTCAACTTCTGCTTTCCGTCAGCTTTCTTGGGGCCACCCGCAGATTCTTGACCACACTTAAATTTGCTTTCGGATTTTCTAAAATATAATTTTTTTTTTCAACTTCTGATTTTCATCAGCTTTCTGGGGGACTCCCTGCAGATTCTTGACCACACTTAAATTTGTTTTCGGGTTTTCTAAAATAATATGTTTTTTTCAACTTCTCTTTTCCATCAGCTTTCTAAGGGACACCCTTCAGATTCTAGGACACACTTAAATTTGTGTTCGGTTTTGATAACAAAAACAAAAGTTTGCTTCAACTTTTACAAGGAAATTTGTGTTCGGTTTTGATAACTACAAAAAAGTTTGCTTCAACTTTTGCTTTTCATCAGCTTTCTTGGGGACACCCTGCAGATTCTTGAACACACTTAAAATTGTTTTTTTAGGTTTTGCTAAAAGCAAACGTTTTTTTGAACTTCTGATTTCAATCAGCTTTCTAAGGGACACCCTTCAGATTCTACGTCACACTTAAATTTGTGTTCGGTTTTGATAACAAAAAACAAGTTTGCTTCAACTTTTGCTTTTCATCGACTTTCTAGAGGACATCCTGCAGATTCTAGAACACCCTTAAATTAGTTTTAGGTTTTGCTAAAAGCAAATGTTTTCTCGAACTTCTGATTTCCATCAGCTTTCTAAGGGACACCCTTCAGATTCTACGACAGCCTTAAATTTGTGTTCGGTTTGGATAACAAAAAAAAAGTTTGGCTCAACTTTTGCTTTTCATCAGCTTTCTAGGGGACATCCTGCAGATTCTAGAACACACTTAAATTTGTTTTAGGTTTTGCTAAAAGCAAATGTTTTTTTGAACTTCTGAATTCCATCAGCTTTCTAAGGGACACCTTTCAGATTCTAGGACACACTTAAATTTGTGTTCGGTTTTGATAACAAAAAACAAGTTTGCTTCAACTTTTGCTTTTCATCGACTTTCGATTCTAGAACACCCTTAAATTAGTTTTAGGTTTTGCTAAAAGCAAATGTTTTCTCGAACTTCTGATTTCCATTAGCTTTCTAAGGGACACCCTTCAGATTCTAGGACGTCCTTAAATTTGTGTTCAGTTTTGATAACAAAAAAAAGTTTGCTTCAACTTTTGCTTTTCATCAGCTTTCTAGGGGACATCCTGCAGATTCTAGAACACACTTAAATTTGTTTTAGGGTTTTCTAAAATAATATGTTTTTTTCAACTTCTCTTTTCCATCAGCTTTCTTAGAGAAACCCTCCCGATTTTTCACCACACATAAATTTTTTTTCGGTTTTTCTAAAATAATTGTTTTTTAACTTTGGATTTCCATTAGCTTTCTAGGGGACACTCTACAGATTCTAGAACATACCTTAATTTGTTTTCGGTTTTCATAACAAAAAAAAAATGACTTCCATCTGCTTTCTAGGGGACACCCTGCAGATTCTTGAACGCACTTAAATTTGTTTTCGGTTTTTCTAAAATATTTTTTTTTTCAAGTTCTGATTCCCATCAGCTTTCTAGGGGACTCCATTTAGATAGTACAACACACTTAAATTTGTTTTCGGTTTTCATAACAAAAAAAATTTTTTCAACACACCCTGCAAATTTTAGAACACACTTAAATTGGTTTTCGGTTTTGATAACACAAAAAATATGCTTCAACTTCTGCTTTCCATCAGCTCTCTAAGAGAAACCCTCCCGATTTTTCACCACACATAAATTTGTTTTCGGTTTTTCTAAAATAATTGTTTTTTAACTTTGGATTTCCATTAGCTTTCTAGGGGACACTCTACAAATTCTAGAACATACCTTAATTTGTTTTCGGTTTTCATAACAAAAAAAAATGACTTCCATCTGCTTTCTAGGGGACACCCTTCAGATTCTTGACCACACTTAAATTTGTTTTTGGTTTTTCTAAAATAATTTTTTTTCTAAACTTCTGATTTCCATTAGCTTTCTAGGGGACGCCCTGCAGATTCTAGAACATACCTTAATTTGTTTTCGGTTTTGATAACAAAAAAAAGTGCTTTCCATCAGCTTTCTTGGGGACACCCTTCAGATTCTTGACCACACTTAAATTTGTTTTTGGTTTTTCAAAAATAATTTTTTTTCTAAACTTCTGATTTCCATTAGCTTTCTAGGGGACGCCCTGCAGATTCTAGAACATACCTTAATTTGTTTTCGGTTTTGATAACAAAAATAAAGTGCTTTCCATCTGCTTTCTAAGGGACAACCTTCAGATTCTAGGACACACTTAAATTTGTGTTCGGTTTTGATAACAAAAAAAAAAGTTTGCTTCAACTTTTACAAGGAAATTTGTGTTCGTTTTTGATAACAACAAAAAAGTTTGCTTCAACTTTTGCTTTTCATCAGCTTTCTAAGAGACATCCTGCAGATTCTTGACCACACTTAAATTTGTTTTCGGGTTTTCTAAAATAATATGTTTTTTTCAACTTCTCTTTTCCATCAGCTTTCTAAGGGACACCCTTCAGATTCTAGGACACACTTAAATTTGTGTTCGGTTTTGATAACAAAAAAAAAAGTTTGCTTCAACTTTTACAAGGAAATTTGTGTTCGGTTTTGATAACAACAAAAAAGTTTGCTTCAACTTTTGCTTTTCATCAGCTTTCTAAGAGACATCCTGCAGATTCTAGAACACACTTAAATTTGTTTTAAGTTTTGCTAAAAGCAAATGTTTTTCTGAACTTCTGATTTCCATCAGCTTTCTAAGGGACACCCTTCAGATTCTAGGTCACACTTAAATTTGTGTTCGGTTTTAATAACAAAAAACAAGTTTGCTTCAACTTTTGCTTTCCATCGACTTTCTAGAGGACATCCTGCAGATTCTAGAACACCCTTAAATTAGTTTTAGGTTTTGCTAAAAGCAAATGTTTTCTCGAACTTCTGATTTCCATCAGCTTTCTAAGGGACACCCTTCAGATTCTAGGACACCCTTAAATTTGTGTTCGGTTTTGATAACAAAAAAAAAGTTTGCCTCAAATTTTGCTTTTCATCAGCTTTCTAGGGGACATCCTGCAGATTCTAGAACACACTTAAATTTTTTTTAGGTTTTGCTAAAAGCAAATGTTTTTTTGAACTTCTGATTTCCATCAGCTTTCTAAGGGACACCTTTCAGATTCTAGGACACACTTAAATTTGTGTTCGGTTTTGATAACAAAAAACAAGTTTGCTTCAACTTTTGCTTTTCATCGACTTTCTAGAGGACATCCTGAAGATTCTAGAACACCCTTAAATTAGTTTTAGGTTTTGCTAAAAGCAAATGTTTTCTCGAACTTCTGATTTCCCTTAGCTTTCTAAGGGACACCCTTCAGATTCTAGGACACCCTTAAATTTGTGTTCAGTTTTGATAACAAAAAAAAAGTTTGCTTCAACTTTTGCTTTTCATCAGCTTTCTAGGGGACATCCTGCAGATTCTAGAACACACTTAAATTTGTTTTAGGGTTTTCTAAAATAATATGTTTTTTTCAGCTTCTCTTTTCCATCAGCTTTCTAAGAGAAACCCTCCCGATTTTTCACCACACATAAATTTGTTTTCGGTTTTTCTAAAATAATTGTTTTTTAACTTTGGATTTCCATTAGCTTTCTAGGGGACACTCTACAGATTCTAGAACATACCTTGTTTTCGGTTTTCATAACAAAAAAAAATGACTTCCATCTGCTTTCTAGGGGACACCCTGCAGATTCTTGAACGCACTTAAATTTGTTTTCGGTTTTTCTAAAATATTTTTTTTTTCAAGTTCTGATTCCCATCAGCTTTCTAGGAGACTCCATTTAGATAGTACAACACACTTAAATTTGTTTTCGGTTTTCATAACAAAAAAAATTTTCAAGTATTCATTTTCAACACACCCTGCAAATTTTAGAACACACTTAAATTGGTTTTCGGTTTTGATAACACAAAAAATATGCTTCAACTTCTGCTTTCCATCAGCTTTCTTGGGGACACCCTTCAGATTCTTGACCACACTTAAATTTGTTTTTGGTTTTTCTAAAATAATTTTTTTTCTAAACTTCTGATTTCCATTCGCTTTCTAGGGGACGCCCTGCAGATTCTAGAACATACCTTAATTTGTTTTCGGTTTTGATAACAAAAAAAAGTGCTTTCCATCTGCTTTCTTGGGGACACCCTGCAGATTCTTGAACACACTTAAAATTGTTTTTTTAGGTTTTGCTAAAAGCAAATGTTTTTTTGAACTTCTGATTTCAATCAGCTTTCTAAGGGACAACCTTCAGATTCTAGGAAAAACTTAAATTTGTGTTCGGTTTTGATAACAAAAAAAATTTGCTTCAACTTTTGCTTTCCATCAGCTTTCTAGGGGGCATCCTGTATAATCTAGAACACGCTTAAATTTGTTTTAGGTTTTGCTAAAAGCAAATGTTTTTTTGAACTTCTGATTTCCATCAGCTTTCTGGGGGACTCCCTGCAGATTCTTGACCACACTTAAATTTGTTTTCGGGTTTTCTAAAATAATATGGTTTTTTCAACTTCTCTTTTCCATCAGCTTTCTAAGGGACACCCTTCAGATTCTAGGACACACTTAAATTTGTGTTCGGTTTTGATAACAAAAAAAAAAGTTTGCTTCAACTTTTACAAGGAAATTTGTGTTCGGTTTTGATAACAACAAAAAAGTTTGCTTCAACTTTTGCTTTTCATCAGCTTTCTAAGAGACATCCTGCAGATTCTAGAACACACTTAAATTTGTTTTAGGTTTTGCTAAAAGCAAATGTTTTTTTGAACTTCTGATTTCCATCAGCTTTCTAAGGGACACCCTTCAGGTTCTAGGTCACACTTAAATTTGTGTTCGGTTTTGATAACAAAAAACAAGTTTGCTTCAACTTTTGCTTTTCATCGACTTTCTAGAGGACATCCTGCAGATTCTAGAACACCCTTAAATTAGTTTTAGGTTTTGCTAAAAGCAAATGTTTTCTCGAACTTCTGATTTCCATCAGCTTTCTAACGGACACCCTTCAGATTCTAGGACACCCTTAAATTTGTGTTCGGTTTTGATAACAAAAAAAAAAGTTTGCCTCAACCTTTGCTTTTCATCAGCTTTCTAGGGGACATCCTGCAGATTCTAGAACACATTTAAATTTTTTTTAGGTTTTGCTAAAAGCAAATGTTTTTTTGAACTTCTGATTTCCATCAGCTTTCTAAGGGACACCCTTCAGATTCTAGGACACACTTAAATTTATGTTTGGTTTTGATAACAAAAATGAAAGTTTGCTTCAACTTTTGCTTTTCATCGACTTTCTAGAGGACATCCTGCAGATTCTAGAACACCCTTAAATTAGTTTTAGATTTTGCTAAAAGCAGTTGTTTTCTCGAACTTCTGATTTCCATTAGCTTTCTAAGGGACACCCTTCAGATTCTAGGACACCCTTAAATTTGTGTTCAGTTTTGATAACAAAAAAAAAGTTTGCTTCAACTTTTGCTTTTCATCGACTCTCTAGAGGACATCCTGCAGATTCTAGAACACCCTTAAATTAGTTTTAGGTTTTGCTAAAAGCAAAGGTTTTCTCGAACTTCTGATTTCAATCAGGTTTTTAGGGGACACCCTGCAGATTCTTGAACCCATTTAAATTTGTTTTCGGCTTTGCTAAAATATTATTCTTTTTTTCCACTTGTGATTTCCATCAGCTAGCTAGGGGACTTCCTTTATATAGTAATATACACTTCAATTTTTTTTCGGTTTTTATAACAAAAAAAATTTTCAACGTCCCCTGCAAATTTTAGAACACACTTAAATTCGTTTTCGGTTTTGATAACAAAAAAAATATGCTTCAACTTCTGCTTTCCGTCAGCTTTCTTGGGGCCACCCTGCAGATTCTAGAACACCCTTAAATTTGTTTTCGGCTTTGATAAAATATTATTATTTTTTTCCACTTCTGATTTCCATCAGCTAGCTAGGAGACACCCTGTAGATAGTAGCATACACTTAAATTTTTTTTTTCGGTTTTTATAACAAACAAAATTTTTCAACATCCCCTGCAAATTTAGAACACACTTAAATTTCGTTTTCGGTTTTTAGAACAAAAAAAATATGCTTCAACTTCTGCTTTCCGTCAGCTTTCTTGGGGCCACCCTGCAGATTCTTGAATACTGTTAAATTTGTTTTCAGATTTTCTAAAAAATAGTTTTTTTTTCAACTTCTTATTTCCATCAGCTTTCTGGGGGACGCCCTGCAGATTCTAGAACATTCCTTAATTTGTTTTCGGTTTTGATAACAAAAAGAAAGTGCTTTCCACCTGCTTTCTTGGGGACACCCTGCAGATTCGTGAACACACTTAAAATTGTTTTTTTAGGTTTTGCTAAAAGCAAATGTTTTTTTGAACTTCTGATTTCAATCAGATTTCTAAGGGACACCCTTCAGATTCTAGGACACACTTAAATTTGTGTTCGGTTTTGATAACAAAAAAAATTTTTTCAACACATTAATTGGTTTTCGGTTTTAATAATAATAATAATAATAATTCCCAACGGATTACCCACCATATCCCGCCCGACCGGCGCGAGGGGCGCATCCGCATAACGCGCGGATTATTCGTTCGTGCCGAGTCGTTGAAAGGCTTTGGTTTGTTAATCGTCGAGATCTAAAACTGCTCAGCTACAGAGAAAACCTCATCAGCTAAGTAAAGTAGATATAGGATAGATTATACATTAAGAAATAACTAGTTAACAGAATAAAATTATTGTTAAAAGCTAAAATAGAAGTCAAAGAATAAAAAACAATTAGTAGCTATGAATTTAGGACAGAAAGGATTGATTTTTTTATGCTGAAAAGCGAGTCTGAAATATCAAATCTACCAGAAAGAGAGTTATAATCTTGACACAAACAGCGAAAAGGCTCATTTAACTGAAAATTGGTTCGGCACTGTTTTAAGACTAGAGGTTTAAAATGCCTTGAAGGACGAGACGGTACATTGAAGTTCACTTCACTTAGAAGAAATGGGCTGGATAGTGAACCATTTAGCAATTTAATCATAAAAATAATTCCAAGCATTTCCAATTTCCATTTTGATAACACAAAAAATATGCTTCAACTTCTGCTTTCCATCAGCTTTCTTGGGGACACCCTTCAGATTCTTGACCACACTTAAATTTGTTTTTGGTTTTTCTAAAATAATTTTTTTTCTAAACTTCTGATTTCCATTAGCTTTCTAGGGGACGCCCTGCAGATTCTAGAACATACCTTAATTTGTTTTCGGTTTTGATAACAAAAAAAAGTGCTTTCCATCTGCTTTCTTGGGGACACCCTGCAGATTCTTGAACACACTTAAAATTGTTTTTTTAGGTTTTGCTAAAAGCAAATGTTTTTTTGAACTTCTGATTTCAATCAGCTTTCTAAGGGACACCCTTCAGATTCTAGGAAAAACTTAAATTTGTGTTCGGTTTTGATAACAAAAAAAATTTGCTTCAACTTTTGCTTTCCATCAGCTTTCTAGGGGGCATCCTGTAGAATCTAGAACACGCTTAAATTTGTTTTAGGTTTTGCTAAAAGCAAATGTTTTTTTGAACTTCTGATTTCCATCAGCTTTCTAGAAGACGCCCTTCAGAGTCTCAAACATACATAAAATTGTGTTCGGTTTTAACAACAAAACAAAATTTGCTTCAACTTCTGCTTTCCATCAGCTCTCTTGGGGACACTCCGCAGATTCTTGAACACACTTTAATTTGTTTCCGGTTTTTCTAAAATAATCTTTTTTAACCTCTGGTTTCCATAAGCTTTCTAGGGGACACAGTAATGGATACCCAAAAAAAATATGCTTTAACTGCTGCTTTCCATCAGCTTTCTTGGGGGCACCCTGCAGATTCTTGAACCCATTTAAATTTGTTTTCGGCTTTGCTAAAATATTATTCTTTTTTTCCACTTGTGATTTCCATCAGCAGGCGGCCGCCGTGGTGTGAAGGTAGTGTTGCCGGCCTACCACACCGAAGGTCCATGGTTCGAGCCCTGGTACAGGTAACATCAAAAGTGATTTGAAAAAAGTTTTTCAAAACGGGGTCGCCCCTCGGCAGTGGTTTGGCAAACTCTCCGAGTGTATTTCTGCCATGACAGGCTTCTCAGCAAAAATTCGTCTCCTCTGTAGATGCCGTTCGGAGTCGGCAAAAAACTGTAGGTCCCACCAATTTGTAGGGAAAATTCAAATCGGCACACCACAAATTGGAAGAGAAGCCTGGCGCAAAAATCTCTTAGGAGGTTTATGATGATATACCTGTTGTATATCGCGCCATAGAGAGAGAGATTTCCATCAGCTAGCTAGGGGACTTCCTTTATATATTAATATACACTTAAATTTTTTTTTTCGGTTTTTATAACAAAAAAAATTTTTCAACATCCCCTGCAAATTTTAGAACACACTTAAATTCGTTTTCGGTTTTGATAACAAAAAAAATATGCTTCAACCACCCTTCAGATTCTAGAACATACCTTAATTTGTTTTCGGTTTTGATAACAAAAAAGTGCTTTCCATCTGCTTTCTTGGGGACACCCTGCCGATTTTTGACCACACATAAATTTTGTTTTCGGTTTTTCTAAATTAATTTTTTTTTTCATGTTCTGATTCCCATCAGCTTTGTAGGGGACTCCATTTAGATAGTAGAAAACACTTAAATTTGTTTTCGGTTTTCATAACAAAAAAAATTTTTTCAACACACCCTGTAAATTTTAGAACACACTTAAATTCGTTTTCGCTTTTGATAACAAAAAAAATATGCTTTAGCTTCTGCTTTCCATCAGCTTTCTTGGAGACACCCTGCAGATTCTTGAACACATTTAAATTTGTTTTCGGTTTTTCTAAAATATAATTTTTTTTTTTCAAGTTCTAATTTCCATCAGCTTTCTACGGGACTCCATTTAGATAGTAGAACACACTTAAATTTGCTTTCGGTTTTCATAACAAAAAAAAATTTTCAACACACCCCGAAAATTTTAGAACACACTTAAATTCGTTTTCGGTTTTGATAACTAAAAAAATATGCTTCAACCACCCTTCAGATTCTAGAACATACCTTAATTTGTTTTCGGTTTTGATAACAAAAAAAGTGTTTTCCATCTGCTTTCTTGGGGACACCCTGCAGATTCTTGAACACACTTAAAGTTGTTTTTTTAGGATTTGCTAAAAGCAAATGTTTTTTTGAACTTCTGATTTCTATCAGAAAATTTGTGTTCGGTTTTGATAACAAAAAACAAGTTTGCTTCAACTTTTGCTTTTCATCGACTCTCTAGAGGATATCCTGCAGATTCTAGAACACCCTTAAATTAGTTTTAGGTTTTGCTAAAAGCAAAGGTTTTCTCGAACTTCTGATTTCCATTAGCTTTCTAAGGGACACCCTTAAATTTGTGTTCAGTTTTGATAACAGAAAAAAGTTTGCTTCAACTTTTGCTTTTCACCAGCTTTCTAGGGGACATCCTGCAGATTCTAGAACACACTTAAATTTGTTTTAGGTTTTTCTAAAATATTTTTTTTTTTCAAGTTCTGATTCCCATCAGCTAGCTAGGGCACTCCCTGTAGATAGTAGCATAAACTTAAATTTTTTTTTTCGGTTTTTATAACAAAAAAAATTTTTCAACATCCCCTGCAATTTTAGAAATTTATGCTTCAACTTCTGGGGGACGCCCTGCAGATTCTAGAACATACCTTAATTTGTTTTCGGTTTTGATAACAAAAAGAAAGTGCTTTCCACCTGCTTTCTTGGGGACACCCTGCAGATTCTTGAACACACTTAAAATTGTTTTTTTAGGTTTTGCTAAAAGCAAATATTTTTTTGAACTTCTGATTTCCATTAGCTTTCTAAGGGACACCCTTAAATTTGTGTTCAGTTTTGATAACAGAAAAAAGTTTGCTTCAACTTTTGCTTTTCACCAGCTTTCTAGGGGACATCCTGCAGATTCTAGAACACACTTAAATTTGTTTTAGATTTTTCTAAAATAATATGGTTTTTTCAACTTCTCTTTTCCATCAACTTTAGAAGAGACACCCTGCCGATTTTTGACCACACATAAATTTGATTTCGGTTTTTCTAAAATAATTTTTTTTTTAACTTTGGATTGCCATTAGCTTTCTAGGGGACACCCTACAGATTCTAGAACATACCTTAATTTGTTTTCGGTTTTCATAACAAAACAAAAAGTGACTTCCACCTGCTTTCTAGGGGCCACCCTGCAGATTCTTGAACACACTTCAATTTGTTGTCGGTTTTGCTAAAAGCAAATGTTTTCTCGACCTTCTGATTTCAATCAGCTTTTTAAGCGACACCCTGCAGATTCTTGAACCCATTTAAATTTGTTTTCGGCTTTGCTAAAATATTCTTCTTTTTTTCCACTTGTGATTTCCATCAGCTAGCTAGGGGACTTCCTTTATATAGTAATATACACTTAAATATTTTTTTTCGGTTTTTATAAGAAAAAAAATTTTTCAACATCCCTGCAAATTTTAGAACACACTTAAATTCGTTTTCGGTTTTGATAACAAAAAAAATATGCTTCACCTTCTGCTTTCCATCAGCTCTCTTGGGGACAGTCTGCAGATTCTTGAACACACTTAAATTTGTTTCCGGTTTTTCTAAAATAATATTTTTTTAAACTTCTGATTTCCATTAGCTTTCTAGGGGACACCCTGCATATTCTAGAACACACTTAAATTTGTTTTCGGCTTTGATAAAATATTAATATTTTTTTCCACTTCTGATTTCCATCAGCTCTCTTGGGGACAGTCTGCAGATTCTTGAACACATTTAAATTTGTTTTCGGCTTTGATAAAATATTATTATTTTTTGCCACTTCTGATTTCCATCAGCTCTCTTGGGGACAGTCTGCAGATTCTTGAACACACTTAAATTTGTTTTCGGCTTTGATAAAATATTATTATTTTTTTCCACTTCTGATTTCCATCAGCTCTCTTGGGGACAGTCTGCAGATTCTTGAACACACTTAAATTTGTTTCCGGTTTTTCTAAAATAATATTTTTTCCAACTTCTGATTTCCATTAGCTTTCTAGGGGACACCCTGCAGATTCTAGAACACACTTAAATTTGTTTTCGGCTTTGATAAAATATTATTATTTTTTTCCACTTCTGCTTTCCATCAGCCCTCTTGGATTTCCATTAGCTTTCTAGGGGACACCCTACAGATTCTAGAACATACCTTAATTTGTTTTCGGTTTTCATAACAAAAAAAAAAGTGACTTCCACCTGCTTTCGAGGGGACACCCTGCAGATTCTTGAACACACTTAAATTTGTTGTCGGTTTTGCTAAAATATTCTTCTTTTTTTCCACTTGTGATTTCCATCAGCTAGCTAGGGGACTTCCTTTATATAGCAATATACACTTAAATTTTTTTTTCTCGGTTTTTATAAGAAAAAAAAATTTTTCAACATCCCTGCAAATTTTAGAACACACTTAAATTCGTTTTCGGTTTTGATAACAAAAAAAATATGCTTCACCTTCTGCTTTTCATCAGCTCTCTTGGGGACAGTCTGCAGATTCTTGAACACACTTAAATTTGTTTCCGGTTTTTCTAAAATAATATTTTTTCCAACTTCTGATTTTCATTAGCTTTCTAGGGGACACCCTGCAGATTCTTGAACACACTTAAATTTGTTTTCGGCTTTGATAAAATATTAATATTTTTTTCCACTTCTGATTTCCATCAGCTCTCTTGGGGACAGTCTGCAGATTCTTGAACACACTTAAATTTGTTTTCGGCTTTGATAAAATATTATTATTTTTTTCCACTTCTGATTTCCATCAGCTCTCTTGGGGACAGTCTGCAGATTCTTGAACACACTTAAATTTGTTTTCGGCTTTGATAAAATCTTATTATTTTTTTCCACTTCTGATTTCCATCAGCTGTCTTGGGGACAGTCTGCAGATTCTTGAACACACTTAAATTTGTTTCCGGTTTTTCTAAAATAATATTTTTTCCTACTTCTGATTTCCATTAGCTTTCTAGGGAACACCCTGCAGATTCTAGAACACACTTAAATTTGTTTTCGGCTTTGATAAAATATTATTATTTTTTCCACTTCTGCTTTCCATCAGCCCTCTTGGGGACAGTCTGCAGATTCTTGAACACACTTAAATTTGTTTCCGGTTTTTCTAAAATAATATTTTTTCCAACTTCTGATTTCCATTAGCTTTCTAAGGGCACCCTTCAGATTCTAGGACACACTTAAATTTGTGTTCGGTTTTGATAACAAAAAACAAGTTTGCTTCAACTTTTGCTTTTCATCGACTTTCTAGAGGACATCCTGCAGATTCTAGAACACCCTTAAATTAGTTTTAGGTTTTGCTAAAAGCAAATGTTTTCTCGAACTTCTGATTTCCATTAGCTTTCTAAGGGACACCCTTCATATTCTAGGACACCCTTAAATTTGTGTTCAGTTTTGATAACAAAAAAAAAGTTTGCTTCAACTTTTGCTTTTCATCGACTCTCTAGAGGACATCCTGCAGATTCTAGAACACCCTTAAATTAGTTTTAGGTTTTGCTAAAAGCAAAGGTTTTCTCGAACTTCTGATTTCAATCAGGTTTTTAGGGGACACCCTGCAGATTCTTGAACCCATTTAAATTTGTTTTCGGCTTTGCTAAAATATTATTCTTTTTTTCCACTTGTGATTTCCATCAGCTAGCTAGGGGACTTCCTTTATATAGTAATATACACTTCAATTTTTTTTCGGTTTTTATAACAAAAAAAATTTTCAACGTCCCCTGCAAATTTTAGAACACACTTAAATTCGTTTTCGGTTTTGATAACAAAAAAAATATGCTTCAACTTCTGCTTTCCGTCAGCTTTCTTGGGGCCACCCTGCAGATTCTAGAACACCCTTAAATTTGTTTTCGGCTTTGATAAAATATTATTATTTTTTTCCACTTCTGATTTCCATCAGCTAGCTAGGAGACACCCTGTAGATAGTAGCATACACTTAAATTTTTTTTTTCGGTTTTTATAACAAAAAAAATTTTTCAACATCCCCTGCAAATTTAGAACACACTTAAATTTCGTTTTCGGTTTTTAGAACAAAAAAAATATGCTTCAACTTCTGCTTTCCGTCAGCTTTCTTGGGGCCACCCTGCAGATTCTTGAATACTGTTAAATTTGTTTTCAGATTTTCTAAAAAATAGTTTTTTTTTCAACTTCTTATTTCCATCAGCTTTCTGGGGGACGCCCTGCAGATTCTAGAAAATTCCTTAATTTGTTTTCGGTTTTGATAACAAAAAGAAAGTGCTTTCCACCTGCTTTCTTGGGGACACCCTGCAGATTCGTGAACACACTTAAAATTGTTTTTTTAGGTTTTGCTAAAAGCAAATGTTTTTTTGAACTTCTGATTTCAATCAGATTTCTAAGGGACACCCTTCAGATTCTAGGACACACTTAAATTTGTGTTCGGTTTTGATAACAAAAAAAATTTTTTCAACACATTAATTGGTTTTCGGTTTTAATAATAATAATAATAATAATTCCCAACGGATTACCCACCATATCCCGCCCGACCGGCGCGAGGGGCGCATCCGCATAACGCGCGGATTATTCGTTCGTGCCGAGTCGTTGAAAGGCTTTGGTTTGTTAATCGTCGAGATCTAAAACTGCTCAGCTACAGAGAAAACCTCATCAGCTAAGTAAAGTAGATATAGGATAGATTATACATTAAGAAATAACTAGTTAACAGAATAAAATTATTGTTAAAAGCTAAAATAGAAGTCAAAGAATAAAAAACAATTAGTAGCTATGAATTTAGGACAGAAAGGATTGATTTTTTTGATTTTTGTTGGAACGATTTTCCGTCATCCCTTGTCAAGTTTGGTTTTGTGACATTGATTTTTTTATGCTGAAAAGCGAGTCTGAAATATCAAATCTACCAGAAAGAGAGTTATAATCTTGACACAAACAGCGAAAAGGCTCATTTAACTGAAAATTGGTTCGGCACTGTTTTAAGACTAGAGGTTTAAAATGCCTTGAAGGACGAGACGGTACATTGAAGTTCACTTCACTTAGAAGAAATGGGCTGGATAGTGAACCATTTAGCAATTTAATCATAAAAATAATTCCAAGCATTTCCAATTTCCATTTTGATAACACAAAAAATATGCTTCAACTTCTGCTTTCCATCAGCTTTCTTGGGGACACCCTTCAGATTCTTGACCACACTTAAATTTGTTTTTGGTTTTTCTAAAATAATTTTTTTTCTAAACTTCTGATTTCCATTAGCTTTCTAGGGGACGCCCTGCAGATTCTAGAACATACCTTAATTTGTTTTCGGTTTTGATAACAAAAAAAAGTGCTTTCCATCTGCTTTCTTGGGGACACCCTGCAGATTCTTGAACACACTTAAAATTGTTTTTTTAGGTTTTGCTAAAAGCAAATGTTTTTTTGAACTTCTGATTTCAATCAGCTTTCTAAGGGACACCCTTCAGATTCTAGGAAAAACTTAAATTTGTGTTCGGTTTTGATAACAAAAAAAATTTGCTTCAACTTTTGCTTTCCATCAGCTTTCTAGGGGGCATCCTGTAGAATCTAGAACACGCTTAAATTTGTTTTAGGTTTTGCTAAAAGCAAATGTTTTTTTGAACTTCTGATTTCCATCAGCTTTCTAGAAGACGCCCTTCAGAGTCTCAAACATACATAAAATTGTGTTCGGTTTTAACAACAAAACAAAATTTGCTTCAACTTCTGCTTTCCATCAGCTCTCTTGGGGACACTCCGCAGATTCTTGAACACACTTTAATTTGTTTCCGGTTTTTCTAAAATAATCTTTTTTAACCTCTGGTTTCCATAAGCTTTCTAGGGGACACAGTAATGGATACCCAAAAAAAATATGCTTTAACTGCTGCTTTCCATCAGCTTTCTTGGGGGCACCCTGCAGATTCTTGAACCCATTTAAATTTGTTTTCGGCTTTGCTAAAATATTATTCTTTTTTTCCACTTGTGATTTCCATCAGCTAGCTAGGGGACTTCCTTTATATAGTAATATACACTTCAATTTTTTTTCGGTTTTTATAACAAAAAAATGTTTCAACGTCCCCTGCAAATTTTAGAACACACTTAAATTCGTTTTCGGTTTTGATAACAAAAAAAATATGCTTCAACTTCTGCTTTCCGTCAGCTTTCTTGGGGCCACCCTGCAGATTCTAGAACACCCTTTAATTTGTTTTCGGCTTTGATAAAATATTCTTCTTTTTTTCCACTTCTGATTTCCATCAGCTAGCTAGGGCACTCCCTGTAGATAGTAGCATAAACTTAAATTTTTTTTTTCGGTTTTTATAACAAAAAAAATTTTTCAACATCCCCTGCAATTTTAGAAATTTATGCTTCAACTTCTGGGGGACGCCCTGCAGATTCTAGAACATACCTTAATTTGTTTTCGGTTTTGATAACAAAAAGAAAGTGCTTTCCACCTGCTTTCTTGGGGACACCCTGCAGATTCTTGAACACACTTAAAATTGTTTTTTTAGGTTTTGCTAAAAGCAAATATTTTTTTGAACTTCTGATTTCAATCAGATTTCTAAGGGACACCCTTCAGATTCTAGGACACACTTAAATTTGTGTTCGGTTTTGATAACAAAAAACAAGTTTGCTTCAACTTTTGCTTTTCATCGACTTTCTAGAGGACATCCTGCAGATTCTAAAACACCCTTAAATTAGTTTTAGGTTTTGCTAAATGCAAATGTTTTCTCGAACTTCTGATTTCCATTAGCTTTCTAAGGGACACCCTTCAGATTCTAGGACACCCTTAAATTTGTGTTCAGTTTTATTTATTTATTTATTTATTTATTTGTTTGTTTTTAGTCGACACAACCATAAAGCGGTCGACTAATCCTAGATATTGTTTTATTGTGCGGCACATACCGCTATCATTAATAAATATTTAATTAACATTAAAATTAAACAGATCACGTAATATTTACAAGGCAACTTAGAATTAATAAATGGATCGTATCGCATATGGGTATAGTTTCTCTTATTACTACTACAAACAAACAATTTACAAAATCTACAATCTTTTAAAGCTACTCTAATTTAATATTTTACTCTTATTCGTAGGATAAATCATACAATAGCTAGAACTAAAATAGGCGTTCGTTTCTGTGGTTTTCAAAAAGAAAAAAAAAAAGAAAAAAAAAAACAAAAATTGTCATTTTCTTTTCAATTCCGTTTTGAATTTTTATTGTTTTGTAATAAGTGTTCATTTACATACACAATGTCCTATTTAATAATATTCAATTAAAGCCTGCTTCATAGCATGTTTTTTTTTTCATTCAATTAAATACAATTTTTGCGCTTCTTAATTTTCCGCAATTATTTAAATTAATCAGTCCAAACCAAATCAAATATAAGCGAACACTCATGCATGGCAATATGTAAGAATACTCTGCATTAATCCATACTACTATGTGTGTACATTTTTATGACCTGCTGATCAGTAGGGAATAACAATTTTTAAAATAGTTAAATGAAAAATATTTCTGAAAGCTTATGCTTTTAATTTGTTCAAAATGAATTTATCACTTAGTTTCGGCAATAGTATTCTCTTTGTAAAATTTTTACAAATGACACGCTGACACTGAATTAGCATTCTGCTCATCGCACAGATATGCCATTTATGGTGATAACATTTCCGGTTGTCGGTTCTGGTTCGTAGACCTCATCGTTGTTGCACATCTCATATGGCGCATCGTAGAATTGTTCGGCAGGTATTTGATCGTAGATGTTTTTTTCAATTAAATTCCAAACATTCAAATAATTCAAATCTTTAACATTCAAATAATATGCGTAAACCTCTCCTAATCCTCATGTGTCTCTGTTTGTGTTTGTGTATATGTTTCTTGTATACAGATGGAATGCTGATGCTCCTTAGGTTTTAATTGTTGAAGGTGCGCGAGTCCTCGACAGCCAATTCATATGACGCTTGATCCGTTTCCACCGGCATAACAATCGCTCGTTTATCGCGCATGCTGAGTTGTGACATTAAGGGCAATTTGTTGTTAGTATTGTATCTATGGTATGTCACATCGGCGAAAGTGTTGCTGTTGTTGTCACTTTCTGAGTTGGCCTTCTTTCCACGCACCGCTACAAATTTATTACTAAAATCGACAAAGCGCTGAGCTTTGCTACGACGGTTCGGTGACATCACTGTATAAATCGTTGTAAATTTTCTCTAAAATCAATTAAAAAACAATAAAAAAAAAGTCACTCGCTCAAACAAAAATTAAAATAAATATATGTATTAGGTACGTTGAGACCAAAAATTTTACGTTGTTGGAATGCATTAGATTCCAATCAACTCAGAGACAGGCAGTCCAAAGGTTGGAAAGCATTCGTTTCCAATCCTTCATTACTGTGCGTGCATATTTTCGAAAGCGGTGTTCCCGGTTCATCAATCTGTTTCAGGCTAAATTATCAAGTATTGCATTACGTAAAGTAGCAAAGGAACATTCAATACTGATACAGCTGTACAAGTCATTGTAGTATGAGCACCAGATGCGCAGAGGGTCATTTTTAACAAAGTTCAGACGACAAATTGGCAAATGAAAGGGAACATAATGTCGGGACGATCTAGCAGGCACCGCGAAATTCAATCGACCAAGAAGATCGGAAGAATCTATCTCACCTATTATCACCTTGTGGAGGAACATTACCCCAAGTAATATTCTTCGATTTTCCAGAGACGGTAAGCGAATAAGAAGAAGCCTACTTCTGTAGGGTGGAAGGTGACGATTAGAATCCCAATTAAGGCCGCGAAGCGCAAAGATTAAAAATTGCTTTTGAACTGACTCAATTCGGTTTATATGAATTTGATATACAGGGCACCACACACATGAGCAGTATTCAAGAATTGGACGAACCAACGATGTGTAAAGGACCTTAGTAAGATACGGGTCATCAAACTCTTTAGCCCACCTTTTGACAAATCCAAGTATACCCATTGCCTTGTTAGCAATAGACGAGATATGCATATTAAAACTCAGTTTCGGATCGAAAAGAACCCCTAAATCGTTTACAGTAGAGATACGCTCCAAAGGGGTACTATTTAGCATATAAGGTGTTAGAACAGGCTTCACTCGGTGAAATGTCATTTGTTTACATTTAGAGAAATTTAAGTCAAGTAAATTACTTGCACACCATAATTGGAAAGAGTCCAAATCAGCCTGAAGAAGATTCAAGGAGGCCGTGTCATTCTGACAGTATGTGTAGCATAGCTTAACGTCATCCGCGTACATCAGGGTTCTGGAATGTTGGATAATCTGAGGTAAGTCATTTATAAACAGAGAAAAAAGCAGTGGACCCAAATGGCTACCCTGCGGCACCCCAGAGGATACCTCAGTCGACGTTGAAAATTTATATTTGAAGAGAACTTGTTGAGTCCTGTTTGAAAGATAGCTTGCCAGCCATGTTAAAAGTCGAAATGGAAAACCCATCAAGTCTAGTTTATGAATAAGGAGCTCATGATTGACAGAGTCAAATGCCTTACTGAAGTCAGTATAGATGACATCCGTTTGCTTTTTCTCCATAAATCCATCTATTATTAGGGAAGTAAATACAAGTAAGATGGTGGTGGATGACCTTTGACGTATAAAACCATGTTGAGAAGAAGATAATAATGAGGTGCACTGGTATTGAAGTTGGTTTGTTATAATCTGTTCAAACGTCTTAGGAATAGCTGAAAGCTTTGCAATGCCCCTGTAATTTTCAATATTTGACCTACTACCTTTCTTATGCAAGGGTATAATAAAAGATGATTTCCATAGTGATGGAAAAGACGCAGACCCGAGAGATAATTCAAATAGTTTTGAGATCGGACCAGATAAGTTTGCAGCACAATACTTAAGTACACAGCTGGGAACACCATCAGGACCCGGAGAAAAATTCGGCTTCAATGCTTGAAGAGTCTGTAAAACAATACCCTTATCAATGATAGGATTGAGAACGCAATTCGAACTTTGCAGGTGATACGGATAAGTACTATTTTGAAAACATTTTGATGAATAAGTCGACTTAAAGAATTCCGAAAAAAGTTCTGCAATGTCACCATCAGTAGTGGCACTTTTCCTTTTGTAAATAAATGAAGAGGGGTAACCAGATGTTTTTCGTTTTGAATTCACAAAGCTGTAAAATCTTTTCGGGTTATGGAAAAACTGAGTTCTACAGAGAGCCAAGTAATCCTGATAGCACCGTTGATTGAGAAAATTGAAATTAGAGCGAGCAATTAAATATTTCGAGAAGTCGATAGATAACCCAGATTTCTTAAATCGCTTATAAAGCCTAGATCTAATGTTGTTAAGTCTGACAAGTTGCTTCGAGAACCACGGAGGCCTACTCTTGCCAGCGTTAACATAACGAAAAGGAACGCAACTATCAAAAAAGCTATCGAGCACGCTGTAAAATATCGAAACGGCAGAGTCAACGTCATTACAGGCGAAAATATCTGACCAGTCATGGTAAGCCATCAATTCGTTTAACTTAATGAAGTCCGCTTTATAGAAGCATCTAGACCGAGTTCGTTCTATAACTTTAGTTGGACGGGGTTTGATGACATCAAGCGCCACCTCCAGCGTAGGGTGTAGAGGGTCTTCAGGAAGTGATAAAGGTGGAATTTGCTTGAGGGCAGTACCCACCGAAGCATCCACAAACACTAAATCAAGCATTTTGTTTTTACTATTTGGTACATTATTGATCTGTAACAGAGATGTATCCAGCAAGCAATCAAGAAAATCATGCTGACTAGTAGGTGTCAGATGGCTCGAACCACTAATATTAGCCCAACTCACTGAAGGCAAATTGAAATCACCAACAACAACTAGACGATCATTATCTCGCACCTGAGAATACAAATTACAAATAGCCGTGCTATGACTAGCATAAACATGAACATCTGATCGAGGCGGTATATATAAACAACAAACGAATACATTAAAGGTACCAAGAGAGAGTCTTATTGCTATAAATTCAATATTAGTATCATTGTTCAATAATATCAACTCAGATGATAGACTTGAGTCCACGGCAATGAGAACGCCTCCAGCCCTGGAGTTTCGGTCCCGCCGGTAAACAACATATTTACTTGAGAAAACCTCAGAATTCAAATTATCTGGCTTTAACCAGGTCTCCGTAAAAGCTATTACGTGTGCAGTAAAAGTGAAACTATTAAGATAGAAAGGAACCAATTTAGATCGTAAACCACGAACATTTTGATAATTAACGACAAGAAGGGAAGAGTCAAAAATTACTTTTGAACTGCCCATGCAGTGTCGATCATTCAGTTTTTTGAACTATCTAAATCTATTACAGGTGTCTTTTTTCTAAACAAATGAACTACGGAATGCTCCGGCCAAAAATCAGGCGAAAGTACCGTATCAAAGAAGGCATCGGGAACTGATATTTTAAATGATGAAATATCTCTTTCATAACTAAAACTAAATTTATAAACATTGATACTTCTGCTGGGTACAATACTAAGTTTAGAGCAGACATAGTTCATAATGTCGCTCTCAACCAACGATGAATGAAGCCTTGTTACGAAAATGGCCCTACGAGGTGGTACGGCAGTCACTTGCCTGGGGGGATCAGATTGCCCGTCTGAAGCAGACCTCGACTGAGCCATCGTAGGACGGGCGACAGCTGAAACGTTAGTTGTTATAGGAATGGTACCAGTGACAGTAGTGGCAACCGAGGCTGGCAAAGTCACTGTAACCGAGGTAGAAAGAGGAGGCAAGCCGGCTAGGACACTAGTTGTTTTGGTTGTTTTGGGAATGGTACCAGTCACCGTTGTAACAACAGAGGCTGGCACAGTCACTGTAACCGAAGTTAACGGAGTCTCTGACACAGGTGTTGGTGATGGTGTAACCGCTGAGGCTAAAGAAAATAACATAGGCGAATTGGAAGCGGAAGCAACCGCAGTGCCACTGTTTGTCGACGTAGCTCCAACCTGCTCTGGAAACAAGAATGCCGGCCTATTACTCTGAAGACCAGAGGAAGCGCCGGAGGACCCATTCACTATATCATTAGTGGCCTCCTTGGCTGGAGTGTTTATATCTGGGGCAGGCGTCTGAGCACAACCCTGAGGCAGACCAGGAAACAAATTAAGATGATCATTATTATTGTTATTATTATTGTTGTTCGGTACGCATTTTGATAACAAAAAAAAAGTTTGCTTCAACTTTTGCTTTTCATCAGCTTTCTAGAGGACATCCTGCAGATTCTAGAACACACTTAAATTTGTTTTACGTTTTTCTAAAATATTTTTTTTTTTTCAAGTTCTGATTCCCATCAGCTTTGTAGGGGACTCCATTTAGATAGTAGAAAACACTTAAATTTGTTTTCGGTTTTCATAACAAAAAAAATTTTTTCAACACACCCTGTAAATTTTAAAACAGTTAAATTGGTTTTCGGTTTTGATAACTAAAAAAATATGCTTCAACTTCTGCTTTCCATCAGCTTTCTTAGGGACACCCTTCAGATTCTTGACCACACTTAATTTTGCTTTTGGTTTTCGTAAAATAATTTTTTTTTTTAACTTCTGATTTCCATTAGCTTTCAAGGGGACGCCCTGCAGATTCTTGAACACACTTAAATTTGTTTCCGGTTTTTCTAAAATATTTTTTTTTCAAGTTCTGATTCCCATCAGCTTTGTAGGGGACTCCATTTAGATAGTAGAAAACACTTAAATTTGTTTTCGGTTTTCATAACAAAAAAAAATTTTTTCAACACACCCTGTAAATTTTAGAACACAGTTAAATTGGTTTTCGGTTTTAATAACAAAAAAAAAGTGCTTTCCATCTGCTTTCTTGGGGACACCCTGCAGATTCTTGAACACACTTAAAATTGTTTTTTTAGGTTTTGCTAAAAGCAAATGTTTTTTTGAACTTCTGATTTCCATCAGCTTTCTAGAAGACGCACTTCAGAGTTTCAAACATACATAAAATTGTGTTCGGTTTTAACAACAAGACAAAATTTGCTTCAACTTCTGCTTTCCATCAGCTCTCTTGGGGACACTCTGCAGATTCTTGAACACACTTTAATTTGTTTTCGGTTTTTCTAAAATAATCTTTTTTTGACATCTGGTTTCCATAAGCTTTCTAGGGGACACCCTAGGGGACACCCAAAAAAAATATGCTTTAACTTCTGCTTTCCATCAGCTTTCTTGGAGACACCCTGCAGATTCTTGAACACACTTAAATTTGTTGTCGCTTTTGCTAAAAGCAAATGTTTTCTCGAACTTTTGATTTCAATCAGCTTTTTAGGGGACATCCTGCAGATTCTTGAACCCATTTAAATTTGTTTTCGGCTTTGCTAAAATATTATTCTTTTTTTCCACTTGTGATTTCCATCAGCTAGCTAGGGGACTTCCTTTATATAGTAATATACACTTAAATTTTTTTTTTTCGGTTTTTATAACAAAAAAAATTTTTCAACATCCCCTGCAAATTTTAGAACACACTTAAATTCGTTTTCGGTTTTGATAACAAAAAAAATATGCTTCAACCACCCTTCAGATTCTAGAACATACCTTAATTTGTTTTCGGTTTTGATAACAAAAAAGTGCTTTCCATCTGCTTTCTTGGGGACACCCTGCCGATTTTTGACCACACATAAATTTTGTTTTCGGTTTTTCTAAATTAATTTTTTTTTTCATGTTCTGATTCCCATCAGCTTTTAGGGGACTCCATTTAGATAGTAGAAAACACTTAAATTTGTTTTCGGTTTTCATAACAAAAAAAATTTTTTCAACACACCCTGTAAATTTTAGAACACACTTAAATTCGTTTTCGCTTTTGATAACAAAAAAAATATGCTTTAGCTTCTGCTTTCCATCAGCTTTCTTGGAGACACCCTGCAGATTCTTGAACACATTTAAATTTGTTTTCGGTTTTTCTAAAATATAATTTTTTTTTTTCAAGTTCTAATTTCCATCAGCTTTCTACGGGACTCCATTTAGATAGTAGAACACACTTAAATTTGCTTTCGGTTTTCATAACAAAAAAAAATTTTCAACACACCCCGAAAATTTTAGAACACACTTAAATTCGTTTTCGGTTTTGATAACTAAAAAAATATGCTTCAACCACCCTTCAGATTCTAGAACATACCTTAATTTGTTTTCGGTTTTGATAACAAAAAAAGTGTTTTCCATCTGCTTTCTTGGGGACACCCTGCAGATTCTTGAACACACTTAAAGTTGTTTTTTTAGGATTTGCTAAAAGCAAATGTTTTTTTGAACTTCTGATTTCTATCAGAAAATTTGTGTTCGGTTTTGATAACAAAAAACAAGTTTGCTTCAACTTTTGCTTTTCATCGACTCTCTAGAGGATATCCTGCAGATTCTAGAACACCCTTAAATTAGTTTTAGGTTTTGCTAAAAGCAAAGGTTTTCTCGAACTTCTGATTTCCATTAGCTTTCTAAGGGACACCCTTAAATTTGTGTTCAGTTTTGATAACAGAAAAAAGTTTGCTTCAACTTTTGCTTTTCACCAGCTTTCTAGGGGACATCCTGCAGATTCTAGAACACACTTAAATTTGTTTTAGGTTTTTCTAAAATATTTTTTTTTTTCAAGTTCTGATTCCCATCAGCTAGCTAGGGCACTCCCTGTAGATAGTAGCATAAACTTAAATTTTTTTTTTCGGTTTTTATAACAAAAAAAATTTTTCAACATCCCCTGCAATTTTAGAAATTTATGCTTCAACTTCTGGGGGACGCCCTGCAGATTCTAGAACATACCTTAATTTGTTTTCGGTTTTGATAACAAAAAGAAAGTGCTTTCCACCTGCTTTCTTGGGGACACCCTGCAGATTCTTGAACACACTTAAAATTGTTTTTTTAGGTTTTGCTAAAAGCAAATATTTTTTTGAACTTCTGATTTCCATTAGCTTTCTAAGGGACACCCTTCAGATTCTAGGACACCCTTAAAGTTGTTTTTTTAGGTTTTGCTAAAAGCAAATGTTTTTTTGAACTTCCGATTTCCATTAGCTTTCTAAGGGACACCCTTCAGATTCTAGGACACCCTTAAATTTGTGTTCAGTTTTGATAACAAAAAAAAAGTTTGCTTCAACTTTTGCTTTTCATCAGCTTTCTAGGGGACATCCTGCAGATTCTAGAACACACTTAAATTTGTTTTAGATTTTTCTAAAGTAATATGTTTTTTTCAACTTCTCTTTTCCATCAACTTTCTAAGAGACACACACCCTGCCGATTTTTGACCACACATAAATTTGTTTTCGGTTTTTCTAAAATAAATTTTTTTTTAACTTTGGATTTCCATTAGCTTTCTAGGGGACACCCTACAGATTCTAGAACATCCCTTAATTTGTTTTCGGTTTTCATAACAAAAAAAAAGTGACTTCCACCTGCTTTCTAGGGGACACCCTGCAGATTCTTGAACACACTTAAATTTGTTTTTGGGTTTTTCTAAAATATTTTTTTTTTTCAAGTTCTGATTCCCATCAGCTTTCTAGGGGACTCCATTTAGATAGTAGAACACACTTAAATTTGTTTTCGGTTTTCATAACAAAAAAAGTGACTTCCACCTGCTTTCTAGGGGACACCCTGCAGATTCTTGAACACACTTAAATTTGGTCTCGGTTTTTCTAAAATATTTTTTGTTTCAAGTTCTGATTCCCATCAGCTTTCTAGGGGACTCCATTTAGATAGTAGAACACACTTAAATTTATTTTCGGTTTTCATAACAAACAAAAAATTTTCCACACACCCTGCAAATTTAAGAACACACTTAAATTCGTTTTCGGTTTTGATAACTAAAAAAATATGCTTCAACCACCCTTCAGATTCTAGAACATACCTTAATTTGTTTTCGGTTTTGATAACAAAAAAAGTGTTTTCCATCTGCTTTCTTGGGGACACCCTGCAGATTCTTGAACACACTTAAAGTTGTTTTTTTAGGATTTGCTAAAAGCAAATGTTTTTTTGAACTTCTGATTTCTATCAGAAAATTTGTGTTCGGTTTTGATAACAAAAAACAAGTTTGCTTCAACTTTTGCTTTTCATCGACTCTCTAGAGGATATCCTGCAGATTCTAGAACACCCTTAAATTAGTTTTAGGTTTTGCTAAAAGCAAAGGTTTTCTCGAACTTCTGATTTCCATTAGCTTTCTAAGGGACACCCTTAAATTTGTGTTCAGTTTTGATAACAGAAAAAAGTTTGCTTCAACTTTTGCTTTTCACCAGCTTTCTAGGGGACATCCTGCAGATTCTAGAACACACTTAAATTTGTTTTAGGTTTTTCTAAAATATTTTTTTTTTTCAAGTTCTGATTCCCATCAGCTAGCTAGGGCACTCCCTGTAGATAGTAGCATAAACTTAAATTTTTTTTTTCGGTTTTTATAACAAAAAAAATTTTTCAACATCCCCTGCAATTTTAGAAATTTATGCTTCAACTTCTGGGGGACGCCCTGCAGATTCTAGAACATACCTTAATTTGTTTTCGGTTTTGATAACAAAAAGAAAGTGCTTTCCACCTGCTTTCTTGGGGACACCCTGCAGATTCTTGAACACACTTAAAATTGTTTTTTTAGGTTTTGCTAAAAGCAAATATTTTTTTGAACTTCTGATTTCCATTAGCTTTCTAAGGGACACCCTTAAATTTGTGTTCAGTTTTGATAACAGAAAAAAGTTTGCTTCAACTTTTGCTTTTCACCAGCTTTCTAGGGGACATCCTGCAGATTCTAGAACACACTTAAATTTGTTTTAGATTTTTCTAAAATAATATGGTTTTTTCAACTTCTCTTTTCCATCAACTTTAGAAGAGACACCCTGCCGATTTTTGACCACACATAAATTTGATTTCGGTTTTTCTAAAATAATTTTTTTTTTAACTTTGGATTGCCATTAGCTTTCTAGGGGACACCCTACAGATTCTAGAACATACCTTAATTTGTTTTCGGTTTTCATAACAAAACAAAAAGTGACTTCCACCTGCTTTCTAGGGGCCACCCTGCAGATTCTTGAACACACTTCAATTTGTTGTCGGTTTTGCTAAAAGCAAATGTTTTCTCGACCTTCTGATTTCAATCAGCTTTTTAAGCGACACCCTGCAGATTCTTGAACCCATTTAAATTTGTTTTCGGCTTTGCTAAAATATTCTTCTTTTTTTCCACTTGTGATTTCCATCAGCTAGCTAGGGGACTTCCTTTATATAGTAATATACACTTAAATATTTTTTTTCGGTTTTTATAAGAAAAAAAATTTTTCAACATCCCTGCAAATTTTAGAACACACTTAAATTCGTTTTCGGTTTTGATAACAAAAAAAATATGCTTCACCTTCTGCTTTCCATCAGCTCTCTTGGGGACAGTCTGCAGATTCTTGAACACACTTAAATTTGTTTCCGGTTTTTCTAAAATAATATTTTTTTAAACTTCTGATTTCCATTAGCTTTCTAGGGGACACCCTGCATATTCTAGAACACACTTAAATTTGTTTTCGGCTTTGATAAAATATTAATATTTTTTTCCACTTCTGATTTCCATCAGCTCTCTTGGGGACAGTCTGCAGATTCTTGAACACATTTAAATTTGTTTTCGGCTTTGATAAAATATTATTATTTTTTTCCACTTCTGATTTCCATCAGCTCTCTTGGGGACAGTCTGCAGATTCTTGAACACACTTAAATTTGTTTTCGGCTTTGATAAAATATTATTATTTTTTTCCACTTCTGATTTCCATCAGCTCTCTTGGGGACAGTCTGCAGATTCTTGAACACACTTAAATTTGTTTCCGGTTTTTCTAAAATAATATTTTTTCCAACTTCTGATTTCCATTAGCTTTCTAGGGGACACCCTGCAGATTCTAGAACACACTTAAATTTGTTTTCGGCTTTGATAAAATATTATTATTTTTTTCCACTTCTGCTTTCCATCAGCCCTCTTGGATTTCCATTAGCTTTCTAGGGGACACCCTGCAGATTCTTGAACACACTTAAATTTGTTGTCGGTTTTGCTAAAATATTCTTCTTTTTTTCCACTTGTGATTTCCATCAGCTAGCTAGGGGACTTCCTTTATATAGCAATATACACTTAAATTTTTTTTTCTCGGTTTTTATAAGAAAAAAAAATTTTTCAACATCCCTGCAAATTTTAGAACACACTTAAATTCGTTTTCGGTTTTGATAACAAAAAAAATATGCTTCACCTTCTGCTTTTCATCAGCTCTCTTGGGGACAGTCTGCAGATTCTTGAACACACTTAAATTTGTTTCCGGTTTTTCTAAAATAATATTTTTTCCAACTTCTGATTTTCATTAGCTTTCTAGGGGACACCCTGCAGATTCTTGAACACACTTAAATTTGTTTTCGGCTTTGATAAAATATTAATATTTTTTTCCACTTCTGATTTCCATCAGCTCTCTTGGGGACAGTCTGCAGATTCTTGAACACACTTAAATTTGTTTTCGGCTTTGATAAAATATTATTATTTTTTTCCACTTCTGATTTCCATCAGCTCTCTTGGGGACAGTCTGCAGATTCTTGAACACACTTAAATTTGTTTTCGGCTTTGATAAAATCTTATTATTTTTTTCCACTTCTGATTTCCATCAGCTGTCTTGGGGACAGTCTGCAGATTCTTGAACACACTTAAATTTGTTTCCGGTTTTTCTAAAATAATATTTTTTCCTACTTCTGATTTCCATTAGCTTTCTAGGGAACACCCTGCAGATTCTAGAACACACTTAAATTTGTTTTCGGCTTTGATAAAATATTATTATTTTTTCCACTTCTGCTTTCCATCAGCCCTCTTGGGGACAGTCTGCAGATTCTTGAACACACTTAAATTTGTTTCCGGTTTTTCTAAAATAATATTTTTTCCAACTTCTGATTTCCATTAGCTTTCTAAGGGCACCCTTCAGATTCTAGGACACACTTAAATTTGTGTTCGGTTTTGATAACAAAAAACAAGTTTGCTTCAACTTTTGCTTTTCATCGACTTTCTAGAGGACATCCTGCAGATTCTAGAACACCCTTAAATTAGTTTTAGGTTTTGCTAAAAGCAAATGTTTTCTCGAACTTCTGATTTCCATTAGCTTTCTAAGGGACACCCTTCATATTCTAGGACACCCTTAAATTTGTGTTCAGTTTTGATAACAAAAAAAAGTTTGCTTCAACTTTTGCTTTTAATCAGCTTTGTAGGGGACATTATGCAGATTCTAGAACACACATAAATTTGTTTTAGGTTTTTCTAAAATAATATGTTTTTTTCAACTTCTCTTTTCCATCGGCTTTCTAAGAGACACTCTGCCGATTTTTGACCACACATAAATTTGTTTTCGGTTTTTCTAAAATAATTTTTTTTTTAACTTTGGATTTCCATTAGCTTTCTAGGGGACACCCTACAGATTCTAGAACATACCTTAATTTGTTTTCGGTTTTCATAACAAAAAAAAAGTGACTTCCACCTGCTTTCTAGGGGACACCCTGCAGATTCTTGAATACACTTAAATTTGTTTTCGGTTTTTCTAAAATATTTTTTTTTTTCAAGTTCTGATTCTCATCAGCTTTCTAGGGGACTCCATTTAGATAGTAGAACACACTTAAATTTGTTTTCGGTTTTCATAACAAAAAAAAATTTTTCCACACACCCTGCAAAATTTTAAAAAACACACTTAAATTGGGTTTCGGTGTTGATAACACAAAAAATATGATTCAACTTCTGCTTTCCATCAGCTTTCTTGTGCCCCTGCGCGTTAGGGGCTTAGAATATGCCCGAGGTAGGCATACCGGTCGTAAGAGGCGACTAATATGCACAAAGGTAATGACGTGCAACTCGATGGTTGATCTACGGATATGATGCCTCTCACCTCTCATTACCCACCTTATCCTTCCTTACGGAAGGAGGGGTGACATGACCTAGAAGGTTCCACTGGTCATAAATCGCTACCACGACAGTCGGGCAGTACCACAAGGGAGTACCGGAGCGCACCGGATTCATATCCGGCCAAGGACTGTCAGTTCGACAGCACTCCCCAAAACCTTCGGGGAGATTCTTGACCACATTTAAATTTGTTTCTGATTTTTCTAAAATAATTTTTTTTTTAAACTTCTGATTTCCATCAGCTCTCTTGGGGACAGTCTGCAGATTCTAGAACACACTTAAATTTGTTTTCGGATTTGCTAAAATATTAAATTTTTCCACTTCTGATTTCCATCAGCTAGCTAGGGGACTCCCTTTAGATAGTAGCATACACTTAAATTTTTTTTTTCAGTTTTTATAAGAAAAAAAAATTTTTCAACATCCCCTGCAAATTTTAGAACACACTTAAATTCGTCTTCGCTTTTGATAACAAAAAAAATATGCTTTAACTTCTGCTTTCCATCAGCTTTCTTGGGGCCACCCTGCAGATTCTTGAACACACTTAAATTTGTTTCCGGTTTTTCTAAAATAATATTTTTTCCAACTTCTGATTTCCATTAGCTTTCTAGGGGACACCCTGCAGATTCTAGAACACACTTAAATTGGTTTTCGGCTTTGATAAAATATTATTATTTTTTCCACTTCTGATTTCCATCAGCTAGCTAGGGGACTCCCTTTAGATAGTAGCATACACTTAAATTTTTTTTCGGTTTTTATAAGAAAAAACAATTTTTCAACATCCCCTGCAAATTTTAGAACACACTTAAATTCGTTTTCGCTTTTGATAACAAAAACAATATGCTTTAACTTCTGCTTTCCATCAGCTTTCTTGGGGACACCCTGCAGATTCTTGAGCACACTGAAATTTGTTTTAGGTTTTGCTAAAAGCAAATAATTTCTCGAACTTCTGATTTCCATCAGCTTTCTGGGGGACACCCTGCAGATTCCTGAACCCACTTAAAGTTGTGTTCGGTTTTTCTAAAACAATATGTTTGTATCAACTTCTCTTTTCCATCAGCTTTCTAAGAGACACCCTTAAGATTCTTGAGCACACTTAAATTTGTTTTAGGTTTTGCTAAAAGCAAATGTTTTCTCGAACTTCTGATTTCAATCAGCTTTCTAAGGGACACCCTTCAGATTCTAGGACACACTCAAATTTGTGTTCGGTTTTGACAACAAAAAAAAAGTTTGATTCAACTTTTACAAGTAAATTTGTGTTCAGTTTTGATAACAAAAAAAAAGTTTGCTTCAACTTTTGCTTTTCATCAGCTTTCTAGATGACATCCTGCAGATTCTAGAACACACTTAAATTTGTTTTAGGTTTTGCTAAAAGCAAATGTTTTTTTGAACTTCTGATTTCCATCAGCTTTCTAAGGGACACCCTTCAGATTGTAGGACACACTTAAATTTGTGTTCGGTTTTGAAAACAAAAAACAAGTTTGCTTCAACTTTTGCTTTTCATCGACTTTGTAGAGGACATCCTGCAGATTCTAGAACACCCTCAAATTAGGTTTAGGTTTTGCTAAAAGCAAATGTTTCTCGAACTTCTGATTTCCATCAGCTTTCTAAGGGACACCCTTCAGATTCTAGGACACCCTTAAATTTGTGTTCGGTTTTGATAACAAAAAAAAAGTTTGCTTCAACTTTTGCTTTTCATCAGCTTTCTAGGGGACATCCTGCAGATTCTAGAACACACTTAGATTTGTTTTAGGTTTTTCTAAAATAATATGTTTTTTCAACTTCTTTTTCCATCAGCATTCTAAGAGACACGGTTTTCATAACAAAAAAGAAAGTGACTTCCATCTGCTTTCTGGGGGACACCCTGCAGATTCTTGAACACACTTAAATTTGTTTTCGGTTTTTCTAAAATATTTTTTTTTTGTTCAAGTTCTGATTTCCATCAGCTCTCTAGGGGACTCCATTTAGATAGTAGAACACACTTAAATTTGTTTTCGGTTTTCATAACAAAAAAAATATGCTCCAACCTCTGCTTTCCATCAGGTCTCCTGGGGACACTCTGCAGATTCTTGAACACACTTGAATTGTTTTTCGGTTTTTCTAAAATAATATTTTTTCCAACTTCTGATTTCCATTAGCTTTTTAGGGGACACCCTGCAGATTCTAGAACACACTTAAATTTGTTTTCGGCTTTGATAAAATATTATTATTTTTTTCCACTTCTGATTTCCATCAGCTAGCTAGGGGACTCCCTTTAGGTAGTAGCATACACTTAAATTTTTTTTTTCGGTTTTTATAACAAAAAAAAATTTTCAACATCCCCTGCAAATTTTAGAACACACTTAAATTCGTTTTCGCTTTTGATAACAAAAAAAATATGCTTTAACTTCTGCTTTCCATCAGCTTTCTTGGGGACACCCTGCAGATTCTTGAGCACACTGAAATTTGTTTTAGGTTTTGCTAAAAGCAAATAATTTCTCGAACTTCTGATTTCCATTAGCTTTCTGGGGGACACCCTGCAGATTCCTGAACCCACTTAAAGGTGTTTTCGGTTTTTCTAAAATAATATGTTTGTTTCAAGAAGTAAGAGACACCCTTCAGATTCTTGAGCACACTTAAATTTGTTTTAGGTTTTGCTAAAAGCGAATGTTTTCTCGAACTTCTGATTTCAATCAGCTTTCTAAGGGACATCCTGCAGATTCTAGAACACACTTAAATTTGTTTTAGGTTTTTCTAAAATAATATGTTTTTTCAACTTCTCTTTTTCATCAGCTTTCTAAGAGACACGGTTTTCATAACAAAAAAAAAGTGACTTCCATCTGCTTTCTAGGGAACACCCTGCAGATTCTTGAACACATTTAAATTTGTTTTCGGTTTTTCTAAAATATTTTTTTTTTTCAAGTTGTGATTTCCATCAGCTTTCTAGGGGACTCCATTTAGATAGTAGAACACACTTAAATTTGTTTTCGGTTTTCAATACAAAAAAAATATGCTCCAACCTCTGCTTTCCATCAGGTCTCCTGGGGACACTCTGCAGATTCTTGAACACACTTGAATTGTTTTTCGGTTTTTCTAAAATAATATTTTTTCCAACTTCTGATTTCCATTAGCTTTCTAGGGGACACCCTGCAGATTCTAGAACACACTTAAATTTGTTTTAGGTTTTGCTAAAAGCAAATGTTTTCTCGAACTTCTGATTTCAATCAGCTTTCTAAGGGACCTCCTGCAGATTCTAGAACACACTTAAATTTGTTTTCGGCTTTGATAAAATATTATTATTTTTTTCCACTTCTGATTTCCATCAGCTAGCTAGGGGACTCCCTTTAGGTAGTAGCATACACTTAAATTTTTTTTTTCGGTTTTTATAACAAAAAAAAATTTTCATCAGCTTTCTAGGGGACATCCTGCAGATTCTAGAACACACTTAGATTTGTTTTAGGTTTTTCTAAAATAATATGTTTTTTCAACTTCTTTTTCCATCAGCTTTCTAAGAGACACGGTTTTCATAACAAAAAAAAAAGTGACTTCCATCTGCTTTCTAGGGGACACCCTGCAGATTCTTGAACACACTTAAATTTGTTTTCGGTTTTTCTAAAATATTTTTTTTTTTTTTCAAGTTCTGATTTCCATCAGCTTTCTAGGGGACTCCATTTAGATAGTAGAACACACTTAAATTTGTTTTCGGTTTTCATAACAAAAAAAATATGCTCCAACCTCTGCTTTCCATCAGGTCTCCTGGGGACACTCTGCAGATTCTTGAACACACTTGAATTGTTTTTCGGTTTTTCTAAAATAATATTTTTTCCAACTTCTGATTTCCAATAGCTTTCTAGGGGACACCCTGCAGATTCTAGAACACACTTAAATTTGTTTTCGGCTTTGATAAAATATTATTATTTTTTTCCACTTCTGATTTCCATCAGCTAACTAGGGGACCCCCTTTAGGTAGTAGCATACACTTAAATTTTTTTTTTCGGTTTTTATAACAAAAAAAAATTTTCAACATCCCCTGCAAATTTTAGAACACACTTAAATTCGTTTTCGCTTTTGATAACAAAAAAAATATGCTTTAACTTCTGCTTTCCATCAGCTTTCTTGGGGACACCCTGCAGATTTTTGAGCACACTGAAATTTGTTTTAGGTTTTGCTAAAAGCAAATAATTTCTCGACCTTCTGATTTCCATCAGCTTTCTGGGGACACCCTGCAGATTCCTGAACCCACTTAAAGTTGTTTTCGGTTTTTCTAAAATAATATGTTTGTTTCAAGAAGTAAGAGACACCCTTCAGATTCTTGAGCACTCTTAAATTTATTTTAGGTTTTGCTAAAAGCAAATGTTTTCTCGAACTTCTGATTTCAATCAGCTTTCTAAGGGACACCCTTCAGATTCTAGGACACACTTAAATTTGTGTTCGGTTTTGACAACAAAAAAAAAAGTTTGCTTCAACTTTTACAAGTAAATTTGTGTTCGGTTTTGATAACAAAAAAAAAGTTTGCTTCAACTTTTGCTTTTCATCAGCTTTCTAGGGGACATCCTGCAGATTCTACAACACACTTAAATTTGTTTTAGGTTTTGCTAAAAGCAAATGTTTTCTCGAACTTCTGATTTCAATCAGCTTTCTAAGGGACATCCTGCAGTTCTAGAACACACTTAAATTTGTTTTAGGTTTTTCTAAAATAATATGTTTTTTCAGCTTCTCTTTTCCATCAGCTTTCTAAGAGACACGGTTTTCATAACAAAAAAAAAGTGACTTCCATCTGCTCTCTAGGGAACACCCTGCAGATTCTTGAACACATTTAAATTTGTTTTCGGTTTTTCTAAAATATTTTTTTTTTCAAGTTGTGATTTCCATCAGCTTTCTAGGGGACTCCATTTAGATAGTAGAACACACTTAAATTTGTTTTCGGTTTTCATAACAAAAAAAATATGCTCCAACCTCTGCTTTCCATCAGGTCTCCTGGGGACACTCTGCAGATTCTTGAAAACACTTGAATTGGTTTTCGGTTTTTCTAAAATAATATTTTTTCCAACTTCTGATTTCCATTAGCTTTCTAGGGGACACCCTGCAGATTCTAGAACACACTTAACTTTGTTTTCGGCTTTGCTAAAATATTATTCTTTTTTTCCACTTGTGATTTCCATTAGCTAGCTAGGGGACTGCCTTTATATAGTAACATACACTTCAATTTTTTTCGGTTTTTATAACAAAAAAAATGTTTCAACGTCATCTGCAAATTTTATACCACACTTAAATTCGTTTTCGGTTTTGATAACAAAAAAAATATGCTTCAACCTCTGCTTTCCATCAGGTCTCTTGGGGACACTCTGCAGATTCTTGAACAAACTTAAATTGGTTTTCGGTTTTTTTAAAATAATATTTTTTCCAACTTCTGATTTCCATTAGCTTTCTAGGGGACACCCTGCAGATTCTAGAACACACTTAAATTTGATTTCGGCTTTGCTAAAATATTATTATTTTTTTCCACTTCTGATTTCCATCAGCTAGCTAGGGGACTCCCTTTAGATAGTAGCATACACTTAAATTTTTTTTTTCAGTTTTTATAAGAAAAAAAAATTTTTCAACATCCCCTGCAGATTCTTGAACACATTTAAATTTGTTTTCGGTTTTTCTAAAATATTTTTTTTTTCAAGTTGTGATTTCCATCAGCTTTCTAGGGGACTCCATTTAGATAGTAGAACACACTTAAATTTGTTTTCGGTTTTCAATACAAAAAAAATATGCTCCAACCTCTGCTTTCCATCAGGTCTCCTGGGGACACTCTGCAGATTCTTGAACACACTTGAATTGTTTTTCGGTTTTTCTAAAATAATATTTTTTCCAACTTCTGATTTCCATTAGCTTTCTAGGGGACACCCTGCAGATTCTAGAACACACTTAAATTTGTTTTAGGTTTTGCTAAAAGCAAATGTTTTCTCGAACTTCTGATTTCCATCAGCTTTCTAAGGGACACCCTTCAGATTCTAGGACACACTTAAATTTGTGTTCGGTTTTGAAAACAAAAAACAAGTTTGCTTCAACTTTTCCTTTTCATCGACTTTCAAGAGGACATCCTGCAGATTCTAGAACACCCTCAAATTAGTTTTAGGTTTTGCTAAAAGCAAATGTTTTCTCGAACATCTGATTTCCATCAGCTTTCTAAGGGACACCCTTCAGATTCTAGGACACCCTACAGATTCCTGAACCCACTTAAAGTTGTTTTCTGTTTTTCTAAAATAATATGTTTGTTTCAACTTCTCTTTTCCATCAGCTTTCTAAGAGACACCCTTCAGATTCTTGAGCACACTTAAATTTGTTTTAGGTTTTGCTAAACGCAAATGTTTTCTCGAACTTCTGATTTCAATCAGCTTTCTAAGGGACACCCTTCAGATTCTAGGACACACTTAAATTTGTGTTCGGTTTTGACAACAAAAAAAAAAGTTTGCTTCACCTTTTACAAGTAAATTTGTGTTCGGTTTTGATAACAAAAAAAAAGTTTGCTTCAACGTTTGCTTTTCGTCAGCTTTCTAGGGGATATCGTGCATATTCTACAACACACTTAAATTTGTTTTAGGTTTTGCTAAAAGCAAATGTTTTCTCGAACTTCTGATTTCAATCAGCTTTCTAAGGGACATCCTGCAGATTCTAGAACACACTTAAATTTGTTTTAGGTTTTTCTAAAATAATATGTTTTTTCAACTTCTCTTTTCCATCAGCTTTCTAAGAGACACGGTTTTCATAACAAAAAAAAAGTGACTTCCATCTGCTTTCTAGGGAACACCCTGCAGATTCTTGAACACATTTAAATTTGTTTTCGGTTTTTCTAAAATATTTTTTTTTTCAAGTTGTGATTTCCATCAGCTTTCTAGGGGACTCCATTTAGATAGTAGAACACACTTAAATTTGTTTTCGGTTTTCATAACAAAAAAATATGCTCCAACCTCTGCTTTCCATCAGGTCTCCTGGGGACACTCTTCAGATTCTTGAACACACTTGAATTGGTTTTCGGTTTTTCTAAAATAATATTTTTTCCAACTTCTAATTTCCATTAGCTTTCTAGGGGACACCCTGCAGATTCTAGAACACACTTAAATTTGTTTTCGGCTTTGATAACAAAAAAAATATGCTTCACCTTCTGCTTTCCATCAGCTCTCTTGGGGACAATCTGCAGATTTTTGACCACACTTAAATTTGTTTTCGGTTTTTCTAAAATAATATGTCTGTTTCAACTTCTCTTTTCCATCAGCTTTCTAAGAGACACCCTTCAGATTCTTGAGCACACTTAAATTTGCTTTCTGATTTCAATCAGCTTTCTAAGGGACACCCTTCAGATTCTAGGACACCCTTAAATTTGTGTTCGGTTTTGATAACAAAAAAAAAAGTTTGCTTCAACTTTTACAAGGAAATTTGTGTTCGGTTTTGATAACAACAAAAAAGTTTGCTTCAACTTTTGCTTTTCATCAGCTTTCTAGGGGACATCCTGCAGATTCTACAACACACTTAAATTTGTTTTAGGTTTTTCTAAAATAATATGTTTTTTCAACTTCTCTTTTCCATCAGCTTTCTAAGAGACACGGTTTTCATAACAAAAAAAAGTGACTTCCATCTGCTTTCTAGGGAACACCCTGCAGATTTTTGACCACACTTAAATTTGTTTTCGGTTTTTCTAAAATAATATGTTTGTTTCAACTTCTCTGTTCCATTAGCTTTCTAAGAGACACCCTTCAGATTCTTGAGCACACTTAAATTTGTTTTCTGATTTCAATCAGCTTTCTAAGGGACACCCTTCAGATTCTAGGACACCCTTAAATTTGTGTTCGGTTTTGATAACAAAAAAAAAAGTTTGCTTCAACTTTTACTTTTCATCAGCTTTCTAGGGGACACCCTGCAGATTCTTGACCACACTTAAATTTGTTTTCTGTTTTTCTAAAATAATATGTTTTTTCAACTTCTCTTTTCCATCAGCTTTCTAAGAGACACCCTTCAGATTCTTGAGCACACTTAAATTTGTTTTACGTTTTGCTAAAAGCAAATGTTTTCTCGAACTTTTGATTTCAATCAGCTTTCTAATGGACACCCTTCAGATTCTAGGACACACTTAAATTTGTGTTCGGTTTTGACAACAAAAAAAGTTTGCTTCAACTTTTACAAGTAAATTTGTGTTCGGTTTTGATAACAAAAAAAAGTTTCCTTAAACTTTTGCTTTTCATCAGCTTTCTAGGGGACATCCTGCAGATTCTAGAACACACTTAAATTTGTTTTAGGTTTTGCTAAAAGCAAATGTTTTTTTGAACTTCTGATTTCCATCAGCTTTCTAAGGGACACCCTTCAGATTCTAGGACACACTTAAATTTGTGTTCGGTTTTGAAAACAAAAAAACAAGTTTGCTTCAACTTTTGCTTTTCATCGACTTTCTAGAGGACATCCTGCATATTCTAGAACACCCTCAAATTAGTTTTAGGTTTTGCTAAAAGCAAATGTTTTCATGAACTTCTGATTTCCATCAGCTTTCTAAGGGACACCCTTCAGATTCTAGGACACCCTTAAATTTGTGTTCGGTTTTGATAACAAAAAAAAGTGCTTTCCATCTGCTTTCTTGGGGACACCCTGCAGATTCTTGAACACACTTAAAATTGTTTTTTTAGGTTTTGCTAAAAGCAAATGTTTTTTCGAACTTCTGATTTCCATCAGCTTTCTAAGGGACACCCTTCAGATTCTAGGACACGCTTAAATTTGTGTTCGGTTGTGATAACAAAAAAAAAGTTTGCTTCAACTTTTACTTTTCATCAGCTTTCTAGGGGACACCCAGCAGATTCTAGAACACACTTAAATTTGTTTTTGGCTTTGATAAAATATTATTATTTTTTTCCACTTCTGATTTCAATCAGCTTTCTAAGAGACTCCCTTCAGATTCTTGAGCACACTTAAATTTGTTTTCTGATTTCAATCAGCTTTCTAAGGGACACCCTTCAGATTCTAGGACACCCTTAAATTTGTGTTCGGTTTTGATAACAAAAAAAAAGGTTTGCTTCAACTTTTACTTTTCATCAGCTTTCTAGGGGACACCCTGCAGATTCTTGACCACACTTAAATTTGTTTTCTGTTTTTCTAAAATAATATGTTTTTTTCAACTTCTCTTTTCCATCAGCTTTCTAAGAGACACCCTTCAGATTCTTGAGCACACTTAAATTTGTTTTACGTTTTGCTAAAAGCAAATGTTTTCTCGAACTTCTGATTTCCATAAGCTTTCTAAGGGACAACCTTCAGATTCTAGAACACCCTTGGGGACACCCTTCAGATTCTTGACCACATTTAAATTTGTTTTAGGTTTTTCTAAAATAATTTTTTTTAAACTTCTGATTTCCATTAGCTTTCTAGGGGACGCCCTGCAGATTCTAGAACATACCTTAATTTGTTTCCGGTTTTGATAACAAAAAAAAAGTGCTTTCCATCTGCTTTCTTGGGGACACCCTGCAGATTCTTGAACACACTTAAATTTGTTGTCAGTTTTGCTAAAAGCAAATGTTTTCTTGAACTTCTGATTTCAATCAGCTTTCTAAGGGACACCCTTCAGATTCTAGGGCACCCTTAAATTTGTGTTCGGTTTTGATAACACAAAAAAAGTTTGCTTCAACTTTTGCTTTTCATCAGCTTTTTAAGAGACATCCTGCAGATTCTTGAACACACTTAAATTTGTTGTCAGTTTTGCTAAAAGCAAATGTTTTCTCGCACTTCTGATTTCAATCAGCTTTCTAAGGGACACCCTTCAGATTCTAGGGCACCCTTAAATTTGTGTTCGATTTTGATAACAAAAAAAAAAGTTTGCTTCAACTTTTACAAGGAAATTTGTGTTCGGTTTTGATAACAACAAAAAAGTTTGTTTCAACTTTTGCTTTTTATCAGCTTTCTAAGAGACATCCTGCAGATTCTAGAACACACTTAAATTTGTTTTAAGTTTTGCTAAAAGCAAATGTTTTTTTCAAAACTTCTGATTTCAATCAGCTTTCTAGGGACACCCTTCAGATTCTAGGAAAAACTTAAATTTGTGTTCGGTTTTGATAACAAAAAAAAAGTTTGCTTCACCTTTTGCTTTCCATCAGCTCTCTTGGGGACACTCTGCGGATTCTAGAACACACTTAAATTGGTTTTAGGTTTTGCTAAAAGCAAATGGTTTTTTGAACTTCTGATTTCCATCAGCTTTCTAAGGGACACGCTTCAGAGTCTCAAACATACATAAAATTGTGTTCGGTTTTAGCAACAAAACAAAATTTTGCTTCAACTTCTGTTTTCCATCAGCTCTCTTGGGAACACTCTGCAGATTCTTGAACACACTTAAATTTGTTTTAGGTTTTGCTAAAATATTATTATTTTTTTCCATTTCTGATTTCCATCAGCTAGCTAGGGGACTCCTTTTAGATAGTAGAATACACTTAAATTTGTGTTCGGTTTTGATAACAAAAAAAGTTTGCTTCAACTTTTGCTTTTCATCAGCTTTCTAGGGGACATCCTGCAGATTCTAGAACACCCTTAAATTTGTTTTCTGTTTTTCTAAAATAATATGTTTTTTTCAACTTCTCTTTTCCATCAGCTTTCTAAGAGACACCCTTCAGATTCTTGAGCACACTTAAATTTGTTTTAGGTTTTGCTAAAATATTATTATTTTTTTCCATTTCTGATTTCCATCAGCTAGCTAGGGGACTCCTTTTAGATAGTAGAATACACTTAAATTTGTGTTCGGTTTTGATAACAAAAAAAAAGGTTTGCTTCAACTTTTACTTTTCATCAGCTTTCTAGGGGACACCCTGCAGATTCTTGACCACACTTAAATTTGTTTTCTGTTTTTCTAAAATAATATGTTTTTTTCAACTTCTCTTTTCCATCAGCTTTCTAAGAGACACCCTTCAGATTCTTGAACACACTTAAATTTGTTTTAGGTTTTGCTAAAATATTATTATTTTTTTCCATTTCTGATTTCCATCAGCTAGCTAGGGGACTCCTTTTAGATAGTAGAATACACTTAAATTTGTGTTCGGTTTTGATAACAAAAAAAAAGGTTTGCTTCAACTTTTACTTTTCATCAGCTTTCTAGGGGACACCCTGCAGATTCTTGACCACACTTAAATTTGTTTTCTGTTTTTCTAAAATAATATGTTTTTTTCAACTTCTCTTTTCCATCAGCTTTCTAAGAGACACCCTTCAGATTCTTGAGCACACTTAAATTTGTTTTACGTTTTGCTAAAAGCAAATGTTTTCTCGAACTTCTGATTTCCATAAGCTTTCTAAGGGACAACCTTCAGATTCTAGAACACCCTTGGGGACACCCTTCAGATTCTTGACCACATTTAAATTTGTTTTAGGTTTTTCTAAAATAATATTTTTTCCAACTTCTGATTTCCATCAGCTTTCTAGGGGACGCCATTTAGATAGTAGAACACACTTAAATTTGTTTTCGGTTTTCATAACAAAAAAAATATGCTTCAGCTTCTGCTTTCCATCAGATTTCTTGGGGACACCCTTCAGATTCTTGACCGCACTTAAATTTGTTTTCGGTTTTTCTAAAATAATTTTTTTGTAATTTCTGATTTACATTAGCTTTCTAGGGGACGCCCTGCAGATTCTAGAACACACTTAAATTTGTTTTAGGTTTTGCTAAAAGCAAATGTTTTTTTCAAAACTTCTGATTTCAATCAGCTTTCTAGGGACACCCTTCAGATTCTAGGAAAAACTTAAATTTGTGTTCGGTTTTGATAACAAAAAAAAAGTTTGCTTCACCTTTTGCTTTCCATCAGCTCTCTTGGGGACACTCTGCGGATTCTAGAACACACTTAAATTGGTTTTAGGTTTTGCTAAAAGCAAATGGTTTTTTGAACTTCTGATTTCCATCAGCTTTCTAAGGGACACGCTTCAGAGTCTCAAACATACATAAAATTGTGTTCGGTTTTAGCAACAAAACAAAATTTTGCTTCAACTTCTGTTTTCCATCAGCTCTCTTGGGAACACTCTGCAGATTCTTGAACACACTTAAATTTGTTTTAGGTTTTGCTAAAATATTATTATTTTTTTCCATTTCTGATTTCCATCAGCTAGCTAGGGGACTCCTTTTAGATAGTAGAATACACTTAAATTTGTGTTCGGTTTTGATAACAAAAAAAGTTTGCTTCAACTTTTGCTTTTCATCAGCTTTCTAGGGGACATCCTGCAGATTCTAGAACACCCTTAAATTAGTTGTAGGTTTTACTAAAAGCAAATGTTTTCTCGAACTTCTGATTTCCATCAGCTTTCTAAGGGACAACCTTCAGATTCTAGAACACCCTTAAATTTGTGTTCGGTTTTGATAACAAAAAAAAAGTTTGCTTCAACTTTTGCTTTTCATCAGCTTTCTAGAGGGCGTCCTGCAGATTCTAGAACACACTTAAATTTGTTTTAGGTTTTTCTAAAATAATATGTTTTTTTTTAACTTCTCCTTTCCATCAGCTTTCTAAGAGACACCCTGCCGATTTTTGACCACACATAAATTTGTTATCGGTTTTTCTAAAATAATTTTTTTTTTAACTTTTGATTTCCATTGGCTTTCTAGGGGACACCCTACAGATTCTAAAACATACCTTAATTTGTTTTCGGTATTCATAACAAAAAAAAAGTGACTTCCATCTGCTTTCTAGGGGACACCCTTCAGATTCTTGACCACACTTAAATTTGTTTTAGGTTTTCCTAAAATAATTTTTTTTAAACTTCTGATTTCCATCAGCTTTCTATTGGACGTCCTGCAGATTCTAGAACATACCTTAATTTGTTTTCGGTTTTGATAACAAAAAAAAATGCTTTTCATCTGCTTTCCTTGGGACACCCTGCAGATTCTCGAACACGCTTAAAATTGTTTTCGGCTTTTCTAAAATATTATTATATTTTTCCACTTCTGATTTCCATCAGCTTTCTAGGGGACACCCTTCAGATTCTTGACCACACTTAAATTTGTTTTAGGTTTTTCTAAAATACTTTGTTTTAAAGTTCTGATTTCCATTAGCTTTCTATTGGACGCCCTGCAGGTTCTAGAACATACCTTAATTTGTTTTCGGTTTTGATAACAAAAAAAAATCTGCTTTCTTGGGGACACCCTGCAGATTCTTGAACACACTTAAATTTGTTTTAGGTTTTGCTAAAAGCAAATGTTTTTTTGAACTTCTGATTTCAATCAGCTTTCTAAGGAACACCCTTCAGATTCTAGGACACCCTTAAATTTGTGTTCGGTTTTGATAACAAAAAAAAAGTTTGCTTCAACTTTTGCTTTTCATCAGCTTTCTAAGGGACAACCTTCAGATTCTAGAACACCCTTAAATTTGTGTTCGGTTTTGATAACAAAAAAAAAGTTTGCTTCAACTTTTGCTTTTCATCAGCTTTCTAGAGGGCATCCTGCAGATTCTAGAACACACTTAAATTTGTTTTAGGTTTTTCTAAAATAATATGTTTTTTTTTAACTTCTCCTTTCCATCAGCTTTCTAAGAGACACCCTGCCGATTTTTGACCACACATAAATTTGTTTTCGGTTTTTCTAAAATAATTTTTTTTCTAACTTTTGATTTCCATTGGCTTTCTAGGGGACACCCCACAGATTCTAAAACATACCTTAATTTGTTTTCGGTTTTCATAACAAAAAAAAAAGTGACTTACATCTGCTTTCTAGGGGACACCCTGCAGATTCTTGAACACACTTAAATTTGTTGTCAGTTTTGCTAAAAGCAAATGTTTTCTCGAACTTCTGATTTCAATCAGCTTTCTAAGGGACACCCTTCAGATTCTAGGGCACCCTTAAATTTGTGTTCGGTTTTGATAACACAAAAAAAGTTTGCTTCAACTTTTGCTTTTCATCAGCTTTCTAAGAGACATCCTGCAGATTCTTGAACACACTTAAATTTGTTGTCAGTTTTGCTAAAAGCAAATGTTTTCTCGCACTTCTGATTTCAATCAGCTTTCTAAGGGACACCCTTCAGATTCTAGGGCACCCTTAAATTTGTGTTCGGTTTTGATAACAAAAAAAAAGTTTGCTTCAACTTTTACAAGGAAATTTGTGTACGGTTTTGATAACAACAAAAAAGTTTGCTTCAACTTTTGCTTTTCATCAGCTTTCTAAGAGACATCCTGCAGATTCTAGAACACACTTAAATTTGTTTTAGGTTTTGCTAAAAGCAAATGTTTTTTTGAACTTCTGATTTCCATCAGCTTTCTAGGGGACGCCATTTAGATAGTAGAACACACTTAAATTTGTTTTCGGTTTTCATAACAAAAAAAATATGCTTCAGCTTCTGCTTTCCATCAGATTTCTTGGGGACACCCTTCAGATTCTTGACCGCACTTAAATTTGTTTTCGGTTTTTCTAAAATAATTTTTTTGTAATTTCTGATTTACATTAGCTTTCTAGGGGACGCCCTGCAGATTCTAGAACACACTTAAATTTGTTTTAGGTTTTGCTAAAAGCAAATGTTTTTTTCAAAACTTCAGATTTCAATCAGCTTTCTAGGGACACCCTTCAGATTCTAGGAAAAACTTAAATTTGTGTTCGGTTTTGATAACAAAAAAAAAGTTTGCTTCACCTTTTGCTTTCCATCAGCTCTCTTGGGGACACTCTGCGGATTCTAGAACACACTTAAATTGGTTTTAGGTTTTGCTAAAAGCAAATGGTTTTTTGAACTTCTGATTTCCATCAGCTTTCTAAGGGACACGCTTCAGAGTCTCAAACATACATAAAATTGTGTTCGGTTTTAGCAACAAAACAAAATTTTGCTTCAACTTCTGTTTTCCATCAGCTCTCTTGGGAACACTCTGCAGATTCTTGAACACACTTAAATTTGTTTTAGGTTTTGCTAAAATATTATTATTTTTTTCCATTTCTGATTTCCATCAGCTAGCTAGGGGACTCCTTTTAGATAGTAGAATACACTTAAATTTGTGTTCGGTTTTGATAACAAAAAAAGTTTGCTTCAACTTTTGCTTTTCATCAGCTTTCTAGGGGACATCCTGCAGATTCTAGAACACCCTTAAATTAGTTGTAGGTTTTGCTAAAAGCAAATGTTTTCTCGAACTTCTGATTTCCATCAGCTTTCTAAGGGACAACCTTCAGATTCTAGAACACCCTTAAATTTGTGTTCGGTTTTGATAACAAAAAAAAAGTTTGCTTCAACTTTTGCTTTTCATCAGCTTTCTAGAGGGCGTCCTGCAGATTCTAGAACACACTTAAATTTGTTTTAGGTTTTTCTAAAATAATATGTTTTTTTTTAACTTCTCCTTTCCATCAGCTTTCTAAGAGACACCCTGCCGATTTTTGACCACACATAAATTTGTTATCGGTTTTTCTAATATAATTTTTTTTTTAACTTTTGATTTCCATTGGCTTTCTAGGGGACACCCTACAGATTCTAAAACATACCTTAATTTGTTTTCGGTATTCATAACAAAAAAAAAGTGACTTCCATCTGCTTTCTAGGGGACACCCTTCAGATTCTTGACCACACTTAAATTTGTTTTAGGTTTTTCTAAAATAATTTTTTTTAAACTTCTGATTTCCATCAGCTTTCTATTGGACGTCCTGCAGATTCTAGAACATACCTTAATTTGTTTTCGGTTTTGATAACAAAAAAAAATGCTTTTCATCTGCTTTCCTTGGGACACCCTGCAGATGCTCGAACACGCTTAAAATTGTTTTCGGCTTTTCTAAAATATTATTATATTTTTCCACTTCTGATTTCCATCAGCTTTCCAGGGGACACCCTTCAGATTCTTGACCACACTTAAATTTGTTTTAGGTTTTTCTAAAATACTTTGTTTTAAAGTTCTGATTTCCATTAGCTTTCTATTGGACGCCCTGCAGGTTCTAGAACATACCTTAATTTGTTTTCGGTTTTGATAACAAAAAAAAATCTGCTTTCTTGGGGACACCCTGCAGATTCTTGAACACACTTAAATTTGTTTTAGGTTTTGCTAAAAGCAAATGTTTTTTTGAACTTCTGATTTCAATCAGCTTTCTAAGGAACACCCTTCAGATTCTAGGACACCCTTAAATTTGTGTTCGGTTTTGATAACAAAAAAAAAGTTTGCTTCAACTTTTGCTTTTCATCAGCTTTCTAAGGGACAACCTTCAGATTCTAGAACACCCTTAAATTTGTGTTCGGTTTTGATAACAAAAAAAAAGTTTGCTTCAACTTTTGCTTTTCATCAGCTTTCTAGAGGGCATCCTGCAGATACTAGAACACACTTAAATTTGTTTTAGGTTTTTCTAAAATAATATGTTTTTTTTTAACTTCTCCTTTCCATCAGCTTTCTAAGAGACACCCTGCCGATTTTTGACCACACATAAATTTGTTTTCGGTTTTTCTAAAATAATTTTTTTTCTAACTTTTGATTTCCATTGGCTTTCTAGGGGACACCCTACAGATTCTAAAACATACCTTAATTTGTTTTCGGTTTTCATAACAAAAAAAAAAGTGACTTCCATCTGCTTTCTAGGGGACACCCTGCAGATTCTTGAACACACTGAAATTTGTTTTCGGTTTTTCTAAAATATTTTTTTTTTAAAGTTCTGATTTCGATCAGCTTTGTAGGGTACTCCATTTAGATAGTAGAACACACTTAAATTTGTTTTCGGTTTTCATAACCAAAAAAATTTTTCAACACACCCTGCAAATTTTAGAACACACTTAAATTGGTTTTCGGTTTTGATAACACAAAACATATGCTTCAACTTCTGCTTTCCATCAGCTTTCTTGGATACACCCTACAGATTCTTGACCACACTTAAACTTGTTTTAGGTTTTTCTAAAACAATTTTTTTTAAACTTCTGATTTCCATCATCTTTCTATTGGACGCCCTGCAGATTCTACAACATACCTTAATTTGTTTTCGGTTTTGATAACAAAAAAAAGTGCTTTCCATCTGCTTTCTTGGGGACACCCTGCAGATTCTTGAACACACTTAAATTTGTTTTAGGTTTTTCTAAAATATTATTTTTTTTCAAGTTCTGATTTCGATCAGCTTTGTAGGTTACTCCATTTAGATAGTAGAACACACTTAAATTTCTTTCGGTTTTCATAACAAAAAAAATTTTTCAACACACCCTGCAAATTTTAGAACACACTTAAATTGGTTTTCGGTTTTGATAACACAAAACATATGCTTCAACTTCTGCTTTCCATCAGCTTTCTTGGATACACCCTACAGATTCTTGACCACACTTAAACTTGTTTTAGGTTTTTCTAAAATAATTTTTTTTAAACTTCTGATTTCCATCATCTTTCTATTGGACGCCCTGCAGATTCTACAACATACCTTAATTTGTTTTCGGTTTTGATAACAAAAAAAAAGTGCTTTCCATCTGCTTTCTTGGGGACACCCTGCAGATTCTCGAACACGCTTAAAATTGTTTTCGGCTTTGCTAAAATATTATTATATTTTTCCACTTCTGATTTCCATCAGCTAGCTAGGGGACTCCCTTTAGATAGTAGAATACACTTCAATTTGTGTTCGGTTTTGATAACAAAAAAAAAGTTTGGTTCAACTTTTGCTTTTCATCAGCTTTCTAGGGGACACCCTGCAGATTGTAAAACACACTTAAATTTGTTTTAGGTTTTGCTAAAAGCAAATGTGTTTTTGAACTTCTGATTTCCATCAGCTTTCTAAGGGACACCCTTCAGATTCCGGGAAAACCTTAAATTTGTGTTCGGTTTTGATAACAAAAAAAAAAGTTTGCTTCAACCTTTGCTTTCCATCAGCTGTGTTGGGGACACTCTGCAGATTCTAGAACATACTTAAATTTGTTTTAGGTTTTGCTAAAATATTATTTTTTTCCACTTCTGATTTCCATCAGCTAGCTAAGAGACTCCCTTTAGATAGTAGAATACACTTAAATTTGTTTTCGGTTTTTCTAAAATAATCTTTTTTTAACCTCTGGTTTCCATTAGCTTTTTAGGGGACACCATGCAGATTCTAGAACATACTTAAATTTGTTTTAGGTTTTGCTAAAATATTATTATTTTTTTCCACTTCTGATTTCCATCAGCTAGCTAAGGGACTCCCTTTAGATAGTAGAATACACTTAAATTTGTTTTCGGGTTTTCTAAAATAATCTTTTTTTAACTTCTGGTTTCCATAAGCTTTTTAGGGGACACCATGCAGATTCTAGAACACACTTAAATTTGTTTTCGGCTTTGCTAATATATTATTATTTTTTTCCACTTCTGATTTCCATCAGCTAGCTAGGGGACTCCCTTTAGATAGTAGAATACACTTCAATTTGTGTTCGGTTTTGATAACAAAAAAAAAGTTTGGTTCAACTTTTGCTTTTCATCAGCTTTCTAGGGGACACCCTGCAGATTGTAAAACACACTTAAATTTGTTTTAGGTTTTGCTAAAAGCAAATGTGTTTTTGAACTTCTGATTTCCATCAGCTTTCTAAGGGACACCCTTCAGATTCCGGGAAAACCTTAAATTTGTGTTCGGTTTTGATAACAAAAAAAAAAGTTTGCTTCAACCTTTGCTTTCCATCAGCTGTGTTGGGGACACTCTGCAGATTCTAGAACATACTTAAATTTGTTTTAGGTTTTGCTAAAATATTATTTTTTTCCACTTCTGATTTCCATCAGCTAGCTAAGAGACTCCCTTTAGATAGTAGAATACACTTAAATTTGTTTTCGGTTTTTCTAAAATAATCTTTTTTAACCTCTGGTTTCCATTAGCTTTCTAGGGGACACCCTGCAGATTCTAGGACACCCTTAAATTTGTGTTCGGTTTGGATAACAAAAAAAAAGTTTGCTTCAACTTTTGCTTTTCACCAGCTTTCTAGGGGACACCCTGCAGATTGTAAAACACACTTAAATTTGTTTTAGGTTTTGCTAAAAGCAAATGTTTTTTTGAACTTCTGATTTCCATCAGCTTTCTAAGGGGCACCCTTCAGATTCCAGGAAAAACTTAAATTTGTGTTCGGTTTTGATAACAAAAAAAAAGTTTGCTTCAACCTTTGCTTTCCATCAGCTGTCTTGGGGACACTCTGCAGATTCTAGAACACACTTAAATTTGTTTTAGGTTTTGCTAAAATATTATTATTTTTTTCCACTTCTGATTTCCATCAGCTGGCTAAGGGACTCCCTTTAAATAGTAGAATACACTTAAATTTGTGTTCGGTTTTGATAACAAAAAAAAAGTTTGCTTCCATCAACTTTCTAGGGGACATCCAGCAGAATCTAGAACACACTTAAATTTGTTTTGAGTTTTGCTAAAAGCAAATGTTTTTCTGAACTTCTGATTTCCATCAGCTTTCTAGAAGACGCCCTTCAGAGTCTCAAACATACATAAAATTGTGTTCGGTTTTGACAAGAAAACAAAAGTTGCTTCAACTGCCGCTTTCCATCAGCTCTCTTGGGGACACTCTGCAGATTCTTAAACACACTTAAATTTGTTTTCGGTTTTTCTAAAATAATATTTTTTCCAACTTCCGATTTTCATTAGCTTTCTAAGGGAGACCCTTCAGATTCCAGGAAAAACTTAAATTTGTGTTCGGTTTTGATAACAAAAAAAAAAGTTTGTTTCAATCTTTGCTTTCCATCAGCTTTCTTGGGGACACCCTACAGATTCTTCACCACACTTAAATTTGTTTTCTGTTTTTCTAAAATAATATGTTTTTGTCAACTTCTCTTTTCCATCAGCTTTCTAAGAGACACCCTTCAGATTCTTGAGCACACTTAAATTTGTTTTAGGTTTTGCTAAAAGCAAATGTTTTCTCGAACTTCTGATTTCAATCAGCTTTCTAAGGGACACCCTTCAGATTCTAGGACACACTCAAAGTGGTTTTCGGTTTTGATAACAAAAAAAATATGTGTCCGTTTTTGATTACAAAAAAAAATATGCCTCAACTTCTGTTTTCCATTAGCTTTCTTGGGGGCACCCTGCAGATTCTTGACCACACTTAAATTTGTTTTCGGTTTTTCTAAAATAATATGTTTTTTTCAACTTCTCTTTTCCATCAGCTTTCTAAGAGACACCCTTAAGATTCTTGAGCACACTGATATTTGTTTTAGGTTTTGCTAAAATAATTTTTTTTTTTTAACTTCTGATTTCCATTAGCTTTCTAGGGGACGACCTGCAGGTTCTAGAACATACCTTAATATGTTTTCGGTTTTGATAACAAAAAAAAATCTGCTTGCTTGGGGACACCCTGCAGATTCTTTTTTTAACTTCTGATTTCCATCAGCTTTCTAAGGGACACCCTTCAGATTCTAAGAAAAACTTAAATTTGTGTTCGGTTTTGATAACAAAAAAAAAGTTTGCTTCAACTTTTGCTTTCCATCAGCTCTCTTGGGGACACTCTGCAGATTCTAGAACACACTTAAATTTGTTTTAGGTTTTGCTAAAAGCAAATGTTTTTTTGAACTTCTGATTTCCATCAGCTTTCTAAGGGACACGCTTCAGATTCTCAAACATGCATAAAATTGTGTTCGGTTTTAACAACAAAACAAAATTTGCTTCAACTTCTGTTTTCCATCAGCTCTCTTGGGAACACTCTGCAGATTCTTGAACACACTTAAATTTGTTTTAGGTTTTTCTAAAATATTATTTTTTTTCAAGTTCTGATTTCGATCAGCTTTGTAGGTTACTCCATTTAGATAGTAGAACACACTTAAATTTCTTTCGGTTTTCATAACAAAAAAAATTTTTCAACACACCCTGCAAATTTTAGAACACACTTAAATTGGTTTTCGGTTTTGATAACACAAAACATATGCTTCAACTTCTGCTTTCCATCAGCTTTCTTGGATACACCCTACAGATTCTTGACCACACTTAAACTTGTTTTAGGTTTTTCTAAAATAATTTTTTTTAAACTTCTGATTTCCATCATCTTTCTATTGGACGCCCTGCAGATTCTACAACATACCTTAATTTGTTTTCGGTTTTGATAACAAAAAAAAAGTGCTTTCCATCTGCTTTCTTGGGGACACCCTGCAGATTCTCGAACACGCTTAAAATTGTTTTCGGCTTTGCTAAAATATTATTATATTTTTCCACTTCTGATTTCCATCAGCTTTCTAGAAGACGCCCTTCAGAGTCTCAAACATCCATAAAATTGTGTTCGGTTTTGACAACAAAACAAAAGTTGCTTCAATTTTGCTTTCCATCAGCTTTCTTGGGGACACCCTTCAGATTCTTGACCACACCTAAATTTGTTTTCGGTTTTTCTAAAAGCAAATGTTTTTTTGAACTTCTGATTTCAATCAGCTTTCTAAGGAACACCCTTCAGATTCTAGGACACCCTTAAATTTGTGTTCGGTTTTGATAACAAAAAAAAAGTTTGCTTCAACTTTTGCTTTTCATCAGCTTTCTAGGGGACACCCTGCAGATTTTAAAAGACACTTAAATTTGTTTTAGGTTTTGCTAAAAGCAAATGTTTTTTTGAACTTCTGATTTCTATCAGCTTTCTAAGGGACACCCTTCAGATTCCAGGAAAACTTAAATTTGTGTTCGGTTTTGATAACAAAAAAAAAAGTTTGCTTCAACCTTTGCTTTCCATCAGCTGTCTTGAGGACACTCTGCAGATTCTAGAACACACTTAAATTTGTTTTAGGTTTTGCTAAAATATTATTATTTTTTTCCACTTCTGATTTCCATCAGCTAGCTAAGGGACTCCCTTTAGATAGTAGAATACACTTAAATTTGTTTTCGGGTTTTCTAAAATAATCTTTTTTTAACTTCTGGTTTCCATAAGCTTTTTAGGGGACACCATGCAGATTCTAGAACACACTTAAATTTGTTTTCGGCTTTGCTAATATATTATTATTTTTTTCCACTTCTGATTTCCATCAGCTAGCTAGGGGACTCCCTTTAGATAGTAGAATACACTTCAATTTGTGTTCGGTTTTGATAACAAAAAAAAAGTTTGGTTCAACTTTTGCTTTTCATCAGCTTTCTAGGGGACACCCTGCAGATTGTAAAACACACTTAAATTTGTTTTAGGTTTTGCTAAAAGCAAATGTGTTTTTGAACTTCTGATTTCCATCAGCTTTCTAAGGGACACCCTTCAGATTCCGGGAAAACCTTAAATTTGTGTTCGGTTTTGATAACAAAAAAAAAAGTTTGCTTCAACCTTTGCTTTCCATCAGCTGTGTTGGGGACACTCTGCAGATTCTAGAACATACTTAAATTTGTTTTAGGTTTTGCTAAAATATTATTTTTTTCCACTTCTGATTTCCATCAGCTAGCTAAGAGACTCCCTTTAGATAGTAGAATACACTTAAATTTGTTTTCGGTTTTTCTAAAATAATCTTTTTTTAACCTCTGGTTTCCATTAGCTTTCTAGGGGACACCCTGCAGATTCTAGGACACCCTTAAATTTGTGTTCGGTTTGGATAACAAAAAAAAAGTTTGCTTCAACTTTTGCTTTTCACCAGCTTTCTAGGGGACACCCTGCAGATTGTAAAACACACTTAAATTTGTTTTAGGTTTTGCTAAAAGCAAATGTTTTTTTGAACTTCTGATTTCCATCAGCTTTCTAAGGGGCACCCTTCAGATTCCAGGAAAAACTTAAATTTGTGTTCGGTTTTGATAACAAAAAAAAAGTTTGCTTCAACCTTTGCTTTCCATCAGCTGTCTTGGGGACACTCTGCAGATTCTAGAACACACTTAAATTTGTTTTAGGTTTTGCTAAAATATTATTATTTTTTTCCACTTCTGATTTCCATCAGCTGGCTAAGGGACTCCCTTTAAATAGTAGAATACACTTAAATTTGTGTTCGGTTTTGATAACAAAAAAAAAGTTTGCTTCCATCAACTTTCTAGGGGACATCCAGCAGAATCTAGAACACACTTAAATTTGTTTTGAGTTTTGCTAAAAGCAAATGTTTTTCTGAACTTCTGATTTCCATCAGCTTTCTAGAAGACGCCCTTCAGAGTCTCAAACATACATAAAATTGTGTTCGGTTTTGACAAGAAAACAAAAGTTGCTTCAACTGCCGCTTTCCATCAGCTCTCTTGGGGACACTCTGCAGATTCTTGAACACACTTAAATTTGTTTTCGGTTTTTCTAAAATAATATTTTTTCCAACTTCCGATTTTCATTAGCTTTCTAAGGGAGACCCTTCAGATTCCAGGAAAAACTTAAATTTGTGTTCGGTTTTGATAACAAAAAAAAAAGTTTGTTTCAATCTTTGCTTTCCATCAGCTTTCTTGGGGACACCCTACAGATTCTTCACCACACTTAAATTTGTTTTCTGTTTTTCTAAAATAATATGTTTTTGTCAACTTCTCTTTTCCATCAGCTTTCTAAGAGACACCCTTCAGATTCTTGAGCACACTTAAATTTGTTTTAGGTTTTGCTAAAAGCAAATGTTTTCTCGAACTTCTGATTTCAATCAGCTTTCTAAGGGACACCCTTCAGATTCTAGGACACACTCAAAGTGGTTTTCGGTTTTGATAACAAAAAAAATATGTGTCCGTTTTTGATTACAAAAAAAAATATGCCTCAACTTCTGTTTTCCATTAGCTTTCTTGGGGGCACCCTGCAGATTCTTGACCACACTTAAATTTGTTTTCGGTTTTTCTAAAATAATATGTTTTTTTCAACTTCTCTTTTCCATCAGCTTTCTAAGAGACACCCTTAAGATTCTTGAGCACACTGATATTTGTTTTAGGTTTTGCTAAAATAATTTTTTTTTTTTAACTTCTGATTTCCATTAGCTTTCTAGGGGACGACCTGCAGGTTCTAGAACATACCTTAATATGTTTTCGGTTTTGATAACAAAAAAAAATCTGCTTGCTTGGGGACACCCTGCAGATTCTTTTTTTAACTTCTGATTTCCATCAGCTTTCTAAGGGACACCCTTCAGATTCTAAGAAAAACTTAAATTTGTGTTCGGTTTTGATAACAAAAAAAAAGTTTGCTTCAACTTTTGCTTTCCATCAGCTCTCTTGGGGACACTCTGCAGATTCTAGAACACACTTAAATTTGTTTTAGGTTTTGCTAAAAGCAAATGTTTTTTTGAACTTCTGATTTCCATCAGCTTTCTAAGGGACACGCTTCAGATTCTCAAACATGCATAAAATTGTGTTCGGTTTTAACAACAAAACAAAATTTGCTTCAACTTCTGTTTTCCATCAGCTCTCTTGGGAACACTCTGCAGATTCTTGAACACACTTAAATTTGTTTTCGGTTTTTCTAAAATAATCTTTTTTAACCGCTGGTTTCCATAAGTTTTCTAGGGGACACCCTGCAGATTCTAGAACACACTTAAATTTGTTTTAGGTTTTGCTAACATATTATTATTTTTTTCCACTTCTGATTTCCATCAGCTAGCTAGGGGACTCCCTTTAGATAGTAGAATACACTTAAATTTGTTTTCGGTTTTTCAGAAATAATCTTTTTTTAACCTCTGGTTTCCATAAGCTTTTTAGGGGACACCCTGCAGATTCTAGAACACAATTGAATTTGTTTTCGGTTTTGCTAAAATATTATTATTTTTTTCCACTTCTGATTTCCATCAGCTAGCTAGGGGACTCCCTTTAGATAGTAGAATACACTTAAATTTGTTTTCGGTTTTTCTAAAATAATATTTTTTTAACCTCTGGTTTCCATAAGCTTTTTAGGGGACACCCTGCAGATTCTAGAACACACTTAAATTTGTTTTAGGTTTTGCTAAAAGCAAATGTTTTTTTGAACTTCTGATTTCCATCAGCTTTCTAAGGGACACCCTTCAGATTCTAGGACACCCTTAAATTTGTGTTCGGTTTTGATAACAAAAAAAAAAGTTTGCTTCAACTTTTGCTTTTCATCAGCTTTCTAGGGGACACCCTGCAGATTGTAGAACACACTTAAGTTTGTTTTAGGTTTTGCTAAAAGGAAATGTTTTTTTTGAACTTCTGATTTCAATCAGCTTTCTAAGGAACACCCTTCAGATTCTAGGACACCCTTAAATTTGTGTTCGGTTTTGATAACAAAAAAAAGTTTGCTTCAACTTTTGCTTTTCATCAGCTTTCTAGGGGACACCCTGCAGATTGTAGAACACACTTAAATTTGTTTTAGGTTTTGCTAAAAGCAAATGTTTTTTTGAACTTCTGATTTCCATCAGCTTTCTAAGGGACACCCTTCAGATTCTAGAACACACTTAAATTTGTTTTAGGGTTTGCTAACATATTATTATTTTTTTCCACTTCTGATTTCCATCAGCTAGCTAGGGGATTCCCTTTAGATAGAAGAATAAACTTAAATTTGTTTTTGGTTTTTCTAAAATAATTTTTTTTTAACCTCTGGTTTCCATAAGCTTTTTAGGGGACACCCTGCAGATTCTAGAACACACTTGAATTCGTTTTCGGCTTTGCTAAAATATTATTATTTTTTTCCACTTCTGATTTCCATCAGCTAGCTAGGGGACTCCCTTTAGATAGTAGAATACACTTAAATTTGTTTTCAGTTTTTCTAAAATAATCTTTTTTTAACCTCTGGTTTCCATAAGCTTTTTAGGGGACACCCTGCAGATTCTAGAACACACTTAAATTTGTTTTCGGCTTTGCTAAAATATTATTATTTTTTTCCACTTTTGCTTTCCACCAGCTTTCTAGGGGACATCCTGCAGAATCTAGAACACACTTAAATTTGTTTAAGGTTTTGGTAAAAGCAAATGTTTTTCTGAACTTCTGATTTCCATCAGCTTTCTAGAAAACGCCCTTCAGAGTCTCAAACATACATAAAATTGTGTTCTGTTTTGACAAGAAAACAAAAGTTGCTTCAACTGCTGTTTTCCATCAGCTCTCTTGGGGAAACTCTGCTGTTTCTTGAACACACTTAAATTTGTTTTCGGTTTTTCTAAAATAATATGTTTTTGTCAACTTCTCTTTTCCATCAGCTTTCTAAGAGACACCCTTAAGATTCTGGAGCACACTTATATTTGTTTTAGGTTTTGCTAAAATAATTTTTTTTTTAACTTCTGATTTCCATTAGCTTTCTAGGAGACGCCCTGCAGGTTCTAGAACATACCTTAATATGTTTTCGGTTTTGATAACAAAAAAAAATCTGCTTTCTTGGGGACACCCTGCAGATTCTTTTTTTAACTTCTGATTTCCATCAGCTTTCTAAGGGACACCCTTCAGATTCTAGGAAAAACTTAAATTTGTGTTCGGTTTTGATAACAAACAAAAAGTTTGCTTCAACTTTTGCTTTCCATCAGCTCTCTTGGAGAATCTCTGCAGATTCTAGAACACACTTAAATTTGTTTTAAGTTTTGCTAAAAGCAAATGTTTTTTTGAACTTCTGATTTCCATCAGCTTTCTAAGGGACACGCTTCAGATTCTCAAACATGCATAAAATTGTGTTCGGTTTTAACAACAAAAAAAAATTTGCTTCAACTTCTGTTTTCCATCAGCTCTCTTGGGAACACTCTGCAGATTCCTGAACACACTTAAATTTGTTTTCGGTGTTTCTAAAATAATGTTTTTTTACCTCTGGTTTCCATAAGCTTTCTAGGGGACACCCTGCAGATTCTAGAACACACCCAAATTTGTTTTCGGCTTTGCTAAAATATTATTTTTTTCCACTTTTGCTTTCCATCAGCTTTCTAGGGGACATCCTGCAGAATCCAGAACACACTTAAATTTGTTTTAGGTTTTGGTAAAAGCAAATGTTTTTCGGAATCTGATTTCCATCAGCTTTCTAGAAGACGCCCTTCAGAGTCTCAAACATACATAAAATTGTGTTCGGTTTTGACAAGAAAACAAAAGTTGCTTCAACTGCCGCTTTCCATCAGCTCTCTTGGGAACACTCTGCAGATTCTTGAACACACTTAAATTTGTTTGCGGTTTTTCTAAAATAATCTTTTTTAACCTCTGGTTTCCATAAGCTTTCTAGGGAACACCCTGCAGATTCTAGAACACACCCAAATTTGTTTTCGGCTTTGCTAAAATATTATTATTTTTTTCCATTTCTGATTTCTATCAGCTAGCTAGGGGACTCCCTTTAGATAGTAGAATACACTTAAATTTGTTTTCGGTTTTTCTAAAATAATCTTTTTTTAACCTCTGGTTTCCATAAGCTTTTTAGGGGACACCCTGCAGATTCTAGAACACACCCAAATTTGTTTTCGGCTTTGCTAAAATATTATTATTTTTTTCCACTTTTGCTTTCCATCAGCTTTCTAGGGGACATCCTGCAGAATCTAGAACACACTTAAATTTGTTTTGCGTTTTGGTAAAAGCAAATGTTTTTCTGAACTTCTGATTTCCATCAGCTTTCTAGGGGACACCCTGCAGATTCTAGAACACACCCAAATTTGTTTTCGGCTTTGCTAAAATATTATTTTTTTCCACTTTTGCTTTCCATCAGCTTTCTAGGGGACATCCTGCAGAATCTAGAACACACTTAAATTTGTTTTGCGTTTTGGTAAAAGCAAATGTTTTTCTGAACTTCTGATTTCCATCAGCTTTCTAGGGGACACCCTGCAGATTCTAGAACACACCCAAATTTGTTTTCGGCTTTGCTAAAATATTATTATTTTTTTCCACTTTTGCTTTCCATCAGCTTTCTAGGGGACATCCTGCAGAATCTAGACCACACTTAAATTTGTTTTGCGTTTTGGTAAAAGCAAATGTTTTTCTGAACTTCTGATTTCCATCAGCTTTCTAGGGGACACCCTGCAGATTCTAGAACACACCCAAATTTGTTTTCGGCTTTGCTAAAATATTATTATTTTTTTCCACTTTTGCTTTCCATCAGCTTTCTAGGGGACATCCTGCAGAATCTAGAACACACTTAAATTTGTTTTGCGTTTTGGTAAAAGCAAATGTTTTTCTGAACTTCTGATTTCCATCAGCTTTCTAGGGGACACCCTGCAGATTCTAGAACACACCCAAATTTGTTTTCGGCTTTGCTAAAATATTATTTTTTTCCACTTTTGCTTTCCATCAGCTTTCTAGGGGACATCCTGCAGAATCCAGAACACACTTAAATTTGTTTTAGGTTTTGGTAAAAGCAAATGTTTTTCGGAATCTGATTTCCATCAGCTTTCTAGAAGACGCCCTTCAGAGTCTCAAACATACATAAAATTGTGTTCGGTTTTGACAAGAAAACAAAAGTTGCTTCAACTGCCGCTTTCCATCAGCTCTCTTGGGAACACTCTGCAGATTCTTGAACACACTTAAATTTGTTTGCGGTTTTTCTAAAATAATCTTTTTTAACCTCTGGTTTCCATAAGCTTTCTAGGGAACACCCTGCAGATTCTAGAACACACCCAAATTTGTTTTCGGCTTTGCTAAAATATTATTATTTTTTTCCATTTCTGATTTCTATCAGCTAGCTAGGGGACTCCCTTTAGATAGTAGAATACACTTAAATTTGTTTTCGGTTTTTCTAAAATAATCTTTTTTTAACCTCTGGTTTCCATAAGCTTTTTAGGGGACACCCTGCAGATTCTAGAACACACCCAAATTTGTTTTCGGCTTTGCTAAAATATTATTATTTTTTTCCACTTTTGCTTTCCATAAGCTTTCTAGGGAACACCCTGCAGATTCTAGAACACACCCAAATTTGTTTTCGGCTTTGCTAAAATATTATTATTTTTTTCCACTTTTGCTTTCCATCAGCTTTCTAGGGGACATCCTGCAGAATCTAGAACACACTTAAATTTGTTTTGCGTTTTGGTAAAAGCAAATGTTTTTCTGAACTTCTGATTTCCATCAGCTTTCTAGAAGGCGCCCTTCAGAGTATCAAACATACATAAAATTGTGTTCGGTTTTGACAAGAAAACAAAAGTTGCTTCAACTGCCGCTTTCCGTCAGCTCTCTTGGGGACACTCTGCAGATTCTTGAACACACTTAAATTTGTTTTCGGTTTTTCTAAAATAATTTTTTTTAACCTCTGGTTTCCATAAGCTTTCTAGGGGACACCCTGCAGATTCTAGAACACACCCAAATTTGTTTTCGGCTTTGCTAAAATATTATTATTTTTTTCCACTTCTGATTTCTATCAGCTAGCTAGGGGACTCCCTTTAGATAGTAGAATACACTTAAATTTGTTTTCGGTTTTTCTAAAATAATCTTTTTTTAACCTCTGGTTTCCATAAGCTTTTTAGGGGACACCCTGCAGATTCTAGAACACACTTAAATTTGTTTTCGGCTTTGCTAAAATATTATTATTTTTTTCCACTTTTGGTTTCCATCAGCTTTCTAGGGGACATCCTGCAGAATCTAGAACACACTTAAATTTGTGTTGGGTTTTGGTAAAAGCAAATGTTTTTCTGAACTTCTGATTTCCATCAGCTTTCTAGAAGACGCCCTTCAGAGTCTCAAACATACATAAAATTGTGTTCGGTTTTGACAAGAAAACAAAAGTTGCTTCAACTGCCGCTTTCCATCAGCTCTCTTGGGGACACTCTGCAGATTCTTGAACACACTTAAATTTGTTTTCGGTTTTTCTAAAATAATCTTTTTTTAACCTATGGTTTCCATAAGCTTTTTAGGGGACACCCTGCAGATTCTAGAATACACTTAAATTTGTTTTCGGCTTTGCTAAAATATTATTATTTTTTTCCACTTCTGATTTCTATCAGCTAGCTAGGGGACTCCCTTTAGATAGTAGAATACACTTAAATTTGTTTTCGGTTTTTCTAAAATAATCTTTTTTTAACCTCTGGTTTCCATAAGCTTTTTAGAGGACACCCTGCAGATTCTAGAACACACTTAAATTTGTTTTCGGCTTTGCTAAAATATTATTATTTTTTTCCACTTTTGCTTTCCATCAGCTTTCTAGGGGACATCCTGCAGAATCTAGAACACACTTAAATTTGTGTTGGGTTTTGGTAAAAGCAAATGTTTTTCTGAACTTCTGATTTCCATCAGCTTTCTAGAAGACGCCCTTCAGAGTCTCAAACATACATAAAATTGTGTTCGGTTTTGACAAGAAAACAAAAGTTGCTTCAACTGCCGCTTTCCATCAGCTCTCTTGGGGACACTCTGCAGATTCTTGAACACACTTAAATTTGTTTTCGGTTTTTCTAAAATAATCTTTTTTTAACCTAAGGTTTCCATAAGCTTTTTAGGGGACACCCTGCAGATTCTAGAACACACTTAAATTTGTTTTCGGCTTTGCTAAAATATTATTATTTTTTTCCACTTTTGCTTTCCATCAGCTTTCTAGGGGACATCCTGCAGAATCTAGAACACACTTAAATTGGTTTTGGGTTATGGTAAAAGCAAATGTTTTTCTGAACTTCTGATTTCCATCAGCTTTCTAGAAGACGCCCTTCAGAGTCTCAAACATACATAAAATTGTGTTCGGTTTTGACAAGAAAACAAAAGTTGCTTCAACTGCCGCTTTCCATCAGCTCTCTTGGGGACACTCTGCAGATTCTTGAACACACTTAAATTTGTTTTCGGTTTTTCTAAAATAATCTTTTTTTAACCTCTGGTTTCCATAAGCTTTTTAGGGGACACCCTGCAAATTTTAGAACACACTTAAATTTGTTTTTGGCTTTGCTAAAATATTATTATTTTTTTCCACTTTTGCTTTCCATCAGCTTTCTAGGGGGCATCCTGCAGAATCCAGAACACACTTAAATTTGTTTTAGGTTTTGGTAAAAGCAAATGTTTTTCTGAACTTCTGATTTCCATCAGCTTTCTAGAAGACGCCCTTCAGAGTCTCAAACATACATAAAATTGTGTTCGGTTTTGACAAGAAAACAAAAGTTGCTTCAACTGCCGCTTTCCATCAGCTCTCTTGGGGACACTCTGCAGATTCTTGAACACACTTAAATTTGTTTTCGGCTTTGCTAAAATATTTTATTTTTTTCCACTTTTGCTTTCCATCAGCTTTCTAGGGGACATCCTGCAGAATCTAGAACACACTTTAATTTGTTTTGGGTTTTGGTAAAAGCAAATGTTTTTCTGAACTTCTGATTTCCTTCAGCTTTCTAGAAGACGCCCTTCAGAGTCTCAAACATACATAAAATTGTGTTCGGTTTTGACAAGAAAACAAAAGTTGCTTCAACTGCCGCTTTCCATCAGCTCTCTTGGGGACACTCTGCAGATTCTTGAACACACTTAAATTTGTTTTCGGTTTTTCTAAAATAATCTTTTTTTAACCTCTGGTTTCCATAAGCTTTTTAGGGGACACCCTGCAGATTCTAGAACACATTTAAATTTGTTTTTGGCTTTGCTAAAATATTATTATTTTTTTCCACTTTTGCTTTCCATCAGCTTTCTAGGGGACATCCTGCAGAATCTAGAACACACTTAAATTTGTTTTAGGTTTTGGTAAAAGCAAATGTTTTTCTGAACTTCTGATTTCCATCAGCTTTCTAGAAGACGCCCTTCAGAGTCTCAAACATACATAAAATTGTGTTCGGTTTTGACAAGAAAACAAAAGTTGCTTCAACTGCCGCTTTCCATCAGCTCTCTTGGGGACACTCTACAGATTCTTGAACACACTTAAATTTGTTTTCGGTTTTTCTAAAATAATATTTTTTCCAACTTCCGATTTTCATTAGCTTTCTAAGGGACACCCTTCAGATTCCAGGAAAAACTTAAATTTGTGTTCGGTTTTGATAACAAAAAAAAAAGTTTGCTTCAACCTTTGCTTTCCATCAGCTCTCTTGGGGACACTCTGCAGATTCTAGAACACACTTAAATTTGTTTTAGGTTTTGCTAAAATATTATTATTTTTTTCCACTTCTGATTTCCATCAGCTAGCTAGGGGATTCCCTTTAGATAGTAGAATACACTTAAATTTGTTTTCGGTTTTTCTAAAAATAATCTTTTTTTAACCTCTGGTTTCCATAAGCTTTTTAGGGGGCACCCTGCAGATTCTAGAACACACTTAAATTTGTTTTGCGGCTTTGCTAAAATATTATTATTTTTTTCCACTTTTGCTTTCCACCAACTGCCGCTTTCCATCAGCTCTCTTGGGGACACTCTGCAGATTCTTGAACACACTTAAATTTGTTTTCGGTGTTTCTAAAATAATATTTTTTCCAACTTCCGATTTTCATTAGCTTTCTAAAGGACACCCTTCAGATTCCAGGAAAACCTTAAATTTGTGTTCGGTTTTGATAACAAAAAAAAGTTTGCTTCAACCTTTGCTTTCCATCAGCTCTCTTGGGGACACTCTGCAGATTCTAGAACACACTTAAATTTGTTTTAGGTTTTGCTAAAATATTATTATTTTTTTCCACTTCTGATTTCCATCAGCTAGCTAAGGGACTCCCTTTAGATAGTAGAATACACTTAAATTTGTTTTCGGTTTTTCTAAAATAATCTTTTTTTAACCTCTGGTTTCCATAAGTTTTCTAGGGGACACCCTGCAGATTCTAGAACACACTTAAATTTGTTTTAGGTTTTGCTAACATATTATTATTTTTTTCCACTTCTGATTTCCATCAGCTAGCTAGGGGACTCCCTTTAGATAGTAGAATACACTTAAATTTGTTTTTGGTTTTACAAAAATAATCTTTTTTTAACCTCTGGTTTCCATAAGCTTTTTAGGGGACACCCTGCAGATTCTAGAACACACTTGAATTTGTTTTCGGCTTTGCTAAAATATTATTATTTTTTTCCACTTCTGATTTCCATCAGCTAGCTAGGGGACTCCCTTTAGATAGTAGAATACACTTAAATTTGTTTTCGGTTTTTCAGAAATAATCTTTTTTTAACCTCTGGTTTCCATAAGCTTTTTAGGGGACACCCTGCAGATTCTAGAACACACTTGAATTTGTTTTCGGTTTTGCTAAAATATTATTATTTTTTTCCACTTCTGATTTCCATCAGCTAGCTAGGGGACTCCCTTTAGATAGTAGAATACACTTAAATTTGTTTTCGGTTTTTCTAAAATAATCTTGTTTTAACCTCTGGTTTCCATAAGTTTTCTAGGGGACACCCTGCAGATTCTAGAACACACTTAAATTTGTTTTCGGTTTTTCAGAAATAATCTTTTTTTAACCTCTGGTTTCCATAAGCTTTTTAGGGGACACCCTGCAGATTCTAGAACACACTTGAATTTGTTTTCGGTTTTGCTAAAATATTATTATTTTTTCCACTTCTGATTTCCATCAGCTAGCTAGGGGACTCCCTTTAGATAGTAGAATACACTTAAATTTGTTTTCGGTTTTTCTAAAATAATCTTTTTTTAACCTCTGGTTTCCATAAGTTTTCTAGGGGACACCCTGCAGATTCTAGAACACACTTAAATTTGTTTTAGGTTTTGCTAACATATTATTATTTTTTTCCACTTCTGATTTCCATCAGCTAGCTAGGGGACTCCCTTTAGATAGTAGAATACACTTAAATTTGTTTTCGGTTTTTCAGAAATAATCTTTTTTTAACCTCTGGTTTCCATAAGCTTTTTAGGGGACACCCTGCAGATTCTAGAATACGCTTAAATTTGTTTTCGGCTTTGCTAAAATATTATTATTTTTTTCCACTTCTGATTTCTATCAGCTAGCTAGGGGACTCCCTTTAGATAGTAGAATACACTTAAATTTGTTTCGGTTTTTCTAAAATAATCTTTTTTTAACCTCTGGTTTCCATAAGCTTTTTAGAGGACACCCTGCAGATTCTAGAACACACTTAAATTTGTTTTCGGCTTTGCTAAAATATTATTATTTTTTTCCACTTTTGCTTTCCATCAGCTTTCTAGGGGACATCCTGCAGAATCTAGAACACACTTAAATTTGTGTTGGGTTTTGGTAAAAGCAAATGTTTTTCTGAACTTCTGATTTCCATCAGCTTTCTAGAAGACGCCCTTCAGAGTCTCAAACATACATAAAATTGTGTTCGATTTTGACAAGAAAACAAAAGTTGCTTCAACTGCCGCTTTCCATCAGCTCTCTTGGGGACACTCTGCAGATTCTTGAACACACTTAAATTTGTTTTCGGTTTTTCTAAAATAATCTTTTTTTAACCTAAGGTTTCCATAAGCTTTTTAGGGGACACCCTGCAGATTCTAGAACACACTTAAATTTGTTTTCGGCTTTGCTAAAATATTATTATTTTTTTCCACTTTTGCTTTCCATCAGCTTTCTAGGGGACATCCTGCAGAATCTAGAACACACTTAAATTGGTTTTGGGTTATGGTAAAAGCAAATGTTTTTCTGAACTTCTGATTTCCATCAGCTTTCTAGAAGACGCCCTTCAGAGTCTCAAACATACATAAAATTGTGTTCGGTTTTGACAAGAAAACAAAAGTTGCTTCAACTGCCGCTTTCCATCAGCTCTCTTGGGGACACTCTGCAGATTCTTGAACACACTTAAATTTGTTTTCGGTTTTTCTAAAATAATCTTTTTTTAACCTCTGGTTTCCATAAGCTTTTTAGGGGACACCCTGCAAATTTTAGAACACACTTAAATTTGTTTTTGGCTTTGCTAAAATATTATTATTTTTTTCCACTTTTGCTTTCCATCAGCTTTCTAGGGGGCATCCTGCAGAATCCAGAACACACTTAAATTTGTTTTAGGTTTTGGTAAAAGCAAATGTTTTTCTGAACTTCTGATTTCCATCAGCTTTCTAGAAGACGCCCTTCAGAGTCTCAAACATACATAAAATTGTGTTCGGTTTTGACAAGAAAACAAAAGTTGCTTCAACTGCCGCTTTCCATCAGCTCTCTTGGGGACACTCTGCAGATTCTTGAACACACTTAAATTTGTTTTCGGCTTTGCTAAAATATTATTATTTTTTTCCACTTTTGCTTTCCATCAGCTTTCTAGGGGACATCCTGCAGAATCTAGAACACACTTTAATTTGTTTTGGGTTTTGGTAAAAGCAAATGTTTTTCTGAACTTCTGATTTCCTTCAGCTTTCTAGAAGACGCCCTTCAGAGTCTCAAACATACATAAAATTGTGTTCGGTTTTGACAAGAAAACAAAAGTTGCTTCAACTGCCGCTTTCCATCAGCTCTCTTGGGGACACTCTGCAGATTCTTGAACACACTTAAATTTGTTTTCGGTTTTTCTAAAATAATCTTTTTTTAACCTCTGGTTTCCATAAGCTTTTTAGGGGACACCCTGCAGATTCTAGAACACATTTAAATTTGTTTTTGGCTTTGCTAAAATATTATTATTTTTTTCCACTTTTGCTTTCCATCAGCTTTCTAGGGGACATCCTGCAGAATCTAGAACACACTTAAATTTGTTTTAGGTTTTGGTAAAAGCAAATGTTTTTCTGAACTTCTGATTTCCATCAGCTTTCTAGAAGACGCCCTTCAGAGTCTCAAACATACATAAAATTGTGTTCGGTTTTGACAAGAAAACAAAAGTTGCTTCAACTGCCGCTTTCCGTCAGCTCTCTTGGGGACACTCTGCAGATTCTTGAACACACTTAAATTTGTTTTCGGTTTTTCTAAAATAATTTTTTTTAACCTCTGGTTTCCATAAGCTTTCTAGGGGACACCCTGCAGATTCTAGAACACACCCAAATTTGTTTTGCGGCTTTGCTAAAATATTATTATTTTTTTCCACTTTTGCTTTCCACCAACTGCCGCTTTCCATCAGCTCTCTTGGGGACACTCTGCAGATTCTTGAACACACTTAAATTTGTTTTCGGTGTTTCTAAAATAATATTTTTTCCAACTTCCGATTTTCATTAGCTTTCTAAGGGACACCCTTCAGATTCCAGGAAAAACTTAAATTTGTGTTCGGTTTTGATAACAAAAAAAAAAGTTTGCTTCAACCTTTGCTTTCCATCAGCTCTCTTGGGGACACTCTGCAGATTCTAGAACACACTTAAATTTGTTTTCGGCTTTGCTAAAATATTATTATTTTTTTCCACTTTTGCTTTCCATCAGCTTTCTAGGGGACATCCTGCAGAATCTAGAACACACTTAAATTGGTTTTGGGTTATGGTAAAAGCAAATGTTTTTCTGAACTTCTGATTTCCATCAGCTTTCTAGAAGACGCCCTTCAGAGTCTCAAACATACATAAAATTGTGTTCGGTTTTGACAAGAAAACAAAAGTTGCTTCAACTGCCGCTTTCCATCAGCTCTCTTGGGGACACTCTACAGATTCTTGAACACACTTAAATTTGTTTTCGGTTTTTCTAAAATAATATTTTTTCCAACTTCCGATTTTCATTAGCTTTCTAAGGGACACCCTTCAGATTCCAGGAAAAACTTAAATTTGTGTTCGGTTTTGATAACAAAAAAAAAAGTTTGCTTCAACCTTTGCTTTCCATCAGCTCTCTTGGGGACACTCTGCAGATTCTAGAACACACTTAAATTTGTTTTAGGTTTTGCTAAAATATTATTATTTTTTTCCACTTCTGATTTCCATCAGCTAGCTAAGGGACTCCCTTTAGATAGTAGAATACACTTAAATTTGTTTTCGGTTTTTCTAAAAATAATCTTTTTTTAACCTCTGGTTTCCATAAGCTTTTTAGGGGGCACCCTGCAGATTCTAGAACACACTTAAATTTGTTTTGCGGCTTTGCTAAAATATTATTATTTTTTTCCACTTTTGCTTTCCACCAACTGCCGCTTTCCATCAGCTCTCTTGGGGACACTCTGCAGATTCTTGAACACACTTAAATTTGTTTTCGGTGTTTCTAAAATAATATTTTTTCCAACTTCCGATTTTCATTAGCTTTCTAAAGGACACCCTTCAGATTCCAGGAAAACCTTAAATTTGTGTTCGGTTTTGATAACAAAAAAAAGTTTGCTTCAACCTTTGCTTTCCATCAGCTCTCTTGGGGACACTCTGCAGATTCTAGAACACACTTAAATTTGTTTTAGGTTTTGCTAAAATATTATTATTTTTTTCCACTTCTGATTTCCATCAGCTAGCTAAGGGACTCCCTTTAGATAGTAGAATACACTTAAATTTGTTTTCGGTTTTTCTAAAATAATCTTTTTTTAACCTCTGGTTTCCATAAGTTTTCTAGGGGACACCCTGCAGATTCTAGAACACACTTAAATTTGTTTTAGGTTTTGCTAACATATTATTATTTTTTTCCACTTCTGATTTCCATCAGCTAGCTAGGGGACTCCCTTTAGATAGTAGAATACACTTAAATTTGTTTTTGGTTTTCCAAAAATAATCTTTTTTTAACCTCTGGTTTCCATAAGCTTTTTAGGGGACACCCTGCAGATTCTAGAACACACTTGAATTTGTTTTCGGCTTTGCTAAAATATTATTATTTTTTTCCACTTCTGATTTCCATCAGCTAGCTAGGGGACTCCCTTTAGATAGTAGAATACACTTAAATTTGTTTTCGGTTTTTCAGAAATAATCTTTTTTTAACCTCTGGTTTCCATAAGCTTTTTAGGGGACACCCTGCAGATTCTAGAACACACTTGAATTTGTTTTCGGTTTTGCTAAAATATTATTATTTTTTTCCACTTCTGATTTCCATCAGCTAGCTAGGGGACTCCCTTTAGATAGTAGAATACACTTAAATTTGTTTTCGGTTTTTCTAAAATAATCTTGTTTTAACCTCTGGTTTCCATAAGTTTTCTAGGGGACACCCTGCAGATTCTAGAACACACTTAAATTTGTTTTCGGTTTTTCAGAAATAATCTTTTTTTAACCTCTGGTTTCCATAAGCTTTTTAGGGGACACCCTGCAGATTCTAGAACACACTTGAATTTGTTTTCGGTTTTGCTAAAATATTATTATTTTTTTCCACTTCTGATTTCCATCAGCTAGCTAGGGGACTCCCTTTAGATAGTAGAATACACTTAAATTTGTTTTCGGTTTTTCTAAAATAATCTTTTTTTAACCTCTGGTTTCCATAAGTTTTCTAGGGGACACCCTGCAGATTCTAGAACACACTTAAATTTGTTTTAGGTTTTGCTAACATATTATTATTTTTTTCCACTTCTGATTTCCATCAGCTAGCTAGGGGACTCCCTTTAGATAGTAGAATACACTTAAATTTGTTTTCGGTTTTTCAGAAATAATCTTTTTTTAACCTCTGGTTTCCATAAGCTTTTTAGGGGACACCCTGCAGATTCTAGAATACACTTAAATTTGTTTTCGGCTTTGCTAAAATATTATTATTTTTTTCCACTTCTGATTTCTATCAGCTAGCTAGGGGACTCCCTTTAGATAGTAGAATACACTTAAATTTGTTTTCGGTTTTTCTAAAATAATCTTTTTTTAACCTCTGGTTTCCATAAGCTTTTTAGAGGACACCCTGCAGATTCTAGAACACACTTAAATTTGTTTTCGGCTTTGCTAAAATATTATTATTTTTTTCCACTTTTGCTTTCCATCAGCTTTCTAGGGGACATCCTGCAGAATCTAGAACACACTTAAATTTGTGTTGGGTTTTGGTAAAAGCAAATGTTTTTCTGAACTTCTGATTTCCATCAGCTTTCTAGAAGACGCCCTTCAGAGTCTCAAACATACATAAAATTGTGTTCGGTTTTGACAAGAAAACAAAAGTTGCTTCAACTGCCGCTTTCCATCAGCTCTCTTGGGGACACTCTGCAGATTCTTGAACACACTTAAATTTGTTTTCGGTTTTTCTAAAATAATCTTTTTTTAACCTAAGGTTTCCATAAGCTTTTTAGGGGACACCCTGCAGATTCTAGAACACACTTAAATTTGTTTTCGGCTTTGCTAAAATATTATTATTTTTTTCCACTTTTGCTTTCCATCAGCTTTCTAGGGGACATCCTGCAGAATCTAGAACACACTTAAATTGGTTTTGGGTTATGGTAAAAGCAAATGTTTTTCTGAACTTCTGATTTCCATCAGCTTTCTAGAAGACGCCCTTCAGAGTCTCAAACATACATAAAATTGTGTTCGGTTTTGACAAGAAAACAAAAGTTGCTTCAACTGCCGCTTTCCATCAGCTCTCTTGGGGACACTCTGCAGATTCTTGAACACACTTAAATTTGTTTTCGGTTTTTCTAAAATAATCTTTTTTTAACCTCTGGTTTCCATAAGCTTTTTAGGGGACACCCTGCAAATTTTAGAACACACTTAAATTTGTTTTTGGCTTTGCTAAAATATTATTATTTTTTTCCACTTTTGCTTTCCATCAGCTTTCTAGGGGGCATCCTGCAGAATCCAGAACACACTTAAATTTGTTTTAGGTTTTGGTAAAAGCAAATGTTTTTCTGAACTTCTGATTTCCATCAGCTTTCTAGAAGACGCCCTTCAGAGTCTCAAACATACATAAAATTGTGTTCGGTTTTGACAAGAAAACAAAAGTTGCTTCAACTGCCGCTTTCCATCAGCTCTCTTGGGGACACTCTGCAGATTCTTGAACACACTTAAATTTGTTTTCGGTTTTTCTAAAATAATCTTTTTTTAACCTCTGGTTTCCATAAGCTTTTTAGGGGACACCCTGCAGATTCTAGAACACATTTAAATTTGTTTTTGGCTTTGCTAAAATATTATTATTTTTTTCCACTTTTGCTTTCCATCAGCTTTCTAGGGGACATCCTGCAGAATCTAGAACACACTTAAATTTGTTTTAGGTTTTGGTAAAAGCAAATGTTTTTCTGAACTTCTGATTTCCATCAGCTTTCTAGAAGACGCCCTTCAGAGTCTCAAACATACATAAAATTGTGTTCGGTTTTGACAAGAAAACAAAAGTTGCTTCAACTGCCGCTTTCCGTCAGCTCTCTTGGGGACACTCTGCAGATTCTTGAACACACTTAAATTTGTTTTCGGTTTTTCTAAAATAATTTTTTTTAACCTCTGGTTTCCATAAGCTTTCTAGGGGACACCCTGCAGATTCTAGAACACACCCAAATTTGTTTTCGGCTTTGCTAAAATATTATTATTTTTTTCCACTTCTGATTTCTATCAGCTAGCTAGGGGACTCCCTTTAGATAGTAGAATACACTTAAATTTGTTTTCGGTTTTTCTAAAATAATCTTTTTTTAACCTCTGGTTTCCATAAGCTTTTTAGGGGACACCCTGCAGATTCTAGAACACACTTAAATTTGTTTTCGGCTTTGCTAAAATATTATTATTTTTTTCCCCTTTTGGTTTCCATCAGCTTTCTAGGGGACATCCTGCAGAATCTAGAACACACTTAAATTTGTGTTGGGTTTTGGTAAAAGCAAATGTTTTTCTGAACTTCTGATTTCCATCAGCTTTCTAGAAGACGCCCTTCAGAGTCTCAAACATACATAAAATTGTGTTCGGTTTTGACAAGAAAACAAAAGTTGCTTCAACTGCCGCTTTCCATCAGCTCTCTTGGGGACACTCTGCAGATTCTTGAACACACTTAAATTTGTTTTCGGTTTTTCTAAAATAATCTTTTTTTAACCTATGGTTTCCATAAGCTTTTTAGGGGACACCCTGCAGATTCTAGAATACACTTAAATTTGTTTTCGGCTTTGCTAAAATATTATTATTTTTTTCCACTTCTGATTTCTATCAGCTAGCTAGGGGACTCCCTTTAGATAGTAGAATACACTTAAATTTGTTTTCGGTTTTTCTAAAATAATCTTTTTTTAACCTCTGGTTTCCATAAGCTTTTTAGAGGACACCCTGCAGATTCTAGAACACACTTAAATTTGTTTTCGGCTTTGCTAAAATATTATTATTTTTTTCCACTTTTGCTTTCCATCAGCTTTCTAGGGGACATCCTGCAGAATCTAGAACACACTTAAATTTGTGTTGGGTTTTGGTAAAAGCAAATGTTTTTCTGAACTTCTGATTTCCATCAGCTTTCTAGAAGACGCCCTTCAGAGTCTCAAACATACATAAAATTGTGTTCGGTTTTGACAAGAAAACAAAAGTTGCTTCAACTGCCGCTTTCCATCAGCTCTGCAGATTCTGCAGATTCTGCAGATTCTTGAACACACTTAAATTTGTTTTCGGTTTTTCTAAAATAATCTTTTTTTAACCTAAGGTTTCCATAAGCTTTTTAGGGGGCACCCTGCAGATTCTAGAACACACTTAAATTTGTTTTCGGCTTTGCTAAAATATTATTATTTTTTTCCACTTTTGCTTTCCATCAGCTTTCTAGGGGACATCCTGCAGAATCTAGAACACACTTAAATTGGTTTTGGGTTATGGTAAAGGCAAATGTTTTTCTGAACTTCTGATTTCCATCAGCTTTCTAGAAGACGCCCTTCAGAGTCTCAAACATACATAAAATTGTGTTCGGTTTTGACAAGAAAACAAAAGTTGCTTCAACTGCCGCTTTCCATCAGCTCTCTTGGGGACACTCTGCAGATTCTTGAACACACTTAAATTTGTTTTCGGTTTTTCTAAAATAATCTTTTTTTAACCTCTGGTTTCCATAAGCTTTTTAGGGGACACCCTGCAAATTTTAGAACACACTTAAATTTGTTTTTGGCTTTGCTAAAATATTATTATTTTTTTCCACTTTTGCTTTCCATCAGCTTTCTAGGGGGCATCCTGCAGAATCCAGAACACACTTAAATTTGTTTTAGGTTTTGGTAAAAGCAAATGTTTTTCTGAACTTCTGATTTCCATCAGCTTTCTAGAAGACGCCCTTCAGAGTCTCAAACATACATAAAATTGTGTTCGGTTTTGACAAGAAAACAAAAGTTGCTTCAACTGCCGCTTTCCATCAGCTCTCTTGGGGACACTCTGCAGATTCTTGAACACACTTAAATTTGTTTTCGGCTTTGCTAAAATATTATTATTTTTTTCCACTTTTGCTTTCCATCAGCTTTCTAGGGGACATCCTGCAGAATCTAGAACACACTTAAATTTGTTTTAGGTTTTGGTAAAAGCAAATGTTTTTCTGAACTTCTGATTTCCTTCAGCTTTCTAGAAGACGCCCTTCAGAGTCTCAAACATACATAAAATTGTGTTCGGTTTTGACAAGAAAACAAAAGTTGCTTCAACTGCCGCTTTCCATCAGCTCTCTTGGGGACACTCTGCAGATTCTTGAACACACTTAAATTTGTTTTCGGTTTTTCTAAAATAATCTTTTTTTAACCTCTGGTTTCCATAAGCTTTTTAGGGGACACCCTGCAGATTCTAGAACACATTTAAATTTGTTTTTGGCTTTGCTAAAATATTATTATTTTTTTCCACTTTTGCTTTCCATCAGCTTTCTAGGGGACATCCTGCAGAATCTAGAACACACTTAAATTTGTTTTAGGTTTTGGTAAAAGCAAATGTTTTTCTGAACTTCTGATTTCCATCAGCTTTCTAGAAGACGCCCTTCAGAGTCTCAAACATACATAAAATTGTGTTCGGTTTTGACAAGAAAACAAAAGTTGCTTCAACTGCCGCTTTCCATCAGCTCTCTTGGGGACACTCTACAGATTCTTGAACACACTTAAATTTGTTTTCGGTTTTTCTAAAATAATATTTTTTCCAACTTCCGACTTTCATTAGCTTTCTAAGGGACACCCTTCAGATTCCAGGAAAAACTTAAATTTGTGTTCGGTTTTGATAACAAAAAAAAAAGTTTGCTTCAACCTTTGCTTTCCATCAGCTCTCTTGGGGACACTCTGCAGATTCTAGAACACACTTAAATTTGTTTTAGGTTTTGCTAAAATATTATTATTTTTTTCCACTTCTGATTTCCATCAGCTAGCTAAGGGACTCCCTTTAGATAGTAGAATACACTTAAATTTGTTTTCGGTTTTTCTAAAAATAATCTTTTTTTAACCTCTGGTTTCCATAAGCTTTTTAGGGGGCACCCTGCAGATTCTAGAACACACTTAAATTTGTTTTGCGGCTTTGCTAAAATATTATTATTTTTTTCCACTTTTGCTTTCCACCAACTGCCGCTTTCCATCAGCTCTCTTGGGGACACTCTGCAGATTCCTGAACACACTTAAATTTGTTTTCGGTGTTTCTAAAATAATATTTTTTCCAACTTCCGATTTTCATTAGCTTTCTAAAGGACACCCTTCAGATACCAGGAAAACCTTAAATTTGTGTTCGGTTTTGATAACAAAAAAAAGTTTGCTTCAACCTTTGCTTTCCATCAGCTCTCTTGGGGACACTCTGCAGATTCTAGAACACACTTAAATTTGTTTTAGGTTTTGCTAAAATATTATTATTTTTTTCCACTTCTGATTTCCATCAGCTAGCTAAGGGACTCCCTTTAGATAGTAGAATACACTTAAATTTGTTTTCGGTTTTTCTAAAATAATCTTTTTTTAACCTCTGGTTTCCATAAGTTTTCTAGGGGACACCCTGCAGATTCTAGAACACACTTAAATTTGTTTTAGGTTTTGCTAACATATTATTATTTTTTTCCACTTCTGATTTCCATCAGCTAGCTAGGGGACTCCCTTTAGATAGTAGAATACACTTAAATTTGTTTTTGGTTTTCCAAAAATAATCTTTTTTTAACCTCTGGTTTCCATAAGCTTTTTAGGGGACACCCTGCAGATTCTAGAACACACTTGAATTTGTTTTCGGCTTTGCTAAAATATTATTATTTTTTTCCACTTCTGATTTCCATCAGCTAGCTAGGGGACTCCCTTTAGATAGTAGAATACACTTAAATTTGTTTTCGGTTTTTCAGAAATAATCTTTTTTTAACCTCTGGTTTCCATAAGCTTTTTAGGGGAAACCCTGCAGATTCTAGAACACACTTGAATTTGTTTTCGGTTTTGCTAAAATATTATTATTTTTTTCCACTTCTGATTTCCATCAGCTAGCTAGGGGACTCCCTTTAGATAGTAGAATACACTTAAATTTGTTTTCGGTTTTTCTAAAATAATCTTGTTTTAACCTCTGGTTTCCATAAGTTTTCTAGGGGACACCCTGCAGATTCTAGAACACACTTAAATTTGTTTTCGGTTTTTCAGAAATAATCTTTTTTTAACCTCTGGTTTCCATAAGCTTTTTAGGGGACACCCTGCAGATTCTAGAACACACTTGAATTTGTTTTCGGTTTTGCTAAAATATTATTATTTTTTTCCACTTCTGATTTCCATCAGCTAGCTAGGGGACTCCCTTTAGATAGTAGAATACACTTAAATTTGTTTTCGGTTTTTCTAAAATAATCTTTTTTTAACCTCTGGTTTCCATAAGTTTTCTAGGGGACACCCTGCAGATTCTAGAACACACTTAAATTTGTTTTAGGTTTTGCTAACATATTATTATTTTTTTCCACTTCTGATTTCCATCAGCTAGCTAGGGGACTCCCTTTAGATAGTAGAATACACTTAAATTTGTTTTCGGTTTTTCAGAAATAATCTTTTTTTAACCTCTGGTTTCCATAAGCTTTTTAGGGGACACCCTGCAGATTCTAGAACACACTTGAATTTGTTTTCGGTTTTGCTAAAATATTATTATTTTTTTCCACTTCTGATTTCCATCAGCTAGCTAGGGGACTCCCTTTAGATAGTAGAATACACTTAAATTTGTTTTCGGTTTTTCTAAAATAATCTTGTTTTAACCTCTGGTTTCCATAAGCTTTTTAGGGGACACCCTGCAGATTCTAGAACACACTTAAATTTATTTAGGTTTTGCTAAAAGCAAATGTTTTTTTGAAATTCTGATTTCCATCAGCTTTCTAAGGGACACCCTTCAGATTCTAGGACACCCTTAAATTTGTGTTCGGTTTTGATAACAAAAATAAAAGTTTGCTTCAACTTTTGCTTTTCATCAGCTTTCTAGGGGACACCCTGCAGATTGTAGAACACACTTAATTTTGTTTTAGGTTTTGCTAAAAGCAAATGTTTTTTTTGAACTTCTGATTTCAATCAGCTTTCTAAGGAACACCCTTCAGATTCTAGGACACCCTTAAATTTGTGTTCGGTTTTGATAACAAAAAAAAGTATGCTTCAACTTTTGCTTTTCATCAGCTTTCTAGGGGACACCCTGCAGATTGTAGAACACACTTAAATTTGTTTTAGGTTTTGCTAAAAGCAAATGTTTTTTTGAACTTCTGATTTCCATCAGCTTTCTAAGGGACACCCTTCAGATTCTAGAACACACTTAAATTTGTTTTAGGGTTTGCTAACATATTATTATTTCTGATTCCATCAGCTAGCTAGGGGCTTCCCTTTAGATAGTAGAATAAACTTAAATTTGTTTTTGGTTTTGCTAAAAGCAAATGTTTTTTTGAACTTCTGATTTCCATCAGCTTTCTAAGGGACACCCTTAAATTTGTGTTCGGTTTTGATAACAAAAACAAAAGTTTGCTTCAACTTTTGCTTTTCATCAGCTTTCTAGGGGACACCCTGCAGATTGTAGAACACACTTAAATTTGTTTTAGGTTTTGCTAAAAGCAAATGTTTTTTTGAACTTCTGATTTCCATCAGCTTTCTAAGGGACACCCTTCAGATTCTAGGACACCCTTAAATTTGTGTTCGGTTTTGATAACAAAAACAAAAGTTTGCTTCAACTTTTGCTTTTCATCAGCTTTCTAGGGGACACCCTGCAGATAGTAGAACACACTTAAATTTGTTTTAGGTTTTGCTAAAAGCAAATGTTTTTTTTGAACTTCTGATTTCAATCAGCTTTCTAAGGAGCACCCTTCAGATTCTAGGACACCCTTAAATTTGTGTTCGGTTTTGATAACAAAAAAAAGTTTGCTTCAACTTTTGCTTTTCATCAGCTTTCTAGGGGACACCCTGCAGATTGTAGAACACACTTAAATTTGTTTTAGGTTTTGCTAAAAGCAAATGTTTTTTTTGAACTTCTGATTTCAATCAGCTTTCTAAGGAACACCCTTCAGATTCTAGGACACCCTTAAATTTGTGTTCGGTTTTGATAACAAAAAAAAGTTTGCTTCAACTTTTGCTTTTCATCAGCTTTCTAGGGGACACCCTGCAGATTGTAGAACACACTTAAATTTGTTTTAGGTTTTGCTAAAAGCAAATGTTTTTTTGAACTTCTGATTTCCATCAGCTTTCTAAGGGACACCCTGCAGATTCTAGAACACACTTGAATTTGTTTTCGGTTTTGCTAAAATATTATTATTTTTTTCCACTTTTGCTTTCCATCAGCTTTCTAGGGGACATCCTGCAGAATCTAGAACACACTTAAATTTGTTTTAGGTTTTGGTAAAAGCAAATGTTTTTCTGAACTTCTGATTTCCATCAGCTTTCTAGAAGACGCCCTTCAGAGTCTCAAACATACATAAAATTGTGTTCGGTTTTGACAAGAAAACAAAAGTTGCTTCAACTGCCGCTTTCCATCAGCTCTCTTGGGGACACTCTGCAGATTCTTGAACACACTTAAATTTGTTTTCGGTGTTTCTAAAATAATATTTTTTCCAACTTCCGATTTTCATTAGCTTTCTAAGGGACACCCTTCAGATTCCAGGAAAACCTTAAATTTGTGTTCGGTTTTGATAACAAAAAAAAGTTTGCTTCAACCTTTGCTTTCCATCAGCTCTCTTGGGGACACTCTGCAGATTCTAGAACACACTTAAATTTGTTTTAGGTTTTGCTAAAATATTATTATTTTTTTCCACTTCTGATTTCCATCAGCTAGCTAAGGGACTCCCTTTAGATAGTAGAATACACTTAAATTTGTTTTCGGTTTTTCTAAAATAATCTTTTTTTAACCTCTGGTTTCCATAAGTTTTCTAGGGGACACCCTGCAGATTCTAGAACACACTTAAATTTGTTTTAGGTTTTGCTAAAATATTATTATTTTTTTCCACTTCTGATTTCCATCAGCTAGCTAGGGGACTCCCTTTAGATAGTAGAATACACTTAAATTTGTTTTTGGTTTTCCAAAAATAATCTTTTTTTAACCTCTGGTTTCCATAAGCTTTTTAGGGGACACCCTGCAGATTCTAGAACACACTTGAATTTGTTTTCGGCTTTGCTAAAATATTATTATTTTTTTCCACTTCTGATTTCCATCAGCTAGCTAGGGGACTCCCTTTAGATAGTAGAATACACTTAAATTTGTTTTCGGTTTTTCAGAAATAATCTTTTTTTAACCTCTGGTTTCCATAAGCTTTTTAGGGGACACCCTGCAGATTCTAGAACACACTTGAATTTGTTTTCGGTTTTGCTAAAATATTATTATTTTTTTCCACTTCTGATTTCCATCAGCTAGCTAGGGGACTCCCTTTAGATAGTAGAATACACTTAAATTTGTTTTCGGTTTTTCTAAAATAATCTTGTTTTAACCTCTGGTTTCCATAAGCTTTTTGGGGGACACCCTGCAGATTCTAGAACACACTTAAATTTATTTAGGTTTTGCTAAAAGCAAATGTTTTTTTGAACTTCTGATTTCCATCAGCTTTCTAAGGGACACCCTTCAGATTCTAGGACACCCTTAAATTTGTGTTCGGTTTTGATAACAAAAACAAAAGTTTGCTTCAACTTTTGCTTTTCATCAGCTTTCTATGGGGCACCCTGCAGATTGTAGAACACACTTAAATTTGTTTTAGGTTTTGCTAAAAGCAAATGTTTTTTTTGAACTTCTGATTTCAATCAGCTTTCTAAGGAACACCCTTCAGATTCTAGGACACCCTTAAATTTGTGTTCGGTTTTGATAACAAAAAAAAGTTTGCTTCAACTTTTGCTTTTCATCAGCTTTCTAGGGGACACCCTGCAGATTGTAGAACACACTTAAATTTGTTTTAGGTTTTGCTAAAAGCAAATGTTTTTTTGAACTTCTGATTTCCATCAGCTTTCTAAGGGACACCCTTCAGATTCTAGAACACACTTAAATTTGTTTTAGGGTTTGCTAACATATTATTATTTTTTTCCACTTCTGATTTCCATCAGCTAGCTAGGGGCTTCCCTTTAGATAGTAGAATAAACTTAAATTTGTTTTTGGTTTTTCTAAAATAATTTTTTTTTAACCTCTGGTTTCCATAAGCTTTTTAGGGGACACCCTGCAGATTCTAGAACACACTTGAATTTGTTTTCGGCTTTGCTAAAATATTATTATTTTTTTCCACTTCTGATTTCCATCAGCTAGCTAGGGGACTCCCTTTAGATAGTAGAATACACTTAAATTTGTTTTCAGTTTTTCTAAAATAATCTTTTTTTAACCTCTGGTTTCCATAAGCTTTTTAGGGGACACCCTGCAGATTCTAGAACACACTTAAATTTGTTTTCGGCTTTGCTAAAATATTATTATTTTTTTCCACTTTTGCTTTCCACCAGCTTTCTAGGGGACATCCTGCAGAATCTAGAACACACTTAAATTTGTTTAAGGTTTTGGTAAAAGCAAATGTTTTTCTGAGCTTCTGATTTCCATCAGCTTTCTAGAAAACGCCCTTCAGAGTCTCAAACATAAATAAAATTGTGTTCTGTTTTGACAAGAAAACAAAAGTTGCTTCAACTGCTGTTTTCCATCAGCTCTCTTGGGGAAACTCTGCAGTTTCTTGAACACACTTGAATTTGTTTTCGGTTTTTCTAAAATAATATGTTTTTTTCAACTTCTCTTTTCCATCAGCTTTCTAAGAGACACCCTTAAGATTCTTGAGCACACTTATATTTGTTTTAGGTTTTGCTAAAATAATTTTTTTTGTTAACTTCTGTTTTCCATTAGCTTTCTAGGAGACGGCCTGCAGGTTCTAGAACATACCTTAATATGTTTTCGGTTTTGTTAACAAAAAAAAATCTGCTTTCTTGGGGACACCCTGCAGATTCTTTTTTTAACTTCTGATTTCCATCAGCTTTCTAAGGGACACCCTTCAGATTCTAGGAAAAACTTAAATTTGTGTTCGGTTTTGATAACAAACAAAAAGTTTGCTTCAACTTTTGCTTTCCATCAGCTCTCTTGGGGACTCTCTGCAGATTCTAGAACACACTTAAATTTGTTTTAGGTTTTGGTAAAAGCAAATGTTTTTCTGAACTTCTGATTTCCATCAGCTTTCTAGAAGACGCCCTTCAGAGTCTCAAACATACATAAAATTGTGTTCGGTTTTGACAAGAAAACAGAAGTTGCTTCAACTGCCGCTTTCCATCAGCTCTCTTGGGGACACTCTGCAGATTCTTGAACACACTTAAATTTGTTTTCGGTTTTTCTAAAATAATCTTTTTTAACCTCTGGTTTCCATAAGCTTTCTAGGGGACACCCTGCAGATTCTAGAACACACCCAAATTTGTTTTCGGCTTTGCTAAAATATTATTATTTTTTTCCACTTCTGATTTCTATCAGCTAGCTAGGGGACTCCCTTTAGATAGTAGAATACACTTAAATTTGTTTTTGGTCTTTCTAAAATAATCTTTTCTTAACCTCTGGTTTCCATAAGCTTTCTAGGGGACACCCTGCAGATTCTAGAACACACCCAAATTTGTTTTCGGCTTTGCTAAAATATTATTATTTTTTTCCACTTCTGATTTCTATCAGCTAGCTAGGGGACTCCCTTTAGATAGTAGAATACACTTAAATTTGTTTTCGGTTTTTCTAAAATAATCTTTTTTTAACCTCTGGTTTCCATAAGCTTTTTAGGGGACACCCTGCAGATTCTAGAACACACTTAAATTTGCTTTCGGCTTTGCTAAAATATTATTATTTTTTTCCACTTTTGCTTTCCATCAGCTTTCTAGGGGACATCCTGCAGAATCTAGAACACACTTAAATTTGTGTTGGGTTTTGGTAAAAGCAAATGTTTTTCTGAACTTCTGATTTCCATCAGCTTTCTAGAAGACGCCCTTCAGAGTCTCAAACATACATAAAATTGTGTTCGGTTTTGACAAGAAAACAAAAGTTGCTTCAACTGCCGCTTTCCATCAGCTCTCTTGGGGACACTCTGCAGATTCTTGAACACACTTAAATTTGTTTCCGGCTTTGCTAAAATATTATTATTTTTTTCCACTTTTGCTTTCCATCAGCTTTCTAGGGGACATCCTGCAGAATCTAGAACACAATTAAATTTGTTTTGGGTTTTGGTAAAAGCAAATGTTTTTCTGAACTTCTGATTTCCATCAGCTTTCTAGAAGACGCCCTTCAGAGTCTCAAACATACATAAAATTGTGTTCGGTTTTGACAAGAAAACAAAAGTTGCTTCAACTGCCGCTTTCCATCAGTTCTCCTGGGGACACTCTGCAGATTCTTGAACACACTTAAATTTGTTTTCGGTTTTTCTAAAATAATCTTTTTTTAACCTCTGGTTTCCATAAGCTTTTTAGGGGACACCCTGCAGATTCTAGAACACACTTAAATTTGCTTTCGGCTTTGCTAAAATATTATTATTTTTTTCCACTTTTGCTTTCCATCAGCTTTCTAGGGGACATCCTGCAGAATCTAGAACACACTTAAATTTGTGTTGGGTTTTGGTAAAAGCAAATGTTTTTCTGAACTTCTGATTTCCATCAGCTTTCTAGAAGACGCCCTTCAGAGTCTCAAACATACATAAAATTGTGTTCGGTTTTGACAAGAAAACAAAAGTTGCTTCAACTGCCGCTTTCCATCAGCTCTCTTGGGGACACTCTGCAGATTCTTGAACACACTTAAATTGGTTTTCGGTTTTTCTAAAATAATATTTTTTCCAACTTCCGAGTTTCATTAGCTTTCTAAGGGACACCCTTCAGATTCCAGGAAAACCTTAAATTTGTGTTCGGTTTTGATAACAAAAAAAAAGTTTGCTTCAACCTTTGCTTTCCATCAGCTTCTTGGGGACACCCTACAGATTCTTGACCACACTTAAATTTGTTTTCTGTTTTTATAAAATAATATGTTTTTTTCAACTTCTCTTTTCCATCAGCTTTCTAAGAGACACCCTTCAGATTCTTGAGCACACTTAAATTTGTTTTAGGTTTTGCTAAAATAATCTTTTTTTAACCTCTGGTTTCCATAAGCTTTTTAGGGGACACCCTGCAGATTCTAGAACACATTTAAATTTGTTTTTGGCTTTGCTAAAATATTATTATTTTTTTCCACTTTTGCTTTCCATCAGCTTTCTAGGGGACATCCTGCAGAATCTAGAACACACTTAAATTTGTTTTAGGTTTTGCTAAAAGCAAATGTTTTTTTGAACTTCTGATTTCCATCAGCTTTCTAAGAGACACCCTTCAGATTCTTGAGCACACTTAAATTTGTTTTAGGTTTTGCTAAAAGCAAATGTTTTCTCGAACTTCTGATTTCAATTTGCTTTCTAAGGGACACCCTTAAGATTCTAGGACACACTCAAAGTGCTTTTCGGTTTTGATAACAAAAAAAATATGTGTTCGTTTTTGATTACAAAAAAAAATATGCCTCAACTTCTGATTTCCATTAGCTTTCTAGGGGACGCCCTGCAGGTTCTAGAACATACCTTAATATGTTTTCGGTTTTGATAACAAAAAAAAATCTGCTTTCTTGGGGACACCCTGCAGATTCTTTTTTTAACTTCTGATTTCCATCAGCTTTCTAAGGGACACCCTTCCAAATCTAGGAAAAACTTAAATTTGTGTTCGGTTTTGATAACAAAAAAGAAAAGTTTCCTTCAACTTTTGCTTTCCATCAGCTTTCTAGGGGAGATCCTGCAGAATCGAGAACACACTTAAATTTGTTTTAGGTTTTGCTAAAAGCAAATGTTTTTTTGAACTTCTGATTTCCATCAGCTTTCTAAGAGACACCCTTCAGATTCTTGAGCACACTTAAATTTGTTTTAGGTTTTGCTAAAAGCAAATGTTTTCTCGAACTTCTGATTTCAATCAGCTTTCTAAGGGACACCCTTCAGATTCTAGGACACACTCAAAGTGGTTTTCGGTTTTGATAACAAAAAAAATATGTGTTCGTTTTTGATTACAAAAAAAATATGCCTCAACTTCTGATTTCCATTAGCTTTCTAGGGGACGCCCTGCAGGTTCTAGAACATACCTTAATATGTTTTCGGTTTTGATAACAAAAAAAAATCTGCTTTCTTGGGGACACCCTGCAACACTTAAATTTGTTTTCTGTTTTTCTAAAATAATATGTTTTTTTCAACTTCTCTTTTCCATCAGCTTTCAGATTCTTGAGCACACTTAAATTTGTTTTAGGTTTTGCTAAAAGCAAATGTTTTCTCGAACTTCTGATTTCAATCTGCTTTCTAAGGGACACCCTTAAGATTCTAGGACACACTCAAAGTGGTTTTCGGTTTTGATAACAAAAAAAATATGTGTTCGTTTTTGATTACAAAAAAAATATGCCTCAACTTCTGATTTCCATTAGCTTTCTAGGGGACGCCCTGCAGATTCTTGACCACACTTAAATGAAAAACGAACACATATTTTTTTTTGTTATCAAAACCGAAAACCACTTTGAGTGTGTCCTAGAATCTGAAGGGTGTCCCTTAGCTGATTGAAATCAGAAGTTCGAGAAAACATTTGCTTTTAGCAAAGCCTAAAACAAATTTAAGTGTGCTCAAGAATCTGAAGGGTGTCTCTTAGAAAGCTGATGGAAATCAGAAGGTTTTGATAACAAAAAAAAATCTGCTTTCTTGGGGACACCCTGCAGATTCTTTTTTTAACTTCTGATTTCCATCAGCTTTCTAAGGGACACCCTTCCAAATCTAGGAAAAACTTAAATTTGTGTTCGGTTTTGATAACAAAAAAGAAAAGTTTCCTTCAACTTTTGCTTTCCATCAGCTTTCTAGGGGACATCCTGCAGAATCTAGAACACACTTAAATTTGTTTTAGGTTTTGCTAAAAGCAAATGTTTTTTTGAACTTCTGATTTCCATCAGCTTTCTAGAAGACGCCCTTCATAGTCTCAAACATACATAAAATTGTGTTCGGTTTTGACAACAAAACAAAAGTTGCTTCAACTTCTGCTTTCCATCAGCTTTCTTGGGGACACCCTGCAGATTCTTGAACACACTTAAATTTGTTTTAGGTTTTGCTAAAAGCAAATGTTTTTTTGAACTTCTGATTTCAATCAGCTTTCTAAGGAACACCCTTCAGATTCTAGGACACCCTTAAATTTGTGTTCGGTTTTGATAACAAAAAAAAGTTTGCTTCAACTTTTGCTTTTCATCAGCTTTCTAGGGGACACCCTGCAGATTGTAGAACACACTTAAATTTGTTTTATGTTTTGCTAACATATTATTATTTTTTTCCACTTCTGATTCCCATCAGCTAGCTAGGGGACTCCCTTTAGATAGTAGAATACACTTAAATTTGTTTTTGGTTTTTCTAAAATAATCTTTTTTTAACCTCTGGTTTCCATAAGCTTTTTAGGGGACACCCTGCAGATTCTAGAACACACTTGAATTTGTTTTCGGCTTTGCTAAAATATTATTATTTTTTTCCACTTCTGATTTCCATCAGCTAGATAGGGGACTCCCTTTAGATAGTAGAATACACTTAAATTTGTTTTCGGTTTTCCTAAAATAATCTTTTTTTAACCTCTGGTTTCCATAAGCTTTTTAGGGGACACCCTGCAGATTCTAGAACACACTTAAATTTGTTTTCGGCTTTGCTAAAATATTATTATTTTTTCCACTTTTGCTTTCCATAAGCTTTCTAGGGGACATCCTGCAGAATCTAGAACACACTTAAATTTGTTTTAGGTTTTGGTAAAAGCAAATGTTTTTCTGAACTTCTGATTTCCATCAGCTTTCTAGAAGACGCCCTTCAGAGTCTCAAACATACATAAAATTGTGTTCGGTTTTGACAACAAAACAAAAGTTGCTTCAACTGCTGTTTTCCATCAGCTCTCTTGGGGAAACTCTGCAGATTCTTGAACACACTTAAATTTGTTTTCGGTTTTTCTAAAATAATATTTTTTCCAACTTCCGATTTTCATTAGCTTTCTAGGGGACATCCTGCAGAATCTAGAACACACTTAAATTTGTTTTAGGTTTTGGTAAAAGCAAATGTTTTTTTGAACTTCTGATTTCCATTAGCTTTCTAAGGGACACGCTTCAGATTCTCAAACATGCATAAAATTGTGATCGGTTTTAACAGCAAAACAAAATTTGCTTCAACTTCTGTTTTCCATCAGCTCTCTTGGGAACACTCTGCAGATTCTTGAACACACTTAAATTTGTTTTCGGTTTTTCTAAAATAATCTTTTTTTAACCTCTGGTTTCCATAAGCTTTCTAGGGGACACCCTGCAGATTCTAGAACACACTTAAATTTGTTTTCGGTTTTTCTAAAATAATATTTTTACCAACTTCCGATTTTCATCAGCTTTCTAGGGGACATCCTGCAGAATCTAGAACACACTTAAATTTGTTTTAGGTTTTGGTAAAAGCAAATGTTTTTTTGAACTTCTGATTTCCATCAGCTTTCTAAGGGATACGCTTCAGATTCTCAAACACGCATAAAATTGTGTTCGGTTTTAACAGCAAAACAAAAGTTGCTTCAACTTCTGCTTTCCATCAGCTTTCTAAGGGACACCCTTCCAAATCTAGGAAAAACTTAAATTTGTGTTCGGTTTTGATAACAAAAAAGAAAAGTTTCCTTCAACTTTTGCTTTCCATCAGCTTTCTAGGGGACATCCTGCAGAATCTAGAACACACTTAAATTTGTTTTAGGTTTTGCTAAAAGCAAATGTTTTTTTGAACTTCTGATTTCCATCAGCTTTCTAGAAGACGCCCTTCATAGTCTCAAACATACATAAAATTGTGTTCGGTTTTGACAACAAAACAAAAGTTGCTTCAACTTCTGCTTTCCATCAGCTTTCTTGGGGACACCCTGCAGATTCTTGAACACACTTAAATTTGTTTTAGGTTTTGCTAAAAGCAAATGTTTTTTTGAACTTCTGATTTCAATCAACTTTCTAAGGAACACCCTTCAGATTCTAGGACACCCTTAAATTTGTGTTCGGTTTTGATAACAAAAAAAAGTTTGCTTCAACTTTTGCTTTTCATCAGCTTTCTAGGGGACACCCTGCAGATTGTAGAACACACTTAAATTTGTTTTATGTTTTGCTAACATATTATTATTTTTTTCCACTTCTGATTTCCATCAGCTAGTTGTTGTTGTTGTTGTTGTAGCGACTACTTAACCTGTCCAGGGTGTCACCCCCAACCAACATTGTCATCAGGCTCTTCTAACGGAAGTCCAAGAAACCTCGCGGCTTCAACAGGGGTGGACCAGAGTGAGATTGGAGTTAGAAGAGTGGGCTCGGTTGAGCAGAGGAACAGATGGTTAGTATCGTGGGGAGACACGCCGCATGCCGGGCAGACATTTGGCATGTCGGGGTTCAGTCTGGATAAGTAAGAGTTTAGTCTGTTACAATATCCAGAACGAAGTTGAGCCAGCGTGACTCTTGTCTCCCTGGGCAGTTCGCGTTCCTCGGCGGCAACAGGTGGAGCTTGTGCCTGTAGGACCACATTCACTGGACGAGACCTGACAAAGGAGTTTACCGACTCCGTGTGGATGAGGTTGAGGGCCCGCCGGTGCACCTCTGGATCAAACGGCGAGGAGATGTGATGCCGGATCTCATCATAGTGCTTACGGAGGTGACTCCTTATTCTCCTTGGAGGCGGATTTTCGTTGAGCAGGTTCCTGTTCGGATGCTGCTGGTTATGGCAGTTGAACAGGAATTGTCTGGACAACATCTCGCAATGCTCTTTGACATTGAGCATTTTTGCCTCATTATGAAGGTGATGCTCAGGAGACATAAGGAGGCACCCCGTGGCGGTTCTGAGTGCGGTGTTTTGGCAGGCCTGCAACCTCCTCCAATGTGTGTCTGCTAACCCCGGCGACCATATTGGCGTCGCGTAGCTCAGAACCGGCTGGCCGATTGCCTTGTACGTTGCCAGTAACGTTTCTTTGTCTTTCCCCCAAGTACTGCCAGCTAGTGACTTGAGGATTTTGTTACGGCTTTGTACTTTGGTGGCAATCGCGGCTACATGAGCACCGTATTTGAACATGTTATCAAACGTGACCCCTAAGATTTTGGGGTGTGTGACAGTCGGAAGCTTGATGCCGTCGACGTAGACGTTTAATTCCATGTTCGCCTGCGCTGTCCACGTCGTAAATAGGGTGGCCGAGGATTTGGTCGGTGACAGTGTCAGGTTCCGTGCAGCGAAGAAACTGGAAAGGGTTGGAAGGTATGAATTTAGTCTCGAGCAGAGCTCATCAACGGAGGGTCCAGTCGCCAGGATCGTGCAGTCATCGGCGTAGGAGACGATCGAGACGCCTTCTGGTGGGGAAGGGAGCCTCGATATGTAGTTATTAAACAGAAGCGGGGATAGGACACCACCCTGTGGCACCCCCTGCTTAATTATACGTGGTTTTGATCTTTCGCCTCTAAATTCAACCGATGACTGCCGGCCACTCAGATAGTTGGCGGTCCAACGCTTTAGACAGGGGGGAAGGTTTGAATCTTCCAGGTCTCCATCAGCTAGCTAGGGGATTCCCTTTAGATAGTAGAATACACTTAAATTTGTTTTTGGTTTTTCTAATATAATCTTTTTTTAACCTCTGGTTTCCATAAGCTTTTTAGGGGACACCCTGCAGATTCTAGAACACACTTGAATTTGTTTTCGGCTTTGCTAAAATATTATTATTTTTTCCACTTTTGCTTTCCATCAGCTTTCTTGGGGACACCCTGCAGAATCTAGAACACACTTAAATTTGTTTTATTTTTTGCTAAAAGCAAATGTTTTTTTGAACTTCTGATTTCCATCAGCTTTCTAGAAGACGCCCTTCAGAGTCTCAAACATACATAAAATTGTGTTCGGTTTAGACAACAAAACAAAAGTTGCTTCAACTTCTGCTTTCCATCAGCTTTCTTGGGGACACCTTTCAGATTCTTGACCACACTTAAATTTGTTTTCGGTTTTTCTAAAATAATTTTTTTTTTAACTTCTGATTTTCATTAGCTTTCTAGGGGACGCCCTGCAGGTTCTAAAACATACCTTAATTTGTTTTCGGTTTTGATAACAAAAAAAATCTGCTTTCTTGGGGACACCCTTCAGATTCTTGACCACACTTAAATTTGTTTTCGGTTTTTCTAAAATAATTTTTTTTTTAACTTCTGATTTCCATTGGCTTTCTAGGGGACGCCCTGCAGGTTCTAAAACATACCTTAATTTGTTTTCGGTTTTGATGACAAAAAAAAATCTGCTTTCTTGGGGACACCCTTCAGATTCTTGACCACACTTAAATTTGTTTTCGGTTTTTCTAAAATAATTTTTTTTTTTAACTTCTGATTTCCATTAGCTTTCTAGGGGACGCCCTGCAGGTTCTAAAACATACCTTAATTTGTTTTCGGTTTTGATAACAAAAAAAATCTGCTTTCTTGGGGACACCCTGCAGATTCTTGAACACACTTAAATTTGTTTTAGGTTTTTCTAAAATAATTTTTTTTTTTTAACTTCTGATTTCCATTAGCTTTCTAGGGGACGCCCTGCAGGTTCTAAAACATACCTTAATTTGTTTTCGGTTTTGATAACAAAAAAAAACCTGCTTTCTTGGGGACACCCTGCAGATTCTTGAACACACTTAAATTTGTTTTAGGTTTTGCTAAAAGCAAATGTTGTTTTGAACTTCTGATTTCCATCAGCTTTCTAGAAGACGCCCTTCAGAGTCACAAACATACATAAAATTGTGTTCGGTTTTGACAACAAAACAAAAGTTGCTTCAACTTGTGCTTTCCATCAGCTTTCTTGGGGACACCCTTCAGATTCTTGACCACACTTACATTTGTTTTCGGTTTTTCTAAAATATTTTTTTTTTTTTAAATTCTGATTTCCATTAGCTTTCTAGGGGACGCCCTGCAGGTTCTAAAACAAACCTTAATTTGTTTTCGGTTTTGATAACAAAAAAAAATCTGCTTTCTTGGGGACACCCTGCAGATTCTTGAACACACTTAAATTTGTTTTAGGTTTTGCTAAAAGCAAATGTTTTTTTGAACTTCTGATTTCAATCAACTTTCTAAGGAACACCCTTCAGATTCTAGGACACTCTTAAATTTGTGTTCGGTTTTGATAACAAAAAAAAAAAGTTTGCTCCAACTTTTGCTTTTCATCAGCTTTCTAGGGGACACCCTGCAGATTGTAGAGCACACTTAAATTTGTTTTAGGTTTTACTAAAAGCAAATGTTTTTTTGAACTTCTGATTTCCATCAGCCTTCTAAGGGACACCCTTCAGATTCCAGGAAAAACTTAAATTCATGTTCGGTTCTGATAACAAAAAAAAAAATTTGCTTCAACCTTTGCTTTCCATCAGCTCTCTTGGGGACACTCTGCAGATACTAGAACACACTTAAATTTGTTTTAGGTTTTGCTAAAATAATATTATTTTTTTCCACGTCTGATTTCCATCAGCTAGCTAGGGGACTCCCTTTAGATAGTAGAATACACTTAAATTTGTTTTCGGTTTTTCTAAAATAATCTTTTTTTAACCTCTGGTTTCCATAAGCTTTTTAGGGGACACCCTGCAGATTCTAGAACACACTTAAATTTGTTTTCGGCTTTGCTAAAATATTATTATTTTTTTCCACTTCTGATTTCCATCAGCTAGCTAGGGGACTCCTTTTAGAAAGTATAATATACTTAAATTTGTTTCCGGTTTTTCTAAAATAATATTTTTTTAACCTCTGGTTTCCATAAGCTTTTTAGGGGACACCCTGCAGATTCTAGAACACACTTAAATTTGTTTTCGGCTTTGCTAAAATATTTTTTTTTTTTTAACTTCTGATTTCCATTAGCTTTCTAGGGAACGCCCTGCAGGTTCTAAAACATACCTTAATTTGTTTTCGGTTTTGATAACAAAAAAAAACCTGCTTTCTTGGGGACACCCTGCAGATTCTTGAACACACTTAAATTTGTTTTCGGTTTTTCTAAAATAATTTTTTTTTTTTTAACTTCTGATTTCCATTAGCTTTCTAGGGGACGCCCTGCAGGTTCTAAAACATACCTTTATTTGTTTTCGGTTTTGATAACAAAAAAAAATCTGCTTTCTTGGGGACACCCTGCAGATTCTTGAACACACTTAAATTTGTTTTAGGTTTTTCTAAAATAATTTTTTTTTTTTTAACTTCTGATTTCCATTAGCTTTCTAGGGGACGCCCTGCAGGTTCTAAAACATACCTTAATTTGTTTTCGGTTTTGATAACAAAAAAAAACCTGCTTTCTTGGGGACACCCTGCAGATTCTTGAACACACTTAAATTTGTTTTAGGTTTTGCTAAAAGCAAATGTTGTTTTGAACTTCTGATTTCCATTAGCTTTCTAGAAGACGCCCTTCAGAGTCACAAACATACATAAAATTGTGTTCGGTTTTGACAACAAAACAAAAGTTGCTTCAACTTGTGCTTTCCATCAGCTTTCTTGGGGACACCCTTCAGATTCTTGACCACACTTAAATTTGTTTTCGGTTTTTCTAAAATAATTTTTTTTTTTAACTTCTGATGTTTATTAGCTTTCTAGGGGACGCCCTGCAGGTTCTAAAACAAACCTTAATTTGTTTTCGGTTTTGATAACAAAAAAAAATCTGCTTTCTTGGGGACACCCTGCAGATTCTTGAACACGCTTAAATTTGTTTTAGGTTTTGCTAAAAGCAAATGTTTTTTTGAACTTCTGATTTCAATCAACTTTCTAAGGAACACCCTTCAGATTCTAGGACACCCTTAAATTTGTGTTCGGTTTTGATAACAAAAAAAAAAAGTTTGCTTCAACTTTTGCTTTTCATCAGCTTTTAGGTTTTGCTAAAAGCAAATGTTTTTTTGAACTTCTGATTTCCATCAGCTTTCTAAGGGACACCCTTCAGATTCCAGGAAAAACTTAAATTCATGTTCGGTTTTGATAACAAAAAAAAAAAAATTTGCTTCAACCTTTGCTTTCCATCAGCTCTCTTGGGGACACTCTGCAGATACTAGAACACACTTAAATTTGTTTTATTTTTTGCTAAAAGCAAATGTTTTTTTGAACTTCTGATTTCCATCAGCTTTCTAGAAGACGCCCTTCAGAGTCTCAAACATACATAAAATTGTGTTCGGTTTTGACAACAAAACAAAAGTTGCTTCAACTTCTGCTTTCCATCAGCTTTCTTGGGGACACCCTTCAGATTCTTGACCACACTTAAATTTGTTTTCGGTTTTTCTAAAATAATTTTTTTTTTTACTTCTGATTTCCATTAGCTTTCTAGGGGACGCCCTGCAGGTTCTAAAACATACCTTAATTTGTTTTCGGTTTTGATAACAAAAAAAAATCTGCTTTCTTGGGGACACCCTGCAGAATCTAGAACACACTTAAATTTGTTTTATTTTTTGCTAAAAGCAAATGTTTTTTTGAACTTCTGATTTCCATCAGCTTTCTAGAAGACGCCCTTCAGAGTCTCAAACATACATAAAATTGTGTTCGGTTTAGACAACAAAACAAAAGTTGCTTCAACTTCTGCTTTCCATCAGCTTTCTTGGGGACACCTTTCAGATTCTTGACCACACTTAAATTTGTTTTCGGTTTTTCTAAAATAATTTTTGTTAATTGATATTAGAGGAAAATTTACAACGTTATGCACAGCGATGGTATGGGATGACATGTTTCGAAGTGCCCAGCTTCTCATCAGACCCCTTCTCGGACACTGAGATACGAACCCAAGTGTCTGCACCAAAGCCGCTGTTAGAGTACTCTAACAACTAAGCTATGATGCCCTGTAGCGTCACGATGCATTTTTCCTCTAATGTGCCATTTGCTTATGCCTTTTATACATTCTTTGGTACATATATTTTATATGTCAACTCAAGGAAAGTGGAATATTTTTAGGCGCGTTCATAGAACAGTTTTAGATACAGAAGGGCTTTTTTGCATATCAACACTTCCGTGTTATTTGTTATGCACCCGCACTGTACCTGTAACAATTATAGTTATGGTGATTGTTGTTGGAGCAAAGCTCGAATTTTTATGTTTGTTTGTTAATTGATATTAGAGGAAAATTTACAACGTTATGCACAGCGATGGTATGGGATGACATGTTTCGAAGTGCCCAGCTTCTCATCAGACCCCTTCTCGGACACTGAGATACGAACCCAAGTGTCTGCACCAAAGCCGCTGTTAGAGTACTCTAACAACTAAGCTATGATGCCCTGTAGCGTCACGATGCATTTTTCCTCTAATGTGCCATTTGCTTATGCCTTTTATACATTCTTTGGTACATATATTTTATATGTCAACTCAAGGAAAGTGGAATATTTTTAGGCGCGTTCATAGAACAGTTTTAGATACAGAAGGGCTTTTTTGCATATCAACACTTCCGTGTTATTTGTTATGCACCCGCACTGTACCTGTAACAATTATAGTTATGGTGATTGTTGTTGGAGCAAAGCTCGAATTTTTATGTTTGTTTGTTAATTGATATTAGAGGAAAATTTACAACGTTATGCACAGCGATGGTATGGGATGACATGTTTCGAAGTGCCCAGCTTCTCATCAGACCCCTTCTCGGACACTGAGATACGAACCCAAGTGTCTGCACCAAAGCCGCTGTTAGAGTACTCTAACAACTAAGCTATGATGCCCTGTAGCGTCACGATGCATTTTTCCTCTAATGTGCCATTTGCTTATGCCTTTTATACATTCTTTGGTACATATATTTTATATGTCAACTCAAGGAAAGTGGAATATTTTTAGGCGCGTTCATAGAACAGTTTTAGATACAGAAGGGCTTTTTTGCATATCAACACTTCCGTGTTATTTGTTATGCACCCGCACTGTACCTGTAACAATTATAGTTATGGTGATTGTTGTTGGAGCAAAGCTCGAATTTTTATGTTTGTTTGTTAATTGATATTAGAGGAAAATTTACAACGTTATGCACAGCGATGGTATGGGATGACATGTTTCGAAGTGCCCAGCTTCTCATCAGACCCCTTCTCGGACACTGAGATACGAACCCAAGTGTCTGCACCAAAGCCGCTGTTAGAGTACTCTAACAACTAAGCTATGATGCCCTGTAGCGTCACGATGCATTTTTCCTCTAATGTGCCATTTGCTTATGCCTTTTATACATTCTGTGGTACATATATTTTATATGTCAACTCAAGGAAAGTGGAATATTTTTAGGCGCGTTCATAGAACAGTTTTAGATACAGAAGGGCTTTTTTGCATATCAACACTTCCGTGTTATTTGTTATGCACCCGCACTGTACCTGTAACAATTATAGTTATGGTGATTGTTGTTGGAGCAAAGCTCGAATTTTTATGTTTGTTTGTTAATTGATATTAGAGGAAAATTTACAACGTTATGCACAGCGATGGTATGGGATGACATGTTTCGAAGTGCCCAGCTTCTCATCAGACCCCTTCTCGGACACTGAGATACGAACCCAAGTGTCTGCACCAAAGCCGCTGTTAGAGTACTCTAACAACTAAGCTATGATGCCCTGTAGCGTCACGATGCATTTTTCCTCTAATGTGCCATTTGCTTATGCCTTTTATACATTCTTTGGTACATATATTTTATATGTCAACTCAAGGAAAGTGGAATATTTTTAGGCGCGTTCATAGAACAGTTTTAGATACAGAAGGGCTTTTTTGCATATCAACACTTCCGTGTTATTTGTTATGCACCCGCACTGTACCTGTAACAATTATAGTTATGGTGATTGTTGTTGGAGCAAAGCTCGAATTTTTATGTTTGTTTGTTAATTGATATTAGAGGAAAATTTACAACGTTATGCACAGCGATGGTATGGGATGACATGTTTCGAAGTGCCCAGCTTCTCATCAGACCCCTTCTCGGACACTGAGATACGAACCCAAGTGTCTGCACCAAAGCCGCTGTTAGAGTACTCTAACAACTAAGCTATGATGCCCTGTAGCGTCACGATGCATTTTTCCTCTAATGTGCCATTTGCTTATGCCTTTTATACATTCTTTGGTACATATATTTTATATGTCAACTCAAGGAAAGTGGAATATTTTTAGGCGCGTTCATAGAACAGTTTTAGATACAGAAGGGCTTTTTTGCATATCAACACTTCCGTGTTATTTGTTATGCACCCGCACTGTACCTGTAACAATTATAGTTATGGTGATTGTTGTTGGAGCAAAGCTCGAATTTTTATGTTTGTTTGTTAATTGATATTAGAGGAAAATTTACAACGTTATGCACAGCGATGGTATGGGATGACATGTTTCGAAGTGCCCAGCTTCTCATCAGACCCCTTCTCGGACACTGAGATACGAACCCAAGTGTCTGCACCAAAGCCGCTGTTAGAGTACTCTAACAACTAAGCTATGATGCCCTGTAGCGTCACGATGCATTTTTCCTCTAATGTGCCATTTGCTTATGCCTTTTATACATTCTTTGGTACATATATTTTATATGTCAACTCAAGGAAAGTGGAATATTTTTAGGCGCGTTCATAGAACAGTTTTAGATACAGAAGGGCTTTTTTGCATATCAACACTTCCGTGTTATTTGTTATGCACCCGCACTGTACCTGTAACAATTATAGTTATGGTGATTGTTGTTGGAGCAAAGCTCGAATTTTTATGTTTGTTTGTTAATTGATTGATTGAACGCGCCTAAAAATATTCCACTTTCCTTGAGTTGACATATAAAATATATGTACCAAAGAATGTATAAAAGGCATAAGCAAATGGCACATTAGAGGAAAAATGCATCGTGACGCTACAGGGCATCATAGCTTAGTTGTTAGAGTACTCTAACAGCGGCTTTGGTGCAGACACTTGAGTTCGTATCTCAGTGTCCGAGAAGGGGTCTGATGAGAAGCTGGGCACTTCGAAACATGTCATCCCATACCATCGCTGTGCATAACGTTGTAAATTTTCCTCTAATATCAATTAACAAACAAACATAAAAATTCGAGCTTTGCTCCAACAACAATCACCATAACTATAATTGTTACAGGTACAGTGCGGGTGCATAACAAATAACACGGAAGTGTTGATATGCAAAAAAGCCCTTCTGTATCTAAAACTGTTCTATGAACGCGCCTAAAAATATTCCACTTTCCTTGAGTTGACATATAAAATATATGTACCAAAGAATGTATAAAAGGCATAAGCAAATGGCACATTAGAGGAAAAATGCATCGTGACGCTACAGGGCATCATAGCTTAGTTGTTAGAGTACTCTAACAGCGGCTTTGGTGCAGACACTTGGGTTCGTATCTCAGTGTCCGAGAAGGGGTCTGATGAGAAGCTGGGCACTTCGAAACATGTCATCCCATACCATCGCTGTGCATAACGTTGTAAATTTTCCTCTAATATCAATTAACAAACAAACATAAAAATTCGAGCTTTGCTCCAACAACAATCACCATAACTATAATTGTTACAGGTACAGTGCGGGTGCATAACAAATAACACGGAAGTGTTGATATGCAAAAAAGCCCTTATTTATCTAAAACTGTTCTATGAACGCGCCTAAAAATATTCCACTTTCCTTGAGTTGACATATAAAATATATGTACCAAAGAATGTATAAAAGGCATAAGCAAATGGCACATTAGAGGAAAAATGCATCGTGACGCTACAGGGCATCATAGCTTAGTTGTTAGAGTACTCTAACAGCGGCTTTGGTGCAGACACTTGGGTTCGTATCTCAGTGTCCGAGAAGGGGTCTGATGAGAAGCTGGGCACTTCGAAACATGTCATCCCATACCATCGCTGTGCATAACGTTGTAAATTTTCCTCTAATATCAATTAACAAACAAACATAAAAATTCGAGCTTTGCTCCAACAACAATCACCATAACTATAATTGTTACAGGTACAGTGCGGGTGCATAACAAATAACACGGAAGTGTTGATATGCAAAAAAAGCCCTTCTGTATCTAAAACTGTTCTATGAACGCGCCTAAAAATATTCCACTTTCCTTGAGTTGACATATAAAATATATGTACCAAAGAATGTATAAAAGGCATAAGCAAATGGCACATTAGAGGAAAAATGCATCGTGACGCTACAGGGCATCATAGCTTAGTTGTTAGAGTACTCTAACAGCGGCTTTGGTGCAGACACTTGGGTTCGTATCTCAGTGTCCGAGAAGGGGTCTGATGAGAAGCTGGGCACTTCGAAACATGTCATCCCATACCATCGCTGTGCATAACGTTGTAAATTTTCCTCTAATATCAATTAACAAACAAACATAAAAATTCGAGCTTTGCTCCAACAACAATCACCATAACTATAATTGTTACAGGTACAGTGCGGGTGCATAACAAATAACACGGAAGTGTTGATATGCAAAAAAGCCCTTCTGTATCTAAAACTGTTCTATGAACGCGCCTAAAAATATTCCACTTTCCTTGAGTTGACATATAAAATATATGTACCAAAGAATGTATAAAAGGCATAAGCAAATGGCACATTAGAGGAAAAATGCATCGTGACGCTACAGGGCATCATAGCTTAGTTGTTAGAGTACTCTAACAGCGGCTTTGGTGCAGACACTTGGGTTCGTATCTCAGTGTCCGAGAAGGGGTCTGATGAGAAGCTGGGCACTTCGAAACATGTCATCCCATACCATCGCTGTGCATAACGTTGTAAATTTTCCTCTAATATCAATTAACAAACAAACATAAAAATTCGAGCTTTGCTCCAACAACAATCACCATAACTATAATTGTTACAGGTACAGTGCGGGTGCATAACAAATAACACGGAAGTGTTGATATGCAAAAAAGCCCTTCTGTATCTAAAACTGTTCTATGAACGCGCCTAAAAATATTCCACTTTCCTTGAGTTGACATATAAAATATATGTACCAAAGAATGTATAAAAGGCATAAGCAAATGGCACATTAGAGGAAAAATGCATCGTGACGCTACAGGGCATCATAGCTTAGTTGTTAGAGTACTCTAACAGCGGCTTTGGTGCAGACACTTGGGTTCGTATCTCAGTGTCCGAGAAGGGGTCTGATGAGAAGCTGGGCACTTCGAAACATGTCATCCCATACCATCGCTGTGCATAACGTTGTAAATTTTCCTCTAATATCAATTAACAAACAAACATAAAAATTCGAGCTTTGCTCCAACAACAATCACCATAACTAAAATAATTTTTTTTTTAACTTCTGATTTTCATTAGCTTTCTAGGGGACGCCCTGCAGGTTCTAAAACATACCTTAATTTGTTTTCGGTTTTGATAACAAAAAAAAATCTGCTTTCTTGGGGACACCCTTCAGATTCTTGACCACACTTAAATTTGTTTTCGGTTTTTCTAAAAGAATTTTTTTTTTAACTTCTGATTTCCATTAGCTTTCTAGGGGACGCCCTGCAGGTTCTAAAACATACCTTAATTTGTTTTCGGTTTTGATAACAAAAAAAAATCTGCTTTCTTGGGGACACCCTTCAGATTCTTGACCACACTTAAATTTGTTTTCGGTTTTTCTAAAATAATTTTTTTTTTTAACTTCTGATTTCCATTAGCTTTCTAGGGGACGCCCTGCAGGTTCTAAAACATACCTTAATTTGTTTTCGGTTTTGATAACAAAAAAAATCTGCTTTCTTGGGGACACCCTGCAGATTCTTGAACACACTTAAATTTGTTTTAGGTTTTTCTAAAATAATTTTTTTTTTTAACTTCTGATTTCCATTAGCTTTCTAGGGGACGCCCTGCAGGTTCTAAAACATACCTTAATTTGTTTTCGGTTTTGATAACAAAAAAAAACCTGCTTTCTTGGGGACACCCTGCAGATTCTTGAACACACTTAAATTTGTTTTAGGTTTTGCTAAAAGCAAATGTTGTTTTGAACTTCTGATTTCCATCAGCTTTCTAGAAGACGCCCTTCAGAGTCACAAACATACATAAAATTGTGTTCGGTTTTGACAACAAAACAAAAGTTGCTTCAACTTGTGCTTTCCATCAGCTTTCTTGGGGACACCCTTCAGATTCTTGACCACACTTAAATTTGTTTTCGGTTTTTCTAAAATAATTTTTTTTTTTTAACTTCTGATTTCCATTAGCTTTCTAGGGGACGCCCTGCAGGTTCTAAAACAAACCTTAATTTGTTTTCGGTTTTGATAACAAAAAAAAATCTGCTTTCTTGGGGACACCCTGCAGATTCTTGAACACACTTAAATTTGTTTTAGGTTTTGCTAAAAGCAAATGTTTTTTTGAACTTCTGATTTCAATCAACTTTCTAAGGAACACCCTTCAGATTCTAGGACACTCTTAAATTTGTGTTCGGTTTTGATAACAAAAAAAAAAAGTTTGCTCCAACTTTTGCTTTTCATCAGCTTTCTAGGGGACACCCTGCAGATTGTAGAGCACACTTAAATTTGTTTTAGGTTTTACTAAAAGCAAATGTTTTTTTGAACTTCTGATTTCCATCAGCTTTCTAAGGGACACCCTTCAGATTCCAGGAAACACTTAAATTCATGTTCGGTTCTGATAACAAAAAAAAAAATTTGCTTCAACCTTTGCTTTCCATCAGCTCTCTTGGGGACACTCTGCAGATACTAGAACACACTTAAATTTGTTTTAGGTTTTGCTAAAATAATATTATTTTTTTCCACTTCTGATTTGCATCAGCTAGCTAGGGGACTCCCTTTAGAAAGTATAATATACTTAAATTTGTTTCCGGTTTTTCTAAAATAATCTTTTTTTAACCTCTGGTTTCCATAAGCTTTTTAGGGGACACCCTGCAGATTCTAGAACACACTTAAATTTGTTTTCGGCTTTGCTAAAATATTATTATTTTTTTCCACTTCTGATTTCCATCAGCTAGCTAGGGGACTCCCTTTAGAAAGTATAATATACTTAAATTTGTTTCCGGTTTTTCTAAAATAATCTTTTTTTAACCTCTGGTTTCCATAAGCTTTTTAGGGGACACCCTGCAGATTCTAGAACACACTTAAATTTGTTTTCGGCTTTGCTAAAATAATTTTTTTTTTTAACTTCTGATTTCCATTAGCTTTCTAGGGGACGCCCTGCAGGTTCTAAAACATACCTTAATTTGTTTTCGGTTTTGATAACAAAAAAAAACCTGCTTTCTTGGGGACACCCTGCAGATTCTTGAACACACTTAAATTTGTTTTCGGTTTTTCTAAAATAATTTTTTTTTTTTAACTTCTGATTTCCATTAGCTTTCTAGGGGACGCCCTGCAGGTTCTAAAACATACCTTTATTTGTTTTCGGTTTTGATAACAAAAAAAAATCTGCTTTCTTGGGGACACCCTGCAGATTCTTGAACACACTTAAATTTGTTTTAGTTTTGCTAAAATAATATTATTTTTTTCCACTTCTGATTTCCATTAGCTTTCTAGGGGACGCCCTGCAGGTTCTAAAACATACCTTTATTTGTTTTCGGTTTTGATAACAAAAAAAAATCTGCTTTCTTGGGGACACCCTGCAGATTCTTGAACACACTTAAATTTGTTTTAGGTTTTTCTAAAATAATTTTTTTTTTTTAACTTCTGATTTCCATTAGCTTTCTAGGGGACGCCCTGTAGGTTCTAAAACATACCTTAATTTGTTTTCGGTTTTGATAACAAAAAAAAACCTGCTTTCTTGGGGACACCCTGCAGATTCTTGAACACACTTAAATTTGTTTTAGGTTTTGCTAAAAGCAAATGTTGTTTTGAACTTCTGATTTCCATCAGCTTTCTAGAAGACGCCCTTCAGAGTCACAAACATACATAAAATTGTGTTCGGTTTTGACAACAAAACAAAAGTTGCTTCAACTTGTGCTTTCCATCAGCTTTCTTGGGGACACCCTTCAGATTCTTGACCACACTTAAATTTGTTTTCGGTTTTTCTAAAATAATTTTTTTTTTTAACTTCTGATGTCCATTAGCTTTCTAGGGGACGCCCTGCAGGTTCTAAAACAAACCTTAATTTGTTTTCGGTTTTGATAACAAAAAAAAATCTGCTTTCTTGGGGACACCCTGCAGATTCTTGAACACACTTAAATTTGTTTTCGGTTTTTCTAAAATAATTTTTTTTTTTTTGACTTCTGATTTCCATTAGCTTTCTAGGGGACGCCCTGCAGGTTCTAAAACATACCTTTATTTGTTTTCGGTTTTGATAACAAAAAAAAATCTGCTTTCTTGGGGACACTCTGCAGATTCTTGAACACACTTAAATTTGTTTTAGTTTTGCTAAAATAATATTATTTTTTTCCACTTCTGATTTCCATCAGCTAGCTAGGGGACTCCCTTTAGATAGTAGAATACACTTAAATTTGTTTTCGGTTTTTCTAAAATAATCTTTTTTTAACCTCTGGTTTCCATAAGCTTTTTAGGGGACACCCTGGAGATTCTAGAACACACTTAAATTTGTTTTCGGCGTTGCTAAAATATTATTATTTTTTTCCACTTCTGATTTCCATCAGCTAGCTAGGGGACTCCCTTTAGAAAGTATAATACACTTAAATTTGTTTCCGGTTTTTCTAAAATAATCTTTTTTTAACCTCTGGTTTCCATAAGCTTTTTAGGGGACACCCTGCAGATTCTAGAACACACTTAAATTTGTTTTCGGCTTTGCTAAAATATTATTTTTTTCCACTTTTTCTTACCATCAGCTTTCTAGGGGACATCCTGCAGAGTCTAGAACACACTTAAATTTGTTTTAGGTTTTGGCAAAAGCAAATGTTTTTCTGAACTTTTGATTTCATTCAGCTTTCTAGAAGACGCCCTTCAGAGTCTCAAACATACATAACATTGTGTTCGGTTTTGACAAGAAAACAAAAGTTGCTTCAACTGCTGCTTTCCATCAGCTCTCTTGGGGACACTCTGCAGATTCTCGAACACACTTAAATTTGTTTTCGGTTTTTCTAAAATAATATTTTTTCCAACTTCCGATTTTCATTAGCTGTCTAGGGGACTCCCTGCAGATTCTAGAACACACTTAAATTTGTTGTCGGCTTTGTTAAAATGTTATTCTTTTTTTCCACTTCTGATTTCCATAAGCTATCTAGGGGACTCCCTTTAGATAGTAGCATAAACTAAAATTTTTTTTTCGGTTTTTATAACAAAAAACATTTTTCAACATCCCCTGCAAATTTTAGAACACACTTAAATTCGTTTTCGGTTTTGATAACATAAAAAATATGCTTTAACTTCTGATTTCCATTAGCTCTCTAGGGGCCACCCTTCAGATTCTTCAACACACTTAAATTTGTTTTCGTTTTTGCTAAAAGCAAATGTTTTCTCGAACTTCTGATTTCATTCAGCTTTCTAGGGGACACCCTTCAGATTCTTGAACCCACTTAAATTTGTTTTCGCTTTTTCTAAAATATAATTTTTTTTTCAACTTCTGATTTCCATCAGCTTTCTGGCGGATAGTAGAATACACTTAAATTTTTTTTCGGTTTTCATAGCAAAAAAAATGTTTCAACATCCCCTGCAAATTTTAGAACACACTTAAATTCCTTTCCAGTTTTGATAACAAAAAAAATTTGCTCCCACTTCTGCTTTCCATCAGCTTTCTTGGGGACGCCCTACAGATTCTTGACCACACTTAAATTTGTTTTTGGTTTTTCTAAAATAATTTGTTTTTTTCAACTTCTCTTTTCCATCAGCTTTCTAAGAGACACTCTTCAGATTTTTGAGCACACTTAAATTTGTTTTAGGTTTTGCTAAAAGCAAATGTTTTCTCGAACTTCTGATTTCAATCAGCTTTCTAAGGGACGCCCTTCAGATTCTAGGACACACTTAAATTTGTTTTCGGTTTTGATAACAAAAAAAATATGTGTTCGTTTTTGATAACAAAAAAAAATATGCCTCAACTTCTGTTTTCCATTAGCTTTCTTGGGGACACCCTGCAGATTCTTGACCACACTTAAATTTGTTTTCGGTTTTTCTAAAATAATATGTTTTTTTCAACTTCTCTTTTCCATCAGCTTTCTAAGAGACACCCTTAAGATTCTTGAGCACACTTATATTTGTTTTAGGTTTTGCTAAAAGCAAATGTTTGTTTGAACTTCTGATTTTCATCAGCTTTCTAAGGGACACCATACAGATTCTAGGACACACTTAAAGTGGTTTTCGGTTTTGATAACAAAAAAAATATGCTTTCGGCTTTGCTAACACAAGTAAATTTGTGTTCGTTTTTGATAACAAAAAAAATATGCCTCAACTTCTGTTTTCCATTAGCTTTCTTGGGGACACCCTTCAGATTCTAGGAAAAACTTAAATTTGTTTTCGGTTTTTCTAAAATAATATGTTTTTTTCAACTTCTCTTTTCCATCAGCTTTCTTGGGGACACCCTGCATATTCTTGAACGCACTTAAATTTGTTTTAGGTTTTGCTAAAAGCAAATGTTTTCTCGAACTTCTGATTTCAATCAGCTTTCTAAGGGACACCCTTCAGATTCTAGGACACCCTTAAATTTGTGTTCGGTTTTGATAACAAAAAACAAGTTTGCTTCAACTTTTGCTTTTCATCAGCTTTCTAGAGGACATCCTGCATATTCTAGAACACACTTAAGTTTCTTCTAGGTTTTGCTGTAAGCAAATGTGTTCTCGAACTTCTGATTTCCATCAGCTTTCTAAGGGAAACCCTTCAGATTCTAGGACACCCTTAAATTTGTGTTCGGTTTTGATAACAAAAAAAGTTTTATTCAACTTTTGCTTTCCATCAGCTTTCTAGGGGACATCCTGCAGATTCTAGAACACGCTTAAATTTGTTTTAGGTTTTGCTAAAAGCAAATGTTTTTTTGAACTTCTGATTTCCATCAGCTTTCTAGAAGACGCCGCTCAGAGTCTCAAGCATACACAAAACTTTGCTTCAACTACTGCTTTCTATCAGCTTTCTTGGGGATACCCTGCCGATTTTTTTTAAGTTTAAGTTAAGATAAAGTTTTGGATACCCAGAAAATGTATTTTAAAAACATGACGACTGCCACGGAAACCAACCTAAATAGAAAATTAAACACACAAATAAACAAAAATTTTGAAAAATTTGGACTAAGGACAAGTGAGGATTGGTTTATAAACAAAAACCAACTTGAACGTACCGCAAGACTGTCGCTGGGTACTATCTTTAGGAAAGAAATTCGCTTTACCGATTACAAGGAATACTTTCTCGCCCATACATGTTATCGCAGACCTGGAACAGAGCATACAGACAATGAAGGGCGAAAAAGAAAAAGACACCATAAGGTGTAAGATTGCCACAAAAATCTCTCTATCTATCTCTATGGCGCGATATACAACAGGTATATCATCATAAACCTCCTAAGAGATTTTTGCGCCAAGCTTCTCTTCCAATTTGTGGTGTGCCGATTTGAATTTTTCCCTACAAATTGGTGGACCTACAGTTTTTTGCCGACTCCGAACGGCATCTACAAAGGAGACGAATTTTTGCTGAGAAGCCTGTCATGGCAGAAATACACTCGGAGAGATTGCCAAACCACTGCCGAGGGGCGACCCCGTTTTTTGAAAAACTTTTTTCAAATCACTTTTTGATGTTACCTGTACCAGGGCTCGAACCATGGACCTTCGGTGTGGTAGGCCGGCAACACTACCTTCACACCACGGCGGCCGCCACAAAAATAAACACATTTAAATACAAAATAAAGAACGGACCAAAAGAAAAAATAATACTAAAGGTGCTTGAAAACAAAAGAAAAAATAATACTAAAGGTGTTTGAAAACAAAAACTTCATTCGTTGGTCGTTGACGCGTGAAGACGTGTTTTGTGCTGTTCCGCTCTTTTTTATTTATTTTATTCTTGCGCTATGTCGTGTGCTTATTGTGGATTACAGTGTGCCACGGGCGAATATTTATCGTGTGGATTATGCACAGATACAATTCACATAAAGTGCACTAATCTAAACTCTGGTTTTGTCAAATTTATAAAATCATGCAGGAACGTTATGTTCAAGTGTAATAAATGCATTGATTTGCCTGTTTCGGCTTACTTGTGTGAAATTGAAACTGCAGTGAGTTCGTTAAACGAATTTCGTAAAAGATTCATTGGCCAAAAAAAACCAAAACAGTGTAATGGACAACCTGATAAAAGTGCATCTACCAACAATAGTGTGCCTAAAGTCAGCCAAAAACAAAGTGCCAAAGCTAAAAACAATGCTGACGGTAAACAAATTTCTGTAGACAATGACAATAAGAGAGTCACACGAGCTAATACAAAGTTCGGTGACCGTGGTGCTTTGTCTTCTAATGCTAGTTCATCTACTTCAATTTCAACTGTTCCTAATATTCGTGTGGGTGCTCTCACTGGCACGAATGACAATAGTGATAGCGATGTTGTTGTTGTTGATATTCCGATACACGACTCAGCCACTTGCAATGCTGCTGCTACTATCGATATGGAACAAACTGAGCTTATTGTTGGTGCTTCTTCTGTTTCTCAGCCGTCATCTCCGATTGCAAACAATACGGCTGGTTGGTCCCATGTTAAGCATAAAAGGAGAAATATAAACAAGAAGCAAACGAAACCGGTGGTTGTTGTTGGATCAAATGACAACACGGAATTGAGTGTCGCGATTCGTAACAAATGGGTACAACTGTCGTCGTTTGGGCCTGCTGTTACAGCTGATCACATAAAAAGCTATGTAGCAAAACATGCGAATATTGATTTGAATGCTATCCATTGCTTTGCTCTGCGGAAGAAAGACGTCCCAGTAGAAAATTACAAGCGCGTGAATTTTAAATTGGTAGTACTCTCAATTGCCTACAAAAGCATCTTAGAATCATCTGTCTGGCCGGCTAACGTTAAAGTGAAGCCGTTTCATTCTTTTCAGAAGGCAGCCGCTCAAAGCCCGGCACAGTGACACTGAATAGCGGCAATTCGTGTAACAATGGACTCAGAGTCTACTATCAGAATATCTCTGGGTCAAGAACTAAATCTAATATAATGTATCAGTTTAGCCTTGAAGAGTCTTTTGATATAATTGTCATTGTTGAAACTTGGTTGAACTCTGATTTTTTTGACAATGAATTCTTTGATCCGCAACTATATGATGTTTTTCGCAAAGACCGTGACGCTGTTAAAACTGGGTGTTCAAGAGGTGGTGGTGTCCTAATTGCAGTAAAAAGAATGTATCACGCTTTCGCAATGAAGCTCGCAAATGACGATTCGTTAACTGACCAACTGTGCGTATGCATTAAGAATTCAGGGTCAAATGGCTGCATTTTTATAATAGCTTCGCACATACCACCAAGCAGTGGTACTGATCTATATAAAGCTCACGTTGATAACGTGACGTCTCTAGCGGTGGACAATTTGGGTGATAATCACTTATGCGTTCTGGGAGATTTCAACCTAAGCAATGTTAGCTGGTATAGTGATACGTCCAACTTAGGTCTGGCGGCTGGCAACATTACTAATCAAACTGAATCATATTTTATCGATAGTTTCTTAAGCATAAATCTTAAACAAATGAATGGTTTTTATAATCAAATGAATAGACTTTTAGATTTAATATTTGTTACAGAGAATATTAAGTGCGATATATCAAAATGCATTTTTCCGATATCAGTCGAAGGTATACATCATGTCCCTCTAGATATTAAAATCGATTTTTATAAATTTTTACCCTTAACTGGTATGGATCCAGTTGCTTATAACTTTGCTTCTTGTGACTACCTAAGTCTAAATAATTCTCTTTTGGAATTTAACTGGGAGGATCTATTTTCCGTCTTAGATACTCATAATTGTTTTTCCAAGTTTAAGTCAATAATGAATGAATTTTGTCTTGAAAACATTCCGTTAAAAAAGAAGCGTCGTATCAAATCTCCATGGTACAACACGCGTTTGAAAAAATTAAAAAATCTCAAAAACAAGTACCTTCACAAATATAAAGCAAATCGTACATCATCGTGTTTAGTTAAATATCAGTATTTTCGGAGGAAGTTCAAATCTCTTAGTAGTAAGCTTTATAAAAATTACTTAAGTAATACAGAGCGTAATATTAAAGCTAATCCGAAACAGTTTTGGAATTTTGTGAAATCCAAAAAAGCGTCAACAAATATCCCAACCTCGGTTGAGTTTGATAATAAATTCGCTTGCACCCCGAGTGAGGCAGCGAACCTATTTGCTGACTTTTTTAAATCAAATTTTGTCCAGGATGACGAGGATTCCCCTGACTTTGCTGCTGAAATCCCGTCGGTTCTGAATTTTGGTTTGCTGCAAGTTACTTCTGAGGACATTAGACGGGGGCTAGCTTATCTAAAGTCATCGTCGCAAACTGACGGTGATGGATTATCATCTATGCTTCTCAAAAATTGTCCGGCGTTAATCTTGCCGCTTAAGATCATATTTAATAAATCCCTTTCTTCGGGTATCTTTGTGAATGATTGGAAACTTACAACTATCACACCTTTCTTTAAAACTGGAAGAAAAAGTGACGTTCGCAACTATAGACCTATAGCAAAGCTTTCAAGTATCGCAAAACTATTTGAATGTGTTGTTAAAGATAAAATGTTTTTTACTGTTAAGTCTTTAATCAATCCCAATCAACATGGTTTTGTCCAGGGTCGTTCGACAACTTCTAATTTAGCTGTTTTTAGTGATTTTTGCATTTCATCTTTTTCGTCAGGACTCCAAGTCGATTGTATTTATACCGATTTTTCTAAGGCGTTCGATAAAGTCTCACACACGATACTACTACATAAGTTATCGTGTTTTGGTTTCCACTCTTCTTTTTTATTGTGGCTTAAATCTTATTTAACGGGTAGGTTATGTGCAGTTTCCATTGACGGTGTGCTCTCGTAAAATTTTGTTGCCACCTCAGGAGGCCCGCTCCTTTTTATACTTTTCATCAATGACATTAGCGGCTGCTTCACGCACTCAAATTTTTTGCTCTATGCCGACGATTTAAAAATTTTTTCGAATGTTTGCGACGCAAGATCTTCGCTTCGTCTGCAAACAGACTTAGATAATCTTTTTCGGTGGTGTGAGAAGTCACGACTCTCTCTAAATATTAAGAAGTGTTTTCATCTGACATTTTCTAGGCGTCAAACCATTATCAATACATCGTATAAGATTGCTAATGACGTACTTCAATTTGTATCAGAGTTTAAAGATCTGGGAGTAGTGTTTGACGTTAAGTTGACGTTTAATAGTCACATAAACTTCATACTCTCAAAAGCATATTCAGTTCTTGGCTTTATTCGCCGAAACTCGTCTGAGTTTTCTGACCCGTATACTTTCAAACAGCTTTTTAGCTCTCTTGTACGATCGCACTTGGAGTACGCTGTTTTCATTTGGAGGCCGTACGATCAATTCTCGATTAGTAGGATTGAACGAGTTCAGAAAGTTTTTCTTAAACATGCGCTACGTTCACTTCCGTTTGATGTTCCGGCTCCGTCCTATGAATCTCGACGATTGCTAATTCACTTGGATTCATTGGACAAACGCAGAAAAGTTCTTTCCCTTTCCTTTGTATTCAATATTATAAATGGCAACATCGACTGCCCAATCTTACTACAGCGGATTAGTTTTAATATTCCGCAGAGAAGCCTCCGGAGTTTTTACCCTTTTTATGGAGACAACTTCCGAACAAATTATGCTAGTAATGCACCTATTGCTCGTGCACTGCGAGAATTTAATGCTTTGTTTTTATCTTCAAATCAGCTTGACTTTGCGTTATCAAAATCGAATTTTGTAAAAATTCGTAATTCTCTTTGTAAGTAACGAATTTATGTTTATCTATCACTTTTTACTTTTACTAACTCCTTGGGGGTCCTATGTAAAATTGTTCTAGTCTGTAAGGTATTATGAACTGTAGACTCAAATAAATAAATAAATAAATAAATAAAACACAAAGCAATTTATAACTCGGCACAAGGACTCTATCATCATCACAAACGCAGACAAGGGCAACAAGACAGTCATGATGTACAAGAAGGACTACGAGCAGAAAAGGAACGACTTATTAAGTGACAGAAACACCTATAAAACCATGAGAACAGATCCAACACAACAATTAATAAGGAAAAACAATAATATCCTGAATGACATATACAAACAAAAAAACTTCGACTGGAGACAAAAAGTCGAACTCACGTGCACAGCTGCTACATCCCCTAGACTATATGGCCTCCCAAAAATACACAAGGACAATATCCGATGCGTCCGATTTCGTCGTCCGTAAACGTTCCGTGCTATAATCTTTCAAAATTCATAGGGAAAATACTGAAAAGAATTACTTCCAAAAAATACAACATACAAAATTCATTACAAGTCAAAGAAAAATTTGAGAAAATAGAGATCAACGAGGCCGAAATCTTCATATCATTCGACGTAGTTTCCTTATTTACCAACATACCTACACAACTAGCGATCCAGAATATAATGCAACAATGGCAGACAATACAGGAACATACGTCGTTAACTAGAACACAGTTCCGATCAATTTTAGAGTTCGCTCTGCGAGACAACAATTATTTTGTATTCGATGGCACTATTTCCCCCCTATCCCCTACAGTAGCAGACGTTGTATTAGACAAAATTCTTGACGACAGTATTGCTGAACTGCTATCAAAGGATATATACATAAAATACATAGATAAATATGTAGACGATATATTAGCTATAGTTAAGACCAAAGTCGTGGAAGACATATTAAGAACTTGAAATGCCCTACTACGGAAAAAGAAAAAGAAAACAAATTGGCCTTCCTAGATATTGAAATTTCGAGAGAAACCAAGAAACTAAAAATGAATTGGTACTCGAAAACTATAGCATCTTCCAGAATGATCGATTATCACTCAAATCACCCATGGTCCCAAAAGAAAAATACGGCAGTTAACCTGATTAGGAAAATTTTTACTCTAAGTGATGAGGAGTTCATAAACGACAACACGATGAAAATTAAAAACATACTCTACAAAAATATGTACCCCAAATGCTGCACTTGCCCAACACCTTAATAACAACAAACATACAGCCGACTTCGATAATGTACGAATTTTAGATACAGCGAGAAGAACAAAAACAAGATTGACGTTGTAAAGCTTGAGAATACAGAAAAGAATAAAAGACGCTGTAAACCACAAGGAAGACGTTGACACTATCAACTGCGCCTACTTGACGGCGATGAATAACCAAAAAATCAGACGAAACAGATGAAGTCAGACAGTTTAAATGTTTTAGATGTTTGAATAATCGTCTAATGTAAAGTAAGTGTAGTATGTAATTTAAATAGTTTAATGTGAGTTGTAATTGTTTTATGTTTTTTAAAAAAAATAAACGCAGACTCCCTGAGGAAGGTGCAAAAAACACCTAAACTAGTAGGAGGAAAAAGGAAATTTTATTTTCGCTTCTATCACACGTCCAAAAAGCTCTTTGGAATACCCAAATCAAACTAAACACTGGCCCAACAAAAAAATTAGTATATAAATTTTTTTCGGTTAGTAAACAAAATGTTTTTTAACTTCTGATTTCCATCAGCTTTCTAGGAGACACCCTTCAGATTCTATGACACTCAAATTTGTTTTAGGTTTTGCTAAAAAAAATGTTTTGGTAATTCTATACGATGGCACGTAAGTGCTAAAGCACGTCCACGTAACTGCTAAAACACGTCTAAAAAAAAAGTATCAAAAGATGTGTTTTAACCTCCGTATCAATAATCCGAAATCGGAAATTAGACTATATGTTTCCGGCAAGAGATATTTGCAATCAAAGTTAAAAATTTTCTGGGTTTATGTGCAGAATAAAAGCATTTGACGAAATTAAAACTTCCGGCCTTATAGGAAATTTTATGCAAATGATAACTATGGCAGATATTCAAGGCCAAAAGTTCAACCTCATTTTTTTTTTAAACTCATATATCTTTCAAACTACTTATCTGATTGAAGAATGTTTGATGCCCATATCTAGGTGATAGAAATATCTATATACTATGCAGAAGTGCTTGTGTTTGGTATTAATTGATTTGCGTTAATGGAGCTGTTACAAAACAGTGTGAATTTAGCGAACTAAGTAAAATATTTGACATATCAAATGAAAGCTTATTTAATTTTAATTAACGTAACATACCCGAATACGCTAATAGAAAGTCTTAGAATTTAGAAAAAAAATTTTAAATTATTTTTGTTTAAAATATTCGAAATTTCACTATTTGTTTTTAGACTTTAATTCAAATGAAGGAATATGAAAATTTCGTTCTAAATTGAGGAGTCTATTGTTAATACTAAAATCACTTCTCTTCTTCATACTTGGTTTCACATGTAGCTCTTGAATCGCTTATGATTCCGTGATCTAGGAGTAATTTTTGACTCTTCCTTTACTTTTATTAACCATATTAATTATCTTATACCAAAAGCATACGCTAATTTGACTTTCCTACGACACTATGCGAAGGACTTTAAGGACCACTATACCATGAAAACACTGTATAATTCCTTAGTACGTTCCAAATTAGAGTATGCCTCCGTCGTGTGGGGCCCCATATATAAGTCACACTCTTTGAGAATTGAAAGAGTTCAACGTAAATTCATACGATTTGCTCTTCAGCCTCTCAATTTTAATAGTCTCCTGCCACCATATAATGCCAGGTATATGTTAATTAATGTTCTGCCGCTTAAAATTAGGCGACTCGTTCAAAATTTAATATTTATCTTTAACATAATTTCCGGAGCCATTGATTGTTCAGCACTTCTTCGACAGATATGTTTCAATATCCCCAATAGAGCTCTGCGCTCTACCAACATTTTTTATATGATCGAATTATCTCAGCTTCACCCCACTTATACAAGGGCTCACTGAGTTTAATCGAATCTTTGGATACTTGATCTTGATTTCGTAATGCCAAGGTCCCAATTTAAAGCACATATTGAGTCTTACTTCCGAGACTATTGAATTGGTAGTTAATTAAACTTTTTTGGCCTTAAGCTGAATTGTCAGTAAGGTTGATTTCCATTGACTGAATAAGTAAATAAATAAAAATAAATTGAAAGCATCCAATGCAACGAGGGCGCCATGTTTAAGTGACTTTCGTGATTTAAATGGAACGCATCCCTGCTATCCTCAAGCCCGTAATGCATCCCTGCACATTTTCTACAGCGAAGACAATACTGTGTTCGTGAAGTCCGTCATGCACCTCTGCATGTCTCCGTCAAAGGAAGCATCCCTGCTTCCTTTCGAACGTCTAGTGTTGGAAACATTATAAAAACTCTGAGCGCATATGAATTTCTCTTTAACAATTATCATCTTGACGTGGATCGCCGCATCAGCAATCAGGTATACGTAAAATCAATTAACTTGAATTTGCATTCCATTATTATTGTTTTGTAAATTCATCATCCCTTTCATTTTAAGAAAGTATATTTCATGTTTCAAATCTAATAATATCTTAGAACCCTATATATCAATTAAACCATTGTTGTTAGTGTAAGTTGCCAATAGAAATCATTTATTATTGCAATCCCTTCACTTGTTCTTACTTCCAAACACAAGCCGAGTGAAATCTCCCTTCACTTACACCATCATTTAAACAATATATATTTCAGTCTAGAGATATTTGCAATCCAAGTTGAAAATTTCTGTCATTTTCATGTGGTTGTTGTAATCACTCATATTGGGTATTCGGAAATGTTCAGAAGTGAACTTTTTGCAGAAATACTGGGGATCGCGTAGCCGGTATTGGAACGTCTAAGGGCCACTTTCATAAATGCCGGATAAGCCTAATCGACGATTAATTTGACAGCTAACCGTACAAAATACGCCAATTCAACTAGGGTTAGCAGTTACCGGCCTTTATGAAAGTGGCCCTAAGAGCAGAAGTGTTCTGTGCATCAATACCATGGATCATGCCCTCCATTCGGGATCGGACCTTCTTCTTTCTTTAAATGGTCATCTAACCGCCCGGGCGATTTTGACTGTCCAACATAGCTCCCCAGTCGTTTCTTCGTTGCGCTAACTGGCACCAATTGGAAACACCGCGGGATCGCAAATCGGTCTCCACTTGGTCCTTCCATCGGAGTGGTGGTCTCCCTCTTCCTCTGCTTCCACCGGCGGGTGCCGATAAGAATACCTTCTGGGCTGGAGCATCTTCGCTCATTCGCACTACGTGTCCTAGCCAGCGAAGCCGCTGTGTTTTAATTCGCTGAACTATGTCTGCGTAAAGTTCATACTTATTAAACCTTCTTCGGTACTCGCCGTCGCCAACGCGTAGAGGTCCACAAATCTTTCGAAGAAACTTTCTTTCGAATACTCCCAGAGCCGCCTCATCAGATGTTGTAAGTGTCCACGCTTCTGCACGATATAGCAGAACGGGTGCGATGAGTGACTTGTAGAGTGTTATTTTCGTTCGTCGAGAGAGGACTTTACTTTTCAATTGCCAACTCAGTCCGAAGTAGCATTTGTTTGCAAGAGTAATTCTTCATCGGATTTCTAGGCTAACATTATTGTTGGTGTTAATGCTGGTTCCCAGGTAAACGAAGTCCTTTACTATTACGAAATTATTGCTGCCAACAGTGGCTTGGTTGCCAAGGCTCGAATGCGCTGACTCTTTGCATGATGAAAGAAGGTACGATACTTCGTTTTGCCTTCGTTCACCACCAATCCCATTTTCTCCGCTTCCTTTTCTAATTTGGAGTAAGCAGAAGTTACAGCGCGGTTGTTAAGGCCAATGATATCAATATCGTCAGCATATGCCAACAGTTGAACGCTTTTATAAAATATTGTTCCAGCGCGGTTAAGTTCTGCAGCTTTTATTATTTTCTCCAGCGTTAAATTAAAGAAATCGCACAATAGGGGTCACCCTGTTTGAAACCTCGTTTAGTTTCGAACGACTCGGAGAGGTGCTTCCCAATTCTGACCGAGCTGGCGGTGTTGCTCAAGTTCATTTTGCATAGCCGCATAAGTTTTGCGGGGAAACCAAATTCAGACATAGCGGCATATAGGCAGCTCCTTTTCGTGCTATCGAAAGCGGCTTTAAAATCAACAAAGAGATGATGTGTGTCGATTTTTTTCTCACGGGTTTTTTCCAAGATTTGGCGTATTGTAAAAATCTGGTCGATGGTAGATTCACCAGGTCTGAAGCCACACTGATAAGGTCCAATCAGTCTGTTCACATCAGGCTTCAGTCTTTCGCACAATACGCTTGACAGGACCATGTATGCGATATTCAAAACGCTGATTCCGCGAGTGCTATTCGCACCTCATAGTCGGTTGTGGAACGTCAATTCCATCATCTTCGATTGTGGGCTCGGGTTCGACTCTTCTCTGGTTTCTTGCTCAGTTTCTCCATTTAAAAGGGCAGAGAAGTGATCCCTTCATATTCTGAGTGCTCTCTGAACATCGGCCGCCAGGTCGCCGTTCTCATTCTTACAGGAGTTTGCCCCGGGTTTAAAACCTTCTGTCATTCGCCGAATTTTTTGATAGAATTTTCGGGCATTATTTCCGTTGGCCAGCATCTCAAGCTCCTTTATTTCACGCTTTTCTGCCTCTCTTTTTTTCGCCCGGAAAAGCCGCCTCGCTTCCCTCTTCAACTCGCGGTAGTGTTCACACACACTCCTCGTTGCATTCGATCTCAACGTTGCCTTGTAGGCTTCGTCCTTTCTTTTCGTTGCAGCGCGGCACTCTTCACCATCATACCAGTTGTTTCCTCGCGTTCGCCGGTAGTGATCAGAGTCGATGTTAGGTCCTCGTATTGTGCGAACACCTAAAACGCTGGAAGCATGCCGTCCGTCTATTACAACGTGGTCGATCTGGTTGCGTGTTTTTCGATCGGGGGACAGCCATGTAGCCTGATGGATCTTCTTGTGCATAAACCTAGTGCTGGATATGGCCATGTTTCGGGCACCGGCGAAGTCGATCAGCCTGAATCCATTTGGCGAAGTCTGATCGTGGAGACTGAACTTCCCGACAGTGGGGCCGAATAGACCCTCCTTACCCACCCTGGCGTTAGAGTCGCCAAGCACGACTTTGATATCATGACGGGGGCAGCGCTCGTATGCTTCTTCCAGGCGCTCGTAGAATGCATCCTTTTCCACGTCGTCCTTCTCTTCTTTTGCTTTGCTCAGGGCCTCAACCAGCCGGGCAGCGGCACCTTCCCCATTAAGGGACCGGACATTCCAGGTACATGCCCTTATCTCGTAATCCTTATTTCGTTTGCGGGTGTTTCTCACGTTTAGCTCACCACCAAACGGGTGTCCCGTGGTTACCCAGAGGATACTTGGGCGCAAAGCCCGGAAGTAGTGAGCTGCTTGAACCGCATGCAAAAGAATCGCTCTGGCCATTCCCAGGTGAATGGCGATCAGGAACTTTCCCCACTTGCGTGGACTTCTTTGCTCTTACATCAGCCAATATCAAATTAAGCAGAAATGTTTGATCGGTTCATGCAGGCACATCCAAAAATATCAATCCTCCCTTATTGTCAGTAATCATTCTTTGAATAGTTTTATATGCGACCTTTTGATCCAAAACTAGTAGAGGTTTGCTTTTGCTTATAAAAGTGCGAAGAACCTCGATGTCGTAATGCATCTCGTCGGTCAAATCGATTCTGTCTCGAACGGGAGAAGGTAATCCCAAACGCTCCAAGGATTTGTTATTAATTGAAATACAAATATTTTCTATATCGACTAGCGCTTGGTTGTAAATTTGCAAAGAGCAGATCAGGTTTGTATTATTCTTTGCAGTTCGTGCTGTTCTCATGTCGTCTTCACTAAGATTATCTTTGTGATTTTTCCATAGTGCCAATAAGCTGCGAAAGAAGGCATGAAAGTCCAGCTTCAGATAAAGTAATTCCCAAGTAATTATCGTGTTCCAGTAGACCTAAATGTTAGCAAGCTTGTCGATACGTCGAACATAATACACCATCCACAGTTCGCAAAGCTTGGAAGGACACCGGTCCTTTGACTTTGTGTAGCAATAGCCTTAGGTAGAAGCACTCAGCGGTACTTGGATGGATTGTATAAATACGTCCTAGAGAATCCCCTTGGCCAGCTTCTGTATCGGACACGATTGCGCCTTGTTTTCTCTTTATGAATTCTTTTTTGGAGGATTCCAGGTGTAAAACTCGGTAAAATACACATGCTGACCATTCTCAAGGTGTACTGACAGGTGAACAACTGGTGGATACCTCTCGTGGATGGTAAAGCCGAGTATGCGCCAAACTGCTTCATTGCTGTTAATGTATCATCCCATTTGGTATTGCGTTATTTCATCATTAGCGGTAGTAATTCCGAAAACTGCCATGTCGCTGCCCTTATTAAAATATTTGCAAATATATTTTATTGATTTTACAGAGTTGCAACGTTGATATGGGCTTAAAAGATTTTTGATAAAAGGGGCGAATATAGTACAATTCACCTATTGTCAACCTCGATACTAACGTTTTTTATTTTAACGGTTGCTTTGAAGCCCCCCTCTTCAGGTTGACGTCACCTGTATGCAGGATAACCATCACATCTGGTTTCTGTTTCTTTCCTGAAGTCTCTTGGATAATTTTTGGAGCATTTGGCATCCTTCATACATGGCGCTGTATGGTTAAATGCTCCGCATGGGCCATGAATCATATTAAAGCTGACGATATTATAGAGAACTGGGTCGGTTTGGGGATTCGGAAGTTCAGCAGATAAAATTTTATCAATGGAATCCGGATGAAATTTGTCTTGTAACCAAATTAAAATTTGAGAGTGTGGAAGTCCCTCTTTTGCCACTCGATTGTGTACATATGACAACGAACCTCGCCAAAAATTTGACTCTTAGTCATAACAAATCCGGTCTATCATGAGATGATTGCCCTGGTAAAAGATATGTTTTTATTTCCTGCCAATTCGGATTACATGTAATAGTAATAAACAGTAGGTCGATTCTGTAACTATTTTAACGCCAGGTGTTAGCGTTAACTTCGCTTAACACCATTTTTAACGCTTTGTCCTATTCGCTAACATTTTTCGTGTGGTAAGCTGTCGCGAATTATTTTCGAGGTGTTAACAATCGCGTTAATATATTTACAAGTGTTTCAGCGTTTGGAAAAAGTAAAAAAATTAGTTTTGAGTTTTTTGCATGTAATTTAGTGCAAAATACGGCGAAAAGGGAAGTATTGCCATATTTTATCACCATCAAGAGTCAGCTGTTTACCGGCGTTAAAGGAGAGTTACAGAATCGCACTTTCGTTAAGAACAAACGCCGAAATTTAGCGATAAGCTTAACGCTCGGCAAGTGGTTAAAAGTTACAGAATCGGGCTACAGATCTGGTCTACCGTAGTTACGAACATAAGTCATTGCATCTTGAGTGTATTCGTGCATATTCCTCGGGTTCCCAGTAAATGTTGCAGGCAATATTACTTTTTGTCGTATTGTACTGCGCCATCATTAGCGATAGCATCTCTTAAATGGACATATTCATATGCCCTAAGCTTAGTTTAATTAAGTCGAAGAAATAAAAGCCTTTCGCTTTCTATTTTTGCATACATATCTACGATAAATGTGGTAGCTCCAAATACAATCAGCCGTATTAGATAAGAGAAGCAATACATGACTTTATCAGAAATTGTCAGTGGACTATCAACGAATATATATAAACAACACTCTTTGAGTGCAGACGTGTTTTTTTTGCTCTGTGTTTAATTATTGTTTAAAATGGATGAATTTTGTGCCAAGTGCAATGTGGCCTTTCTAGTGTGGTTCCGTGTTCAGGCTTCTGTCAAAAGAGGTTTCACAGAACCTCTCGGATTATGATGTAAAATTGTTTCAAGTGAATCGTAATATTGTATATTTGTGTCAGCGTTGTGTTAATTTGCCTGAGCGTTTTATCTCGTCTCTGTCTGATATTCAAGAGTCCCAAAGGCTTGGTATACAATCTTTGTTGGCCGAAGTAGTTGAGCTGAAAGCTCTATTTACAGCAAATAAGCAAAATTATAAATTGAATGGAAACAACAATATGCCATTGGTGTTAACTCATCAAATATTACTGAGGTTCCTGTATTTCATATTTGTAATGAAGACAATGGGGTATATCAGCTATTCCAACGGAACTGCCGTGGTCGATCTGGTTGCGTGTTTTTCGATCGGGGGACAGCCATGTAGCCTGATGGATCTTCTTGTGCATAAACCTAGTGCTGGATATGGCCATGTTTCGGGCACCGGCGAAGTCGATCAGCCTGAATCCATTTGGCGAAGTCTGATCGTGGAGACTGAACTTCCCGACAGTGGGGCCGAATAGACCCTCCTTACCCACCCTGGCGTTAGAGTCGCCAAGCACGACTTTGATATCATGACGGGGGCAGCGCTCGTATGCTTCTTCCAGGCGCTCGTAGAATGCATCCTTTTCCACGTCGTCCTTCTCTTCTTTTGCTTTGCTCAGGGCCTCAACCAGCCGGGCAGCGGCACCTTCCCCATTAAGGGACCGGACATTCCAGGTACATGCCCTTATCTCGTAATCCTTATTTCGTTTGCGGGTGTTTCTCACGTTTAGCTCACCACCAAACGGGTGTCCCGTGGTTACCCAGAGGATACTTGGGCGCAAAGCCCGGAAGTAGTGAGCTGCTTGAACCGCATGCAAAAGAATCGCTCTGGCCATTCCCAGGTGAATGGCGATCAGGAACTTTCCCCACTTGCGTGGACTTCTTTGCTCTTACATCAGCCAATATCAAATTAAGCAGAAATGTTTGATCGGTTCATGCAGGCACATCCAAAAATATCAATCCTCCCTTATTGTCAGTAATCATTCTTTGAATAGTTTTATATGCGACCTTTTGATCCAAAACTAGTAGAGGTTTGCTTTTGCTTATAAAAGTGCGAAGAACCTCGATGTCGTAATGCATCTCGTCGGTCAAATCGATTCTGTCTCGAACGGGAGAAGGTAATCCCAAACGCTCCAAGGATTTGTTATTAATTGAAATACAAATATTTTCTATATCGACTAGCGCTTGGTTGTAAATTTGCAAAGAGCAGATCAGGTTTGTATTATTCTTTGCAGTTCGTGCTGTTCTCATGTCGTCTTCACTAAGATTATCTTTGTGATTTTTCCATAGTGCCAATAAGCTGCGAAAGAAGGCATGAAAGTCCAGCTTCAGATAAAGTAATTCCCAAGTAATTATCGTGTTCCAGTAGACCTAAATGTTAGCAAGCTTGTCGATACGTCGAACATAATACACCATCCACAGTTCGCAAAGCTTGGAAGGACACCGGTCCTTTGACTTTGTGTAGCAATAGCCTTAGGTAGAAGCACTCAGCGGTACTTGGATGGATTGTATAAATACGTCCTAGAGAATCCCCTTGGCCAGCTTCTGTATCGGACACGATTGCGCCTTGTTTTCTCTTTATGAATTCTTTTTTGGAGGATTCCAGGTGTAAAACTCGGTAAAATACACATGCTGACCATTCTCAAGGTGTACTGACAGGTGAACAACTGGTGGATACCTCTCGTGGATGGTAAAGCCGAGTATGCGCCAAACTGCTTCATTGCTGTTAATGTATCATCCCATTTGGTATTGCGTTATTTCATCATTAGCGGTAGTAATTCCGAAAACTGCCATGTCGCTGCCCTTATTAAAATATTTTCAAATATATTTTATTGATTTTACAGAGTTGCAACGTTGATATGGGCTTAAAAGATTTTTGATAAAAGGGGCGAATATAGTACAATTCACCTATTGTCAACCTCGATACTAACGTTTTTTATTTTAACGGTTGCTTTGAAGCCCCCCTCTTCAGGTTGACGTCACCTGTATGCAGGATAACCATCACATCTGGTTTCTGTTTCTTTCCTGAAGTCTCTTGGATAATTTTTGGAGCATTTGGCATCCTTCATACATGGCGCTGTATGGTTAAATGCTCCGCATGGGCCATGAATCATATTAAAGCTGACGATATTATAGAGAACTGGGTCGGTTTGGGGATTCGGAAGTTCAGCAGATAAAATTTTATCAATGGAATCCGGATGAAATTTGTCTTGTAACCAAATTAAAATTTGAGAGTGTGGAAGTCCCTCTTTTGCCACTCGATTGTGTACATATGACAACGAACCTCGCCAAAAATTTGACTCTTAGTCATAACAAATCCGGTCTATCATGAGATGATTGCCCTGGTAAAAGATATGTTTTTATTTCCTGCCAATTCGGATTACATGTAATAGTAATAAACAGTAGGTCGATTCTGTAACTATTTTAACGCCAGGTGTTAGCGTTAACTTCGCTTAACACCATTTTTAACGCTTTTTCGTGTGGTAAGCTGTCGCGAATTATTTTCGAGGTGTTAACAATCGCGTTAATATATTTACAAGTGTTTCAGCGTTTGGAAAAAGTAAAAAAATTAGTTTTGAGTTTTTTGCATGTAATTTAGTGCAAAATACGGCGAAAAGGGAAGTATTGCCATATTTTATCACCATCAAGAGTCAGCTGTTTACCGGCGTTAAAGGAGAGTTACAGAATCGCACTTTCGTTAAGAACAAACGCCGAAATTTAGCGATAAGCTTAACGCTCGGCAAGTGGTTAAAAGTTACAGAATCGGGCTACAGATCTGGTCTACCGTAGTTACGAACATAAGTCATTGCATCTTGAGTGTATTCGTGCATATTCCTCGGGTTCCCAGTAAATGTTGCAGGCAATATTACTTTTTGTCGTATTGTACTGCGCCATCATTAGCGATAGCATCTCTTAAATGGACATATTCATATGCCCTAAGCTTAGTTTAATTAAGTCGAAGAAATAAAAGCCTTTCGCTTTCTATTTTTGCATACATATCTACGATAAATGTGGTAGCTCCAAATACAATCAGCCGTATTAGATAAGAGAAGCAATACATGACTTTATCAGAAATTGTCAGTGGACTATCAACGAATATATATAAACAACACTCTTTGAGTGCAGACGTGTTTTTTTTGCTCTGTGTTTAATTATTGTTTAAAATGGATGAATTTTGTGCCAAGTGCAATGTGGCCTTTCTAGTGTGGTTCCGTGTTCAGGCTTCTGTCAAAAGAGGTTTCACAGAACCTCTCGGATTATGATGTAAAATTGTTTCAAGTGAATCGTAATATTGTATATTTGTGTCAGCGTTGTGTTAATTTGCCTGAGCGTTTTATCTCGTCTCTGTCTGATATTCAAGAGTCCCAAAGGCTTGGTATACAATCTTTGTTGGCCGAAGTAGTTGAGCTGAAAGCTCTATTTACAGCAAATAAGCAAAATTATAAATTGAATGGAAACAACAATATGCCATTGGTGTTAACTCATCAAATATTACTGAGGTTCCTGTATTTCATATTTGTAATGAAGACAATGGGGTATATCAGCTATTCCAACGGAACTGCCGGCGGGAAATAATTCTAATAGAGTTTTGTGATATCTACCGACTTTACCGAAATTCACTTGCAAATTCCGATTAAATCGATTGAATCATCCTATGATCTATTACATCTCTCCCGTCGGCAGCTACGTCGGAATAGCTGATTGACCCCAATAACAACTATGATAGTGCGAAAACTCGACCAAGTGATAAAAGTAAAATAAGCAAAACCCGTAAACGCAACAGCAACAATATTGGCGTCTTAGCAGCTGGGATTAATGACTTCAAAACTGCGGTGGTTAGTTCGTGTGTTGTAAACAAAAACAAAATCATAACTGTGCTAACACAAATGCTGGTCTGGATTTGTTCACATTCTCGCCTGTACCTAGTGTTTCACCATGCTCTTCGTCCGTAGCCTCCCTGCTTAAAACTCCTGCATCGAGACGAATACAACTTCAGATAGCAAATAATAATTTGCCATTATTGGTCCCTACTTAACCGACTGCTGTTTCGTTCCCGTCATCTGTTACACGCCAAACAATAAACGGCAATGCAAATTATTCTGCTGCTTTAACAAACGCCAACAACTCTTCGCCTGTTTCTCACACTACTGTTAATGTTGATAGTAGCAATGAGTGGAATACTGGGCCTCGTAAAGATAACCGATTTAGGCAAAATGTTGTAACGGGTCAAAATAATAACCGGGAACTTGATGTTATCACTAAAAAGAGACGGCTTCATGTATCGGCATTTGAACCGACAGTTAGTGAGGATGACATCATTGTATATCTTGCAAAATATGCCAAAATCGAAGCTAAACACCTCTCATGCACTAGGCTCGTCAAAAAATGAACCTCGCTTGACAGTCTGAGGAGTGTTAATTTCAGAATTGGTGTTACTGCGGCGTTTTATGACAGCGTTCTGGATCCCAATGTCTGGCCTTCCGACATTAATGTTCGGCCATTCCTGTTTTTTCAGGACGGACCAAGTCAGCGAACAATAGATAAAGATAGCAAAATATCTCAGGAATGCGCACAAACGCGAGTGTGGTGTATGCTGCAACCTCTCAATGTGACTACGGCATTATTGTGTTAGTGGAAACGTGGCTCAATGCTGAATTTTTTAGTGAAGAATTTTCTGACCGAAATCTTTATTCGGTGTTTCGTAAAGACAGAGATAGCCTAGCTACTGATACTACTCGTGGTGGCGGGGTAATTATTGATGTAAGGCATAATTTGCACTCTGCCATGGTGCCGCTAAAAAACTTGGATGTGGTGCTTGATCAATTATGTGTATCAATTACTGGTCAGGATACCGTGCTCTATATATGTGTGTCGTATATTTCTCCAAATAGCCCGGAAAAAATTCACTTTGAACATGTTGACAATATTTTAAATTTGGATGTTGCGGGTTGTTGTTGTTTTTAGCGACACTCCCCGAAGGTTTTGAAGAGTGTTGTCGGAGGTGACAGTCCTTTGCCGGATATGAACCCGGTACTCCCTTGCGGTACTGCCCGACTGTCGTGGTAGCGATTTGGTATGACCAGTGAAACCTTCTAGGTCATGTCACCCCTCCTTCCGCAAAGAAGGAGAAGATGGGTATTGAGAGGTGAAAGGCATCATATCCATGACGAGTTGCACGTCATTACCTTTGTGCATATAAGTCGCCTACCTCGGGCATATTCTAAACCCCTAACCCGCAGGGGTGAGCGAATGTAATTGATGGTAATTGTTTCCTTTAGAATACAACCGTTAAACACGTCCAAAAATGTCGGTAGAGGTATCAAACGACCTCAATATCAGTAATCCGAAAGCGGAAACTCGATTATATATTTCTGTCAAGAGATATTTGCTATCAAGGTGGAAATTTTCTGTCGTTTTTATGTGGTGGTTGTAATCACACTTATTGGGTATTCGAAAATGTACAGAAGTGAACTTTTTGCAGAAATATTGGGGATCGCGTAGCCGGTATTGGAATGGCTGGTTTTTTTGAAGCGCAACGGTATAGAATTACCGAAACTTTGGAGAGCTGATGAACCACAACGTTCAATTATATGAATGTTATAGAGTATTTCCTGAGGTTTTTTTTATTTTACCTAACGGAACGTAAAGTCTTTTTTTTCTGAATATTTATTAATAGTCAAAAGTTGGAAGCCAACTGAAGTGCAATTTTAAATAAAACAATAAATAAAATTTTCAAAGTTTACACAAAGTTACGGAAAGTTTTAAAAATTCCCATCAAAACTTTGTGTTAACTGAAAGTTTTACTATGTGGTTTCTGTAAAAGGTGTTCCTTTGTTTAAAATTAAAACTATTAAAAATACAAATAAAAATATTTTACGAGTAAAACTACTTCCAATTTTGTATCTATTATTCCTGCGACCACTGTATGTATATTCTATATAACATTTTAATGGAAAGAATATAATTTTTGATTGTATGAAGAGATTAGTTCCAAATGAAAAATGTATACGCTTAGTTTCTTATTTGTATAACTAAATATGAAAGGCTGGGAGTAAAAAGTGAACTTATTTTTAATGTACGTAAAACGGAAACTTATAAAATGTTTAATAAAAAGGGGTACAAACAAAATTGTTCAGTAAAAGGTAGACAAATAGTTTTTTCTATTAAAAGGTCGAAATACCTTTCTAAAAAATATACGATTATCATTACCATTACCAACATGACATGACCTAGCAGGTTGCACTGACGGACTTTTCCTTTGTGACAGGGTTAAGCTCAGTCCGTCCAGGGTTCTTGTTGGTTAGAGAGGATCCCTAACGTCTCCTTTTAAAGAGAAAGCCCTGTTTAATTTTCATATATATACGTTTTATTTCATAATTCAATGCAATAATTCAAGCGGCTGAGGTAGGTAACCACCACAAACGGCGAGATTAGAAAAAACCCCCCACCGTGTATACCTTAACGATACCCTTCTCTAATAAAGGTCGCGGAGGTAGAAAACCCCCACTAACCTTCCAGACAACGGGAGTACCGGAGCGTACCGGGTTCAAATCCGGCCAAGGACTGTTAATTGGACACCACTCCCCAAAACCTTCGGGGAGTGTTTTTGTCGTTACCACAACAACAACAAAAACAGAGTTAGAAAACCCCCACGTTATATAAGCTCTTAAAGGTTGTAGAGGTAGGAAACCAACACTAACCTTCAAGACAGTGGAGTTAAAAAACCCCCACTGTATATAAATTATAGAGTTCGTGAGCTAGCAAATCCCAGGAACTTCTTTCACCGCTAAACAAGTCGTCAGTTGGCTACTATGCCTACCTAACTTCTACCTTTGCGTCCGGATGTCCGACCCCTGGACCACTCGTAGCTGGATGTCCTATCGCTAGTGAGCCGCATATGGCTAACGTGTTGCATTCTACTTGACCTTGTTCGACCGAAACTTGAGTTGCTCCTGAAGTGGGTGCGCCTAGCGTTGCTGGTGATGACGCGTGTGGTGTACATGCGTGCGGCATTGGTGTCGGGGTGCGTCGAGTTGATGCTGTCATAGTTGATCGTCTGGTTTGTTCCCCGATAGTAACCTCGGTGGAACACCCGCTCGGGGCTTTGCGACTTGTCTTGCTCACGGGTTGCACGTGTCCGTGCCTCTCGTCCTGCTCTGCCTGACATTGTTTTACTTTGCCTCCCTTGTGCCGAAGTTGATTCTGCTTCGTTGATCTTCCCGACTGCGCCGTGCTCTGTTTGCCATTGTGCATCTTGTCTAGCTCAACGATTACGGACGACTGTACCTTGGTGCCAACTTTGCCGCGAAATTATCCACTGCCTTGGACAACTGATGTTCCTTCGCCAATACTAAATCGCCTATGTTCGGTTGCCATTGCCTTCTGCGCAAGTTGTAGTGCTGCGCTTGTTCTGCCGATGATCGCTGCTGTTTGCGTCGCTCCATCTTGTAAACTTCCTTCATCTTTGCCGACTTTGCACTTAGAGTCACTTTCTCTCCGCCTGTGCCAGACGTTTGCTTATCGTAGAGATCGTTCGGGCCGGATTTGAACCCGGCACGCTCCGGGCCTGCCCGACTGTCGTGGTAGCGATTTATGACCAGTGAAACCTTCTAGATCATGTCAAGGATAAGTTGGGTAATGAGAGGTGAGAGGCATCATATCCGTAGATCAACCATCGAGTTACACGTCATTATATTTGCGCATATTAGTCGCCTTTACGACCGCTATGTCTACCTCGGACATATTCGAACCCCTAACCCGCAGGGGGAGATGTTGCGGGTAGAAGTGCTGAGCTATGTTTACTAGGCGATTATAATTTTAGTAAAATTGTATGTTGCGGGTAGAAGTGCTGAGTTATGTTTACTAGGCGATTATAATTTAATGTTAATAGTCCGCATGAGATTTATTTAATAGATGAGTTTTTCAGTTTGCAACTTGTACAAATTAATAGTTTTTCTAATTTGCTGAATAGGATATTAGATCTTATTTTCATATCTAGTGAGTTGAGGTACTGGATTTATAAATCTGATTACCCAATTTATGTAGCTGAAAGGCATCATGTACCGATTGTCTTGGAACTAGTTTGATGAATTCTCTCGTTTACCACCCGATAAGGTGCTGAGTTTGAACTTAAATCAATGTGATTTTGCCCTAATTAATTGCTTTGAACTATTAAAGGAAACACTTTTTGAAATCTCGATTCTTCATATCCCTTGGTATCCGAAGAGAACGTATAAATTGCCGTGGTATAGTGGTAGATTAAAAAATTTTAAGAATTTACGAAATAAGTATTACAAAATGTATAAAGTAGCTGACAATTCACTGCATAAATCACTTTATGAGAAAATGAGAAATATATGCGGGACTTTAATTTCTTGAATAAATTTCTTTACAAGAACTATATTCTTGGGTTTGAAGACAGTATTAAGTAAAATCCAAAGGCGTTCTGGAATTTCGTTAAATCTAAACTTTCTTCCTCAAATATTCCGACCTCGATGGCAAACAAATGCTACTTCGGACTGAGTAGACAATTGAAAAGTAAAGTCCTCTCTCGGCGAACGAAAATAACACTCTACAAGTCACTCATCGCACCCGTTCTGCTATATCGTGCAGAAGCGTGGACACTAACAACATCTGATGAGGCGGCTCTGGGAGTATTCGAAAGAAAGTTTCTTCGAAAGATTTGTGGACCTCTACGCGTTGGCGACGGCGAGTACCGAAGAAGATTTAATAAGTATGAACTTTACGCAGACATAGTTCAGCGAATTAAAACACAGCGGCTTCGCTGGCTAGGACACGTAGTGCGAATGAGCGAAGATGCTCCAGCCCAGAAGGTATTCTTATCGGCACCCGCCGGTGGAAGCAGAGGAAGAGGGAGACCACCACTCCGATGGAAGGACCAAGTGGAGACCGATTTGCGATCCCGCGGTGTTTCCAATTGGCGCCAGTTGGCGCAACGAAGAAACGACTGGCGAGCTATGTTGGACGGTCAAAATCGCCCAGGCGGTTAGATGACCATTTAAAGAAGAAGATGTTGACGTTCTTGGACTCAATGCATTAGTTCTATATCTGTCCCATTACTAATCTTAGTCAATCTCTTACTAAAGCTAGGTATATCTTTAGATGACTGGAAGGTAGCTTGTGTAACGCCCTTTTACAAAGCTGGTGACAAGTGTGACATTTCTAATTACAGGCCAATCTCGAAGCTCTCCAACTGCGCTAAGTTGCTTGAGAAGATTGTCAGCACTAAACTTTCCTTTGCGATCAAACCTTTAATTTCGTTTACCCAACATGGCTTTGTGTTCGGGCGCTCAACTTTTACTAACCTCGTAGTTTTTTCCAACTACTGCATATCGTCCTTCGTAAGGGGTTATCAAGTAGATGCTATTTACACTGAGATTTTGATAGGGTCAGTGATAATTTACTGATCTGTAAATTATACGCAATGGGTTTCCATAATCAGTTCCTGCTTTGGATTAGATCCTACCTTGATAACATAGTTAATTTCGTGGAAGTTGATAATGCTAGAGCACCTCCATACATTGCAACCTCTGGCCCATTATTGTTTTTGATCTTCGTCAATGATGTCAGTTCCTGCTTTCGAAACTGTGGTCATCTCCTATATGCCGATGATTTATAAATTTTCATACCAGTAAAATCCCCTTCTGATATGGAAGTTATTCAATTTGAGCTTAATTCATTCGACGTCTGGTGCGGGCGTAATAAGTTGTCCCTCAACATTTACAAGTGCTGCTTTGTAACTTACCACAAATTAATATATAATGCTTTTGTTTGCTGCCATTGTTTGGAACCCATTTTATGCTAATCATTCTAATAGAATTGAGCGTGTTCAAAGAAAAATTTTGCATTTTGCGCTATGCCGAATAAGGTTTGACCTTCCTATTCCATCATATATTTCCCGCTGTAAACTGATTGATATGCAAACTCTTGCTTGTAGGAGGACCTTGGCTGGTCTGTTGTTTCTCCATGGTTTGCTAAATGGAACGATTAAGATTAAGAGCTCTCTGTCTCTAACATTCTATTAGTTGTTCTTAATTTTAATTTTATTCTATACTTAAATTGTTGTCTAGTCTGTAAGTTTTGTTGTTGTCTAGTCTGTAAGGTATGTAACATCATAGACTGAAATAAATAAATAAAATAGTCGATTACATCTAAGCAAGTAGTTCATTTCTGTTCGAATCATTATTCGGTAAGAATAATAACTCATAGCCGAAATTTTTTATTGGTTAGAGGGTTAATTTGGTAGATATGAAAATTATACGTATCCTCACCACCAGGAAATAGTATGGGATATTGCAATGCATTATAGGAGCGATGCATTTTCGAAATACGTTGCAAATAATTACATCATTACATCATTCATTACCAAACATTACAATAGCTAGTTAGAAGTAGGTGCGTTATACCGTCGTTCATGCTCACCCACAGGTGCCTTATCAGTTTTAAAAATTAGTTTATACTCATCCGTCGGCATTGATTCTATCGACGTTGTAAAAAGTGGAACTAAAGCATTTTGTTCATGAAGCATGGCCTGTAAGTGAGATATTATAACTCGGTCCACGTCAGAAATTGCCGAACACCTTCGGTTAATCCCCATATCATTATTTCCCATAAAGCATATTTGCATAAACTTCGGAGCCTCATTTGCAATTGGGGGCAAGGAACTAGATTGATGGTATACCTGCCGTTGAATCTTGAACGTGGGCATAAAACCGGCTTCTTGAACTACTTTTGTCGCCCCAAATGACGTCATTTGAAAGCAGGAGTAATACTTATGGATATTTTGCAGAAATACTTTTGAATTATTGGTGTCCCCTGAATAGCAAATTTCAAAAGATAGAGTTTTCCGTTAGAACAACATATTCCAGGCGGCTCAGTTTTAAACTTTCGTGCTTTGGAAAAATTGCAGACTGTGTTCATTTCGCCTATAGTTACTGGAGGGTGATACTGATATTGAGCATCTGGTTTATATTCAAACGCTTCTCTTTTTAAGGTATTATTTCTCACACAATGCGTTGTCACCGCCATTCTTATCTGTCTTAATCGAAGTGAATGCTCCACTTGTGTTTCACTTGCTCGATTTGCAGCTGCACGTGATCGTAGTCCTTGGCGTCTAAGCCCCGCTTGCTCTTCGTTTTCATTTCCTCGAGTAGCGGAATTTAATCGCAATCGTTCAAGTCTAAGCCCCGCTTGCTCTTCGTTTTCATTTGCTGCGCAATTCAACTAAACGACTCTCATGAGCTTCTTTTGAGTCTAACCCTTGACTATGACGGCTGTAACGCGCCTTTTTACGGGAAGGCATTTCACTAAATAAATAGATATCCAGTTTTTATAAGCCAGTTTATGATTCTATAGTGTTTTAATGCAATTTAATAGATGTTCCTTTAACTTCTAAAACCTAGAAATGTGGTATAGTAGTACAATTTTTTGCAACTAAGAACTGAAAAAACTGCTTAAAATAACCAATAACATTTTTACCACAATTTTCAACAGTCCAACTTTTCGAACAACGCACATGAAACATGCGAATACATTTAAATCCCACTTTTGTCATTCGATAGATCAATTGAAAAGTTGTATCAACAAATATATAAATCACACTTAAACTATTTTGAACCATAATTTCTTCACATAAATAATCACTCTTGTCACCTTTTTACACTTTTGAAAGTGAACTTAATTATAAGTGTTGAATTGCTTATTATTTTAATAATTGTTAAATTATAAGATTGCACTTCTAAAAGCTTTTTGCTTCCCTACTAGACAAGTACCAGTTAAATGGTAAGTCAGATAACCTCTCGGCCTGACTTGCGTTTGCGTTATTTTAGCTTATTTTTCTCAATTAGTTTCTGAAGAGCAGTGTGCCAAATCTAACCATGTGTTTGCTTTCCGTGTGCACACATACATTACGGTATCCCTTTCTAGCGCATGTAAAACCACATATATCTGCTCTCTTCACTCTCATTATCAATAATGAAAAGTTGAGTTAGCGGTAAAAGTCAGGTATAATGCAAACGCACGTCACCGCTAATGGTTATGAGTACGGCAAACATGCACCAGGCCTAATGGTTATGAATGATGGAAACTTCATATATAGCTAACAATGAAAAGGCAAGTGGTTTTATTATTAGATTTGGTTTTTAATGTTTAATACAATTTAAAATTACACAATTTTCACGTTCACAATAGTCAATAAGATCTATAAATATACATTTATATAACTAAACATTTACAAAATAAAATTTTAGTCCATTTGCCTTAAATGGAAAATTCCTTTGCTCTGAAAATATAAAATTTTGGGTGCATAAATATATAAACCAGGACGTGACTTGTTAAATAACAATAATTAGCACTAAATATTTGCCTTATCTGGGCGTATTAGTAGCAATTTCACTGCAAAACTCCTTGTTAAATATTGTATACATTTTTTAACGACACACTTACATTTTGCTGTCAATATCAAAGACGAAAATACACAAAGAAAAAATAGAACTTGCCAGAAGGCAATATTGCGACGAATTCGATGATTCCTTGATTATTAATCCTGGGTTCGGTCACTATAAAGTCAAATAAACACACGCACAGATATTGTAACTAATAGCTAGTTTTATTTACTAGCAATAAACGCAATACAAATTTAAGAGTTTGGTAACTTCGCAGTAGTTCACTGAACAACACTTGAAAATAAACTGATCCCTCTGCCTTGCTTGATCACTGCCTTATATAGTCCGACAGGATGCTTGCCTACGCACCGAGAACTTTCTTGGTTGTTCGCTCTTCGTGTTCTCGACGGGTCGGTGTTATTTATTGACATCTCTTCTTTCCCTTGTATTCGCAAACATTCGCGCCCCCACTCTTCATCTTTCTAGGTACACGCTGCCATGCATAAGAGTAGCCAAAGTTATCTCTGTTATGTTTAACTAGTGGTGGGAGTGTTATTGAGTTAGGAATGGTACATACTTGAGAATAATCGCCACAACATTTACATTGATGGCCGATTAAATGCAGATCTTATAACCTGTCGTGTACACTGTTAATTTTTTTCTGCCTGTTAAACTTACACTTCAATTTGATATGTTTGCTATTTTGTTAATTTGGATGATTTCATATTTAATCACATATTTTTCGAGTGTAATATGTAGCTAAACCTTAGTTGTTATCTGGGCATGGCCGCAATTTTTAAAGCATTTTTGAAATAAAATTGATATTTCCTTTAGATTGCTGGGCTGTTTCTTACCGATAAAACTTTACCCATAAGAGTATGCATTAAGTTCAGGAATACCACTACCGTAAATAATATAAATTCGTGACTATATCAAATGGTCTGACCCCCATTTTTCTTTAAGCTCATATTTTTTCTAGGAGTGTTAAATACTAGCTTCATTCAACTCTTTACCAATTTTTAGTATTCTAACATAAATAAGTCCAGAGATATGCAGTATAAAAAATCACATTTGTATAGGAGGTGTCATGCCCCATTTTTAGTTATGACCAGTTTTCATGCAGGTGGTAGGAATTAATCTCATATAACCCGCCCCCTATATATATCAAACGATTTTTTAGCCCATGACCATCCCTGGAAGATATCCAGTGAGTATTTAAATCGGTTTATACGCTTAGGACATAAGTCGGTCTATAGATACATACATTCATACGTACATAATTTATATATAGATATATATCTTATAAATAAAAATGAATGTGTGTGTCTTTTATGGGCGTCCAAAGTAGTCAAACGATCTATATGCAATTTTCACTGCTTATTCTTGGGTTCACTGGGTACGACACAGGCTGTATATATTTTTTGGAAAGTGGGCGGTGTCATGCCGCCAGGCTATATAAAATTTCAAATCGTCATAACTCTAAAGGTAGTTAATCTTAATTAATGATATTTGGTTATATGCATAATTTCTTCAAGACTTACATAATTTTAGAAAAAACAAAACGTCAACAACAGCGCTCGCCAAGCACTATTGTTTACCTATACTACTTTGGCATCTAATTTTTCAGCCATTTTGCGAATTTGAGTGGAAGGCAGTGGATAATGGTACTCGGCTGCGCACAAAACCCTAAAATTCAAAAAAGGAGTTAAACTAAGTACGAAGTTTGAAAATAGTAACTATATGTTGCTCCAATTTTAACTGAGCACACAATTTTTATATATGTAAAATTTCCCAGCTAATGTTTGATTTATTACTTATTTTGTTTAGGTTAAGTAAAAATTATCGTATATTTAATTGTTGTGGTACAAGATCAAATGAAAATACATGAATAACATAAAAACTGTCATTTGGTAATTCTTTCTATTTAACGTCAACTGCTAGAACACGTCCAAAATTGTCGGGAGGGTTATCAAAAAACATGCTTTGACATCGGTATCAACAATCCGAAAACGGAAATTCAATTTTATATTTCTGTCAAGAGATATTTGCAATCAAAGTTGAAAATTTTCTGTCATTTTCATGTGGTTGTGCAAAATGTGCAAAATTGTGTTCCGCGCAAAAATACTGTGGATCGCGTAGCCAGTGTTGGATCGGCTAAGGGCTATTTTTTTGAAGCGTGGCCGAAGGCCGCCTACGCAGAAAGGTGTTCTGCACGTAAATACCTGGGTAATTTTTTGGTTTTTTGCCAATAACTTTTAAATTACTGAAAATATTGGGTTGTCCCTACCGGATTAGGGTTCCTGGGACCGAAACACGTCTCTGGGTATGAATATCGACATTTTTAGTGCAATTTTGCTGTTGACTTTGAAAGTAAAGTATGACCTAACCATGGCCCTGAATCATTGCTTATTTTTTGCGGGCTAGAGAAGTAATTCTTTTATGGAGCTTTGTGATTTCTTAACGACAATTTTCGCATCTATGTCGTATATTTTCATTATATATATTATTTTTTTAACATGTCTCAGCACACTCCTCTTTCATTCTTTTAAAAAATGTAAGTTCAAAAAAATGCAAACCTGTCTTGTAGACTTGACAGCTCACCGACGGACAAATTCAAAGTATTTAACCAACTGCATGTAAGTATGAATTAATAAGAATTTTTTATTATATTTTTCATATTTATAGTGAATATTATTTGTCTTGATATTTCAGATTTACTGGAGATAATCAGGACACATTTCTACAAAGTTATATTCAACTTTTAATCGAGTTTTCTTTACATTTCAGACTTTTCACTTGCTGCACAAGCCTTCATTTTTATTTGTACATTTATTTAAATTAACTTTTCTCTTATTTCCAGATTTTACTTAAAGTGGCAAACAATAGCAAGGAGCGAAGGAAAGTTTAATTAAGATTTGTAAGTATATATTATATTTTAAATCTTCAAATTACTTATTATTGGTTTAATTTCAGCAATATGCCCGACAGAAAATGCATCCGAGGGTGCCCTTTGGGAGTCCCCATTCACAATTTTCCCCCGAAAGAAGAAATGTCCAGGTGAGTACTACTTTTATGTAGATGTACATATTGTGTGCGGTAATTGTTTCCTTTAGGAGACAACTGCTAAAACACGCCCGAAATTATCGGCAAAGGTATCAAGATACGCGTTTTGACCTCGGTAGCAAGAATCCGGAAGCGGCTTCTCGAGTTTTTGTTTCAGTGAAGAGATATTTGCAATTAAAGTTGACAATTTTCTGTAAATTTCATTTGGTCAAAACGCGTTGTTTGATACCACTCCTAAAGGAAACAATTTCCTTGTGTGCTTGTGCGAAGCTTTTCCACACACCCAAAAATGGTAATTATTTAAGACCGCACCGAGTGCCAAAAGACCTACATAATTGTCGGGGAGGTATCAGGAGACGTGTATGGGTTTCAGAAATCATAATCCGAATCCGGAGAACAATCATTTTTCGTAGTTTGCAAGAAAGTTAACACTTTTCTTATAGCTCTTCCAACATTCTTTGGTAATACTTTACATCCAATGTCAACTCTAAAAACTGCACTAGAAATGTCGATATTGGTACCCAGAGACGCGTTACGGTCCCAGGAACCATAATCCGGTGGGGGAAACCCAATATTTTTGGTAGTTAGCAAGATATTTGCAAGCAAACTTAACAATTTTCTGTAATTTTCATGTGGTTGTTGTAGACAAAGATATAGGCTGTACCGAAAAATACAGAAGTGTGTGCTTGCGGAGAAATACTGTGGATCGCGTAGTTGGTGTTGGACCAGCTAAGGGTTATTATTTTCAAGCACGGCCAAAGGCCGCCTACGCAGAAAGTTGTTCTGCACATAAATACCTTAGATCAAGCCCCCTATTTGGGATCGGACCTGGTTAATTTTTTCGTTTTTTGCCAATTACTTTTAAATTATCACAAATAATGAGTTTCCTCCACCGGAGTGTGGTTCCTGGACCGAAACGCGTCGCTGGGTACCAATATCGAAATTTTTATTTCAGTTTTTACAGTTGACGGTGCATGTAAAGTATTACCCATTCTTTGACGTGTTTTAGCGCTCCGTGGCGGTCGTAAACAGTTATCAACAGCTAAGGAAGCCTAAGTTCGGTGGGCGGTGCCACGCTTGGTATAAAAATAGTACGTATGTGTGTGGTATTTGCATTTGGGTATTTGTTTCCTTGTGTGGAAAAGCAATATTAACAATAAACCTTAATTATTTTTCCAAAACAGGGAGACAGGCCTTCACCCACCGGTCTGGAAGAATACGCCATCGTTGAGCGGCACTTAGATATCGAGATCAGATCTGGAGAAAATAAACATCGTATTTAGTATTTTAGTTAGTAATAAAGTCGTAAACGGGTTTCTATTAAATATGTATATTTACGCAAAAGTTGTAACATAACTTAATTGTAAAAATTGTATGTGTATGCATCTGCATATGGCACACCCATTAAGTTAAGCATTCTCCACCTCCTCCGCATTGCCAACTTTTTAGCTTTCTCCAACGCCCTTTGTGCCTCTTCTCGACGTTCTGCACATATAAAAAGATTTGTTAAGTTTACCTTGGCAAACACAAAAATTTTCGGTAGTTGTTTCCTTTAGGAGACAACTGCTAACACACGTCCAAAAATATCGGGAGATGTATCAAACTACGCGTTTTGACTTCGGTATCAACAATCCGAAAGCGGATTTAAAATTTTTTATTTCAGTGAAAAGTTATTAGCAAAAAACCCAAAAATGACGCAGGTCCGATCCCAAATAGGGGAGGTGATGCAAGGCATTTTTGTGCAGAACACCTTCCTGCGGCGGCGCTTCAAAAAAATAAACCTTAGCCGATCCAACACTGGCTACGCGATCCCCAGTATTCCTGCGCGGAACACACTTCTGCACATTTTGTAACACCTAATATGTGTGATTACAACCGAATGAAAATGACAGAAAATTGTCAACTTTAATTGCAAATAACTCCTGACAGAAATATAAAATCGAGTTTCCGCTTTCAGGTTATTAATACCGAGTTAAAAACGCATCGTTTGATACTCCTCCCGACGTTTGATACCCTCATTTTTGGACGTGTTTTACCAGTTGTCTCCTAAAGGAAACCATTACCGAATTTTCTACTCACCAAAGCAATTTTTCACTTCATTTACCTTGATGGCAGATGGTGCAATATCTGCTATTAAAAGATTGAGGATGAATTTGTTGTATTTTATGCTGACTCGAGCTATATTTACACACAACATAATCCACTAAATAAACAAATTACAATTAAAACAAATCTCTGCTTGCCACAACTTTGTTTACGTATTAGGAAACAATGACATAAAAAATACGAATATCAACAAAACGCAATGCCAAAAGGCATATGCACATGGCTGTATTTTAATGCACTAAAATGCTTTAAAAAAAAGGACTTAACCTTTAATTTAAAGTTAAAAAAAAACACAAAAAACTTGATTAAAATTTCTTCTTTTAACAACAAATAGGATATGGCTTTTTAATATTTTGCTTTAAAAATCTTAAAGTTTTCTTCAAATAATGTGTCGAGAACTGTGCGTGTGTTTACATGTTTTTAGCAATCAGCTGCTAGTTGCGCTACTAGTAGAGATATACTATGCCAAGCACTTAACATCAAATGATGATAAAGCTCATGATTCAAACACTAGAAGCTCTGCGAAAATCCACCTGCAAAAACTTCAAGTTAATTGATATGGCAACACATCATTACTGACAATTGCAATTTCACGAATTGGGCGCCATTTCGTTCGAGTTTGTGAAGCGTGATATTGTCAAAAGAGGAATTAATTATCTATATTTAAGTATTGCTTCATTTCTGTGGGCCTTCACTTCTTCTTTAAATGGTCATCTAACCGCCTGGGCGATTTTGACCGTCCAACATAGCTCCCCAGTCGTTTCTTCGTTGCGCCTTCACACTATTATTAAATACCGGTGTCTAAGCTTTATGGATGGCGAGTAGTTTTTTGAGTTATTTTTTTTATTTTGTTTTATTATTTATATTATATTATTGGTTTAGAGAGAAAAAGAGGGTGCGGAGCACATGTTTAATATAGTCACTCCTTTTCTAGTATTTATTTATTTATTATTTTAATTATTAAATTATTTGTTCTATATAGAACGGGATGCAGTGCACCTGTTACACCTTGTATTTATTAATTAGGGGCGAGCACTATTGGCTCTGAGGCATTGCGCGGGAGTGGCTTCCTCATTTTCGCTGTGAAAAACCCCCTTGCACATGTTTTATTTTGTTTTGTTGTTTTTCCGACAGGGTGAATGATTGATGTATATTGGAACGATTTTTCGTCATCCCTTGTCAAATTTGGTTTTGAGACAAACCGGTTTCGGCGTTGTGCCATCATCAGTGTCGATTTTCGTTCTGATCTGTTGTGGTCGTTTGTCTTGTATTTGTATTTGTACCTGGTCATGGTAAATGGTCATCTAACCGCCTGGGCGATTTTGACCGTCCAACATAGCTCCCCAGTCGTTTCTTCGTTGCGCCTTCACACTATTATTAAATACCGGTGTCTAAGCTTTATGGATGGCGAGTAGTTTTTTGAGTTATTTTTTTTATTTTGTTTTATTATTTATATTATATTATTGGTTTAGAGAGAAAAAGAGGGTGCGAAGCACATGTTTAGTATAGGAAGCCCTTTTCTATGTTTATTTATTATTATTTTATTTATTTAAATTATTTGTTCTATATAGAACGGGGTGCAGTGCACCTGTTACACCTTGCATTTATAAATTGGGGGCGGGCCCTATTGACTCTGAGGCATTGCACGGGATTGGCTTCCTCATTTTCGCTGTGAGAAACCCCCCTTGCACATATTGCATAGGGGCGATATTTAGGGAATATTAAATTATTTTATTTGTATTATTAGTTTAGAAAGGAAAAGGGGGTGTGCGGAGCACATGTTTAGTATAGGGAGCCCTTTTCTGATATTTAATTATTATTTTATTTATTAAAATTATTTGCTCTATATAGAACGGGGTGCGGCGCACCTGTTACACCTTGTATTTATTAATTGGGGGCGAGCACTGTTGGCTCTGAGGCATTGCACGGGATTGGCTTCCTCATTCTCGTTGTGAAAAACCTCGCTTTGGGATTACAAAACATAAACTATATCTTTGGGATATTTTATAAGCTGCTTGCGAATTACACGAGAGTGCAGCGCAAATAAAATAGACGAAATAAATTGTTATAGCTTATGTCGCTTAAACAACCGGTAAGTAGAAATGTGGTTTGTGTGTGCCATTTTGGTAATTAAAAGTAAAATACTCTGTGTCTACAAGAACCAGAAAATGTTTAACTTTGTTTGCAAATATATTGCAAGCTACTCCAAATAGTTGTTCTCCGCAGCCGGGTTATGATTCCTGGGATCGATACGCGACTTTAGATACCGCTCTCCACAATTTGGTCCTGTTTTAGCTCGGGTGCTGGTGATAAACAGTTACTGGTCAGAACTGGCGCCTAGTCTTGGTTCTAGAACTCTTCAGTTGCGATGCCGTGCGGATTCATAAAATATTTTTTCCCCTTTAGTCCTGCAGTGATATTAAACCACCCATACCGCAAACGAATCAAAAACTCGATTGCTTTAAATATACTCTATTACCTCAACTTCACCATTCTTCGATATTTGTTTCTATTAGGAAACAACTGCTAAAACTCTTCTAAACATATCGGGAACGGTATCAAAAGACGCGTTTTGATCTCGGTATCAATAATTCGAAAGCGAAAATTGTTATTGGCATAAAACTAAAAATATACTCTGGTCTGATCCCAGATGGGTTGATCCATGGTGTTAATTGCAGAATACCTTTCTGAGTTGGCGGCCTTTGGCAGCCATTTAAAAAAATAAACCTTAGCCTGTCCAACACCTGCTACGCGATCCTCAGTATTTCTGCGCCAAATACACTTCTGCACTGGGTACTTGCCCGACTGTTGTGGGAGCTATTTGGTGCGACCAGTGAAACCTTTTACAGTTACAGTTTGTGGATTTTGCTCACCTCTTACGATGGAAATACCTACCTCGGGCATATTCCCGCAGGGGTATATTCCTGTCGGTTGTACTAAACCACAAATTACAGCTAGAATAGTAATATTAATGGTAAAAGTGGTTAAAATGTTGATCCATTTAACGTCCCCGATAATGTCATAGTTTTTTAATACCTTTTTGCTGGTAGGTGCTATTATTTGAAAAACTTAAATTCATACTATTAGTTTCTGAGTTCAAGTCAATTATCTCCCTTCTTTTGGAATTTCACTTGTATGCGCTACGCCTTGTACCTGTTGATCTTTCTGTTGTTGCTGACAAGGGTTTGTCGTTTCCATAATGCATCACCATAATGGATCACCTGTTACGACAACACAACCAATTTCACCACATTCCCATTACGGCCGTTTACATTCCGACCAAGGGCTGTGATTTCAATATAGCTTTGTTTAATTCTAATCCACTAGTGGACGTTTCGAGTAAGCAGGCCTAATAATAAAAAAACGCTTCACTATATTATGTCATTTCAAGTATTTATATATTTTTCAATGGAAGAGCATCTGCCTCGGTCATATCAAAATCAGCGGCAACTCGTCTAGGCGGTTTATTGGCAATTGAACGAACATCAACATAGATTAGGAGACAACTGCTAAAACACGGTAACATGGGGTATCAAAAGACGCTTTTTGACTTCGGTAACAATAATCCAAAATCAAGAATTCGATTTTTTATTTCTGTCGAGAGATATTTGTGCTGGACCGGCTAATAACAGTTAGGTTATTTTTTTAAAGCGCGGCCGACGTTTTTCGATTAATATTGGCACTCGGTGGCGGTCGAAAACAATTACCCAAATAAATACCATGGATCACGTCCCCCATTTGGGATCGGACCTGGATCAATTCCTAGTTTTTGGTTTTTCGTTCAGTTGCCTCACGCCGGGTTACTTTCAACTCAACAGCAAATGCTTAAAACATTTTGATACCTCTCCCGACATTTTTGGACGTGTTTTAGCAGTTGTCTCCTAAAGGAAACAAATACCCTTCCACAACTTCCTTATCTATTCCATTTAATTCACCATCACTTATCAATGCCAATATGGAACATTCAGTTTTACGTGTATATTCGGAATGTAGTAACTTCTCCAGTGAATCAAAAATTCGGTTTCCGAACTATCCGTTGTCACGAATATTTTGAAATCTAATTGCTTAAATACATAAATGACGGCGTAGCTATAATTTAAGCACCATTGCAAAAGCCAGTCTGGGTGTTTATAAAATTTGCAATAAATAATACACCACGATTATTTATTTTGTTGTGTTGATCTTCCGACAGGGTAGTAAGCTGATTTTTGTTGGAACGATTTTCCGTCATCCCTTGTCAAGTTTGGTTTTGTGACAAACCGGTTTCGGCGTTCTGCCATTTTCAATGCCTAGTTTCGTTCTGGTCTGTGTCTATCCGCTGCGTTGTTTTTTTAGTCCGTGGGTGCTGTGGCAGGTAATGTCAATATATGTGGTCGTGGTAGGTAACGTTAATATGCGTGTGTGTGTGCGCGGTATTGATACGTCCGAATTGTTATCTGTCCCAAGGGTTGTTTTTGTAGGTATGTAGACATACCGCTTGTTAGCTAAGCGGTAGGTTGAGGTAGGTAGAAATCGGTGATTTTTGCAGTTTGGTTCATATTTCGTTTTTGCTTGTTCATTGTTACGTGTTTGGTTGCTGTACCTGCTGGCTTGTGCTGTTTTTTGTAAACTAGTTTTAAGGGTTCAAATATTTCGTCAGAGATAGTGTTGGTTTGTTCGTTTATGATCCTGCCGTCAAATGTTTTTAACTTGTATATCTCCATGTTCTCAAGTACATTAAGCCGCCGGCCTTTTCCTTGTACGTGAAGTATTCGAGCCGTTGTTTTTATGTTAGCTGGGGTGCAGTTGTTCTCAAACATGTGGTTCGCGAAATTAGATTCTGGTATTATGGTGGGTTTTCGTGTTTTTTTGTTGTAGTCCCTGATATGCTCTCGGAATCTTGTGCTTATTTTTCTTCCTGTTTGTCCTATGTAGCTGTATTGACATTCACAAGTAAGCCTATACACTCCGTGTCTGTTGAATGGGTCATCAGAATTAGTGTCGGTTCTAAGTTTTTGTCCGACGTTGTTAGATGTTCTGAATGCTGTGTTGATGTTATATCTTTTAAAGAACTTTGCTAATTTTAAAAACGATTTTAAAGGACACTCTGAAACTAGGGAACGAATACACAATAAGCAATACGATAGAACTACTACAAAGACTTGAGACCGTTAAACTCACAAGGAGCAGTAAACTCGTATCCTTTGACATAAAGGACTTATACCCGTCAATACCACTAACAGATACAATGGATATAGTCAACAAAACACTACTGGACAAAACTGAAGATAAGGTAAAAACTGTGCAAATTACCAACGCGCTAAGAACAACGCTGCGGCAAAACTATTTCCGGTTCAACAACAAAATATATAGACAGACAAACGGACTAGGAATGGGTAACCCAACATCGGCCATTCTCATGGAAACATTCATGCAAAACTTGGAAGGAAAATATATACAGGAGTTGGAAACCAAGTTAGGCGTGGCATTCTACGCTAGATACGTGGATGACTTCATCTGCATCCTAAATGACGATAACGAAGAGCAAATACTAGAGTTCCTCAACAGGCAACATAGCAACATAGAGTTCACAATGGAAGTAGAAAAAGATGGAATAATGAACTACCTGGACCTAACTATAGGGATTGACAAAATAACAAATAGGTTCAACTACGGCATTTATAGAAAAGCGACTGCCACGGACACCATTATACACTCTACATCAAACCATCCGCAACAGCACAAAAATGCAGCATTGAGGCACTTAGTGGATAGGCTTCAGAGAACGCCGCTCACACAGGAAGCATACTGGAGAGAGCTTAATACAATATATAACATAGCGGCAAATAATGGATACAAGAAAGCACTTGTGGATAAACTCAGAAGTAGCCATGGAACACAAAAAAGAGTAAACGTGGAGGAAAATCCAATGGTTTGGACGGCAATGACATACACTGGAAAAGCGACGTACAAATTAGCAAAGTTCTTTAAAAGATATAACATCAACACAGCATTCAGAACATCTAACAACGTCGGACAAAAACTTAGAACCGACACTAATTCTGATGACCCATTCAACAGACACGGGGTGTATAGGCTTACTTGTGAATGTCAATACAGCTACATAGGACAAACAGGAAGAAAAATAAGCACAAGATTCCGAGAGCATATCAGGGACTACAACAAAAAAACTCGAAAACCCACCATAATACCAGAATCTAATTTCGCGAACCACATGTTTGAGAACAACTGCACCCCCGCTAACATAAAAACAACGGCTCGAATACTTCACGTACAAGGAAAAGGCCGGCGGCTTAATGTACTTGAGAACATGGAGATATACAAGTTAAAAACATTTGACGGCAGGATCATAAACGAACAAACCAACACTATCTCTGACGAAATATTTGAACCCTTAAAACTAGTTTACAAAAAACAGAACAAGCCAGCAGGTACAGCAACCAAACACGTAACAATGAACAAGCAAAAACGAAATATGAACCAAACTGCAAAAATCACCGATTTCTACCTACCTCAACCTACCGCTTAGCTAACAAGCGGTATGTCTACATACCTACAAAAACAACCCTTGGGACAGATAACAATTCGGACGTATCAATACCGCGCACACACACACGCATATTAACGTTACCTACCACGACCACATAGATTGACATTACCTGCCACAGCACCCAAGGACTATAAAAACAACGCAGCGGATAGACACAGACCAGAACGAAACTAGGCATTGAAAATGGCAGAATGCCGAAACCGGTTTGTCACAAAACCAAACTTGACAAGGGATGACGGAAAATCGTTCCAACAAAAATCACACCACGATTATCTTTTGATTGTATTTTATATGTATCAGTAAGATCATTTGTATGAATACGGGCAATTGATTTCACTTCATATTTTCACTTCCTGACGCAAAGCTTGCAAAATTATTTTGTATGGAGTTTCTTCAGTGCCATAACCAGTTTCGTCACTACCACACTTTTCAGATGTATAAAGCTCACCTGTACAGACATTTTTTAGAAATTGTAAAGGAGTGTATGTCTTTTCAAATTCCTATTTCGGCAGGTTCTGCGATTCACTTTCGAGGGAAATTGAGCTTATGTAAATTTTCTGGTTAAAGGAAGCGAATCCAGTGAAAGTGATTTGCAAAACATACCTGATTACTTACCAATAGAATTTTCAGAAGCCATTGTAAAATTAGAAAAGTCCATAAAAATGCGTTCACTTCTACATAAAAACAGTGTATATGGTAAAAGTTTATCCTTCTAGGCTGCGCTACAACTTGGGCCATAGCCTAGAACCACCCATGCTGATGCATCCGTACCTCACGCCTAGCATGATTTCTACCTCGTCTACTGCAACAAGACCAACAATTACTCTTATGTACGTAACTGCTTTTGATAATACTATACATCCAACGTCAACTGTAAAAACTGCACTAAAAATGTAGATATTGGTACCCAGAGACGCGTTTCGGTCCCATGAACCCTAATTCGGTGAATGAAACTCAATATTTTTAGTAATTTGCAAGATATTTGCAAGCAAAGTTCACTATCCTATGTAATTTTAATGTGGTTGTTGTAGACCGAGTCATTGGACGAGATCGACCTGCTCCACGATTGGTGTTGCGATTTTCGATTGATACTCTTCGTTGACGAGCAATAGAATTTGAAGTATTTTCTTCAGCAACCTCCTACGTATTTGCACGCTCTTCATCCTGTTTATCAAAGGGGCAAAAAAAATTATAGATATAGAAGAGCAACTACTTAAATAAGAAATGTTTTGAAAAAAAAGAAGACTATGGGCCGGTTTCACCAACGCGACTAAGGGCCGGTTTCACCAGCTCGACTTAACTTAAACTTTTCAGTTTAAATTTTGGAGTTAGGCTCTTTTGACCATTAATTGTGAAGTGCAAATAAAAGAATTTATTCCACTTTTCCAACCCAACGTTTCGCTAGACTTCCTAGCATCCTCAGGGGTGATCTATTTATTTATTTAAAGACAGACAAAAAACAACAGTGAAAAAACAATAATAAAACTTATTTGAGACACTTATTGACAAATTTACGTGTAACAACAATTAAAACAACAAGAAACAACCCTTACACAATATGTTTTGTTAAAATCTAAAAATTAAAAAATAGTACCATCATTGTTTGGTATCATCGTCATACTAAATTATAATTATAAACATAAAAGGTAAGCTGCTGCGATGTTTTGCGTGTCTTCTTTTTTGTTTACCGTATTATCTCTTTTTTCTAATATTCGCAAACTCTCTAATGTGTATCGCGCTCTCCCATATTTGTTACGGTCTATTATTTTTGTGTTTGCTAAATCAGCTGTGTGGCCACTTGCCGTGATATGTTGTGATAAGGCAGTTGCACTTCTCTTTTTCAGTATATCGCTCTCGTGCTCTTTTAGTCTGATGTTGAGGCTTCGTTTCGTGGTTCCAATATGTACCCGGTTGCAGCTTTCATCTTCTTTACCTTGACATGTTACTTCATATATTATATTATGTTGCTCGAGTTTGTCGATCGGGCTTTTTGTTCGCGTAAATATATTCGCTAGTGTGGAGTTTGACTTGTATGCTAGGGCTATGTTTTGGTTATTTATTGTTACTGCCTTGCTGATGTTTTGAGAGAGTTTGGGAATATAGGTTACACCGAAATATTGCTTAGTTTGATTTTCTCTATGTGTTGTTGTTTGGTTTCGTCTCGGGTTTGTTTCTCTTATCCCTTGTTCTGTTAGATTATTTACTATGCACGGTTTCACCAACGCGACTAAGACTAAAACTAAGTCGTGACTTAAGTTAGCACAGATTCGAGACTAACTTACTTTTGGGTTTCACCAACTGAGCGACTTAAATAATTTTGAACACAACAACATGAACAGCTGTTTTATGCATAGTAGTATTTTTTCATACCAGACAACTCTGCGCATCCCAATACCCCAGTGCGAAATGGGCATGTATGGCCATACACGAAGGAATGTATTGATCTTGCACCCATTTCTCTTTAGTTGGAAGATACTAAATTTAGCGCTTAATTAAAAACGATAGTTTCGTAATGGTTGCATGCTAGAAAACAAGCGTTCACATGCATCTACGCATACGCCGTCAAAGTTATGCTTGGCGAATTTTCCGGCTGGGACATTGTACAAAACAAATTAGCAGCATTGCTGACATTTAGGTTTTGAACGACAGCAACACTGACTTAGTCGAGAATAAGTCAGCTGGTAGGCTGACTAAGTTGTGACTTAGTTAAGTTAGATGGTGAAACTGAAAAAGTGAAAAACTCGACTTAACTTAGGGCCGCTTTCATAAAAGCCGGTAACAGCTAGCCGGAGTTTAATTGACGTATTTTGTACGGTTAGCTGTCAAATTAATCGCCGATTAGGCTTAACCGGCCTTTATGAAAGTGGCCCTTAGTTAAGTCGAGTTGGTGAAACCGGCCCTAAGTGTGTTCTGCGCAGAAATACTGGGGATCGCGTAGCCGTTAATAATTAAAATATTTGTTCTCCGGAGGCGGATTCTTATTACTGGGATCGAAACGCCTCTTTTGATACCCATATCGCCATTTCAGTTGCAAACAATTACCGACATTTTTAGTGCAGTTTTGGTAATTGTTTCCTTTAGGAGACACCTCCTAAACACGTCCGAAATTATCGGGAAAGGTATCAAAAGACGCGTTTCGACCTCGGTAACAATAATCCGGAAGCGGATTTTCGAGTTTTTATTTCAGTGGAGATATTTGCAATCAAAATTAAAAATTGTCTGTCATTTTCATGTGGTTGTTGTAATCAGATTAGGGTGTACCGAAAAGTGCAAAAAGTGTGTTCTGCGCAGAAATACTGTGGACCGCGTAGCCGGTGTTGGACCGGTTAAGGGTTATTTTTATGAAGCGCGGCCGAAGGCCGCCTACGCAGAAAAGTGTTCTGCACATAAATACCTTGGACCAAGCCCCCTATTTGGGATCGGACCTGGGTAATTTTTAGGTTTTTTCGCGAATAACGCGTTGTATGATACCTCTCCCGATATTTTTGGACGTGTTTTAGCAGTTGTCTCCTAAAGGAAACAATTACCATAATTTTTTTCATTTCTTTTTAGTATCTGGGTATTTGTCAATCAAATAGACTTATTTTTAAAATTGGTGAGTAAAGGGATAATATTCAACTACAACATGATGCGTGCAATTTATGATGCAGTTTACAAACAAAAGGAACAGTATTTTTATATTCAATCGTATTTTACTTCTAAATCGTTCTTATGTTTGAATGAAAAAGACGAAATTTTAATAGACGTTGGTATAGATTGATTAAAGTTGTTTAAGAGCTCAAATAGAGTTCTGTGGCCAATTCTTGGGTCAATTGTAGGTTTCCCAAAAGAATCTCTTTTTACTATTGCCTGGAAAACAGAAACCCTTTAACGTAAATGATTTTGTGGAAGAGTTTTGTAGTGAGGTAGTATTTTAAGAAAAAATGGTTTCCACATTGGTTTAACGCAACCAGTTTTAAAAAAGTTCGATATTCGTTTATTTATATGTGACCGCGAGCTTTTGTAACAGGGGTTCAAAACCATAATTCTAAAAATGGCTGCCCTAAGTGTTGTCAAGTCGGAAAATATATGGAAAATAGGGTATGCTTCTGTAAAGAATCTAGTCTATTAAGAACCGATTTTTCATTCAAAAATATGAACGATCAGGCACATCACAATTTGAAATCTCGGGAAGAAGAAAATGTTTTAGAAGCTGCTGATTTTAAAATGGTTTCTCAATTTCCATTAGATCCTATGCATCTCGTTGACTTAGGTGTAGTAAAAAAATTGCTCAACCTTTTGATTACTAAAACCAACATTAAGATTATGAATGAAAAGTTTAATTTAGTTTTTGCTTGGGTGCCGTCAGAATTCGGGAGAGTTTGCAGAAATTTTAATGATATTAAAAATTGGAAGTCTACAGAATATAGACAGTTTTTACTATACTCCGGAATATTTATTTTGAAAGATTATGACGCTGATGATTTGTACTATCATTTTCTTCTTTTACATACCAGCATACGCATTCGCTCCTCCGAAAAGTCATTTGTATTAGACAACAATGTTGCGGAACAGTTATTGCAAGAAATTATTCATTTATTTGGAGGTATTTATGGGGACCATTTAATTAGGTTTAAAATTTATGGTTTACTACATTTAACGGAATGCGCAAAAGAATTTGGTCCATTAGACACTTTTTCAGCCTACGAATTTGAAAATTAAATGCAACGTTTAAAGAAACTAATACATATAATAATAATATATTAAATAATTATCTTAAGTACTTTGAATTTCACTAACCTTTAATTTTTATTTATTTTGGTAACATTATATCGAACTATGGAAAATACTTCCTTTACCTCACCGGCGGCTATATCCCCCCCATCGAGGTGGACATAAACAACCAGTTACACAACCAAAGCACAGCAAGACGGCGATATTTAAGTTGGAAATGCTGGCACCAGCTCATGCTGTTAAAAATCCTGGCATTAGGACATTTTCCTCAAATAAAGGTAATTTGTTCTCACATCTTTGTTTAAAATAACCGTATTGAAACTATTTTATATTAACTTATTTCCTTTCAGTTACAAAATTGCATCACAGCCAATATTCATATTCTTCTAATTACATAAAGGCAGAAATACTCACCACCTCCGCTCAGTCGATAAAGCGATGCAAAATTTTAGCTCACATCAAACTATAATGTTTTGCCTAGTAGTGAAACAGCAGCCACCTCTGATGAAGGTAAAACCGTTAGTAGTGTTGTGTTTGATGATGAGCTACAAAGCACCTTTACGCAGGCTGCAGTTAGAAAATTACATCACAGCCAAGGTACACATTCTTCTGACAATTATAAAAAAACCGAAACACTCACCACCTTTGTCCAGGCGACAAAAAAAGGAAATTTCTACTCTCATCAAACTATAACGACTTGCCTAGTAACGAAAGAGCAGCCACCTTTGGTGAAGCTAACGCCGTTAGTAGTGTTTTTTTTGATGATGAGCCACCAAGCACCTCTGCGCAAGTTGCAGGAAAGTTGCCGCAGCATAACATCTATCCATATCGCAATGAAAGTGCCATTTTTTCCGGCGAAGTGTTAAGCAACGAAGCGCCACTTCAAGATTTCCATCACAGCCAGAACGTCCTCTTTTCCCGCGAAACTCTAGCCACCTCTCTTGTTTCGGAACCAAACAAAGGTAATCCTAATAAACAAAATTTAATTAGTTCTGTTTTGACATGATGCCCAAGGGCAAAAGAAATATTTATATGTAGCGTAGTATTTATATATTGCTAAGTGCTTATTAATAAAAACCAGCTATTTTCTTCTGTTGAATAACCCACAATGTAATTTTACAGGCTTTATGGGCATGCTTCATACGATAGAAAAGTGACTGCAGGTTTTGGAAGAAAATGTAAGTGATACTAAGCTTTTATATATATCTTATTCCTTATACGCGTATACTTTAGGCAATCCCCAAAACTGATGTCATGGCTCACCAAAAATTATTGCGAGAGTCGAAGGTCCTTATAAAGAGCGTCCACAAAATGGTCTGCCGGATCAGTGGTGAAAGTATAATATTCACTCAGACCTAGCCACCATTATGCCACTGCAGTCCCTTGACGCTGTTATTGAGTTTGAAGAGAAGTTGTCAGAGAAAAATTTCGAAGACGCAGTAGTGAGTATTTTGCGCCTGGTTACATTTGTGTCTAGTTTTATATATACGAGTATAAACTCTTTGTAGACTACATATCTTTTCGCTCTGAAGGGCTCATCTGGCGATCTTAGTCGCGTGCTTAAATATGTTTTCACTGACGAAGTGATTGATTTACTTAACTGGAGTGACAGCAATGGTAAAAAAGCACTCTCCAAGCTCAAAGTTGTGAATGCTGCTTTATTTGGTAATGAGTTTTTTAATCAATGGGCTCGGACTTTAATTAATTTATTTTTATACCTAGTAGTGCTACGCACACAAAGTATATTCACTTTAGTCGCCTAACGGCATAAACGGATCGACATAGATATTGACATACATATCAAAATGTTCAGGACGAAAAGAGAAATTGATTAAGCCATGTCCGTCCGTCCGACTGTCCGTCCGTCTGTGAAAGCGATAACTTGAGTAAATTTTGAGATATCTTAATGAAATTTGGTATGCGGATTCCTTGGCACTCATCTCCGAGCGCTATTTAAAATGGCCACGCCTCCTTTTTATATATAGAATATTTTCGAAAACAAAAAAGTGACTACTCAGTACAAATTACACCTATAAGGATAAAATTTGGTGAATATATTGAGATTGAGGCATAAAATAAAAATTTCAAGAAATTTTTGAAAATGGGCGTGGCACCGCCCACTTTTGATTAAGTCAAATTTAGAAATAATATTGATCATAAATCAAAAACCTTTCAAGATATCGAAATTCAGCACGCAGGTTTCCAGGTGTGCAAATAATGTTCCATTAAAAATAGGCGAAATCGGTTAAGGTCTACGCCCACTTTTATATGAAAGATTTTGAAGAGGATCGTAGATATATTAAATAGGCAATAACTTTGCGTAAAATAACTACATCATTTATATTTCACTTTTAAAGTTTTCGTAAACAAAGAAATCCAATCCCCGCACCTTTTATGGTGGACTATTCCACAAAACTTTTTATGCCACAACTCCGCCAAAAATTGATTTGTCGAAACGAAATTTAGGGATAATGTTCTATATATAAAGCTAACTGTTAGCTATAAAAATGGGCGAATTCGGTTAATGTCCACGCCTAGTTTTTTAACATAGTTCTGAAAAATTTTTTTGTACAATTTAAAAGGCGATATTTCTACAACTAAGCAAGTTATATCAATCAGATTTTACCTAGTGGGCTGCTACCACCTAACCTAACCTAACCTGCCAAAAATTAGCGAAATCGGAAAACACAAGCAAAATATTCCGGGACGTAGTTAATAGCCCACTGCAATAGCGAAGTTACGAGTACATATCTATTTGATTTTCATACCTTTCATAAACACCAAATGTATGTAAGTATGAGAAGATGAGAAAAGTTCACTAAAATGATCAGTCGATTTAGCCATGTCCGTCTTTCCGTCCGTATATGTCTGTCCGTCTGTCTATTTGAACGCAAACTAGTCTCTCAGTTTTCCAAAAGAATGCTGAAATTCGTTGTTTGCTTTCGCCATTGTTTAATATACTAGCAAACCCGGTAGACGTTGTTTTGACGTTTTGATACATAGAACCCATCTATATATAAAATGTCATTAACTTGAACCAAATAAACTCCTAACTATACCGAACTGCAGCTTTATACAAGGTGGTGCAAAAGTAAGCTTCCGATGTTCAGCATATCGGTTGTGGCACGTGCAGTGTGTGCTGTTGCACCGTCTTGTTGGAACCACATGTTTTCCAATGCCAATTCATCAAGTTGCGGCAAAAAGAACTCGTTGATCATTGCTCTGTAGCGCTCACCATTGACAGTAACCGTTTGGCCCCGACCGATTATTGGTCAAATAAATAGTCAGCAATATTCCGCGTTCTGGAGCAGTGTAGCGTAACATTGTTTATTAACGTGTATTTCGCATGTGTTTACTACACAAATGTCAAAACAGAACTGACTTTAGGGGCCAATCGCAAAATTTATAGCATTTTCTGATAGGAGGATTACTTTTGCGCCACCTTGTATAACCTGGGGGCTTTCCAAAAGCTATATACAAACTGGGTCGTGCCCAGCGAACTCCTGAGCCTATCGTGAAAGTTCAAGAGCAAAACAAAACACAAAATATGTGGGCGTGGCACCCCCCAGTTTTGAAAAATTATGTAGATATTGACTAAGTGACTTAGACCAAAAAAGTTCGGAGTTATGACGAATTGAAACTTTATATAGCCTGGGGGCGTGGCTCCGCCTACTTTTCCAAAACTATATATTGTCTATGCTGTAACCAGTGAACCCAAGTATCTCTATCTCTATGGCGCGATATACAACAGGTATATCATCATAAACCTCCTAAGAGATTTTTGCGCCAAGCTTCTCTTCCAATTTGTGGTGTGCCGATTTGAATTTTTCCCTACAAATTGGTGGGACCTACAGTTTTTTGCCGACTCCGAACGGCATCTACAAAGGAGACGGATTTTTGCTGAGAAGCCTGTCATGGCAAAAATACACTCGGAGAGTTTGCCAAACCACTGCCGAGGGGCGACCCCGTTTTGAACAACTTTTTTCAAATCACTTTTGATGTTACCTGTACCAGGGCTCGAACCATGGACCTTCGGTGTGGTAGGCCGGCAACACTACCTTCACACCATTGCGGCCGCCCAAGTATATATTGTGAAAATTTCATAAAGATCGGTTGATTTCTTTGGCGCCTATAAAATTTATATCTATTTTTGTTACGTACACAAGGTATATTACTTCATTCGGGATAAACGAATCGAGATATATATTTATTAATGTAAATATATCAAAACGTTCAGGATGAAAAGTAAAGTATCCGGGCAAGCGAAGTTGTGTATCTTTTTTGATATTCATACCTGTCATGAACATGAAATGTTTGTACGTATACTGAAATGATCAGGAGGATGAGCTGAGTCGATGTAGGCATGTCCGTCTCGCGATACGGCTATCTGTCTGTCCGTCTGTCTATTTGAACGCAAATACGAACTGTAAGTATTAAAATAGACCTGTGTAAATTGGGATGACATAATAGATCACTACTAGGTATATAATGTTCGGTTCCACCCGAACTTAGACTTCCTTACTTGTTTTTCATTAAAAATAATCCAGAAGTATTCAAACTACAAGGCTGGGTAAAGTTTGAGGACGACTTGCGAACGTATACTACCCAGAGTCACAAAAGGACCACGCAGAGGCGTTACTTACAAAAACAAAATAAGAACTAAAAATAAGTATTTTAATATAAAATTCGAACATAACAGAAATGTAAGATTGTGAATTAACGCTGATCGTAGGAAATAATTAGTAATGAATTAGATGAACACAAAAAAGTATAGTAGAGGAGTATATTAATTACATATTTAGAAATGCATATTCTTTTTCCTTTCAATCAATCGTTTTATCAGCTTTTTTGTATAACTTTTTTCATGCGCCTTAATTAAAGAAAAAAATGTAGATGAAAATCAGGATTTCTTATAAAAGTAGTTATTTTGCTTGTAAAAGCTTAGAACGAATCCTAAAACGAGTTTCTGTAAATGTTTTTAAAAATAACTTGAAGTAGCGTTTTTGTAATATATACCGCTGCAAGCGTTTTCAGTATCAGTTTATTTGAAAGTATAAACCATTTAAAAACTTCGAGAACGGTTTTTATAAATCATTTAACTTCAAAAGTGAAATGCAAATGTTTACAAAAAATTCGAAAAAAATGTTTGTCAATGGAAGAATTTTTGAGCCCTAGGCCACCCAAAATTTTGTAAAATAAAAATTCAAAGGAGTTCGTTTTTATTATGTTATAGTTTTATAAACAATGCCGATATATAATAAAAACAAAATTATTTGAATTTGGTTGGCCTAGAGCTCAAAAATTCTTCTAAGAATAATATATATTATTTTGAGTTATGTGTTATAAAAAAAAATGACGTGTGTAAATGACGAAAAAACGAGCAACACAAACAAAAATAAAACACATTTAAATGGAGATAGCATTAAAACAAAAATGAACTTCAAAAGTCTGAAAAATTCTATTTTATTAGAAATATTTTTTTACTAAATAATTAATAATATATATGTATGAATCCTACATGAAAATTAAATCGTCTCTTAGACGATTTTATAACAGCAATAACCGCACGAACAAACTATTTAAAATCAACCCTAATTATGGCCTTACGCTTGAATCATCAGCGCTAACTCGCGTCGTAAACGTAAAACTTGTTAAAAGATTGGGCATATAATAAAAAAGTTTAAATGATTAAAACATGTAAACGTCAATTATAGGAAATGTAATCATTTACATTCTTCTTTCTTCTTTAAATGGTCATCTAACCGCCTGGACGATTTTGACCGTCCAACATAGCTCGCCTGTCGTTTCTTCGTTGCGCCAATTGGAAACACCGCGGGATCTCAAATCGGTCTCCATTTGGTCCTTCCATCGCAGTGGTGGTCTCCCTCTTCCTCTGCTTCCACCGGCGGGTGCCGATAAGAATAGCTTCTGGGCGCCAGCGAAGCCGCTGTGTTTTAATTCGCTGAACTATGTCGGCGTCGGCGTAAAGTTCATACAGCTCATCATTAAATCTTCTTCGGTACTCGCCGTCGCCAACGCGTAGAGGTCCACAAATCTTTCGAAGAACCTTCCTCTAGAATACTCCCAGAGCCGCCTCATCAGATGTTGTTAGTGTCCACGCTTCTGCACCATATAGCAGGACGGGTGCGATGAGTGACTTGTAGAGTGTTGTTTTCGTTCGTCGAGAGAGGACTTTACTTTTCAATTGCCTACTCAGTCCGAAGTAGCATTTGTTTGCAAGAGTAATTCTTCGTCGGATTTCTAGGCTAACATTATTGTTGGTGTTAATGCTGGTTCCCAGGTAAACGAAGTCCTTTACTATTTCGAAATTATTGCTGCCAACAGTGGCTTGGTTGCCAAGGCGCGAATGCGCTGACTCTTTGCATGATGAAAGAAGGTACTTCGTTTTGCCCTCGTTCACCACCAATCCCATTTTCTCCGCTTCTTTTCTAATTTGGAGTAAGCAGAAGTTACGGCGCGGTTGCTAAGGCCAATGATATCAATATCGTCAGCATATGCCAACAGTCGCACGCTTTTATAAAATATTGTTCCAGCGCGGTTAAGTTCTGCAGCTTTTATTATTTTCTCCGGCATTAAATTAAAGAAATCGCACGATGGGGGTCACCCTGTCTGAAACCTCGTTTAGTTTCGAACGGCTCGGAGAGGTACTTCCCAATTCTGACCGAGCTGGCAATGTTGCTCAAGGTCCTTTTGCTTAGCCGTATAAGTTTTGCGGGGAAACCAAATTCAGACATAGCGGCATATAGGCAGCTCCTTTTCGTGCTATCGAAAGCGGCTTTAAAATCAACAAAGAGATCTTGTGTGTCGATTCTTTTGTCACGGGTTTTTTCCAAGATTTGGCGTATTGTAAAAATCTGGTCGATGGTAGATTTACCAGGTCTGAAGCCACACTGATAAGGTCCAATCAGTCTGTTCACATCAGGCTTCAGTCTTTCGCACAATACGCTTGATAGGACCATGTATGCGATATTCAAAAGGCTGATTCCGCGAGTGCTATTCGCACCTCATAGTCGGTTGTGGAACGTCAATTCCATCATCTTCGATTGTGGGCTCGGGTTCGGCATCGTCTCTGGTTCCTTGCTCAGTTTCTCCATTTAAAAGGGCAGAGAAGTGATCCCTTCATATTCTGAGTGCTCTCTGAACATCGGCCACCAGGTCGCGGTTTTCATTCTTACAGGAGTTTGCTCCGGGTTTAAAACCTTCTGTCATTCGCCGAATTTTTTGATAGAATTTTCGGGCATTATTCCTGTTGACCAGCATCTCAAGCTCCTTTATATCACGCTTTTCTGCCTCTCTTTTTTTCGCCCGGAAAAGCCGCCTCGTTTCCCTCTTCAACTCGCGGTACTGTTCACACACACTCCTCGTTGCATTCGATCTCAGTTGCCTTGTAGGCTTCGTCCTTTCTTTTCGTTGCAGCGCGGCACTCTTCATCATCATACCAGTTGTTTCTTCGCGTTCGCCGGAATCCAATTACTTCTTCGGCTGCGGTACGGAGTGCTCCTGAGATATGATCCCACTGCTCATGCATTCCACTAGGTTGAATTGTGCTCTCGGAGAGCAGGTGTGAGAGGCGATCTGCGAAATAATTGGCGGTCTGTTGCGATTGCAGCTTTTCGGCGTCCAGCTTTCCCTGCGTTTTTTGTTGCACCTGTTTTGTCGTACAGAGGCGGGTACGCATCTTGGCTGCTACTAGGTAGTGATCAGAGTCGATGTTAGGTCCTCGTATTGTGCGAACATCTAAAACGCTGAAAGCATGCCGTCCGTCTATCACAACGTGGTCGATCTGGTTGCGTGTTTGTAGCCTGATGGATTTTCTTGTGCATAAACCTAGTGCTGGATATGACCATGTTTCGGGCACCGGCGAAGTCGATCAGCCTGAATCCATTTGGCGAGGTCTGATCGTGGAGATTGAAGTTCCCGACAGTGGGGCCAAATACACCCTCCTTATCCACCCTGGCGTTAAAGTCGCCAAGCACGACTTTGATATCATGACGGGGGCAGCGCTCGTATGCTTCTTCCAGGCGCTCGTAGAATGCATCCTTTTCCACGTCGTCCTTCTCTTTCGTCGGTGCATGAGCGCAGATAAAAGATATTGTGTCATTTACATTACAGGCCTTTATTATAGCAGTCTATATTTTATTTAATTTTAAAAACTTGTACTTAATATAAATTGTTTACTATTATAAATGTGTTAAATAAAAGAAATGTTTGAAAATTGAATTTAATTATTATATTTTTTACATGTGGCGGCTTCAGTTAATTTGCAGGTAAAATTTCAGTAAAACAGCAGTCTTCACAATGGCAAAACGACGGTCTTAATGGTAAAACAGCGGTCATTATGACGTCACACCTATTGAAAAATTAGTGGCAAATGGCCCTAAAAGTTACCGCCATTTCACTAACAAAACGACTTGTGTGAGCAGTACCGCGGTATGCTCATAACCCGTCAGTGTGCACAATCACATAAACAGGAACGAAACGGGAAGACTGGGCAAAGTATTTAGAGTGCCCATACAAATTTTACCAAAGGTATAACCCCCTGGCGGCCGCCGTGGTGTGAAGGTAGTGTTGCCGGCCTACCACACCGAAGGTCCATGGTTCGAGCCCTGGTACAGGTAACATCAAAAGTGATTTGAAAAAAGTTTTTCAAAAACGGGGTCGCCCCTCGGCAGTGGTTTGGCAAACTCTCCGAGTGTATTTCTGCCATGACAGGCTTCTCAGCAAAAAATTCGTCTCCTTTGTAGATGCCGTTCGGAGTCGGCAAAAAACTGTAGGTCCCACCAATTTGTAGGGAAAATTCAAATCGGCACACCACAAATTGGAAGAGAAGCTTGGCGCAAAAATCTCTTAGGAGGTTTATGATGATATACCTGTTGTATATCGCGCCATAGATAGATAGATAGATAACCCCTGGCCGGTGGTCAAGATGACCGCAAATTGACGTGGATCATTTTTGCAGGGAGGTTAGCTCTCTAGTGACATATTTTGACAATTGCCACCAACTTGGCAACTGAAAAATTGTCATTTACATTCTGGGTTGCCTTTTACCGAAATTATGTAAAAAAAAAGTAGTTAAAAATGTAATATTATACAAAATTTTAAATAAGTTAGATTCAGAAAATGGATTAATTTACACTATTGTTTACATAGATCGACTTTTGGGCGTGTAGTGTAATCGTGGAAATTTAAAACTCGAGACATTCCGGTATGTATCAACGGCTGCCTCAAATTTTTATCCCTGCATACTTATGTACTTACTAAGGTCAATCGTGACTTCAAAGCTGTTCCTTATGTGGTTCAGAGTCTGTTATTTTTAACAAAACTTGACTATTATTCTCTGGGTTTGATAATCAGTTCTGGCTTAACTTATGTATAAAGTCAACTTTTGTTTTAAGGATCCAATTCTATCTTATTGCAACTTATCACTTTACTATCCACTTGGTAGACTATGTCCGTTTGTCTTTATGCCCTTAAAAGTTTCCAACAAATATGCATCTTGCCAATTTGTCGTTATTATTAAAAAACATAGCCCTATAGTCAGAAGCACGAATGTTCAATTATTTAGCATTTGAGTTGATAAGTTTACTGTACTAGCCATTTAAGGTTCTAAGTTTGACGAAAATCCCTGATATCATGCTTACACCGAAACCACAATATTTTGCAGTCCATGTAAACCGAATGAGCCGAAATCAAACTTTTAATATTGTTTTACCAACATTTCCATTTTAGCACTTTAAGATTCTGGAAGGAGGGCGAAGATACGTACGTATTTTGATTGTAAAAACTTTGATGAGTTTTAACGTTAAAATGATGTTTTATTCAAAGATTTTAAGTATTTAATAATTAAATAGATGGAATTCAATGTAGATTAAATAGTGGAGTTTTACATATTACAAAATGTGGTTTAGTGGTTAAATTGCGATGGCACGACTTAACAGCTTTACGACTGGTTTCTCACTGTCGTTACTGGCTCTTCTGTCATTCCATAGACTATTGCGCATTCGGTCATCCTGTTCGTCATCTGGCCCAAATGACATTTCGTCGTCGACTGCGTAATGTGCCCAAAGCTTCATATTATCGGCACTGGTGGAAGTACGATGTGGCCCAATGAAGTCAGCTGCTTTTTCAACAACATACCGTCCATTGCCTTTATCTTCGACTACGCTATAACGTCCGATGAACTTCTTTGCTAGTTTGCATTTGGGAAACTGGGTTACTTTTATTGCCACGAGATCTCATCTTTGATATCCGTGACTACTTTTACGTTTTTTGTCGAAATTTCTTTTATAGGCTTCTTGAGCGTTTTTGATATTGATCCGGGCTTCCTCTTGAAATGCAACCACTACTTCTTCTTCTAGCAATTTTACTATATCGGTAGACATTTCACTTCTCATTTTGACACCAAACATAATTTCATATGGAGTAAATTTTGTCGAGGAGTGCACGTGCGCATTTATTGCCTTTTGTACCATCGACGTATAATTATACCATTTAGCTGGATCGTTAGCTGACAGCTTCTATTTGCCCATTGCCCCTAGGCACGCCCGTGGTTATTGTAATGTGCTCAATTTTATTCTCATTGCAAAAGTCTTTAAAGAGGTTTGATACAAATGCTGCACCCTTATCGCTCACGATGCGTTGCGGATTTCCAAATGTTGTAACCCACGTTTGTAAGTGCTTTACCACCTCTTTCGCATCTGTTGTTTTGGTCGTAAACAACCAAACAAATTTTGAAAAACCGTCAACCACAGCAAAAATATACTTATACAGGGTGTTTTTTTTACAGGTTTGTTTTTCGAATAGAGATAAAACTGGCATTTTGTGGTCAAATCTGGCAACTCTAATGTCATTTATGTTCAGTTTGGTTTGCCATTTCATCATGAATAGGTTGACAAAAGAACAACGCTTGCAAATCGTGCAAATTTATTTCGAAAATAATGGTTCAGTTCGCGAAGTTTACCGTGAGCTCCGTCCATTTTATGGTCGACATAATCGTCCATCAGAGCAATTAATTCGGTTAACCATGGATCGTTTTCGCACTACGTTTACTCTATGTGATAATACGCATCCGCAGAGACGTCGAACAGTGCGCACCGAAGAAACAATTGCCGCTGTAGAGCAAAGTGTTGAAGAGGACCCGAATGAATCGATTCGCCACCGTGCACAGCAATTGGAGCTATGTCCATCAACTTTATGGAAGATTTTGCGCAAAGATCTTGGCTTGCGACCTTACAAGATCCAGCTTGTGCAAGAATTAAAGCCGCGAGACCATGCAATGCGTCGTGATTTTGGTGTATGGGCCGAAAATGAGATTGATTTCGATGCTGATTTTCATCGCAAAATTTTGTTCAGTGATGAGGCTCATTTTTGGTTGAATGGCTACGTCAACAAGCAAAATTGCCGCATTTGGAGTGAAGAGAATCCACATGAGACCCTTGAAACGCCATTACATCCACAAAAACTGACTGTTTGGTGTGCTCTATGGGCTGGTGGAGTCATTGGGCCATACTTCTTCCGCAATAATGCTGGAGAGGCAGCTACCGTTAATGGAGACCGGTATAGAGCCATGATAACCGACTATTTTGTTAACGAATTGGATGGCATGAATGTGGATGAGTTGTGGTTCCAACAAGACGGCGCTACATGCCACACAGCGCACGTCACAATCGATTTATTGAAGGAAACATTCGATGAGCGCATAATTTCGCGGAATGTACCTGTCAATTGGCCACCAAGGCCGTGTGATTTGACACCATTGGATTATTTTCTTTGGGGATATGTGAAGTCGCTCGTCTACACCAACAAACCAGAAACGTTAGGGGAATTGGAAGCCAACATTCGTGGCGTTATTGCCGACATACGGCCCCATATGCTCGAAAAAGTGGTTGAAAATTGGACCTGTAGAATTGGCTTTATTCGAGCCAGCCGCGGCGCCACATGCCCGAAATCATATTTAAACATTAATGGCATAAAATTATCCTTCCAATAAAGCCAAATTGATGGACCTTAAAACGATTTTCTTGTGTTTTATTTCAATCCAAAGTTCTATACCCCTAAAAAAAACACCCTTTAGTTCTTCGACGTAGCATCTAAAATACCCAAATGGTCAATGTGCAGGGTGGAAAGTGGCGAGTCTCCTTTGTCGATACAATGTAAGAACTCCTCTTGTTTTCCCATCTTTCTGTTATGCACAATACATTCGACGCAATTAGCAATATGCTGCGCTACCTTTTTTTCGAGATGCGGTATAAAAAAATCTTGTTGAATAGCGTGAATAGTTTTTTGGTTGCCGACGTGACCAAAATTGTGCATCTTTCTAATAATATCTTTTTCCATACTTCGCGGGACTACTAACAACTCTTGGCCATTGATTTGCTTAAATAGAATTCCATTTTTTAAAACGAAGTCAGCGTAAGGCTTACTTTTGAGGACCACTGTAATTGCTTTTAAATATTCGTCGTCATATTGCGCTCTACTAATCTGCGATTTTAGCTGTGACTCGATTACCATAACCGGATTGCGGCTTAAACTGTCTACTTGCTTCATCCTCTCTGCCGAGTGATGCTCGGTTCTGAAGTTAAAATCTTGCAAATGCATGAGCCATTGCACTACTTCCCGCGGCACGTCTTTTTTGGAAGCTGTCTGCTTAAATGCTTAACAATCTGTTATTAAATCAAACTGAATACCCATCAAGTAATGGCGGAGACGTTTCGTCGCTAAGTAAGCGGCCTTCACTTCCAGAAAGTAGCTATGAAGTTTCTCTTCTTGTGCTGAAGTCTTTCGGCTCCAGTAAAATACTGGGTGCCATTTACCCTCATGCAGCTGAACCAAAGTTGCACCAAAGCCATACTTAGATGCGTCTACATGTAATTGGGTTTTCTCATTTTGCTTAAAAATTTTTAAAACGGGCTCTTGGGTGAGCGCTGCCTTTAATTGGAGTACTGCCTGCTGTTCTTCTGGCCCTATCGCAAATATTGCATCTTTTTTCAACAACCGTGTTAGCGGCCTAGCTTTAATGGCATAATTTTGAATAAATTTTCTAAAATAACCAGTTAAGCCTAAAAAAGCTTGAACACCCCTTACGTTCTTTGGCATAGGAACATTTTTTACGGCTTTAACTTTATCGTTTCCAGGCCATATGTTGCCATTCTGAATTTCGTGCCCTAAGAATGTGATTTTTTCTTTTAAAAATTTGCACTTAGACCACTTTATTTGCAAGCCATACGATTCAGCTTTGTGTAATACTTTTTGCACATTTTTAAGGCATTCATCGCTTGTCTGACCAAAAACTATTATGTCGACATATAATTCCATTATGCCTGTTTGCTGTTAAAAAATGTTAAGCTGTTGAAAAATGAACATAATGTACCGCACAAATACTGCGGGCGAGTTACAGAAGCCAAACGGAGCTTTTGTAAATTCATACAAGCCTTCTTTCGTAATAAAAGCCGTGTACTTTCGGCTGCCCTCTTCTATCGGGACGTGAAAAAACCCATTTTTCAGGTCCATGACTGAAAAGAATCTTGAAACCTGTAATTTTTCTAAAACCTCTTCAATAACTGGTACGGGAAAACGATCTTTTAAGACACCAGAATTTAATTTTCTATAATCAATGCAAACACGATAGCTGCCGTCCTTCTTTTTTGCTAATACGACTTTGCTTGCTATGTTTGCAGTTGATTCACGTACGATACCCTGCGCCAACCATTCATCTACCTGGTTCTTTACAACGGCACGCTCTGCTGCTGATAATCGCGTTGGACTTTCATTGAAGTTAAGTAAATTTCCCTTCGGTACAATTTTCATCTGAATAGGGTGTTCCACAGTGTTAGCTACCGGATTATATTCATTTATTAATTTCGTTACAACTTTCTCATACTGTGGCGCTACATCAATTTCATGCGCTGATTCTGTCACATTGTATACCCAATTAAACGATTCTTCCTGCTTTTTATCGGTCTTATTAGAAAAAAATAACCATTCGAATTGAATTCTAATAGGAATTGCCGAATGAAGTCGTAGCCTACAATCACTTCGCAGTTCATTTTGCTATCAGATACTAAAAGAAATGTATGCAGCGCTTTTATTTTATCAACAACTTCTGCTTCGAAAGCACCTTTAGCAGTAATTGGCATATTGCCTAAGCCGTATAATTTTGCGCAACTTGTTTTTAGTGCATGATTCTTAAAATTATTTTCATACACTCTTTGCTGCATTAGTGACACGTCTGCGCCAGTGTCAATCAAGCACGAGAAGTATTTGTTATTGATTTGCATTCTTTTGTTTCTTTTGTCGTTCTCTACTAAGCTCACTGTATGCTTTTCGTTCGCTCGTTCGCAATTTTTTGCAATGTGCCCACTACCATTGCACTTAAAACATTTTGTCTCTGCTTCGCACTGCGAACGTACGTGTGAAGTTGACCCGCAGTTAAAGCAGTGCCACGAGTTTCGCTGCCGCCGTCTCTGCCCTTTGGCGCTGGCTTCGTGTAGTTATGCTTTTGTTGTGTGATGCCTTTTTGGTTGCTACTCATTCGCTCTATAACTTCGAAACGATCTCTTAACTCTTTAAAAGTTTTAGCGCTGTACAATGGGTATTACAAATCGTCACGTACCTTAAGACCATCCACGATGTATCGTATAACAGCTTCGTCTTCAACTGAGCCTAATGCTGCCAGCTTCCTCATTTGCAGTACGTACTCGTGAAAATTCTCTTCGTTTTTCTTTTGTCTCTGCCTAAGTTTTTGATGAACTGCTGCGCTACTGAGCTTCACATCGAACTCTTGGATTAGTGCGTTACATAAGGATTCGTAGTTTGACACGCTGACTGTTTCTAGGAATAGTTTTGCTGTTCCTTTCATTTTGTTTCGGGCATTTACGTATTTCTGTTTCCCTGTCAATTCGTACGCGTCAGCATTTTCGTTGAAATTATCCAGCCAAGTTCTTATTGGAACTGTTACGCCGTCGTAGTCGGGTATAATTTTCGCAAAGTGTTCGACTGATACACTTTTATTGGACTCGAGAATTTTGAGCAGTTCAAGGAACTCACTCGAATTGGCAATACCTTCTGTTTTTTTTTCGTCCATATTTTCCACAGTTTCTGATGACTTCAGCTGAATTTCTTCTGCTTTTTCGTTTTCTGGTGCAGTTTTTTTGACCTCTTTCTCTTCCTTTTCCAACAGATTTTTCGACTTCGAATCGCTCTTTTCAACTTCCCCTTGATTTTTGTGTACTTCTTCTTGATTATCTTCTTTTTTCCCCTTCCAACGGTATTTCTGCTACTTGCTTCGACTTTGACTCGCCTTGTCGAGCTTTCCCTTTCTTTTTACTATCCTCGACTTCCAACTGATTTTTTTCGACTTCCAATTGATTATTTGCTGCTTTTTGAGTATTTCTGCTCCCACAATTCTCGAACATTCTTGCTCTGACTCATTTTATAATTAATTATTCGTTCGACGGTTGAGCCCCCATGTAAACACTTTGATGAGTTTTAACGTTAAAATGATGTTTTATTCAAAGATTTTAAGTATTTAATAATTAAATAGATGGAATTCAATGTAGATTAAATAGTGGAGTTTTACATATTACAAAATGTGGTTTAGTGATTAAATTGCGATGGCACGACTTAACAGCTTTACGACTGGTTTCTCACTGTCGTTACTGGCTCTTCTGTCATTCCATAGACTATTGCACGCGAAGGCTTGCCACCCGTCATACATATATATATATGTTTTAATTTTTGTTGGAGCATTGACCGTTTTTTTTTATTATTTTTTAATTGTTATAGAGAAAATTTGCAACGATTTATACATTGATTGTATGGGATGACATGTTTTGATGTTGTATTTAGTTGACTTTACAACATGTATTACTAATTTCGTACTTTTTTGATTTTTCTACTACCATTCCCTCGACAAATGGAAAAAAATATTCCTACTTTTTTTTTTTTTGGAAAAGAAACCCAGAAAATGGAACTGTTAAAAGTAAACGTAAGAGCTAACAACATCTCAGCCGTATAATGAATGTCAAAGAAGGCATGGTTAACACAAACTGCGCCTACACTGCAGTTATCAAAAAACAAGCAAAACAGAGCAAGGACAAGTGGCGGGAAACAACAGAAATAAATAACAATTGAATTGTGTTATTTATATACAAAAGTTGAATGTGCGTTATTATTTCATTGTTTTTACTTGATATTAAATGTCATGTGAAATTATTATTGTACTTTTCTTTATGTTTATTGTTCAAACAATACTAGAAGATTCCATGAGGAAAAGAAAATTAAGACCATTGTTGAATTATACAAGGTTCGGCAGTCCGAGACGTTTTTGACAGTTCTCGGCTTCATGCTCCCCTATTAGCTACCATTTACCTGAAAGTGTTACTTCTTTTAAAATTCGTATGAAAATGGTAGTAAAAACTGATATTCTTGATACAAACAAAATTGAGGCACCAATGAAACTTTTTGACGTTTGTTTTGTTTTTATTCTGAGAAATAAGTTTTCTCAAAGCGTTCAATTTGGTAAGTTTTTATTAAAATTAAATATTTTAACTAAATAATAGCAGTTTTGTTATTTATTTGTGCAACCTTTTGTCAGCCTATTGTTCCCACATCTCGTTCACGACACGTTATCGAAGCCGACCTCCCTTAAGAAGTGTTTTGTTGCTGTTGGCTTGGGCGTTTGTATTATTGTGTGCTCTGGCCGTGATGAGCCCAGGAATGTTGCCCTTTTCCTAGCAACTGCATAGCACGCCAAAATTAATACACTATCTGCTTTGCAATGCAAAAGCGACGTTCATTGATTTTTTGATGGCAGTATTAGTTCAGGCCCTACATATATTGTGATCGCTGCGTCATTGCTGGGCTGTCTGACTGCTCATTTCCTTCCACCTTATGATACCCGTAAGTCAGGCTAGTAACAATAGGTAGTTGAGCTTTGATACGCACTAGCGGACTACCGCCGACTCTATCTCACATGACGATATTGCTTTGAGTGCGGCTCAACTGTAGCTCAGAATGGCAATGCTATTCCACTCTGCTCATTGCTATATCCGCGATGAAGGTTTAGCTCGCCATTTTGGCATATAACGTGTACTTCCGTTTTAAAAAAAATCAGGTAAGCACACAGAAGCTTTCATATCTCAGCTCGGGGGCCAAATATTCCTGTTCCTATCCCCTCTGGGGATCTTTCGAGAGATCAGTGTACCACACAAGTGTGTGGCAGGGGTATATGGTGTCTATTCTGGTCTATACTATCTTTGCTAAAAAGCTTCCTTAAAGTTTAATACACCTCTTATATATTATTGTGGCAGTGGTTCGCCCTGCTTAGTCGGCGCACCTATTCATGGAATGTGACGTGACGGACCAAACCGCGTTATAGTGATGTTAATAGTCCTTTGACCGATACGTATCCTATACACTCCGGTACAAGCACCTTGCGGCACCACCCCGACTGTCGTGGTAGTGATTTCGTGGATTTTAGTCGCCCTCTTACAAGCGTATTCTAACCCCATAACCAGCAGGGTTGACACCTCTTACTTCACGAGCAAAAGAAGAAAGGGTTACAATCACCCCCACCATGCCCTCTCTGATTTCTCTTTCGAAAAATTTGTCTTGCTTAAGGCCACTTTTTTGTATGGCCATACAATACAACTTCTCAAACGGATGTTTGGGTCTTTGTTATATGTGCAAGTGTATTTTATAACAGACAGCATTACATAATCGTAAGTTGCGAAAACTACGATTGCAGTAATCATAATTTCAACTTTTTTTAAATGAACTGCCCTATTCTGCGGCAGCTTGCCATCGTGATTACTGACAATTGTTATAGCCCAATTCCACTTGTTCCTATTATTTGCAATAGCTATTGCAGCTGTCACCACCTTGTTTGCAGATGACAAGCAAGCTAGGAATAGCACCATAAGATTATGTAATGGTGTTCGTGGATTGATGATTTATGATAGTAATGGTAATCGAGCTGAGTTGTAGTGGGTACAGGCCATTGTAAAGGTCTACAAGATATGTATCAGCTGTTCGTCCACAGCTGTGCCCACCATGTTAAGAGCTTGTCATTCAGAGGCCATTAAACACAGAGTCGTACTCATTGGCAGCAGGAAAAAAGTAGGCGATGCTATAGAAACATATACAATAATCTAAATAAATAAAATAGCTGCAGCAAATTTTTATTAAAGCCCATAATTTCAAGTATAACTATTTTTACTACAGTTTTATTTATTTAAGTACCAGTTTTTGATATCTTTGAAATCTTTATAAAAATTTCTGTGCTACCTATAAAAAACAACCATGTAGTTGATGTTGCCATGGCAATTCGCTTGTTCTTCTTTGTTTACAATAAAATTGCACGTGCTAATTTGATAATTATCTTCAAATATTTCAACTTAAGAAGCATTTTATATCCTATCTTAATAAAGTTCCCTACCATTTAAAGTGTGTCTCCTAAAATGCGCATGCTCATTTCTGGTTTTTCTTTTGTGTGTGCATGCTGTGTACCTAGCGTACATATAAGGGTCCGCTTATGTGAATTTCCACGTCGCTTGAGCGCTGTAGTTATCGTGGCTTTGCCTTATTTTTTAGAAAAGGTTATAAAAGTTATGTTTTAATTGATATTAGAGAAAAATTAAAACGATTTGCTCGCGATGGTTGGGGTTTCATGTTAGGAAGTCACCCGCTTCTCATCAGACCCCTTTTAGACACTTTGCTAACCATTGCTTTCCCACACCACCCAGGAGGCTGCAATGTAGGCCCGTCGTCTAACTTTTATTGGGTGTGCGGTTCCCCTGCAGGCCTATTATTACCCATATACATAACTGACGCAATATTACAAATAAAATTAATAAATTAAACTTTTTATTAAAAAAAAAAATTACTAAACTACTTTCTTGACATTTCGGAACGCCCAATATGTGTGATTACAACAACCACATGAAACAGAAAATGTTCAACTTTGATTGCAAATATCTGTTGATAGAAATATATAATCGAGTTTCCGCTTTCGGATTATTGATGCCGAGGTCAAAGCGCGTCTTCTGATACCTTTTCCGATAATTTTGAACGTGTTTTAGCAGTTCCGTACGGTCGTATAGAATTACCATTTATTTTTATTCAGTTAAGGCTTATTACTAGTTATTTTCCAAACTTATAAACACGTTTTCATACTAAATTTAGTAAAAGAAATTAACTAACACAGCAGCCCAGCTATAAAACTCAGTCCATTTTTGCACTAAGCCGTTGCATCCCTTCATTGTTAGCAGACCACCAACCCAGCCACGAGTGAGAGTCAAACGCTTGTTTGACATGTGAGTGAGTGTCAAACGCCTATGAGCTAGAGAGAGAAGGAAGAGAAAGGGATGCCGATATAACTTACTTATAGAGTTGTACAATGGTACAGGCCTTAAGCGCAGCTGTAGAGCATGTACGAATGGCCCCTGTGATACAGGCACACACCAGGCGCCAGATCTTGATGAGCGATTGCCTTGCTGCCTACTACTGTTCTTGAAGCACATGGTACCGAGCCGGTGATAATAGGTTTGACTATCATGGTGTATGTGTTATATTATAATTCTTTGCAATCTAGTGTTATTGCTCTTAGTCCCAATAGGGTTCGTTTTCTGATGAAGGAGACGATGGTCGTTTTTGTGGGGATTATATTAAGCTCAACACAGGTACACCATCTCTTCGTCAGATTGAGAGCTCTTTGTATGATGTCACAATATCGTGCGCGTATCCTTGACATGTTGTCAGCGCAAAAAGATTGTGTGCACTCATGCAAGTATGTTTGCAACAAATGTTGTAGTTACGATTTAATAATGTTAGAATGGTACCAATAAATTAGTTACAACATTTTTTGTGTCTATGGCTTAAGTATTTGTTAAAGCCTTCTTGAGCACCAACTTTTACTTCCATAGGCTTTCAATTTCATCTACCGTATCCTTGACCAGGGGTTTTTATAAAATAGCCATCGTTGTTGCCCTAAGCAAGTTGATAAAGCGACACAACAAGATGCAAAAAATCGGCCAACACAAATCGTTCCAAATCCGACATGAATATTTTATTTAACAGAACGAGAACGTAAATACACTGGGGAGAATAAGTGGAATGGGCGCCAGAAAACTGTACCTCAGAGGCGAGGTTTAAATGAGTATATCGCTACCCAGTAGAACCAGGGATCATCGTTTTATTAATCCCGGAGTACTCCCTTGAGAGAATTGGATTACTCCTTATACTTCTGTGTATTACCATATAATTTTGTGTACTCTCTTTTAACATTGCATGGCCTGGGAGGGCGAGCAATAGAAAAACTCCCTTTCAACTCCCAAAAAACAATAAAGGAGGTTTTGTATTACTTTTTTATGAATCGCAATCGAGTAATGGGGGAGTTTTGAAGAATTTTAGAACACCTCCCAGGAGAGTAATGAGGGAGACATTTCATATTCATCCTAAAAGACCAACGAAAGTTCTTTGTGGAATCATGCCGCAATAATTTTATGGAAGCAAATAAAGACATGGAAGTAATACAAATGCCTCCAGCATACCAGCAAAAAGGGGAAAAATTATGGAAAATGGCACAAATAACATTAATGTAAAAAAAATTTAACAACCACAAATGGTATCAAATCTGAATTAAATATTATACTTGTTACGACTCAAACTTTTTTCTTTTGTTGACAGAGAAATTCGGCTTACTCGAAAAGTTGTTAGCCGGGAGTAGAAGTTGGAGAAATCTCTACTTTCGCCCCAAAAATATACAGAAGGTAGTAATCCTTTATTATTAACTTTAGGAGGTCTCCCCTATTACCCTAAGATTACTAAACTCGGAGCACAGAGTGTAGAAATCTCTGTTATCCTTCCGAAAAGATGTTAAAGGGATTACTCTCTTGTTCATCGCTTGGGGATATCTCCCGTTTCCCTCCACAAAGAGTAGCATAAGAGCAGAAAACGAAAAAATTATCTTCTATTGTTCCAAAAGGATTTCAAAGGGAGCTCTCTTTTAGTCATCGCTTGGGGAGATCTCGCTTTAAGTTCTACTGGGTATGTTCATACCCAAAAAAAAACTTATTAGAGAGTGCAAAGACTACATTTTGAAGCTTATAAATAGTTCTTAAGGTAAAAAGTAGTTCATATTTCTTATAATTTCATAAACTATTTGTTGTAAAAAGCCAAGTTTTTTTTAATAAACATTGGAATTTTGAAATGTTTATTCCGTACTTTTCAACTACTATTCCCCCCAAAAAGATATTGTTTTTGCTCTTAAAAATGAAAAAATTTTGAAAATAAATTGGAATTTAACAAACGCCATTCCTTCCTTTTCCACTACAATTTTCCCACAGGCGACCTTTTTGCCCTTTTTTACATTCTTCATATATGCAACTCTAATAGGAGAGCTTAGCTTTGACAACTATCAAAATCTGCCAAATCTTGTATAATTAAACAATGATTAAGACTTTTTGGGTTTTCTTTAAATATACCCAGTAAACGTAACATAGTTATTTTTCAAGAAAAATAAGTATTCGACAGTCTTTTTCAAAAATGTGATTTGTGTGCAGTTTTAGTACATATGGGTCCAAAAGGTTAATAAACTAACGAAAGGTATTTTTATAAGCTATTTTCAGATTTTCAGCACCAAAAAAGGGTTAGAATCAGCATAGAATTCCCCATAAGGCCTGATTTATCGTTTAAAATTTCGCAAATGCTCATATTCTGCACTTGTTCCAGCTGCAGTTGCGGAACTTAATCACCTTTTCAATTGGATTTTTGTTTTTACGGCCGGTACATTTGTAAAGTACCTTGACTATAAACGGGTTCAAGGCCAAGAAAAATAATTTTTCTTCTTATTTATTGTAGACTAATCAATTTTAGTAAATAATGTGTAAGTCAGATCTCGCTCAAAAATTTTCTTAAATTTTTAGAATTTCTTTTGTACAGGCTGTTCAAAATATTCTTATATACACAACTAATTTTGTTCATGCGTTGTATGGAAGAAATCACTTAACATACTCGACGAAAAAAATTCTGAAAATTGCACATTGTCGTACTGAAATTGATTGGTCTACAAAACTGCGTATTCAAACATTTTCTAGAAACTCCGCCAAAAATTTGTAGATTTGGTGGTTCGCTATATTTTAAATGAAAATTATTAAAAACAGTTTCTTATTTCGTCAAACGATTGCCAATTTAATTTCACTAAATTATGTGAGTATACTCTCCGTTGAGATTTTGATCGTGGTACGAGCTATTCGCTCATTGGATCGTTACATAAGGCACATATAAAAACGTCTTGGACAAAATTAAGTGCGTTAGAATTAAATGTGTGGACATGAGACCTGATTATTGTTTACCAGATTTGAATATAAAAGTAATACAACATATTACTAGCTCGCATTCTTCCCAAAAAAATTATTTTTTTACAGCTACTTGAAAAATTGAAACTCATACATTTCCCTATTCTTTTATTTATTTATACATATCATGCGCATGAGACATTTCTTATATTTTATATTACTTCATAGGGGGCCACCATTATTTATAAATGCCATTTCAACTGGATCAATTGGACTTCTGGCATAGCGTTGAGGCAATTCCCAATCCTCAATAGCAACATTGCGATTTGTATACACCTTTTAAAAGAAGACACATTAATATGATTAAATAACTTAATTAAAGTACACGTAAAAGGCTGATAAATAATAAATATATGTGCTTTAATATACACTTATGTTCATATACATAAATAACGTTACAGGACAAAAATTTGGGGCCCAGTCACAGCCAAATTTAAATAAAGTTTTTTTCGAATTAAAATTGGATTTAAAATAAATACTATTTTAACTCTCTATAGTCCACGCAAGGAACTTTTTTAACTCTAAAAGGTGATTCAAATTAAAATACCGTCTTCATTATTTAAAATTTTTTATAACAGGTTTTAATTCGATTGTCTGCTGAGAAAAGTTGTAAGAATTCAACAAATACAATACACGCGGAAAACTTAAATTAAAGTGAAAAAATATACTTCCTCGACCAACCTCAGAACTTTCAGCTTTTAGGTCTACTTGCACAACGAAAGTTTTTATTTTTAACGTTATGTGAAATAAGTCTGAGTTAAGAAGATGACTTGCCGTCGCACAAGTGGGCCTTAAGTGCTTTTCATTTTAAGAAAGCTTATGAAAAATAAAATTAATATACGAGTATAAGCTATAACAGTTATAGCCGGGCAGTACTTAAGTGCTAGTGTGATTAACAGTTTGTTTAAATTTTTCTTTTCGATACTCTCGAAGTGTTTTATTTATCTCTCAGTATGGTGTTTAAAACTTTATTATTTAAAGTAAAAAATCTTACGGCAGCAGAAAAATTCATCAAAGCCAATCGCCTTGATTTTGTTCCAGTTCAAACCTCTTTCCATAAAAATCTTTATTCAACACAGGGAAGAATCTATTCTAACCAAAAGTGATCGAAATAAGGAAAGTGGCGAAAATCACCAGTGATGGACCAACGCCCACGAGAGCAGCAATTTCAACCTCATCCGGAAAAAAGTGGAAAAATTAGCTTGGGCTGGGAAAGAGTCACAGAAACACTCCTCGTGGTAGCGACTTGGCGCGCGCCAAAAGTTCTAATCACGGACAAAGGAGCACAGTTCATAAGTAGGAATTTAAAAAGTTTTTGCAAGAGGTTGGCATAAAGCACCAGCTAACCATACACACCGCAAGAGAATCCGACGGAGAGAGAAAATCGTGACATCAGAAGGATGATAGCGCAGTTCACCGGGAAAGATCATCGAATTTGGGATGAGTTGTTGCCGGAGATGACACTAGAACTGAATACGAGAGTATGCACCCCTGAGGGTTAGGGGTTTGGAATATGCCCGAGGTAGGCATACCGGTCGTAAGAGGCGACTAATATGCACAAAGGTAATGACGTGCAACTCGATGGTTGATCTACGGATATGATGCCTCTCACCTCTCATTACCCAACTTATCCTTGACATGATCTAGAAGGTTTCACTGGTCATAAATCGGTACCACGACAGTCGGGCAGGCCCGGAGCGTGCCGGGTTCAAATCCGGCCAAGGACTGTTAATTCGACAACACTCTCCAAAACCTTCGGGGAGTGTTTTTGTCGTTACCACAGCAACAACAACAACAACGAAAGTATGCGAGTCAACATGATAGAGTCCAGTATTCGTAGTACAGGGTAGGGAGCCGAGAATCCCGAACGATCTCTACGATGAGCAAACGTTTGGCACAGGCGGAGAGAAAGTGACTCTAAGTGCAAAGTCGGCAAAGATGAAGGAGGTTTACAAGATGGTGCGACGCAAACAGCAGCGATCATCGGCAGAACATGCGCAGCACTACAACTTGCGCAGAAGGCAATGGCAACCGAACATAGGCGATTTAGTATTGGCGAGGGAACATCAGTTGTCCAAGGCAGTGAATAATTTCGCGGCAAAGTTGGCACCAAGGTACAGTGGTCCGTAATCGTTGAGCTAGACAAGATGCACAATGGCAAACAGAGGACGGCGCCGTCGGGAAGATCAACGAAGCAGAATCAAGTTCGGCACAAGGGAGGCAAAGTAAAACAAAGTCAGGCAGAGCAGGACGAGGCAAAGACACGTGCACCCCGTGAGCAAGACAAGTCGCAAAACCCCGAGCGGGTGTTCCACCGAGGTTACTATCGGGGAACAAACCAGACGATCAACTATGACAGCATCAACTCAACGCACCCCGACACCAATGCCGCACGCATGTACACCACACGCGTACAGGGATCATCGTTTTATTAATCCCGGAGTACTCCCTTGAGAGTATTGGATTACTCCTTATACTTCTGTGTATTACCATATAATTTTGTGTACTCTCTTTTAACATTGCATGGCCTGGGAGGGCGAGCAATAGAAAAACTCCCTTTCAACTCCCAAAAAACAATAAAGGAGGTTTTGTTATTACTTTTTTATGAATCGCAATCGAGTAATGGGGGAGTTTTGAAGAATTTTAGAAGACCTCCCAGGAGAGTAATGAGGGAGACATTTCATATTCCTCCTAAAAGACCAACGAAAGTTCTTTGTGGAATCATGCCGCAATAATTTTATGGAAGCAAATAAAGACATGGAAGTAATACAAATGCCTCCAGCATACCAGCAAAAAGAGGAAAAAGTATGGAAAATGGCACAAATAACATTCATATAAAAAAAATTTAACAACCACAAATGGTATCAAATCTGAATTAAATATTATACTTGTTACGACTCAAACTTTTTTCTTTTGTTGACAGAGAAATTCGGCTTACTCGAAAAGTTGTTATCCGGGAGTAGAAGTTGGAGAAATCTCTACTTTCGCCCCAAAAATATACAGAAGGTAGTAATCCTTTATTATTAACTTTAGGAGGTCTCCCCTATTACCCTAAGATTACTAAACTCGGAGCACAGAGTGTAGAAATCTCTGTTATCCTTCCGAAAAGATGTTAAGGGGAGTACTCTCTTATTCATCGCTTGGGGATATCTCCCGTTTCCCTCCACAAAGAGTAGCATAAGAGCAGAAAACGAAAAAATTATCTTCTATTGTTCCAAAAGGATTTCAAAGGGAGCTCTCTCTTAGTCATCGCTTGGGGAGATCTCGCTTTAAGTTCTACTGGGTATGTTCATACCCAAAAAAAAACTTATTAGAGAGTGCAAAGACTACATTTTGAAGCTTATAAATAGTTCTTAAGGTAAAAAGTAGTTCATATTTCTTATAATTTCATAAACTATTTGTTGTAAAAAGCCAAGTTTTTTTTAATAAACATTGGAATTTTGAAATGTTTATTCCGTACTTTTCAACTACTATTCCCCCCAAAAAGATATTGTTTTTGCCCTTAAAAATGAAAAATTTTTGAAAATAAATTGGAATTTAACAAACGCCATTCCTTCCTTTTCCACTACAATTTTCCCACAGGCGACCTTTTTGCCCTTTTTTACATTCTTCATATATGCAACTCTAATAGGAGAGCTTAGCTTTGACAACTATCAAAATCTGCCAAATCTTGTATAATTAGACAATGATTAAGACTTTTTGGGTTTTCTTTAAATATACCGGCAGGAACAGCTCAAACCCAGTAAACGTAACATAGTTATTTTTCAAGAAAAATAAGTATTCGACAGTCTTTTTCAAAAATGTGATTTGTGTGCAGTTTTAGTACATATGGGTCCAAAACGTTAATAAACTAACGAAAGGTATTTTTATAAGCTATTTTCAGATTTTCAGCACCAAAAAAGGGTTAGAATCAGCATAGAATTCCCCATAAGACCTGATTTTTCGTTTAAAATTTCGCTAAATGCTCATATTCTGCACTTGTTCCAGCTGCAGTTGCGGAACTTAATCACCTTTTCAATTGGATTTTTGTTTTTACGGCCGGTACATTTGTAAAGTACCTTGACTATAAACGGGTTCAAGGCCAAGAAAAATAATTTTTCTTCTTATTTATTGTAGACTAATCAATTTTAGTAAATAATGTGTAAGTCAGAACTCGCTCAAAAATTTTCTTAAATTTTCAGAATTTCTTTTGTACAGGCTGTTCAAAATATTCTTATATACACAACTAATTTTGTTCATACTCGACGAAAAAAATTCTGAAAATTGCACATTGTCGTACTGAAATTGATTGGTCTACAAAACTGCGTATTCAAACATTTTCTAGAAACTCCGCCAAAAATTTGTAGATTTGGTGGTTCGCTATATTTTAAATGAAAATTATTAAAAACAGTTTCTTATTTCGTCAAACGATTGCCAATTTAATTTCACTAAATTATGTGAGTATACTCTCCGTTGAGATTTTGATCGTGGTACGAGCTATTCGCTCATTGGATCGTTACATAAGGCACATATAAAAACGTCTTGGACAAAATTAAGTGCGTTAGAATTAAATGTGTGGACATGAGACCTGATTATTGTTTACCAGATTTGAATGTAAAAGTAATACAACATATTACTAGCTCGCATTCTTCCCAAAAAAATTATTTTTTTACAGCTACTTGAAAAATTGAAACTCATACATTTCCCTATTCTTTTATTTATTTATACATATCATGCGCATGAGACATTTCTTATATTTTATATTACTTCATAGGGGGCCACCATTATTTATAAATGCCATTTCAACTGGATCAATTGGACTTCTGGCATAGCGTTGAGGCAATTCCCAATCCTCAATAGCAACATTGCGATTTGTATACACCTTTTAAAAGAAGACACATTAATATGATTAAATAACTTAATTAAAGTACACGGAAAAGGCTGATAAATAATAAATATATGTGCTTTAATATACACTTATGTTCATATACATAAATAACGTTACAGGACAAAAATTTGGGGCCCAGTCACAGCCAAATTTAAATAAAGTTTTTTTCGAATTAAAATTGGATTTAAAATAAATACTATTTTAACTCTCTATAGTCCACGCAAGGAACTTTTTTAACTCTAAAAGGTGATTCAAATTAAAATACCGTCTTCATTATTTAAAATTTTTTATAACAGGTTTTAATTCGATTGTCTGCTGAGAAAAGTTGTAAGAATTCAACAAATACAATACACGCGGAAAACTTAAATTAAAGTGAAAAAATATACTTCCTCGACCAACCTCAGAACTTTCAGCTTTTAGGTCTACTTGCACAACGAAAGTTTTTATTTTTAACGTTATGTGAAATAAGTCTGAGTTAAGAAGATGACTTGCCGTCGCACAAGTGGGCCTTAAGTGCTTTTCATTTTAAGAAAGCTTATGAAAAATAAAATTAATATACGAGTATAAGCTATAACAGTTCTAGCCGGGCAGTACTTAAGTGCTAGTGTGATTAACAGTTTGTTTAAATTTTTCTTTTCGATACTCTCGAAGTGTTTTATTTATCTCTCAGTATGGTGTTTAAAACTTTATTATTTAAAGTAAAAAATCTTACGGCAGCAGAAAAATTCATCAAAGCCAATCGCCTTGATTTTGTTCCAGTTCAAACCTCTTTCCATAAAAATCTTTATTCAACACAGGGAAGAATCTATTCTAACCAAAAGTGATCGAAATAAGGAAAGTGGCGAAAATCACCAGTGATGGACCAACGCCCACGAGAGCAGCAATTTCAACCTCATCCGGAAAAAAGTGGAAAAATTAGCTTGGGCTGGGAAAGAGTCACAGAAACACTCCTCGTGGTAGCGACTTGGCGCGCGCCAAAAGTTCTAATCACGGACAAAGGAGCACAGTTCATAAGTAGGAATTTCAAAAGTTTTTGCAAGAGGTTGGCATAAAGCACCAGCTAACGGCAACATACACACCGCAAGAGAATCCGACGGAGAGAGAAAATCGTGACATCAGAAGGATGATAGCGCAGTTCACCGGGAAAGATCATCGAATTTGGGATGAGTTGTTGCCGGAGATGACACTAGAACTGAATACGAGAGTATGCACCCCTGAGGGTTAGGGGTTTAGAATATGCCCGAGGTAGGCATACCGGTCGTAAGAGGCGACTAATATGCACAAAGGTAATGACGTGCAACTCGATGGTTGATCTACGGATATGATGCCTCTCACCTCTCATTACCCAACTTATCCTTTACATGATCTAGAAGGTTTCACTGGTCATAAATCGCTACCACGACAGTCGGGCAGGCCCGGAGCGTGCCGGGTTCAAATCCGGCCAAGGACTGTTAATTCGACAACACTCTCCAAAACCTTCGGGGAGTGTTTTTGTCGTTACCACAGCAACAACAACAACGAAAGTATGAGAGTCAACATGATAGAGTCCAGTATTCGTAGTACAGGGTAGGGAGCCGAGAATCCCGAACGATCTCTACGATGAGCAAACGTCTGGCACAGGCGGAGAGAAAGTGACTCTAAGTGCAAGTCGGCAAAGATGAAGGAGGTTTACAAGATGGTGCGACGCAAACAGCAGCGATCATCGGCAGAACAAGCGCAGCACTACAACTTGCGCAGAAGGCAATGGCAACCGAACATAGGCGAAGGAACATCAGTTGTCCAAGGCAGTGGATACGGCAAAGTTGGCACCAAGGTACAGTGGTCCGTAATCGTTGAGCTAGACAAGATGCACAATGGCCAACAGAGGACGGCGCAGTCGGGAAGATCAACGAAGCAGAATCAAGTTCGGCACAAGGCAGGCAAAGTAAAACAAAGTCAGGCAGAGCAGGACGAGGCACGGACACGTGCACCCCGCGAGCAACACAAGTCGCAAAGCCCCGAGCGGGTGTTCCACCGAGGTTACTATCGGGGAACAAACCAGACGATCAACTATGACAGCATCAACTCAACGCATCCCGACACCAATGCCGCACGCATGTGCACCACACGTGTGATCACCAGCAACGCTAGGCGCACCCACTTCACGAGCAACTCAAGTCTCGGTCGAACAAGGTCAAGTAGAATGCAACACGTTAGCCATATGCGGCTCACTAGCGATAGGACATCCAGCTACGAGTGGTCCAGGGGTCAGACATCCGGACGCCAAGGTAGAAGTTAGGTAGGCATAGTAGCCAACTGACGACTTGTTTAGCGGTGAAAGAAGTTCCTGGGATTTGCTAGCTCACGAACTCTATAATTTATATACAGTGGGGGTTTTTCTAACTCCACCGTCTTGAAGGTTAGTGTTGGTTTCCTACCTCCACAACCGTTAAGAGCTTATATAACGTGGGGGTTTTTCTAACTCTGTTGTTGTTGTTGTTGTGGTAACGACAAAAACACTCCCGAAGGTTTTGGGGAGTGTTGTCGAATTAACAGTCCTTGGCCGGATTTGAACCCGGTACGCTCCGGTACTCCCGTTGTCTGGAAGGTTAGTGGGGGTTTTCTACCTCCGCGACCTTTATTAGAGAAGAGTATCGTTAAGGTATACACGGTGGGGGGTTTTTTTCTAATCTCGCCGTTTGGAAGGTTGGTGGTGGTTACCTACCTCAGCCGCTTGAATTATTGCATTGAATTATCAAATAAAACGTATATATATGAAAATTAAACAGGGCTTTCGCTTTAAAAGGAGACTTTAGGGATCCTCTCTAACCAACAAGAACCCTGGACGGACTGAGCTTAACCCTGTCACAAAGGAAAAGTCCGTCACATTGGTATGACCAGTGCAACCTGCTAGGTCATGTCATGTTGGTAATGGTAATGATAATCGTATATTTTTTAGAAAGGTATTTCTACCTTTTAATAGAAAAAACGATTTGTCTACCTTTTACTGAACAATTTTGTTTGTACCCGTTTTCATTAAACATTTTATAAGTTTCCGTTTTACTTACATTAAAAATAAGTCCACTTTTTACTCCCAAGCCTTTCATATTTAGTTATACAAATAAGCAACTAAGCGTATACATTTTTCATTTGGAACTAATCTCTTCATACAATCAAAAATTATATTCTTTCCATTAAAATGTTATATAGAATATACATACAGTGGTCGCAGGAATAATAGATACAAAATTGGAAGTAGTTTTACTCGTAAAATATTTTTATTTGTATTTTTAATAGTTTTTATTTTAAACAAAGCAACACCTGTTACAGAAACCACATAGTAAAACTTTTAGTTAACACAAAGTTTTGATGGGAATTTTTAAAACTTTTCGTAACTTTGTGTAAAATTTGAAAATTTTATTTATTGTTTTATTTAAAATTGCACTTCAGTTGGCTTCCAACTTTTGACTATTAATAAATATTCAGAAAAAAAAGACTACGTTCCGTTAGGTAAAATAAAAAAAACCTCAGGAAATACTCTATAACATTCATATAATTGAACGTTGCTGTTCATCAGCTCTCCAAAGTTTCGGTAACTCTATACCGTTGCGCTTCAAATAAACCCTTAGCCATTCCAATACCGGCTACGCGATCCCCAATATTTCTGCAAAAAGTTCACTTCTGTACATTTCCGAATACCCAATATGTGTGATTACAACCACCACATAAAAACGACAGAAAATTTCCACCTTGATAGCAAATATCTCTTGACAGAAATATATAATCGAGTTTCCGCTTTCGGATTACTGATATTGAGGTCGTTTGATACCTCTACCGACATTTTTGGACGTGTTTAACGGTTGTATTCTAAAGGAAACAATTACCATCAATTACATTCGCTCACGCCTGCGGGTTAGGGGTTTAGAATATGCCCGAGGTAGGCGACTTATATGCACAAAGGTAATGACGTGCAACTCGTCATGGATATGATGCCTCTCACCTATCATTACCCATCTTATGCTTCCTTACGGAAGGAGGGGTGACATGGCCTAGAAGGTTTCACTGGTCATAAATCGCTACCATGACAGTCGGGCAGTACCGCAAGGGAGTACCGGAGCGTACCGGGTTCAAATCCGGCCAAGGACTGTTAATTCGACAACACTCCCCAAAACCTTCGGGGAGTGTTTTTGTCGTTACCCCAACCAAACAACCAACATTCGCTACCGAACTGTTAAACCGTATGGTCGCATTTAACTCGCTTGGACTTTATACTCGCTATTTTGCTGTTTGCGTTGCTTAACCTAAATTTGCCTTTTTAAAATTTTCCACGTGCTTCTTTGTACTTTTGATAAAACTTTAAATTTATAATTTAATTTGACAAAACCGTATCATTTCATTAAAATGCCCCTCGGGGCCAGCAGGCTGGGGTATAACAGGTTTGCACCTTTATCTCCAACTCCTAAAAGAAAAAGGAAATAACCATTAACGTCCCGGAATTACCTATAACAAAGGAGGATGATCCTAAGTATCTGGTAATAAAATCAAAAGGCGACAAAAACACGATCGCATCTACATCTTGTTTTGCTGTCTAAAAGGTATACAATCAAATAGCCAAGATGTTAACAATATCACATCTCTTCGAGATGGTAGCCTACTACTACTCGTAAAAAATTAAAAAATTGACGACAAATTTGTCCCAACTAAACACCTGTCCAAAATTTGTCCAGTCAAAAGAAATACTCAAAATTAAAACTATACACAAATGCTCAATGAGCAAAGCCATCAGCCTTTATAAGACTCAAACTCCAAATACTCCTACACCATTTTCTTACGCCAACATTTTTGAATGTCCTTTTGACCAAACCAATTAAGTGAATAAAAAAAATATATGCACAAAACGAAAAACGTTTATTTTAGTTGAACAATTCGCTCTTATGGAAAGAAAGTTATTGAAACGCTTCTTCTATAAATGTCACATTCGAACTGTGATTGCAAAAGGTAAGGTTGCCATCTTTGTTGCGACAATGGGTAATTTCAATACTCCCATTGTATTGTTGTAAACAAAACCGGCGATGTTCTTTTATGATGTCATCTCCATCAGACTACACAAGTATCCATGACGATTCTTATTCAATGCTTTCGTAAATATATCCGCGATCTGCTCATCAGTGTTTATATATTCTAAGTTGAATTGACCATCTTGAAATTTTTCTCGGATAAAATGGTACTGGACATCGATGTGCTTGGCTCTTTTATGAAAGACGGGATTCTTAATTAAACGAATTGCGCTTTGATTGTCCATATATAGTGTTGTTTTTAATTTTGGTTCATACAACAAACCAATTAAAAAACTTTTAAGCCAGATTAATTCTTTGATTGTCTGACAAGCCGCCACATATTCAGACTCTGTTGTCGATGTTGAGACCGATTTTTGCCTTACTGATGCCCAGCATACGACACGGGACCCAATACGAAAAAACATAACCACTCGTCGATCGTCTTGTTTTGCTATCGTAAGCATAATGGGCATCACTGTAGCCGACCAAATCAAGAACACAATCATTTTTGTAAACAATACCCATATCGATCGGGCCCTTAATGTACTTGAATATGCGTTTCACCGCAGTTAATTGTGCGGAGCTAGGCTGTTCCAAATATCGACTTACCACACCAATTGCGTAGCTTATGTCTGCTCGTGTCCCAATAGCCAGGTAAATTAGGCTACCGACCGCTTCACGATATGGATATACAGGATATACTCATCTCTTGCGAAGTTCTGATTGTTATCCATTGGAGTTAATACAGCTTTGCTTTCAATCATACCAAACCGATTCAATATCTTTTTAGCATAAGCCTGCTGATGTATGCGTATTGAACCATCGTGACGTTGATCAAATTCGAGACCCAAAAATCGCTTTGCCTCGATCACTTTTACTTCAAAATTGTCTTGCAAGTGTGAAATTTTCGAATCAATTTCAATATCTTTTTAGCATAAGCCTGCTGATGTATGCGTATTGAACCATCCTGACGTTGATCTATTTCGAGACCCAAAAATCGCTTTGCCTCGATCACTTTTACTTCAAAATTGTCTTGCAAGTGTGGAATTATCGAATCAATTTTAGTAATATTATTTGTTACCATCAACCCATCATATACGTAAATCGCGATGATCGTTATTGTCCTATCCTTTCGCCGAATGAAGACGCATGAGTCTGAATCACTTTGTGTGAAATCAAATTTGCAAAGAAATGATGTGAATTTTTCATTCCAACATCGTGATGCCTGCTTTAGACAATATAAACTTTTGATTACTGTTGTCATTATAGCCGACAGGCTGCTCAATAGAAACATTTTCCTTCAGCTCACCGTACAAAAATGCAGTTTTAATGTCAAACTGCTCTAGCCGCATTTTATTCATTACCGCTAGAGACAGAATTGCACGAATCGATGTATATTTGACGGCAGGACTAAAAGTCTCTTCGTAATCGAGACCGTATTGCTGAGTGAACCCACGTCAGTAATTCAGTATTTTCTTTAATTTTAAACACCCAACGATTATCAATAATTTTCTGATCATCTGGTGGCTCTACCAAATCCCATGTGTGATTCTTGATCAACGAATTAAACTCCTCATACATTGCACTCTTCCATTGTAGTGCATCGGGTGATTTCATTGCCTCTTCAAATGCTTTTGGCTCAACAATTGTTGCTGAAAATCCACTTTCAATTAATCGATCTGGACTCTTTACACTTTCTCGCAGATCGTACCGTTGATTACTTCTCTGGGGCCGAACTCGTTTATGAGTTTCCACAGTTGATTCTCCTTCAGCGTCAAGAAAAACATCATTATTATCAGCTGATTCAACGACGATTTCACCTGAAACATTTTCAGATACTTCTTCATCATCAGTATCAATGTCATCCCGAAGTACAAATTTTTTCGATACTTGCTCATTAAAACGGACATTACAGCTGAGAAATATCTTTCTGTTGTTCGGATCAAATAGTCGAAAGTTTTTGATTGTGGGCTCAAATCCAATCAAAAATACTTTCTTCGCTTTTGGGTCCCATTTTTGTCGACCAGCTTGTTTTGGGACTTGAACAAAACATTCTGTTCCAAATATTTTGATGTGATCCAAACATGCGTTTCGACCAAACCATTTTTCATATGGTGTACTCCCCGGACACTTGCTTTTTGTTGTGCGGTTCAATAAATACGTTGCTGTACGAATAGCTTCAGATCATAAATATTTTGGTAAACCACTAGCAATAAGCATAGTTCTTGCACATTCTTGAATTGTTCGATTATCACGGTCAATTCTCCCATTTTGCTCTGGAGTGTACGGTGCAATATATTCGATTTGAATACCTTCAGTTCTTAAGAATTTCTTGACTTCTTCGTTGACAAATTCAATGCCGTTGTCGAAACGAAAAAATTCAATTTGAAAACCAAAAGCCTTCTGTACCATTGGAAAGAGCTCAAGCATCCATGTACTTCACTTTCCGATTTTATAAGATATGTGAAACGAAACGTTGTTGCTTCGTCTTTATCAACAAGAAGTAACGAGCGCTACCAATTGCAATTTCTTCCATGGGACCACATAAATCTGCATGCATGTATTCTCCAGCAACTGATAGTCGCTTGATCGATTCCTTATGATTTGATCTCGTCATTTTTCCGTATTGACAATCCTCTCAAAAGAATCTTTCACTTTTGGACAAGTCGACACCTTTAATGAGACCATCTTTAACCATGTTTCTTATTGAATTGATGTTGACGTGGCCCAATTGTCAATGCCACTGCTCAAGCGGAACAGCTGCAACGTTTGCACCTTCATTTGTACGTACACGAAAATCCATGCGTATTTGTTTTATTTTATCACGCTTACCCAGTGCAACGATTTTACACTCTTGATCAAGTATTTTTGCAACCACCACTTTCAAATAAAACTTGAAAACCTTTATCTGTCATAACTATTGTTGAAAACAAATTTTCACCAAGTTCTGGAACATACATCACGTTTTCAAGACGACGCTGCTCCCACTGATTGTTTACCTTCGCATCTATAAGAATGGTACCAATTCCATGAATCTGGACACGATGACGATCGGCTAATTTTACTCGACCACTATGTTCTCTTAGCTCTGAGAACCACTCACGACCTAAAGTCATTTGACTTGTTGCACCTGAATCAGCACACCAGTAATCGGGATTTAATTCGTTTCATTTGTCCGAATATAATTCTGAACACCATGCCAGTTCGTTTTTATTTGCAGTTTTACTGCTATTCGACGAATTTGTTTTCTTTGGATATTTTTTATCTTTTTCCCAATGGCCTATTTGACCACAAGAATTGCATTTTGTTCTCTTCTTCAATTCATCAACATTTGACTTTGGCTTGAAATCTTTTTTGGAGTCTTTGTGTTTAAACCTAGCAGCAAATGCCGCATCTGATGAATCATTCCGCTCATTGTTCATTCGATTCAAATTATTCTCCTCTAATTGCAAAGATGCCATAAGCGTATCAATGTACGAGTTTCTTTTGTATTATATCACACAGTTTTATAGTTGTTGAACTTTACAGGCAAACTACTGATAATACGCACCATCTTCAATTTGTCAGACAATTTTTCACCCTGTTGCTCAATCTCGGATGCTAATTGATTTGCTTTGGCTACGTACGAAGCGAAAGTTTCATCATCCTTCATCTTAAGTGAAAAATATTCTTCATACAAAGTCACGGCACTAATTTCCGAATTTTTTTCGTACACACTTTCCAATTTGTCCATCATTGCTTTAGCGGTTTTGCATGTTAGAACAAGATTTGCGCTTCTATATCAAGCGATTGAAATATAGCATTCATGGTTTTACCTTAATTTCTTTCAAAAATATTCCTTTCATTCTCTGGTGCATTTTCTGCCGGTACTACCCCTTCTATATTCTTGGTCAAATTACGTGATTTTAAGAAAGCCATTATCTGGAATTTCCATAAGCGATAGTTTGAACCATTTAATACGTGGCCACTAAAATTGTTTTCATCTTTATTTCCATCCATTTTAACCGAACTTTAGTTGTTGTGCGACGACAAAGCAACTTTACATAAAACTTGTTGTTTTGAAATTCGATTATGACAATTGAATGTTGTGTTGTAGTGCCTGCTAGTCTGCGAACGAATATATTTACAATATTGTATGCACAAACGTGATAACGAGAATCCTATTTTATTAACGCTACAACGAGACGAGTTCTTTCTAAATGTGCGCGCAACTTTATACAGTACGACGACTTACCTCAGTTGTCTTAATATCTTTTAATTTATTCACTGAAGCTCTCTGGGCCCATAACCTTTTGAATGTCCTTTTGACCGAACCAATTAAGTGAATAAAAAAGATTTATGCACAAAAGGAAACACGTTTTATTTTAGTTGAACAATTCGCTCTTATGGAAAGAAACTTATTGGAACGCTTCTTCTATAAATGTCACATTCGAACTGTGATTTGAAAAGGTAAAAAAGAAAATAGAATACAGAAAAGAAAGGGTTGCCATCTTTGTTTGGACAATGGGTAATTTCAATAAACATAACTGCTCCCAACAACGCCTCTTTCAATACAAATTCCACCAAAAAAGAAGACAACCTAATCTCAAACGACTCCAACCTCAAAATTACTGCTTAAACTTCAAACAACAACAACACCTTATCTAATACCAACATCCCTCAACCCCTTCAAACTCCCCTGAAACTCCATCTCCCTAAATAACTCTCCTTCCCCTCCCTTCTCTCCTCTCTTCCTATCCTCATCTCCTGACCTTAAATTGGCTCCCGCCTCTGTGCGTTCACCATCTACTTTTCCCTCATCACACAACATTTCGCTCATTGAAACATAATTCCTGACACTTATTTTTCTTTTCTTTCTCTTTTCATGATGTTAACTGTTCTTCAATGGAATATTAACGGTTACATGACTTACTACTTTGAACTAGAAATTTTAATTAAAGAACACAACCCCGTCTATTATTTTATTAAATGGAACACATATAGCAAACAATAAAACAGCTAATACTCCAAAATCCTATATTGGTCACTTCTATAACCTTCCTTCTAGCACATCAAGCAAGCAAGGTATCTCAATCCTGATTAGAAGAAACATTCCACATAACATTCTCCCCATACCTCCTTCGAACATCTCGGCCATTCCCCTTGAAATTTCCTCCCCCTTTAAATCATACTAATTTGTGCCTATTCTCCGCCACACCCAACATTTACTTTAGCCGATTTCTTGAATCTTCTCCCACCTGGCTCTACCCCATTCTTACTTGCTGGTGACTTCAATGCCTGGTGCCCTCTTTGGGGTTCTCCCTCAACTAACACCAAAGGCCGAGTAATTCAAGATGCTGTACTTAGCTCTGACTGTTTCGTACTTAACGATGGTTCCCCTACTTTACCACCCATTCCACTTTCACCCATATAGACCTCACATTCTGTTCAACTTCACTCTCCCCTAAAGTTGATTGGCGTCGTATAGATGATCTACATGGAAGCGATCATTTTCCTATCAAAGCTAACATTTCCCACCAAAATTCACCTTTCTCTAAACCCAGAATATTTTTTAACACTTCTTCAGCTGACTGGCCTAAATTCGAAGAATTTTGCTTGCAGTACTCAGATTCTCTTCCTCCTAACATAAATCAAGAAACTTCCAGGATTCAAAAAATTATAAGATCTGCAGCCAACCAATCCATTCCACAAACCTCTCATAAACCCCGTTATAATAACCCTCCTTGGTGGGATGATGAACTTTCTTTCTTAGGTTAGACTTCACAAGCAACAAGCTTGGCATCATTTCAAGCATAATCGCTCTCCATCAAATCTTGTAGCATATAAGAAAGGTAATGCTATTTTCAGAAGAAAGGCCAAGTTGGCTAAAGTTAAATCTTTTCAGACTCTCACCACCAACATAAACTCCTTCCGATCCCAAAATGATTTGGACAAACATAAAAAGATTATCTGGTAACCTAACCTCCTCTCCTATCCCCTCCCTCAACTCGTCACAAGGCACTCTACTATATCCTCAGAATATAGCCTTAGAGTTCGCTACTTATTTTTCTACCATCTCCTCTGACTCTAAGTTCTCCTCTGAATACTTGTCTAATAAACAATATATTCTCCCCTATAGTTATTTACCCCCTCCCTTATCACCTTCAGCCAAAAATCTCGATTCACATTTGTCTTCTATTGAACTCCATCTTGCCCTTTCTTCCGTTAGAGGTAAATCTCTTGGCTTAGATAAAACTTCCTATACCACTATCAAACAAATTCCCCCTCTTCTCCTCAATAGCCTCCTTAAACTTTACAACAATATCTTTCAAACTTCCATCATCCCCGAAGCCTGGAAAACCAGCGCCATCATTCCAATTTTAAAACCTGGCAAACCTTCCCACGAAGTTACCAGCTTTCGTCCTATTTCTCTTCTACCTTGCCTAGGAAAACTCCTTGAAAAAATTATTGCTACAAGGCTTTCCTGGTTCCTCCAATTTAATAAGCTCATTCCCTCTAATCAGGTTGCATTTAAAAAGGCCAAAGCACAATTGATGCTCTTCTGTACCTTGACCACTTCATTTGTGATGCTCTATCCAACAAAAACCACGTTTCCATCTTCTCACTTGATTTTTAAAAGGCGTTTGATGGTGTTGGCATACATGTAGTTCTAATGCAACTAATTAAATGGAAGGTAGGTCCCATATGTTTAATTTCGTAAAATGTTTCCTCTATAAACGTAAATTCAAAGTTCTTATTTCTGGTACATCTTCTCCCACACTTTCCTTAGCTAACGGAACCCCTCAGGGATCACCGCTATCAGTAATTCTGTTCACCATACCGTTTGACGAAATCAGTTTTATCCTATCTAATTTTCCCAATGTTGTTGTTGTTGCTGTTGTTAACAGTGCTTCGCCCTGCCCCAGATTGGACAGGGTTACACTGAAATAACAGCCCATGGCCGGGTGAAAAAACCCGGGTTATTCCGGTACGATAAAACCGGCTATATGCTGATGACCTTCTCCTATTTTCCAAATCTTTCGACCTTACATCCATATCCGCCTTCTTTGTAGACGTGACTCGCACTCTAAATCTAAATCATTCCACATTTGTAGAAAACAAAATTGTAATTTTCCATCAATTTCATTTAATAATGTAAATATTCCATGTTTTCCTACTCTTAAGTTTCTTGGACTAGTTCTAGATAGTATGTATTTAAAGATCAGTCAGTATATAAGAAATAGAATTATTAAAAACTCAAATATTGTCAAGTACCTATCATGCAAGCGCTCGCTCATTGGCCCAGCTCTATTAACACATGTTGTCAACCCTCTAATACTCTTCGTAATAAACTACGTTATTGAAATCTATGGACACCACTCAAAAAACCATCTGAAAATTCATGCTGCCCAGTATCACTCAGCTATAAGATCACTTCGTGCATTTCCAACATCACCTATACAAAATTTATTGGCTGAATCTGGTCTTCCCTCTCTAAAGGAGAACATGGAAGGCAACACTAGCAAACTCTACCCTAGGATTATCCTTGGTTCCAACATCACGCTAGAAAATGCATTGTTTTCAACATCATCACGGATCCGATCGCCAAAAATTGAATCAGCTATATACAAATGCGCGACTTTCGCCAAAACAAACAACTTACCATTAAAACCACCTAAATTACGGAAACTTTGTCATTCACCATGGTTGATTCCTAAAGAATCTTTCATAGACCATCTCGTTTGCCTACCTAAGAACACCACACCGAATGCGATTTATATCGGTGAGTTGCGAATGCATTAAAACATAATAGTTGGAGATTTATTTACACGGACGACTCTAAAAACAACAGTACGTCTTTTACTGCCGTAAGCGAGAAAGGTAGTACGGACTGCTTTTCCCACTGCAATTTTCCACGCCGTTATACATGTTTCTAAAAACTCAGGAAAATATGTAATATGTACCGACAGCTTCTCATGTTTTCAGGCTATAAAAAATTGCAATAACAGTGTTAAAGAATATTCTGGGTTTAGAGAAAGTTGAATTTTGGTGGGAAATGTTAGCTTTGATAGGAAAATGATCGCTTCCATGTAGATCATCTATACGACGCCAATCAACTTTAGGGGAGAGTGAAGTAGAACAGAATGTGAGGTATATATGGGTATAGTGGAATGGGTGGAAAAGTAGGGGAACCATCGTTAAGTACGAAACAGTCAGAGATAAGTATAGCATCTTCAATTACTCGGCCTTTGGTGTTAGTTGAGGGAGAACCCCAAAGAGGGCACCAGGCATTGAAGTCACCAGAAAGTAAGAATGGGGTAGAGCCAGGTGGGAGAAGATTCAAGAAATCGGCTCAAGTAAATGTTAGGTGTGGCGGGGAATAGGCACAAATTAGTATGGTTTAAAGGGGGAGGAAATTTCAAGGGAAATGGCCGAGATGTTCGAAGGAGGTATAGGGAGAATGTTATGTGGAATGTTTCTTCTAATCAGGATTGAGTTACCTTGCTTGCTTGATGTGTTAGAAGGAAGGTTATAGAAGTGACCAATATAGGATTTTGGAGTATAAGCTGTTTTATTGTTTGCTATATGTGTTCCATTTAATAAAACAATAGAGGGGTTGTGTTCTTTAATTAAAATTTCTAGTTCAAAGTAGTTATTCATGTAACCGTTAATATTCCATTGAAGAACAGTTAACATCGTGAAAAGAGAAAGGAAAGAAAATAAGTGTCAGGAATTATATTTCCATGAGCGAACTGTTGTGTGATGAGGGAAAGGTAGATAGTGAAGGCACAGAGGCGGGAGGCGATTTAAGGTCAGGAGATGAGGATAGGGAGAGGAGAAAAGGGAGGGGAAGGAGAGTTATTTAGAGAGGATACTGAGGGAGATGGAGTATCAGGGGAGATTGAAGGGATTGGGGGATGTTCGTATAAGATAAGGTGTTGTTGTTGTTTGAAGTTTTAGCAGTAATTTTGAGGTTGGTGGAATTTGTATTGAAAGAGGCATTGTTGGGAGCAGTTATGTTGGCGTAAGAAAATGGTGTAGGAGTATTTGGAGCTTGAGTCTTATAAAGGCTGATGGCTTCGCTCATTGAGCATTTGTGTATAGTTTTAATTTTGAGCATTTCTTTTGACTGGACAAATTTTGGACAAGTGTTTAGTTGGGACAAATTTGTCGTAAATTTTTTAATTTTTACGAGTAGTAGTAGGCTACCATCTCGAAGAGATGTGATATTGTTAACAACTTGGCTAATTGATTGTATACCTTTGTAGATAGCAAAACAAGATGTAGATGCGATCGGTTTTTTGTCGCCCTGTGATTTTATTACCAGATACTTAGGATCATCCTTTTTTGTTATAGGTAATTCCGGGAACAAGTTTTGACGTTAATGGTTATTTCCTTTTTCTTTCAGGAGCTGGAGATAAAGGTGCAAACCTATTATGACCCAGCCTGCTGGACCCGAGGGGCATTTTGATGAAATGATACGGTTTTGTCAAATAGAATTATAAATTTAAAGTTTTATCAAAAGTACAAACAAGCACGTGGAAAACTTTAAAAAGGCAAATTTAGGTTAAGTAACGCAAACAGCAAAATAGCGAGTATAAAGCCCAGGCGAGTTAAATGCGACCATACGGTTTAACACTTCGGTAGCGAATGTTATTTGATGGTAATTGTTTCCTTTAGAATAGAACTGTTAAACACGTCCAAGAGGTATCAAACGACCTCAATATCAGTAATCCAAAAGCGGAAATTAAATAATTTGTTTCAGTGAAAAGTTATTAGCAAAAAATGGCCTAGGTCCGACCCCAAATAGGGGGATTGATTCAAGGTTTTAAGTGCATAACACTTTTCTGCTTAGGCGGTCTTCGGACGCGCCTCAAATAAATAACCCTTAGCGGGTCCAACACCGACTACGCGGTCCACAATATTTCTGCGCAGAACACATTTCTGCACTTTTTGGTACACCCTAATCTGTGGTTACAACAACCACATGAAAATGACAGAAATTTTAAACTTTGATTGCAAATAAATCTGAACAGGCATAAAATATCGAATTTGCGCTTTCGGATTATTGATACGGAGGTTAAAACCCGTCGTGTGATACTTTTCCCGAGATTTTTGGACGTATATTAGCAGTTACGTGCTGTCGTATAGAATTACCAGAAGTACAAACAAAAAAATGTTCAGTAAAAGGTCGACAAATCGTTTTTTCCAATAAAAGGTAGAAATTTATATTTTTTAGAAATATAACTTTTGCCTATCGATATACATTAACTATCGGAAACAATGCTATTGTGACGAGTTCGATGAGTCTTCGATTATCAATCCTGGGTTCGATCACTATAAAGTCAAATAAACACACGCACAGATATTGTAACTAATAGCTAGTTTTATTTACTAGTAATAAATGCAATACAAATGTAAGAGTTTGGTAACCTCACAGTAGTTCACTGTTCAACACTTGAAAATAAACTGATCCATCTGCCTTGCTTGGTCACTGCCTTATATAGTCCGACAGGGTGCCTACGCACCGAGAACTTTCTTGGTTATTCGCTCTTCGTGTTCTCGAAGGATCGGTGTTAATTATTGGCATCTCCTCTTTGCATCGTATTTGCAAACACTCGCGCGATCTCTCTTCCTCTTGCTTGGTACATGCTTGCATGCATAAGCGTAGCCATCGTTATCTCTGTTGTGTTTAACTAGTAGTGCGAGTGTTATTGAGTTAGGGATGATACATGCTTGAGAACAATCGTCACACTATTTACAACTTCCTAATAGTCCAATTACCCACCGACGCATGTACGTAGTACGTGTCAGCGACACGACCTGTCTTATGAGAGTGCTATGTAAACGCTCACCGACGTTCAATTTTTCCGTATACGTAGTACGTAGCGTAGAAATCAAAGAAATTTTGATTTTTTCCGTAAGAACGTGTCAGCTGATTGCTCTCTCATATGCAGTGTTGCCTATTCATACGTGTGTATGCTGGTTATGGATCGTTTGCAGTTGCTTTACAAAAATACCTCAAAATACCTTTTAAATTTTCGTAATAATGTTGAAATATTATTGAAATTACGATATTAAGTTGTTGCTTTTAAATAAATTGACTGGCTATAAGTATTTAATATTAATTTCGGACACTCATAAAATGAAAAATAATTGTTTCAAAAGTACACGTTTGAGTTAGCATGCATGAAAACTGATCAATGGCAACATTGTTTTGAATGTAAACAGAAATGGCTGATTTCTCCGTTGGCGCCACGGGCATAAGATTCCCTCAAACGTACGTACGTACGGGATACGTAAACGTACATTACACACGTCGGTGGGTAATTGGACTATCACTCAAAAGTTACATTTCACTTCGCATTTGAGTGTCGTCAAATTAAGACCGTAGAAAATTTCGTGTATGAAATATATAAAAATCTCGAAAACGGGACATCGGTTACTGTTAAAATAACGGGAAAAAGACTAAGTTCACGAAGAAAACTAAAATATACTAACCTCAATAAGAAATTAAACTCCAATTGGATTCGTTAATATGAAAAAATACATAAAAATTAAATATATGTATACACTAGTAAACCAAAGTCAAAGGATTTACACTACAGGGCATGTGTCATTTATACGGACAAAGACATTAAAACTTACACTTTACTCCGAGGTAAGACCAGGACAATTTACACCGACGAAAACAGGGTTCTAGGCTAAAAATCATTTTTATCAATCAAACGATCAAAAATCAAATTTACGTACAAATCAAAGCGAACATAACACACTTATCTATAACAAAATTCAACTAATGGAAGAAAAATGGCTTTCTAACAAAAAATTGCAAAAAAAAACCTGCACATAAAACCATTAGAAATACCAAACATAACCGAATATAACACACATATTAATATTAATTCCAATAAATCGAATAAAAACGGCTTTCTAACAAAACAACCTCAAAAATTTGCAGAAAAACCTGACAAATAAGAACAATAAATCCCCGCCATTAAAAACTGTGGTCACACACACACATAAAGTAATAACAGAAACGATCAACCAAGGCGAATTTATACCAGCACGGATCTGAAACAACAAATAAATTGAACAGAACAACACCAAAATATGATTTATATTGTGAACAAAGTTGGACAAAAATTTATAACCTAAAATCAATATTATTAAAAACATTTGCAAGGCTAAAGTCCACAGGACCGAGGTCTCAAAACAAATAGCTAAATAGTCTACAAAACAAAAAACTAGTGTATGACATAACCGGCACTTTGAGGGACAAGAGAGCATCCCCGCCTAATCAGTATTCCACACGGAAGTACTCAAAGCCACAAAAAACAAAGTTATATTTAAACTTGAAATACGTATGTACATATAATAAAGAAATCATGAAATTTAAGACAATCTATATTGTTCGATAAAATGAGATAACTTTAAAGTATTTACTGGCTTCGTCATGATATCAGCAAGCATTTCCTTTGTACAAAGATAGCTAAGTTGCTTAATCAAACTTGCTCGGGCTTCTCACGTATAAAATGGTTTGCGGTTGCGGCAACTTGATGGCGTATTTGGTACTGATGGTGGTGGTGATCCTGAGCGTACCGGATTCATATCCGGCCAAGGACTGTCAGTTCGACAGCACTCCCCAAAACCTTCGGGGAGTGTTTTTGTCGTTACAACAACAACAGTAGTGGTAAATCTACCGATACTCCCTGATGTTGATGGGGTGTGCACTTGTGGTAGTCGTGATCGCTAGCGACCTGGTGGCGTTGCCTATGGACATCAATACGCTGTTAGTTTGCTGTTCGGGGTGTGAGTCGCCGGCTCCCGTGCCGAAATGCTTTCGGGTGGTTCCTTCCCCTAATTTATTTAGGGTTGTTTAAGAGATACACCTTCAACAAGTTTTCATCCACTTCTGGATAACACTAAGATGTCGTGATAGAAAAAAGCTGCTACTCGCCTCGGCTCTAGGTGATAGAAAGCAAGACCGGAAGCAGATTTTTTCATATGTAGCTGCAGTCGGTTGACGTTTTGCTGACACGGCACCATAACTGTTTTGTGTCTCTTTAAATCAACTTGGAAGTCTTTTTGAAACATTTTAGTGATGCTTCTCTGAAGCTTTCGAAACCTTTTAACCTTTTTAAGCTCATTTTTTCCTCCATTCTGATGTTTTTCGGAGCCTTTTATTGAGCCTTTCCGAAGCTTTTTTTGAACCTTTTTAGTCACATTCTTGCCTTTTTCACTCTTTTGTTAAGATTCTTATAGGTTTTTAAGACTCAAATATGTATTTAGCTTATCAGAAGAAAGTTCACCTTTTTAATGGTTTATACAGTATAATTTATTTAATATTGAAAATATATACAATTTTATTAGTTCTTTATTAAAAACAAGTTTTATGTAAAAATATTTGTATAACTAAATATGAAAGGCTGGGAGTAAAAAGTAAACTTACTTTTCATGTAAGTAAAAATGAAACTTATAAAATGTTTAATAAAAAGGGGTACAAAAAAATGTTCAGTAAAAGGTAGAGAAATCGTTTTTTCCATTAAAAGGTAGGAATATCTTTCTAAAAAATATACGACATTTCTACCTTTTATTGGAAAAAACGATTTGTCTACCTTTTACTGAACAATTTTGTTTGTACCCTTTTTTATCAAACATTTTATAAGTTTCCGTTTTACTTACATGAAAAATAAGTTTACTTTTTACTCCCAGCCTTTCATATATAGTTATACAAATAAGCAATTAAGCGTATACATTTTTCATTTGGAACAATCAAAAATTATATTCTTTTCATTAAAATGTTATATAGAATATACATACAGTGGTGGCAGGAATAATAGATACAAAATGCCCCTGCGGGTTAGGGGTTTAGAATATGCCCGAGGCAGGCATACCGGTCGTAAAAGGCGACTAATATGCAAAACAAGGAAATTTTGGTTTTCAATACCGAACCGATCGCACTACAGAATGAGACTGACTATCCAAATTGAATAATTGAAATATTAAAGCTAAAATTTAATTAAGAAAGCAACAACAACTTGCTTGTGAAAATGTGCCAGACGCTGGCATCAGCACTTTGCATTTTACCTGATGCGCGTGCAACTGGTTATTGACAAATAATCGATTCAAAGAATTAGCGCAACTTCGATTGCAAAACAGGAAATGTAAAAGAATATTAGTTAGCAATTAAAAATTCACCTGTGGGAATTATTATTGCGAAATGAATTTTATATGAAGTGTCAGCAACACTTCGTTTATTGTAAGTTATTGTGGCTGTTGCCAAAAGAATGTAAGTATGTAATTAGCTTTACTGAAGCGGAAGCAAAAGGTAAACAAGCTGTTGCAGCGATAGCCAGAATTAATGTAAATATGTAATTTGCTATGTTTTAGCAAAGGCAAAAGGTAAGTAATTTATAGTGTGTTAACTCCTCCGCCCTTAAAATCGAGCGTCCTCGATCGATGAGTTAACGTAAAACTTTGGTACGTCTTCTATTCCTACTTCTATAGTGTTTCGGTTGGGTTTTTTCTCTTTATTTATTTTTCGTAAAAATCTTAATCTTAACAATGAAATTATAATAGCTAATGCGATAATTCCTATAGATATTGTATTAATACTAAAATATATTTGATTTCTTTTTTTTAACATTTCCAATTCTTTTAATTCGTTATTCTGGTATTCTTTTATTGAGTTTAATGACAATATTTCTTCGATTTTTTCGTGTTTTGCCATAGGCTGTAAAATAGCAGGCAGGGGTTTTTTCCCTGTTATTTCCTTTGAAAAATACAATTTATTTCCTACTTCTATATTTGTATCAAAATGCTTTATTAGGTATGTTCCATTTATTTTTATACTTTCGTTCTCAAATTTAACGAAACCTTGGTATTCATTTAAGAATAGTATATCATTTGAAATTTCTTCGATAGTTTTTATATGTTGATTATTTATTTTCCTACAATTATCTAATTTACTTTTCAGCAGATGTGCTATGCAAGTGCCGTTTGTAATATTTACTACTGAATTTCTTGAACATATTGATAAGTTATTGTATGATTTAAAATTTTTTGTTTTTCCATATATTTCATTCTTACATACTAGTATAGATTCGAATTTAATTTTATTTATAAATTTTCCTTTTTTACTAGTCTAATGATCTACAATCTTCTACTCCTGTCGTAGGCAGGTTTACTATATAGATTAGGCTTTCTTTATTTGACGCAATTTTTATGTCGGCGAATTCTAATGCTTCGTCCATATTTATATAAGGGATGTTTTCATCTTCTAAAAATTTTCTTGTTATTTCCATTTCTCTATCGGATAAAATATACGAATTTATAATGTTTGATTTTGCCCAATGAATGGCGTAAGCGATATTTATTAATTCTTCCTTTATTGCTTCTAATTTAAATTTTGTTTCTAGTAATATTTCGTTATCAATTTCTTTCTCTTCTTTTTATTAGTATTTTCTATCACTTCATTAATTTTTTCGTTGGATAATTTGTTAATTATAACTTGCCTATTATTGTTATCTAAAACGTTATTCATTTTTTCAACTAGTATATTAAAATCGCTATGGTCTGGATTTCCTGCGATCCATTTCCATGCGGATCCTTAAAATCTAGTGATATTTTATTGTAATTTTTGCTTATCCTAACTCTACCTAAATAATTTTTCGATTGATTGACGAGGGATAAAAGGATGGGTTTTAGAGGATGGTTTCGAAGCTTTTCGTTAATTGTCGTTTCCAAATGTCTTATAGTGTTGTCATAGTCCTCTAGTTCTATTATATGTATTATTTTAAAGTTTCCTGTTTGTAATTTTGCTGGTCCTGAGTCAATTGTCACTAGTTGGGACGATGAGTAGTCCAAGAATTGTACGTTTGCTGAGGTGAAACCTATCGCAATCAATCTAAAAATTTTATAAAAATAAAGCAATAATGTTTAGCATTCGTTATTTGATTTATTTTTATTATTTTTGCTCCTACTAATATACTTAATTTTATTTATTCGTTTTTTATTATTATTATTATTTATTATTTTTGTTTATTATGTTTTTTCTTCTTATTATTATTATTTTTTTTTTTTATAATTTTTCCACTTGTTTCATTAGGCTCTTGTGAACCACTTTGCCTGACTCTGTTATGACCGTTGATGACCTGTTCTCCTTGACAATTTCTTTCTTGAAGCGAGGTGTGAGTTTCGTGCCATATCTTTTATTAATTTTCACGTAGATAGTCTTTCCAGGGGAATAGATGTTACAGGGTGTTCTCGTTTTGTTGTGAAATTTCAAGTCTTTATCCTGTTTAAGTTTCAGTTTTTCTATGTTGTTTTGTCTGGCGTCTTCGTATTGTTTTGGGTTTATATAGACTTTACGTCCGAAAAAATTTTCGATGGGTTTTAGTCAAAGTCGTGGAGTGGATTGAAAAGTTATATTCGTAAACGGCTCTGTCTAGTAGTTCGTCAAAAGTCCTTTCAATGTCTTCGGTCTTTAAGCATCTCAATATTTCAGCGAGCGTTGAATGGAAACGTTCGATTTGTCCATTTGCTTTGCTAATATGTGGTGGTGTCCTATAAACTTTAATTCTTAATTGATCTTCTAACATGAAAATTATTGATTGTGAGTTGAGAGATTTTTCGTTATCTATAATTATGGTCTGTAGAATACCGAAAGCAAAAAGTAGTTGCCTGAGGGGTTCACGTATGTCTTCTATTGGAATTTAATAACTTTTGCTTGAGCATACTTCGAGTATTTATCTATTGCCGTTAATACTAACTTTTTCTCAGCTATGAAGATATCGAGATGGAGGATTCTTAATTGATCTTCTAACATGAAAATTATTGATTGTGAGTTGAGAGATTTTTCGTTATCTATAATTATGGTCTGTAGAATACCGAAAGCAAAAAGTAGTTGCCTGAGGGGTTCTATCTGGATTTAATAACTTTTGCTTGAGCATACTTCGAGTATTTATCTATTGCCGTTAATACTAACTTTTTCTCAGCTATGAAGATATCGAGATGGAGGATTTGTCCGGGATATTCGGGGATTGGCGTGGGTTTAATTTCAGGTTTATTGGGGTGTCTGTCGTATTTACTTTCAGCACAAACTCTGCACTGCTTGACTATTTTGGCAATTTTGGCTGGCATCTGTGGGAAATAAAATTTTTGAATGATTTGTTTTTTGTTCTCCGTTGCGTTTCTATGCGCTCTTTTATGTTCAAGTAGGATCTGTTGCTCTTGTGGTTCTATTGTTAGTAGGTCCGTTACCTGTGATTGCGTAAATCTAATTTTAAAATTATTAAAGTAAGTAGGGTATAGTTCTTGTATTTGTCCCATTATTTTTTCCGAAGTAAATAGTCCGTTGACAACAGAAGGGTTTAAGTAGCGTTTTAATAAGTCTTTCAGGTCGTCGTTGGAGTAATGTGGTTTAGTAAAAGTGTGCCTGTGGTAGGTTGGAAAAGGGATTTTGAAGTTATATGAACTTTTTGGTTCGGTGAGTATCCAGATTTGGTTTTTAAACACGTTGATACGAGCTTCCGTGGATGGGATCAAATTTTGGCCTGAACTCTCGTCGGAATGGGTTGCTATTGTCACTGTGTTAAGTTCTGGAGGTCGAGAAAGGGTGTCTGCTACTATGTTGGTTTTGCCTGGTTTGTACTTGAGTTCATAATCGTATTCCTCGAGGATTGCTTTCCATCTCTTTAATTTAGAGTTATCATTTTTATTACTTAGTGCATACGTCAGGGGTTGATGATCGGTGAATATCTTAATTTTTGCCTTTCCGTATAGATAATTCCTTAGGGATTTGAGTGCCCAGATGATGGCGAGCATCTCTTTTTCATTAGTAGCGTAGTGTTCTTCAGTCCTTGTAAGCGTTCTTGAGATAAAGGTGATAGGTTTTCCGTCCTGTTCTAGCACTGCACCGATTGTATGTTTTGAAGCGTCCGTCGTCAGGTGGAATTCTTTTTGAAAGTTGGGGTAGGTCAGTATTACTTCTCTTGATATGAGTGAACGTTTTGTTTTATTGAACGCTTCTATGGCGTCATTGTTTAATTGGATAAGTTTCTTTTTTGACAGGTTTTTGGAAATTCTACCTTCTTCTCCTCTGAGAAGGTTAGTGAGGGGTTTGGTGATTCGAGCGTAATCTTTTATGAATCGCCTGTAGTAGCCGGATAGGCCTAAAAATTATCGCAAGTCTTTAAGGGTTTTTGGGTATGGGAAGGCTACTATTGCTTGAACCTTAACGGGGTTAGTTTTGATTCCGTTTGATGAAACTAAAAAGCCTAAAAATTCTATTTCTTTTTTGAAAAATTCGCATTTATCGATCTGGACTTTCATGTTGGCTTCCTGTAAGGTCTCGAAAATTGTCTGGATGTTTTGAGCGCGAGACCTTTCGTCTTTACTGAATATGATTATATCATCGATATAAACATAACAGATTTTGCCGATGAATTTTCTCAGAATATCATCCAGTGTTCTCTGGAAAATTGCAGGAGTATTTTTCAGTCCAAAGGGCAGGCGCGTGAATTCGTATTTTCCGTTTTTGACTGAGAAAGCAGTTTTCTCGATATCAGATTCCTTCAAAGGAATCTGGTGGAAACCACTTTTCAGATCTACTATTGAGAAGAAAGTATTTTGGCCTAACTGAGATAGCACTTCATTTATATCGGGAATTGGGTAGCGGTCGGCTACAGTTATGGAGTTAAGTTTCCTATAGTCGATCACCAGCCTGTATTTTTTTTCTTGAGGCATCCTGTTTTTTGGGTACTATCCATATCGAGTTGTATGGTGACCGTGAAGGTCTTATTATACCATCGTCTAGTAATTTTTTTATCTGTTTTTCTACTTCTTCTTTTAAGGACATGGGTAGTATTTCGTGTAAAATGGTTCATTGGAGTTTGTCCTAATAGTTGCGACAACTTTGGTGGTATAGGTTAGTTTCTCGTTGGGATCAGAAAAAAGGTCTACATTTCGGTTTACTAGTGAGCTCATTACTTGTTTTTGGAAACTGTTCATATGTTCATTTCTTATGGGGATATGGTTCACGTTTTCAGAAAGTAATTGTTTGAGGCGTATTCTGACTGAATTGTTAATGGTCATGAAGTTTTCTTTTGTATGAATGACTGCTGATAACTCTTTTAAACTATCATTGCCTAATATTGCATGGAAGGATGTGAGGGAAGGCAGAAGATAAAATTTTAAGTTAATATTTGGCAAATTAAAGAGATTTACATACGTATGATGGGTAATTTCTATTTTTCCTCCTACTGAGTTTGCAAAAAAGTTCTTTTCGTTTTGAATTTTCTTCTTTACCAACTGGGGCTGGATGTAATTTTTATTTGATCCTGTGTCAACTAGGATTTTTAAGATATCTCCACTCCTCGTCTTGCAGTTGAAACAAGGCAGTGAAGAGTTCCTTATTCTAAAAAATGGATGTCTGTGAAATCTGCGTCATATGGATAATCCTCGGGGTTCTCTCTATCGTATTGTTCAGGTGTGTCATGTGAGATGCTGTCTAATGGGTCGTTAACTTCTGGGCTAGAGGTCACATGAAAATTCCGTTGCGCTTTTACGGGTGGATTTGTTAAATTTGAGTCGCCTTGTCTTTTACCGGCGTATTTAAAGTTTGGTCTGTTTGCGTAGTTAACGGCATTTGTTCTGATGCTGGGATCTACGTCCATGGGTTCAGGCTTTGGTTGTGGTTTCTGTGCTGCAGGTCTAGGTGGTGGGTTATAAGAAGGATTCTGCTGCTTTGATTGGTAGGGATATTGGTGTTGGTAGTTCGGTTGCGGATGTTGGAATCGATTATTCGGTTGGTAGTTCTGTTGGGGCGGCCGCCGTGGTGTGAAGGTAGTGTTGCCGGCCTACCACACCGAAGGTCCATGGTTCGAGCCCTGGTACAGGTAACATCAAAAGTGATTTGAAAAAAGTTTTTCAAAACGGGGTCGCCCCTCGGCAGTGGTTTGGCAAACTCTCCGAGTGTATTTCTGCCATGACAGGCTTCTCAGCAAAAATTCGTCTCCTTTGTAGATGCCGTTCGGAGTCGGCAAAAAACTGTAGGTCCCACCAATTTGTAGGGAAAATTCAAATCGGCACACCACAAATTGGAAGAGAAGCTTGGCGCAAAAATCTCTTAGGAGGTTTATGATGATATACCTGTTGTATATCGCGCCATAGAGAGAGAGAGTTCTGTTGGGGATGCTGATATTGGTAGTTCGGTTGAGGATGCTGATATTGATAGTTCGGTTGGGGAGGCCTGTACAGAGGAGTCGTGTTCAACCTGGGTTGGGGCATAAACGCCAATTCGGGGTAGAATTCGTTATTAATTCGTTTGGGAGGAAGGGGTGGACGGATGTCCAATGTTCTCCTAGCTTGGCCGTTATTTGCTAAGGCATAGTGGGACCTAAAGTTTTGATTTTCAAGCTTTAGGCACAAGTGGAGTGCTTGAGGGAGGTCCGCTGGTTCCCTCATTCCTAGAAGTCTTGGCAAGTCTCCTTTAAGACCACGAATGAACGTGTCTAGGGCTTTGTACCTGTATGTGCGGGTGAGCAGATGCATGGCTTCTGCGCCGACCTCCATGCAGCCGAGCTTATTTAGGATAAGCGACAAGTGCGAATATACCCGCTGGTAGAATTCTTGTATTGTCAGGTTACCCTGCACAAGCGACGTCATCTGGTACTCGAGGGTACCTAAGTCGCGTTTATCCGCGTAGTGGAGTGTTAGGCATCTGGAAATTGCCTTCCAATCCAGTGGAGTATTGTACGACTCCAAGGCTATGTCGGCGTTTCCAACAACTTTATTGCGGATAATGTTAAGGATCCCATAGTATTTGGGGGATCCCCTTTGAAGCTCGTAAATTTGAAGAATTCTATCCACAGACTTCTTCCATGAGTTAAATTCTCCAGGTTTTCCTGAGAATTCGCGAAGACACTTTACCACATCCTGTATTTTGTCGATTTCCGTCAGATTGTCCCTATGTCTTTCATCAATCGTCTGGTCTGTAGTGGGTACTGGGTTTGAGTCTGTTCTCACTATGTCCTGTATTAACGCTCGTCCGTCTGTAGTCAGTATCTGTGTCAGTAAATTTCTTACTAAACTTTGTAGTTCTGGAGTGGCTTGTAGGGACGGGTTTGCGACTGGTTGTGGGTTGGGGCTGGCTAGTACAGGTGCCCTAATTAAATTGTTGGGGTTTGCCATGATTAATTTATTTTATTGTTTTCACGCAGACTAAAAAAAAAACTTTCCTTCTTTTTTTTTCCTCAAAAAAAGTTCCTTTGAAAAAACAAGAAAATTTTTTCCAAAAACTAATTTAATTGTTATGATAAAAAATTCCCTTTCACTAAAAAAAAATTTTTCCAAGAAATATCTTTTTTTCTTTCTTATTTAATTGTTTTGATAAAAATTCCTCTTTACAATAAAAATTTTCAAAAATTTCTTCTTTTTTTTTTTCTTAACAATTTCTCTTTTTCTTTTCTTAGAAGTTTCTCTTTTTTTTCAAAAATTTCTCTTTTTTTTCTTTATTTAGACAGCTCGTCAAAAGTAATATTTTAATTAATGTTTTCTTATCTTAACTAAACTTACAAAATTATTTGAGTCCTCATTCTGTGATTGGTCCTGTGGGCTGCTCCCTTTTGCTGCTGCTACTTGGGTCCCTTCCTGGGACACTGCTTGTCTCGGTCGGTTGGTGATTGATTACCTCTTTTTGTGGCACTTTTATTAGTGGCACTTGTTTTCTTAGTGGCACTTGTTTTCCTCTTAAGGTTGTTTTTGTTTTAGGATTAGTGGCACTTTTTTTTCCGGTGGCACTTTTTTTCCTCTTAAAGTTATTTTTGTTTAAGGATTAGTGGCACTTTTTTGCCAGTGGCACTTTTTCTTTGTCTTCTATTAAATTACTGCACTCAGTTTTCGCAGGATATTTGTTATTTTTACTTTGCTTAAATAACTGCACTTAATTTTTGCAGGATATTTTTTACTTTGGTTAAATAACTGAACTTAATTTTTACAGGATATTTTTTACTTTGGTTAAATAACTGCACGGGTATCTACTTTTAATTTTGCTCGGGCGCCAAACAAGGAAATTTTGGTTTTCAATACCGAACCGATTGCACTACAGAATGAGACTGACTATCCAAATTGAATAATTGAAATATTAAAGCTAAAATTTAATTAAGGCATCAGCACTTTGCATTTTACCGGATGCGCGTGCAAAACAGGAAATGTAAAAGAATATTAGTTACCAATTAAAAATTCACCTGTGGGAATTATTATTGCGAAATGAATTTTATTGTAAGTTATTGTGGCTGTTTCCAAAAGAATGTAAGTATGTAATTAGCTTTACTGAAGCGGAAGCAAAAGGTAAACAAGCTGTTGCAGCGATAGCCAGAATTAATGTAAATATGTAATTTGCTATGTTTTAGAAAAGGCAAAAGGTAAGTAATTTATAGTGTGTTAACTTGCACAAAGGTAATGACTTGCAACTCGATGGTTGATCTACGGATATGATGCCTCTCACCTCTCAATACCCATCTTATCCTCCCTTACGGAAGGAGGGGTGACATGACCTAGAAGGTTTCACTGGTCATAAATCGCTACCACGACAGTCGGGCAGTACCGCAAGGGAGTACCGGAGCGTACCGGGTTCAAATCCGGCCAGCGACTGTTTTTGTCGTTACCACAACAACAAGAACATAGATACAAAATTAAAGTAGTTTTACTCGTAAAATATTTTTATTTGTATTTTTAATAGTTTTCATTTTAAACAAAGCAAAACCTTTTACAGAAACCAGATAAATAAAATTTTCAAAGTTTACACAAAGTTATGGAAAGTTTTAAAAATTGCTATCAAAACTTTGTGTTAACTGAAAGTTTTACTATGTGGTTTCTGTAAGACTTTATTTTATTTAAAATTGAACTTCAGTTGGCTTCCAACTTTTGACTATTAACAAATATTCAGAAAAAGGACATTAAGTTCCTATAGGTAAAATAAAAAAAACTCAGGAAATACTCTATAACATTCATATAATTGAACGTTGCTGTTCATGAGCTCTCCAAAGTTTCGGTAATTCTATACGACCATATGTAACTGCTAAAACACGTCAAAAATTTGGGAAAAGGTATCAAAAGACACGTTTTGACCTCGGTAACAATAATCCGGAAGCGGTTTTTCGAGTTTTCGTTTCAGTGAAGAGATATTTGCAATCAAAATTGAAAATTTTCTATCATTTTCATGTGGTTGTTGTAATCACATATTAGGGTGTACCGAAAAGTGCAAGTGTTCTGCGCAGAAATACTGTGGACCGCGTAAGCGGTGTTGGACCGGCTAATGGTTATTTTTTTGAAGCGCGGCCGAAGGCCACCTACGCAGAAAGGTATTCTGCACATAAATACCTTGGATTTTTTTTTTTTAGCAGATTCAATCTCTTGGTCCAGGATTGGGTTCGACCCCAGCCCGTAACAAGAGACAATGGAGCAACCCAGCTGCCAGGTTTGCTCCGAGGATGACAATTTAAGGGTGGGACGGGACAGATTGGACAGGGTTACACTGATAAAACAGCCCTTGGCCGGGTAAAAAAAACCCGGGTCATTCCGGTGCGATAGAACCGGCTGTTGTGGGAATGTAAATACCTTGGATCAAGCACCCTATTTGGGATCAGAACTGGGTAATTTTTCAATTTTTTGCGAATAACTTTTCACTGAAACAAAAAATTGAAAATCCGCTTTCGGATTGTTGATACCGAACCGAAACCAAAAATAACCCTTAGGCGGTCCAACACCGGCTACGCGGTCCACAATATTTCTGCGCAGAAGACATTTCTCCATTTTTCGGTACACCGTAATCTGTGATTACAACAACCACATGAAAATGACAGCAAATTTTCAACTTTGATGGGTGTACCGAAAAGTGCAAAAAGTGTGTTCTGCGCAGTTTTACTTTTTATGCCCTTTATATGCAAACTACTGGGAATTACTCAATGAAACTTGGCATAAATGTTCATGAAGAGGACCTTTCAATGAATTTATTAATTTTAATAGTTATTTAAATATACAGGGTGTTTTTTTTACAGGTTTGTTTTTCGAATAGAGATAAAACTGGCATTTTGTGGTCAAATCTGGCAACTCTAATGTCATTTATGTTCAGTTTGGTTTGCCTGTTTCATCATGAACAGGTTGACAAAAGAACAACGCTTGCAAATCGTGCAAATTTATTTCGAAAATAATGGTTCAGTTCGCGAAGTTTACCGTGAGCTCCGTCCATTTTATGGTCGACATAATCGTCCATCAGAGCAATTAATTCGGTTAACCATGGATCGTTTTCGCACTACGTTTACTCTATGTGATAATACGCATCCGCAGAGACGTCGAACAGTGCGCACCGAAGAAACAATTGCCGCTGTAGAGCAAAGTGTTGAAGAGGACCCGAATGAATCGATTCGCCACCGTGCACAGCAATTGGAGCTTTGTCCATCAACTTTATGGAAGATTTTGCGCAAAGATCTTGGCTTGCGACCTTACAAGATCCAGCTTGTGCAAGAATTAAAGCCGCGAGACCATGCAATGCGTCGTGATTTTGGTGTATGGGCCGAAAATGAGATTGATTTCGATGCTGATTTTCATCGCAAAATTTTGTTCAGTGATGAGGCTCATTTTTGGTTGAATGGCTACGTCAACAAGCAAAATTGCCGCATTTGGAGTGAAGAGAATCCACATGAGACCCTTGAAACGCCATTACATCCACAAAAACTGACTGTTTGGTGTGCTCTATGGGCTGGTGGAGTCATTGGGCCATACTTCTTCCGCAATAATGCTGGAGAGGCAGCTACCGTTAATGGAGACCGGTATAGAGCCATGATAACCGACTATTTTGTTCCCGAATTGGATGGCATGAATGTGGATGAGTTGTGGTTCCAACAAGACGGCGCTACATGCCACACAGCGCACGTCACAATCGATTTATTGAAGGAAACATTCGATGAGCGCATAATTTCGCGGAATGGACCTGTCAATTGGCCACCAAGGTCGTGTGATTTGACACCATTGGATTATTTTCTTTGGGGATATGTGAAGTCGCTCGTCTACACCAACAAACCAGAAACGTTAGGGGAATTGGAAGCCAACATTCGTGGCGTTATTGCCGACATACGGCCCCATATGCTCGAAAAAGTGGTTGAAAATTGGACCTGTAGAATTGGCTTTATTCGAGCCAGCCGCGGCGGCCACATGCCCGAAATCATATTTAAACATTAATGGCATAAAATTATCCTACCACTAAAGCCAAATTGATGGACCTTAAAACGATTTTCTTGTGTTTTATTTCAATTCGAAGTTCTATACCCCTAAAAAAAACACCCTTTATTATTTCCAGAAATTGTTAAATTATGTATATGCACTAACAACACAACTCTTTGGCCAATTAATGCATTTCACCCCTAATATTTGCACACATATATAATCTTTAGACCGTTCGCATTAATTTTAAATAAATTTTATTAATTTCTTTTCTTCATTTTACAAAGTAATTGCATATTTAATTTGGTTTACTTTCCCCGTACATTCCTTTTGAAAATGTGAGTCGGCGAATATGTACACATGTGAAAACGCGGTGCCAGACTTGTACATTATAAGTATATACAAGGTGGCGCAAATTAAACTTCCGATGTTCAGCATATCGGTTGTGGCAAGTGCAGTGTGTGCTGTTGCACCGTCTTGTTGGAACCACATGTTTTCCAATCCCAATTCATCAAGTTGCGGCAAAAAGAACTCGTTGATCATTGCTCTGTAGCGCTCACCATTCACAGTAACCGTTTGGCCCCGACCGATTATTGGTCAAATAAATAGTCAGCAATATTCCGCGTTCTGGAGCAGTGTAGCGTAACATTGTTTATTAACGTGTATTTCGCATGTGTTTACTACACAAATGTCAAAACAGAACTGACTTTAGGGGACAATCGCAAAATTTATAGCATTTTCTGATAGGAGGATTACTTTTGCGCCACCTTGTAGAACACAAAAGCGAAAGATATCCTGTGAAAAATAGCCTGCGGCGCAAATTATATACATTTTTCCATAGCATCAAAAATTATTAAGAAGTTTTAATATTTTAATTGTTTTGGTATTATGGTATAAAAATATACCATAGACACGGAGAAAAGAGGCAAAATACGATATACAATAGAAAGCCTTCGGATTTTACAAAAGAGAGAGCGAACAGTAAACATAAAAGAGGGCACAAAAGACATTGCAGCTAGTTATGCGCTTTGTTTATAAAAACACGTTTAGTATGACAAGTGTACCTAAGTCAGCTGGTACCAAATATACCGACATGCACACATATATACATGTGCGATTAAATTTTAATTGTATTTATACTTATTGCGATAATTTTTTAGAAAAATGTATATCACAAATCGTTTTTAATTGTGTGTTTTTATCTAAAATTATTTTAAACCAAATAATTCATTGTTTGTTGTCGTCCTAAATAAATATTTACTCCTGAAGAAGCTACAAATCGGTAGCGAAACGTTGAGTACGAAGTGAAGGTAACTAATGTAGTTTAAACTTGCACTATGCACCACTAGATCCATTAGCCTAATAAAATCGTTTAAAGTATAATTACCGGATCAGCAAAATCAAAACATTAAAATTTTCATAGTACTAAAAAATATGAGGTAATTGTTTCCCTTAGGAGACAACTGCTAAAACATGTCCGAAATTATCGGGAAATGTATCAAAAGACGCGTTTTGAGCGGATTTTCGAGTTTTTGTTTCAGTGAAGAGATATTTGGAATCAAAGTTGAAAATTTTCTGTAATTTTCATGTGGTTGTTGTAATCACAGATTAGGGTGTCCCGAAAAGTGCAAAAAGTGTGTTCTGCGCAGAAATACTGTGGACCGCGTAGCCGGTGTTGGACCGGCTAAGGGTTCTGCACAAATACCTTGGATCAAGCCCCCTATTTGGGATCGGACCTGGGTCATTTTTGAGTTTTTTGCGAATAACTTTTAACTGAAACAAAAAATTGAAAATCCGCTTTCGGATTTTTGGTACCGAAGTCAAAGCGCGTTGTTTGATATTTTTGGACGTGTTTTAGTGGTTTTCTCCTAAAGGAAACTATTACTAAATATGAAAATTTTTGATAAAAAATCGCGCGCATTGCGACGCAAATTCCATACATTTTTCCTTACCACAAAAAATTATGGTAAATGTTTCCTTTAGGAGACAACTGCTAAAACACGTCCTTTTCATGTGGTTGTTGTAATTACAGAGTATGATATACCGAATAGTGCAAGTGTGTTCTACGCAGAAATACTGTGGACCGGCTAAGGGTTATTTTTTGAAGCGCGGCCGAAGGCCGCCTACGCAGAAATGTTCTGCACATAAATACCTTGGATCAAGCCTCCTATTTTTGGACTGGTTTAACAGTTGTCTCCTAAAGGAAACAATTACAAAATTATTCACAAGTTTTAATATATTCATTTCTTTTGGTATTGTGTTATAAAAATGTTAAAACTTTTATGCGGCGCAATCAGCATACAATTTTCAATCACATCAAAAATAATTAGTTTATTTTTTTGTATTAAATCGCGAGATTTTGATAACAAAAATAAAAAATTTTACGCTATATAAAATCCCCCACTCTCATGTGAAAAATTATGACCCTTTTTTTTTAACCATGTGACATCATTTCAGCCGTCTAACAATACATCTCTGTTCAACTTAGTAAAAAGAACATTTTTAAACATTTGTGTAAATAAATGCTAATTCGAGTATATTTTATTAAAAAACGTACATTTTTAATTGTATAATAACTAATATATGTTTAAGATACTAAATATTCATGATATTTATATGTTTTGTGTGCTCATATTTGTTTTACACCGCATAGTTTAAGCATATCTTTCAGTGAATTTTTGCAACTTTAATAACAAATTATTAATAAACTATTAACTTCCTAGACAAATAGAGACCAGTTTTGTGAAGGGGTTGCCCCCTCCTAACCCCCCAAAAAAGTCATTTTTTTCTAGTCGTAGGGCATTTAGGTAAATTTTTCCCTTTCTAGACGTATATTAGCAGTTACGTACCGTCATATAGAATTACGCGTATTATTGATACCGACGCCAAAACGCGTCTTTTGATACCTTTCCCGATAATTTTAGACGTGTTTCAGCTGTTACGTTCGGTCGTATAGAATTACCACCCTCAATTACATAAATACAATTTGTATACTTATTTCTTTATTTCCACATCAACTCTATTGCACGTTCAACCTGATACGGTAGAATTACCATATACAAACATTCAATAAACCATTCAATCAAGGAAGACAGTTCACCAGTTTTCCATGCCTATCTAGGGGACACAAAAATCCTTGCCATCAACCGGTACCAAGTTCTCAAATCTCTAAAAAAAGCAGCAATTCCTAAAGGCGCAACTTACACTTTTACTTCCAGGTACTTTCCCAGGATCCCCACTTGTTTTTAAATCGCCCTTACGAAACTTTATGAGCGGTACGCGGCGGTAACTAGCAAATAAAAATAGGCTTCGTATAACCATGTTAAAGAAACTAGATTTAAGTATAAGGATGTGTGTACATGTAAGAAAGTGATGTAAGTAAGGGTGTGTAACGCCGCGCGGCTTCACGAAATTGCGCTGATACCGGTGTTGGCGTTACTGGCGCTGATACCTTTACTTGTGATACCATAACGCCATGAAGCCACCCTACCAGAAACGCTGATTTTTTTAACTAAGCCACTCACACTCTAAATTTCAGGGCTGATCATGTACTGACCAAAATAGTGACAATTAGGGGTCGCCATTATCAGTGTGAGACAGATATATAATGATCTAAAAAATTCTATGTATGCGAGAATAGCTCATCCAATTGAATCATGTGGTCAGTCCTGACTGTCATTTGACTATCAAATGATCACCAGCAATGGTGCGTTTTCAAAATTCCCAGAAAATTTTTAACCGTCGCGAATTCTATGCGAAAACTCTAAAAACTTAAGTTGAAAATTTTTATAAAAGCCAGAAGCGGCCTATTTGAACCATTTTTATTGAAGATAAATATTTAAAAATCAAGAAAAGAGCATATCAAAGCTCCATTAAAAAAGAAAAAATACAAAAAGTTGGCAGAATGTGTGGGGTGCACCAAAATAATTAATTCGGGAAATTTAATACAAGTGTTAAGTGTTGATGCAGTTGCATTCTCAGTCGCGGAAAGTGTTTCTGCAACCGAAAGTTTTGTTCCGCTGCCGATTGCGTCGAAAAGTGTAGTTCCGCTCTGGGAGGACTTCGCTCCTGAAAGTGGTTCACGTTATGATGTAGTTGCATCTGAAAATGTGTTTCAGCCGATTGATCCATTATTTATTATTAATATATATATATGTATATTATTTATCTTCATTTAAATAAAAAAAGACAAGAAATGTTCAAGTAATTTTAAGATGTTAAGAAATAAATTTTTCTGTATTTAAAAAAGCATTTTTACATTGGTCAGTTGTGACATTATTATGGTCATCACTGGTATAAACAGTAGTGTATCATTGTTGACAGTCAATGATAGTCTTATAGACAGCACTGCAGACAGCACCGCTGGACATTAAGGGTGTGTAACGCTGCGCGGCTTCACGGAATTGCGCTGATACCGGTGTTGGCGTCACTGGCGCTGATACCTTTATTTGTGATTCCGTAACATCATGACGCCAGCAGCGCCAAAAACACTAAGCTACTACGAAACACCGTTGTACTAGAGTGGCGCTACTAGCGCTATTGAGTTGAAGGTGTTTCTGGCGCTGCTGGCGTCATGGCGTTATGGTATCACAAATAATGGTATCAGCGCCAGTGACGCCAACATCCGTGCTACAGCTACCAAGGCGTTACAAAGATGTTGAGAGGTATACCCAAAGACACGTTTCGGTTTCAGGAATCACAATCCGGGTGCGGAAAATTAAGATTTAAAACAAATTAAAAGTTATTCACAAAAAAAGGTTGAATAATTTGCCTTTTTTCATTACTTTTAAACGGGTTAAAAAAGTTACACTCCGCGTTCGGATTCTTCATAAAATATGGCAATACTTCTCTATTCGCCAGATTTTGCACTAAATTGCACACAAACAACTCAAAACTAATTTTTTTACTTTTTCCAAACACTAAAATACTTGTAAATATATTAACGCGATTGTTAACACCACGAAAATAGTTCGCGAGAGCTAACCACACGAAAAGTGTTAGTAAACGCTTTTCGTGTGGTTAAAAGTTAGGGAATAGAGAAAAGCGTTAAAAATGGTGTTAAGCGAAGTCAGCGCTAACACCTGGCGTTAAAATAGTTACAGAATCGACCTACAGTACTCGATGGTGTCTCCCAAACTATATTATTACCGCAGAAAACTATTTTTGCTCATTTTTTTTGAACGGGTAAAAAAAGTTATACTCCGCCTTCAGATTCTTTATGCTGGCATGAATACGTGTCTCTAGATACCCCCTCCAAACGCTCTGTATTAGTTTTCGGTGATGTCTCATAAACTGCGCCCCTAGCAATATGGTATCATTGCGCCAAAAAAGCACTTAACGCAATTGCGTTAACGCACTGCGCTGATAATGGCTATTGCGCTGGCTCCAAGGTATCAACGCTAAAAAATTTGCGCCGCGACCCAACCTTAGATGTAAGTAATATATAGAATTGGCTAATATTCGCATACCTGTGATTTTGTCACAGCGACTGGAATGTCACAGTAAATCGGAGTGACAGCTTGAAAGGAAATGCCGTGACTGTGCCAGCACCCGCTCCCTGACCCTGTACCGAATCACGAGCCCTTAAATCACAATCACAGATCACAGTGCATATATGAATCTGTTATCACTGATGCGAAAAAGTATCAAAGATGGCGCAGTAGCAATTTAAGATTTATTGCGAATATAAAATTCCACCATACGTAATGATTAAAAAAACAGCGCTGCATGCAACCCTTCGAATACGAGCTATTTTGAATGACGTTTTTTGCGTTCCATTTTGAATGGTTCCTATGGTAATTGTTTCCTTTAGGAGACAACTGCTAAAACACGTCCGAAATTATCGGGAAAGGTATCAAAAGACGCGTTTTGACCTTGGTACCCCACAAAATTTGATCCTTGATCAGTTACAAGATGGCACGGACGTATACCAGTATCCTGGAGCTGTCCAATGGCTTCGAAAATATATTTTTTTGGACAAAAAAATAGGCTAAGAGCATGTTTTATGGACAAAAAAATAGGCTAAGGGGTGGTTCCAAGACTCCCCACTAATACCTTGAACCAATAGTGTTAAAACACTGGAAGTGCGATTTCGTCACCATAGTCCTCCAGCCCTATCCAGGCCATCCTTGAACAAATTGTTCAAGTTTTTTGGAAAGAAAGTTGAAGCTGGGCCTTATATATCTATAAACAATCGGTGCTAAAGACATTATGACCAGAGCTAAAGTCTTGAATCCCCTATCAAATCTATACCCTTTTGGAGTTCGGAGTTTGTTCCTAAGGCAATTCCTCACACATGCTGCAAGATGTGGGGGTAAATAAACAGCAACACTTCTATCTCTTTCAAAAACTTCTACCTGCGCTTCTAAAACTTCTATCTTCAATTCTAAAAAGTGCACTTTATTGAGGAGCCGGTTATTATCTTCGTGATACTTTCGTTTTCTATATTTCGTGTATATAAAAATGAAAATAAAAGCAAGGAGTCTGACTCTCCTAATAAAAAGTCAGCAGGAGCTCGCTCCGCTAAGATGGTCACGGGGAAACCGGACCGAAACAAAGATACGAAAGCCGAGAGGACACCCCGGCGATTCAGTACTGCAGCGGCAGCTAGACGGGATAGGGCTGAGTGCAAAACCGGTCCGAGTAGTCCGATGACCGGTGCCTCTTCCAGGGGTGCCGATCGGGAGGCCAGCAACGCAGCTACCACCAATCCTGTAGCTTCCACCAGTGGCCTTGCCATTCAGCGCAAAGCGTCTGGCGAGTCCGTAGCTGGGGGCGCCAAGGGTGAGTGGGGTGCTAGCGATAGGGCCAAGGACTCGATGCCTAGGCAACCCACAAAGGCCAGCCACCAGGATAAGCGGTCTGCAGCCCGGATTCTCTACAGAAACGCGACCTCACCGACAAGGGAGGAAGATGTTTCGGCGGAGGTTTGGGCGAAGCTCCAGCGAGACCTGGCGTGGGCTCGGCGGGTAGTGCCGGATTTTAAACTGGAGTTGTATGGCGCTAACAAAGGGGAAGCCTCTAAGCGCAATCGCTCAGTGGAGGTGACTACCCCAACGGCACCGAAAAGGGCCAAAACGCAGGGAGGCTATACACGGTCTTTCGCGGCGGTAGCCAAGGATCGCATGATCATTGGCGTTATCGATGAGGGCAGCGTAGATGGCAGGATCCCGAAACAACAATGGAAGTGGATCGAAGCCGCGCTCGCTAAAGTTGCCATCCAGGTGAAGAGGGAGAACCCTGGACCGCCACCATCTTATACCGATGCAGGATGGTACCAAGGCAATGTCAGGCTGATCGCCTGTGGAGACGCTAGGTCCGTGGACCTATACAAGATCGGCGTGCAGCGAATAGGGGAAGTGTACCCTGGCGCGCGCCTCAAAGCAGTGGATGCGTGCGACATCCCGCAGCGGCCAAGAGCTAGAGCCTGGGTTCGAGTGACGCCAACGGAGCCAGATGAAGTCCTGGAACAATTGCAGGAGTTTAACCCGGGTCTACCGACCCGAAACTGGAAGGTGGTCAGCGTGGACAAAGCAGCCGGACAAGCGACGATGCAGATAGTTCTGCTGCTAGACCAGGTAAGCATCGAGGCCCTGGACCGGTGCGACACCCGCGTAAGCTATGGTTTCAAGAATATAAGCCTGAAGGTGTACAAAGCGGACGCCGAAGCCCTGGCTAATTTTTCATCTCTGGCGGAGGTGGAGCCTCCCCCCAGCGATAACGAGATGGAGGTTGATGACAGTGGGTCGGATGTGCGGAGCGGCTATGCCTCGTCCAGCTTGGACGGTAGCGGGACTCTCAGGAGGCTTTACTCCGAGAGTCAGCTTCTGAGCGAGGACGACGCCAACGCGACGCTCACGGAGGAGAGTGCTAAAAAGCAAGATGATGAGGGTCCTCCAAATCAACCTTCATCACAGTAAAGCAGCGTCAGCTGCACTTCTACTCCAACTTTCGGCAGGGGGAGTGGATATCGTTCTAGTTCAATAACCGTGGATCACTGGAAATAGGATCTGTGGTTTGAGGACTCCCAGTTACAAGCTCTACAGCGCTCAAGATAAGGGTAAGCCTCGTACATGTATTTTAGCTAAGTCGAATATTAACGCTTTTCTTCTACCCCAATTTAGTGACGGAGATCTGACAGCGATTAGCGTCGAGGGGTTAGGTAGAAGTTGTAGATTTGTCTCTTTCTATCTGGCCCATGATCACGAAGGTTCACTACCGCCACATAACTTCAGAGAGCTCGTGAGTTCCACTAGGCCACGAAATAATCTAATTGTGCTTGGAGGCGATGCGAATGCCCATCACACTCAATGGAGCAGCACCGACACAAACGACCGAGGTGAGTCACTATATAACTACTTATTAGACACTAATCTAAGTTTATGCAACAGGGGAAGTGACCCCACATTCATAACAAGGAACCGCGAGGAAGTCCTTGATATTACACTGGTCAGCGACTCCTTCAGCGACCTCATAGAATCATGGAGGGTTCTAAAAGAACACTCCTTCTCAGACCATAGATATATTAGTTTCTCAATAGCAGATACGCACACATGTCCAAAATTCATACAAAATATAAAAAGAACAAACTGGGGCTACTACAGGAAGCTCATTGATAGAAATCTATCAAAACAAATGGTCACACCTAGAAATGATAAGGAACTAGACGAGCTAGTCAACACTTTTAATCAACAATGCAAGCTTGCTTTAGATAAGGCCTGCCCGATCAAAAAGGTAACGGAAACCCATAAGCCACCTTGGATTGAATCCACATCTGCTGCCTCGCGCTTGAGGAGGGTGCTCTCAAAAGCGCCAGCAACACTGAGCCACGTCCAAATGCCAGATGGGCAGTGGACGGATTCGACTACGGATACCATGAATCTGCTCCTGGATACACATTTCCCGACATGCACAGACGTGTCTACTACTACCGGCGGAAAGGTGCCTTCCGATCAAATGATAAGGGAGATCACCGATGAGAAGAAGCTAGATTGGGCTTTATCTACCTTCAAGCCCCATAAGTCGCCTGGACCAGACGGAATATTCCCGGCCCAGCTACAACATACATCCGGGCTTATCATGCCTTGGTTGAAAACTATGTTTATAGGCTGCCTAAGGCTCAACTACGTACCCACTTCATGGAGGGAGGTTAAGGTAGTCTTCATCCCCAAAGCCGGGCAGCCATCTCATACTAAACCTAATGACTTTAGGCCTATAAGCCTATCCTCATTTCTTCTTAAAACCCTAGAAAGACTTCTGGAGGACTATGTCAGAAGATCGATTGACCCAACTCAGCTCTCGCGGGCTCAGCATGCCTACAGTAAGGGTAGGTCAACAGATACTGCCTTGCACTCTCTTGTATCTGTTATAGACAAGTCACTTAACCTAAAGGAATATACATTGGTGGCTTTCCTCGACATTGAAGGCGCTTTCAATAACGTCCTTCCGGAAGCTATCACCTCTGCGCTGACGGGTCTGCGGGTCGATACCTGTCTGGTGGAGTTCATTCGTAAACTGCTTACTAGCAGACGGATCACAACCGAGCTAGGTGGGAACTCGATTCACAGACTCGTTAATGAGGTACCCCACAGGGAGGTGTTCTCTCACCGCTACTTTGGGTGGTCACTGTAACATCTGCGTTATGATGCGGGGAAAATTCCCTCAAACTCTATGCAATTTAATGGAATCAGCCTTATCTAAAATTTGTGACTGGGCAAAGTCAACAGGTCTGGGGGTTAACCCCGAGAAAACCGAGCTAGTCCTCTTTACTAGAAGGTACAAAATACCGAACCTTATACCACCAAAAATTGGTAACACGACTTTGGCATTCAGTGACAAAGTCAAATATTTAGGAGTTACTCTAGACAGGAAACTACTCTGGGGTGACAATATAACAGAACGGGTTAAAAAAGCAACGTGCGCGTTGTTTACTTGCAAGAGAGCAATTGGTGTTTCGTGGGGGTTTTCTCCCAGGGTAGTGCACTGGATCTACACAACCATTGTTCGCCCGATTCTACTCTACGGAGTGCTAGTCTGGTGGCCTGCACTAACTAAGAATACGTACCTCAAACAGATACAAAAAGTCCAAAGGAGTTCAGAACTCTGCATAACCGGAGCCCTTGGGTCCACCCCGACAGAAGCACTCAACACTATGCTGCATCTACCACCGCTTGATTTGGTGGCGAAGGAAGTAGCCACGATCACAGCTTTGCGAATAAGGGAGACTGGCGTCTGGATAAATGGACAAAGTGGGCACGCCACAATCTTGGGCAACCACGCGCCTGTTAACATTCCACCACACACGGACTACTGCGCGTCAAATAACGTGTTTGTCAGGAACTACGAGGTTATAATACCGACAAGACAAGAATGGGACAACAGACCACATACGGTTCGGGGCGCCATCAACATCTTTACTGATGGCTCCAAGCTTGAGGGGAAGGTGGGGGGAGGAATCTTTTCACCGGACCTGGGACTAGAGATCTCCTTCCGTCTTCCCGACCACTGCAGCGTGTACCAAGCGGAAATGCTGGCAATACACGGCGCGGTGAAAAGCTTGGTATCCATGCCCCAAAATGGATCTATATCTATATCTTCTCAGACAGTCAGGCCGCACTTAAAGCCTTGAACTCATACGTCGACAATGCAAAGTCGTGAACTGAATGTCGCAGATCTCTCAACGAGATGGCTCAGCACTTCAGTATTAGCCTTATTTGGGTACCTGGGCACATGGATATTGAAGGCAACTGCAGAGCGGATGAACTGGCTAGACGAGGTACCACCCATCTCCTTCCAGGAAATAGCTCGGTAGGCATACCCATGGCCTCCTTTAAATTTAGTGTCAGCACAAAAACAATGGAAATAGCAAATATGCTCTGGTCAGCGCTCTCGACGTGTGAGATATCCAGGCTAACCTGGCCTTCTTACAACAAAAGACGTACAAACTCCCTGCTGTCCCTCAATAAATCGGGCATTTCATCCCTGGTAAGGGTTCTAACAGGGCACTGTTTAATAGGCACTCACGGCGCCAGAATGGGCGCAATGTCTAATGATTACTGTCGCAGCTGCAGATGTATTGAGGAGGAGGAAAGTGTTCAGCATCTGATGTGTCAATGCCCTGCACTCAGCAGGCGACGGTTAGCTATCTTGGGCCAACCGTTTCTCAATAACCTCGCTGAGGTATCACAAATAGAATTAAAAGCGTTATCTAAATTTATTGACTCCACGAAGTGGTTCGATCCCCTGCCTTGAACAGGGTGTGAGTTGGTTTTCCCTGGCGTCGACGGCAGCGCAACCGTGTGAGTCGACTGGTCCTTCTCAGCTTTCGGGAGACCTTTTAACTCGGATACTCTAGGGTTGTTGGATCGGCTGACTGTTAAGCGGCTGAGCTGCTGTCGGCGTCGGGGATGACTTGCTCGCATCTCTGGGGCATAGAGGTGGGTAGAGACCGTATAGGGTATCACAATGGGCCTATTTAGTGGCCTAAGTGTCGGGCAGAGTCCAGGTACTCTGTCCTGTCCTTGCAACCTAACCTAACCTTCGTTTTCTAGGAGTCCCATCGGTAAGGTATGAATGTGTTTCACTTTGTCTGCTATGGGCCCAGGTTTTAATTAAATTTGATGTACCTAAAGGGAAACCATAAGTATGATCTACATGACGAAAGGGTTGACGGGGCTCCTCCAAGGAAGTCTCAACTTGTAATAAATTACTACTTGAAGTCGAGGCTCTTTCTACAGTTCCTGACGGTAAAAGTATCCACGCAAAATCTTTAATAATCAATTCAACTATATTTTCTTTATTCGGTAAACTACCCCCACTAGAGATATTTGTCCTAGAAGCTGTTACTGTGGGTGAAACGCGTTTTGACCTTGGTAACAATAATCCATAAGCGGATTTTCGATTTTTTGTTTCAGTGAAGAGATATTTGCAATCAAAGTTGAAAACTTTCTTTCATTTTCATGTGGTTGTTGTAATCACAGATTAGGATGTACCGAAGAGTGCAAAAAGTGTGTTCTGCGCAGAAATACTGTGGACCGCGGAGCCGGTGTTGGACCGGCTAAGGGTTATTTTTTTGAAGCGCGGCCAAAGGCCGCCTACGCAGAAAGGTGTTCTGCACATAAATACCTTGGATCAAGCCCCCTATTTGGGTTCGGACCTGTTTCATTTTTGGATTTTTTGCGAATAACTTTTCACTGAAACAAAAAATTGAAAATCCGCTTTCGGATTGTTGATACCGAAGTCAAAAGGCGTTGTTTGATACCTCTCCCGATATTTTTGGACGTGTTTTAGCAGTTGTCTCCTAAAGGAAACAATTACCGTTCCTATTTTTAAATTGATGTGAATTCGTTTCAATTTGAATATATAAGTATAATCGTTTTGTCTGTGGCGTTTATTAGTGTTTAAATTTACATAAATATATTAAAATAATAATGCCTTTAGACAAAACCAGAAGTTCCCTTTGGCAGTTTTTTGAAAAGGTGGACAACGCTTTTGCTAAATGTAATATTTGCAAAGCAAAATGTCGTACAAAACGTCGACAAGCAACTTAAAACGAAATATGATTCGCAAACATCCTACTGTACATCTGGAGGAGATTGTGGTTGGTTTTAAAGGCCAAGCCTTTTAAAGTACTTTATATTTATGCATATATGTATATCATATACAATAACTTTCGCAGGACAAGCCTCAACCAACCGAAAGTGACCCTGAACAACCATCAACATCCAGTGCTGCAGTGAAACGTTTGACACGATCAGAAATTATATGCAACTATCACCCGATTTCAAAGCAGGGTTTGAATAGCAAGCTTCTACAATTATTTACTGTGGACTTACAGCCTTTCAGCCTAGTGGATGACAGAGGATTCAAAGAATTTGTGAAGTCTTTGAATCCTATGTACGAGCTTCCAAACAGACATGCTATTTCCAAAACCATGGTTCCTGCTTTGTACGAAGAGTGCAAGCACAATATGCAGGAAATAGTACAATGTGGTAACCAATTCTGCATTACAACCGATTGTTGGACATCCAGAAATGTGTCCAGCTACATTGCTGTGACAGCACATTTCGTATCGCGAGAGTTTGAGCTAAAGTCCGTACTCTTGTCGGCTTCAGAACTTAGCATTAGCCATACAGCTGACAACCTAGCTAACGCGATACATAAAATTTTATGTGAGTGGAACATAGAAAGCAAAGTTTCGGAAACAGAACCGATAATGCAAGTAACATAAAGTGTGCACTTACAACAAAGTTAAATTATAAGCATTTTGGATGTATGGGTCATACAATGAACTTGGTAGTAAAAGAAGGATTACGGATTAAGGAAGTTGCTGAGATTATAGACAAAATCAAGAATATATTAACCTATTTAAAAAAAAAGTTCTTCAGCTAACGAATCCTTCCTAAACTATCAAAGAAACGGTGGCAAAGAGCCGGTAAAGTTAGTTCAGCAAGTGGAGACCACGTGGATTTCCACACTTGCTATGATGGAACGTTTCGTTGCATTGGAGGAGGCTGTTAAATGCACCTTAGCAATTTTGAACAAACATTTGTTAACTTTGTCCAGCGAAGAATGGCAGATTGTCAAGGACCAGGTCATTATATGTCAGCCATTCAAAGACGCTACAGTAACCATAAGTGGCGAAACATATTGCACTGGATCTCTTTAATTCCAATTACAAATGGAATTCAGGACGTCTATAGACATTTGGTTTCAAAGGAGTGGCCCCATCCTGTGCGCAAAGTTGCGGATATTTTTGTAAGCGGCATTCGAGAATGGTTGGGCAAAGAAGTAACACATTTTCTGCAGCTACTTTTTTGGATCCCAGGATTAAGTTATTGGCATTGACAGATGAATTAGCTGCAGAAAATTGTAGAAGAATCGTGAGAGGTAATCTTCTTGAACTCTACAGGGCAGAGTCCTTTCCCTTGTCTTCGCTTACCGACGAGTCTGCAGTATGTGCACTTTCCATTTGGAGCTCATTCGACCAATTCGCCAGCCAAAACAAGCCGAAAGGTAGGGCTGAAGTAAAAACCATTATTGAAATGCAGCGGTATATAGAGGATGGGATCGTTCCCAGAACAACCAATCCATTTCTATGGTGGCGTGAAAACCAGTACAAATATCATAAGCTAGGTGAATTGGCCAAAAATATTTATGTGCACTCGCTTCTTCCGTACCGTGCGAACGAGTTTTTTCGAAAGCTGCCCAAATAATTACAGATCGTCGCTCACGATTGAGTGAAAGAAAGACGGAAATGCTTATATTTTTAAATAGCAACCACAATTATACATAATAATTTACATGCCCTATTTAGTTTCTTTTTTATTTATTTGACTGACTGCATTTTTTTTTTGTTTTTATTACCTTTGTTTATATATGTACATAATACTTTTGAATTATTTTTATGTGCTACATTTAGTACCTGAATTTCAATATATTGAACTAAAGTCTGAATAAAAAAAAAACCATTAAAGTGTTATCACCAACTTAGCTTGTTTTTATTTAACATTTTGTCAACAAAGCAATACACACATTCTTAAGATACAAATACAACATATAGTGGTATCTATTCAAATATTCGGTAATTCTATACGACCGCACGCAACTGCTAATACACGTACAAAAGTATCGGGAGCGAGGCTGTGTAATTTTATGGTTCTTTGGCAATAACTTTCACTGAAACAAAATATTTGTTTTCCGCTTTCGGATTCTTGTTACAGAGGTCAAAACGCGTCTTTTGATACCTCTCTCGACATTTTTGGGCGCGTTTTAGCACTCGGCGGCTGTCGTAAACAATTACCCCTCAATATTTTTGGACGGGTATTAGCAGCTAGAATTACCAAATATTCGTACGTAATGCATTCAAAGGCTTTAGTATGCTCCTTCCCTTCCATTTGTTCCAGCGAAATGTTTGTTCCTTTTCTCTAGGATCATTGAACTTCCTATAGTAGCGCAGTACATCGCGTACATCACCACCTCAGCAATTCTAGTGCTGTAAATATAATATAGTGCTGTAAATAATATATAACAGGTGGCGCAAAAGTAAGCTTCCGATGTTCAGCATATTGGTTGTGGCACGTGCAGTGCGTGCTGTTGCACCGTCTTGTTGGAACCACATGTTTTCCAATCCCAATTCATCAAGTTGCGGCAAAAAGAACTCGTTGATCATTGTTCTGTAGCGCTCACCATTCACAGTAACCGTTTGGCCCCGACCGATTATTGGTCAAATAAATAGTCAGCAATATTCCGCGTTCTGGAGCAGTGTAGCGTAACGTTGTTTATTAACGTGTATTTCGCATGTGTTTACTACACAAATGTCTAAACAGAACTGACTTTAGGGGCCAATCGCAAAATGTATAGCATTTTCTGATAGGAGGATGACTTTTGCGCCACCCTGTAGTATCTCAGTGTCCGAGAAGGGGTCTGGAGAGAAGCTGGGCACTTCGAAACATGTCATTCCATACCATCGCTGTGCATAACGTTGTAATTTTTCCTCTAATATCAATTAACAAATAATATATATTTTATAATGACCTTAACCATGTGAATGTGTGGTTGTTGTAATCACAGATTAGGGTGGATCGAAAAGTGCAAAAAGTGTGTTCTGCGCAGAAAAACTGTGGACCGCGTAGCCGGTGTTGGACCGGCTGAGGGTTATTTTTTTAAGCGCGGCCGAAGGCCGCCTACGCAGAAAGGTGTTCTGCACATAAATACCTTGGATCAAGCCCCCTATTTGAGATCGGACCTGGGTAATTTTTGGTAATTTGAAAATCCGCTTTCGGATTGTTGATACCGAAGTCAAAAGGCGTTGTTTGATACCTCTCCCGATATTTTTGGACGTATTTTAGCAGTTGTCTCCTAAAGGAAACAATTACCTTGAATTTAACACTGGCGTGTCGTTATTGTTTCCCAACTAACTTGCAATTTAGAAAGTGATTTCTAAACGCATTTTAGTAGAATTATCTGCGCCGCAATGTCCATGTACAAAATGTGTTGTAGCACGTACCAATCGGAAACCCAGAAACCTGTGAAAGTGGAAAACTTATAGGTAAGTGTTTTAATATAACACAAAAATATACTAAAACTTACCTATTTGCATCCAATTGGTGACAAAAATTTCAGACTGCTAACGGAGGTGTATAACAAAACAAACGATAGGAACAACCACAATTAAAAGCTGTTCTTCTTTCAAATTGCAGTCACAGTCACGGATCAAAGGAGCTGTGACTGAGATGTCACAATCTCAAATCACACTGTTCTTCAAAAATGACGGGATCTGCCAAGCCTAAGTTAGTAACAGGATGAATCATAGCAATACTAAAACCCTCCGCCATCTAAACTGTTACGAGTTCGATGATTATTTCCTTCCGGGTTCGACTTCTATAAAGTGAACTAAAAACAAGGCAATACTGTATACTAAGAGCTAGTTCCATGGTAAAAGAACAAGGTTAAGCGAACTCTAAAGGCTGTTCTGAGCCAGCACTGACATTTTTGCATTTTAGCATTTATACGCTGTTCATGCTGCAGTTGAAATCCAGCATTTTGCATTTTCCGACTTGAAAATAGTTCGCGACAGCTAACCTCAGTTTTCGTGTGAGTAAAAGTTAGCGAATAGGGAAAAGCGTTAAAAATTGTGTTAACCAAAGTTAACGCTAACACCTGGCGATAAAATAGTTACAGAATCGACCTACTGTACTCTGGTTTCCGGATGGTGATGGTGGCAAAAATGTGACGGCCGATGACGGTAGTTGTTGTGGCCGTGGTGTTGGACGCTGACTATACGTTCGGTCCCCTTAAAGTGTTGGCTCTAGAGACCCGGTGTCAGTACGTGGCAAGGTGTTGGTCTACCATGCCAATCCGTGTGGCGATCAATATCAATATGAATGAACTGAAAACGAGGCAATACTGTATACTAAGGTTCGTTTACTCAATGTCTGATTAACTGCTTAATCAAGACTTTATCAGAGGTTGGTCCAAAAACCATTTACGGCCGCTTTCATAAAAGCGTTAACTGTTAACCGGAGTTTAATTGACGTATTTTGTACGGTTAGCTGTCAAATTAATCGCCGATTAGGCTTAACCGGCCTTTTTGTAAGTGGCCCTTACTCAATGTCTGATTATAGATGATGCGCTGATAATCTTCTGATAAAAGTTATCAAAGGATGGATCTATGATTATGTGCTTAGCAAAACAAAAAGTGACAGCTGAAAGCAAGTCCGATTTTGTGATAAATTGTTTTGCTAACAAGCTTTGCAAGTAATCGTTTAAAAATATATTAATATCCATATAAAGAAATCTCACAATGGTAATTTGTACCCCAAAATGGTTCGTTTAAAATTGAAAACAGAGCAGCTGTCACTTTTTATTCGTTCACAATGCAACTTTATCATGATAACTTAATCAGACTTTTGTGTAAACGAAAATGTCATTCTGATGCAAGCCATGATTAGGTTATCATGTGATAAAGTTTATCATAATCAGACATTGAGTAAACGGGCCTAAGAGCTAGTTCGATGGTAAAAGAACAAGGTAAAGTGAACTCTAAAAGGCTGTTCTTAGCCAGCACTGACATTTTTGCATTTTAGCATTTATACGCTGTTCATGCTGCAGTTGAAATCCAGCATTTTGCATTTTCCGACTTGAAAATAGTTCGCGACAGCTAACCTCACTTTTCGTGTGAGTAAAAGTTAGCGAATAGGGAAAAGCGTTAAAAATGGTTGTTTAAAGAGGAAAACCCTGTATTTAGTTAAACAGTTAGACTTTTAATAGCGGAAAAATTATATTGGCTCTCGCCTTTTATAGATACACCAATTGCTTAAAAATACGTATTTCAAGAATGCGAACAGTAGCGGATACAGGGGGGCGATAGGAGCGATCGCCGCCCCCTCAGAGCTGAAGAAATATTGGACGTGCTTAATTTGCGCGAAATTCAAATGCATTTTTTTAGATTTCCGTAAAATTGCGATCGAATAAAATCTTTCTTATCTTCTTTTGTCTGCTTGTCTAGCGTTAAATGTAAATGTGTAATAAGGATATTCTCTCAAAAAAGCCCGACAAAAAATCAATACCAAAATCGGCTGTAGAAGTTTTAGATCACCTTGACGGAAATGCTTTTCCACTGATAAGGATGCTATTGCACATTCTGGCTACACTGCCCGTCACTAATGCTTCGCCAGAAAGAAGTTTTTCTACCCCTCGGCGATTAAACACATGGTTACGAATAACTATGACTGAAGAGGGGCTCATTGGTTTAGTTTTTTACACGCACGTTATGATATTAAAATCGACGTTGAAAACATTATAGAAAGATTCGAAAAAAAGGGAAGCGAAACATTGATTTTATAACATAGAATTGTATCATAACAGCTTGACGCTACTTTATGAAAAATTATAATGTATGCTGTTTCAGAAACATCTTTGTAACAAAACTACATATTTAGTCTGTCGACGAATAGATTGAAATTTACTATTTCATATTTGGGTATCTTAATGGGGGTGTTCGCGCCTTGCACACACCAGCGCCACCCCAAACCGTCGACTCGTAGGTGCTTACACCCTCCTCCTCCAAGCGGGGGAGGAGCCTCCTCGTGGTGATACCTGGTAACGCTACGGCGGCTAATTCGAGCGGCGACCTTTTCAACCCCCCCCCCTTTTCCTTCCTTGTAAGGGCTGGATCAAGGTGTCACACGACCCGTGCCGATGATCAACCTGGCTGGGGGCCCTTAAATAGCCCAGTCGCGAACGGAGTGCTTCGGACACCGGGCGACCTCCGATTCTATTTAGCCTTACCCGGGTATTGCGGATCTCTGCCCGGGTGGACCGTCCCCTTCTCCGCCACTCGTGGGTCCTAATTATGGAAAAAAATATAAATAAAAATGTAAATAAAAGCAAGGAGTCTGACTCTCCTAATAAAAAGTCAGCAGGAGCTCGCTCCGCTAAGATGGTCACGGGGAAACCGGACCGAAACAAAGATACGAAAGCCGAGAGGACACCCCGGCGTTTCAGTGCTGCAGCGGCAGCTAGACGGGATAGGGCTGAGTGCAAAACCGGTCCGAGTAGTCCGATGACCGGTGCCTCTTCCAGGGGCGCCGATCGGGAGGCCAGCAACGCAGCTACCACCAATCCTGTAGCTTCCACCAGTGGCCTTGCCATTCAGCGCAAAGCGTCTGGCGAGTCCGTAGCTGGGGGCGCCAAGGGTGAGGGGGGTGCTAGCGATAGGGCCAAGGACTCGATGCCTAGGCAACCCACAAAGGCCAGCCACCAGGATAAGCGGTCTGCAGCCCGGATTCTCTACATAAACGCGACCTCACCGACAAGGGAGGAAGATGTTTCGGCGGAGGTTTGGGCGAAGCTCCAGCGAGACCTGGCGTGGGCTCGGCGGGTAGTGCCGGATTTTAAACTGGAGTTTTATGGCGCTAACAAAGGGGAAGCCTCTAAGCGCAATCGCTCAGTGGAGGTGACTACCCCAACGGCACCGAAAAGGGCCAAAACGCAGGGAGGCTATACACGGTCTTTCGCGGCGGTAGCCAAGGATCGCAAGATCATTGGCGTTATCGATGAGGGCAGCGAACAACAATGGAAGTGGATCGAAGCCGCGCTCGCTAAAGTTGCCATCCAGGTGAAGAGGGAGAACCCTGGACCGCCACCATCCTATACCGATGCAGGATGGTACCAAGGCAATGTCAGGCTGATCGCCTGTGGAGACGCTAGGTCCGTGGACCTATACAAGATTGGCGTGCAGCGAATAGGGGAAGTGTACCCTGGCGCGCGCCTCAAAGCAGTGGATGCGTGCGACATCCCGCAGCGGCCAAGAGCTAGAGCCTGGGTTCCAGTGACGCCAACGGAGCCAGATGAAATCCTGGAACAATTGCAGGAGTTTAACCCGGGTCTACCGACCCAAAACTGGAAGGTGGTCAGCGTGGACAAAGCAGCCGGACAAGCGACGATGCAGATAGTTCTGCTGCTAGACCAGGTAAGCATCGAGGCCCTGGACCGGTGCGACTACCGCGTAAGCTATGGTTTCAAAAATATAAGCCTGAAGGTGTACAAGGCGGACGCCGAAGCCCTGGCTAATTTTTCATCTCTGGCGGAGGTTGAGCCTCCCCCCAGCGATAACGAGATGGAGGTTGATGACAGTGGGTCGGATGTGCGGAGCGGCTATGCCTCGTCCAGCTTGGACGGTAGCGGGACTCTCAGGAGGCTTTACTCCGAGAGTCAGCTTCTGAGCGAGGACGACGCCGACGCGACGCTCACGGAGGAGAGTGCTAAAAAGCAAGATGATGAGGGTCCTCCAAATCAACCTTCATCACAGTAGAGCAGCGTCAGCTGCGCTTCTACTCCAACTTTCGGCAGGGGGAGTAGATATCGTTTTAATTCAAGAACCGTGGATCACTGGAAATAGGATCTGTGGTTTGAGGACTCCCACTTACAAGCTCTACAGCGCTCAAGATAAGGGTAAGCCTCGTACGTGTATTTTAGCTAAGTCGAATATTAACGCTTTTCTTCTACCCCAATTTAGTGACGGAGATCTGACAGCGATTAGCGTCGAGGGGTTAGGTAGAAGTTGTAGATTTGTCTCCTTCTATCTGGCCCACGATCACGAAGGTTCACTACCGCCACATAACTTCAGAGAGCTCGTGAGTTCCACTAGGCCACGTAATAATCTAATTGTGCTTGGAGGCGATGCGAATGCCCATCACACTCAATGGAGCAGCACCGACACAAACGACCGAGGTGAGTCACTATATAACTACTTATTAGGCACTAATCTAAGTTTATGCAACAGGGGAAGTGACCCCACATTCATAACAAGGAACCGCGAGGAAGTCCTTGATATTACACTGGTCAGCGACTCCTTCAGCGACCTCATAGAATCATGGAGGGTTCTAACAGAACACTCCTTCTCAGACCATAGATATATTAGTTTCTCAATAGCAGATACGCACACACGTCCAAAATTCATACAAAATATAAAAAGAACAAACTGGGGCTACTACAGGAAGCTCATTGATAGAAATCTATCAAAACAAATGGTCACACCTAGAAATGAAAAGGAACTAGACGAGCTAGTCAACACTTTTAATCAACAATGCAAGCTTGCTTTAGATAAGGCCTGCCCGATCAAAAAGGTAACGGAAACCCATAAGCCACCTTGGTGGTCGTCTGATCTAGATAGACTCAGGAAGGCTTGTAGGGTTGCCTTTAATAAAGCCAAACAGGACGGCCGCGAGCTATCCTGGGCTGTTTACAAAACTAAGCTAAGTACATATAAAAAAGAAATCCGCAAGGCCAAACGAGCCTTCTGGGTGGAATTCTGCAGTGAAATTGAATCCACATCTGCTGCCTCGCGCTTGAGGAGGGTGCTCTCAAAAGCGCCAGCAACACTGAGCCACGTCCAAATGCCAGATGGGCAGTGGACGGATTCGACTACGGATACCATGAATCTGCTCCTGGATACACATTTCCCGACATGCACAGACGTGTCTACTACTACCGGCGGAAAGGTGCCTTCCGATTAAATGATAAGGGAGATCACCGATGAGAAGAAGCTAGATTGGGCTTTATCTACCTTCAAGCCCCATAAGTCGCCTGGACCAGACGGAATATTCCCGGCCCAGCTACAACATACATCCGGGCTTATCATGCCCTGGTTGAAAACTATGTTTATAGGCTGCCTAAGGCTCAACTACGTACCCACTTCATGGAGGGAGGTTAAGGTAGTCTTCATCCCCAAAGCCGGGAAGCCATCTCATACTAAACCTAATGACTTTAGGCCTATAAGCCTATCCTCATTTCTTCTTAAAACCCTAGAAAGACTTCTGGAGGACTATGTCAGAAGATCGATTGACCCAACTCAGCTCTCGCGGGCTCAGCATGCCTACAGTAAGGGTAGGTCAACAGATACTGCCTTGCACTCTCTTGTATCTGTTATAGACAAGTCACTTAACCTAAAGGAATATACATTGGTGGCTTTCCTCGACATTGAAGGCGCTTTCAATAACGTCCTTCCGGAAGCTATCACCTCTGCGCTGACGGGTCTGCGGGTCGATACCTGTCTGGTGGAGTTCATTCGTAAACTGCTTACTAGCAGACGGATCACGACCGAGCTAGGTGGGAACTCGATTCACAGACTCGTTAACAGAGGTACCCCACAGGGAGGTGTTCTCTCACCGCTACTTTGGGTGGTTACTGTAAACCAGCTTCTACGCCTCATGGAAGCGGAAGGCCACCAAGTGATTGCGTACGCCGATGACATCTGCGTTATGATGCGGGGAAAATTCCCTCAAACTCTATGCAACTTAATGGAATCAGCCTTATCTAAAATTTGTGACTGGGCAAAGTCAACAGGTCTGGGGGTTAACCCCGAGAAAACCGAGCTAGTCCTCTTTACTAGAAGGTACAAAATACCGAACCTTATACCACCAAAAATTGGTAACACGACTTTGGCATTCAGTGACAAAGTCAAATATTTAGGAGTTACTCTAGACAGGAAACTACTCTGGGGTGACAATATAACAGAACGGGTTAAAAAAGCAACGTGCGCGTTGTTTACTTGCAAGAGAGCAATTGGTGTTTCGTGGGGGTTTTCTCCCAGGGTAGTGCACTGGATCTACACAGCCATTGTTCGCCCGATTCTACTCTACGGAGCAATACACGGCGCGGTGAAAAGCTTGGTATCCATGCCTCAAAATGGTAAACAGATCTATATCTTCTCAGACAGTCAGGCCGCACTTAAAGCCTTGAACTCATATGTCGACAATGCAAAAGTCGTTAACTGAATGTCGCAGATCTCTCACGAGATGGCTCAGCATTTCAGTATTAGCCTTATTTGGGTACCTGGGCACAGGGATATTGAAGGCAACTGCAGAGCGGATGAGCTGGCTAGACGGGGTACCACCACCCATCTCCTTCCAGGAAATAGCTCGGTAGGCATACCCATGGCCTCCTTTAAATTTAGTGTTAGCACAAAAACAATGGAAATAGCAAATATGCTCTGGTCAGGGCTCTCGACGTGTGAGATATCCAGGCTAACCTGGCCTTCCTACAACAAAAGACGTACAAACTCCCTGCTGTCCCTCAATAAATCGGGCATTTCATCCCTGGTAAGGGTTCTAACAGGGAACTGTTTAATAGGCACTCACGGCGCCAGAATGGGCGCAATGTCTAATGATTACTGTCGCAGCTGCAGATGTATTGAGGAGGAGGAAAGTGTTCAGCATCTGATGTGTCAATGCCCTGCACTCAGCAGGCGACGGTTAGCTATCTTGGGCCAACCGTTTCTCAATAACCTCGCTGAGGTATCACAAATAGAATTAAAAGCGTTATCTAAATTTATTGACTCCACGAAGTGGTTCGATCCCCTGCCTTGAACAGGGTGTGAGTTGGGTTGGCAGCGCAACCGTGTGAGTCGACTGGTCCTTCTCAGCTTTCGGGAGACCTTTGAACTCGGATACTCTAGGGTTGTTTGGATCGGCTAACTGTTAAGCGGCTGAGCTGCTGTCGGCTTCGGGGATGACTTGCTCGCATCTCTGGGGCATAGAGGTGGGTAGAGACCGTATAGGGTATCACAATGGGCCTATTTAGTGGCCTAAGTGTCGGGCAGAGTCCAGGTACTCTGTCCTGCCCTTGCAACCTAACCTAACCTAACCTACTATTTCACTAAACATTATTGTTCATCTCTTTTTTTTTCACTGCTGCAATAAATATAGATTCAAGATAACTCCACTTTTAAGATGTGGAACATCAAAGAAGTAACCGATCTCCTGCACATTTACTTCAAAGAAAGGCCTATCTTTTGTCGCACGTACTAACCTAGAAAACCCCACAAAGTTGGATCCTTGATCAGTTACAACATGGCGGGGACGCATACCAATATCCTGGAGCTGTCCAATGGCTTCGAAAATATATTTTTTTGGACAAAAAAATTGGATAAGAGCATGTTTTATGGACAAAAAAATAGGCTAAGGGGCGGGTCAAAGTCTCCCCACTAATACCTTGGACCAATAGTGTTAAAACACTGGAAGTGCGATTTTCATCACCATAGTCCTCCAGCCCTATCCAGGCCATCCTTGAACAAATTGCTCAAGTTTTTTGGAAAGAAAGTTGAAGCTGGGCCTTATATATCTATAAACAATCGGTGCTAAAAACTTTATGACCAGAGCTAAAGTCTTGAATCCCCTATCAAATCTATACCCTTTTGGAGTTCGGAGTTTGTTCCCAAGGCAATTCCTCACACATGCTGCCAGATGTGGGGGTAAATTATCAATTAGCTCTGCGATTTGTCTGACCCGATCATAAACAGCAACACTTCTATCTCTTTCAAAAACTTCTACCTTCGCTTCTAAAACTTCTATCATCGATTCTAAAAATTGCACTTTATTGAGGAGCCGGTTATTATCTTCGTGATACTTTCGTTTTCTAGGAGTCGCATCGGTTAGGTATGAATGTGTTTGGTAAAAGTATCCACGCAAAATCTTTAATACTCAATTCAACTATATTTTCTTTATTCCGTAAACTACCCCCACTAGAGATATTTGTCCTACAAGCTGTCACTGTGGGTGAAACTATTCTTAAATCTAGGTCCGGAACAGGGCACTTTTTAAGGGTCCGTCCCATTAACATTTCGTCGTAGAAATGCCTTCGACAAGCATAAATGTTCTTTGGTGTTGGACCAACCAGACCCAGCAACCGAAGTCCTTCACGCCGCCTATCAGAAATCAAAAACCATCCCTTAGTCAAGCTAATTATACAAAACTCAATTGAAGCAAATTATAACAAAGTAAAATAAAACTAGAACAACCAAATAAAAATAAAATGATAATAAATGCTTAATTTAAATTAAATATTTATAACAATATAATGTTATACAACAAAAAAAGGGTGCAATGTAAAAAAAAATTTAAGTAATGAAAGGTTTTTGTACTTCCTAAAAATAAAACAAAAAAATTTAATTATTTAACTCCAAAAACCACATTTAAAACAATACCTATTATGGTTCTTTCGAAATAACATCTTTTCTAAAAGCAAAAATTTTTTTTCAATATTTATTAAAAAAAATTTCACAACTCAAAGACCGACTTTGTATTGTATCTATCAACAAAATTTCTAACGTTTACACTTAATAACTTAAATTAAAAATTTGATTTCTATAAAAAGTTATCGGCAAAAAATCGAAACATTACACTAAATCGGTCCAAAACCGGGGTCCTGATTCATGGCATTTACGTGCAGAGCACCTTCCCGAAATTGCGGCCTTTAACATTTGTAACTGTGTTTGCAAATATCACTTAATAAAGGGTGTTTTTTTTACAGGTTTGTTTTTCGAATAGAGATAAAACTGGCATTTTGTGGTCAAATCTGGCAACTCTAATGTCATTTATGTTCAGTTTGGTTTGCCATTTCATCATGAACAGGTTGACAAAAGAACAACGCTTGCAAATCGTGCAAATTTATTTCGAAAATAATGGTTCAGTTCGCGAAGTTTACCGTGAGCTCCGTCCATTTTATGGTCGACATAATCGTCCATCAGAGCAATTAATTCGGTTAACCATGGATCGTTTTCGCACTACGTTTACTCTATGTGATAATACGCATCCGCAGAGACGTCGAACAGTGCGCACCGAAGAAACAATTGCCGCTGTAGAGCAAAGTGTTGAAGAGGACCCGAATGAATCGATTCGCCACCGTGCACAGGAATTGGAGCTTTGTCCATCAACTTTATGGAAGATTTTGCGCAAAGATCTTGGCTTGCGACCTTACAAGATCCAGCTTGTGCAAGAATTAAAGCCGCGAGACCATGCAATGCGTCGTGATTTTGGTGTATGGGCCGAAAATGAGATTGATTTCGATGCTGATTTTCATCGCAAAATTTTGTTCAGTGATGAGGCTCATTTTTGGTTGAATGGCTACGTCAACAAGCAAAATTGCCGCATTTGGAGTGAAGAGAATCCACATGAGACCCTTGAAACGCCATTACATCCACAAAAACTGACTGTTTGGTGTGCTCTATGGGCTGGTGGAGTCATTGGGCCATACTTCTTCCGCAATAATGCTGGAGAGGCAGCTACCGTTAATGGAGACCGGTATAGAGCCATGATAACCGACTATTTTGTTCCCGAATTGGATGGCATGAATGTGGATGAGTTGTGGTTCCAACAAGACGGCGCTACATGCCACACAGCGCACGTCACAATCGATTTATTGAAGGAAACATTCGATGAGCGCATAATTTCGCGGAATGGACCTGTCAATTGGCCACCAAGGTCGTGTGATTTGACACCATTGGATTATTTTCTTTGGGGATATGTGAAGTCGCTCGTCTACACCAACAAACCAGAAACGTTAGGGGAATTGGAAGCCAACATTCGTGGCGTTATTGCCGACATACGGCCCCATATGCTCGAAAAAGTGGTTGAAAATTGGACCTGTAGAATTGGCTTTATTCGAGCCAGCCGCGGCGGCCACATGCCCGAAATCATATTTATACATTAATGGCATAAAATTATCCTTCCAATAAAGCCAAATTGATGGACCTTAAAACGATTTTCTTGTGTTGTATTTCAATTCGAAGTTCTATACCCCTAAAAAAAACACCCTATAGAAATAAAAAATTTAATTGCCGCCTTCAGATTATTAATACTGGCGTCAAAACGCGTCTTTTGACACCCCTCAACCGTCTTGTAAAAAAAATGTCTTTGAAATAACAGTTTCGAACACGATACATTTTGACGCACAGAGTTGTAGGCAAATAAGAAAAGTTATTGCGAATAATACAGATATTTTCAAATTGGTTAATCGTATAATTGGATGGAAATAACTTTATTAACAACGAAAATACTATTTTATTATTCTAGATATGCAAAATCGGTTTATTTTTATTCAGTTAAGGCTTATTGTGTACTAGATACACCTTCAACAAGTTTCAATCCACTTCTGGATAACACCAATATGTCGTGATAGAAAAAAGCTGATACTCGCCTCGGCTCTCGGTGATAGAAAGCAAGACCGGAAGCAGAATTTTTTTATAGGTAGCTGCGGTCGGTTGACGTTTTGCTGACGCGGCACCATACCCGTTATGTGATTTTTTTTAAATGAACTTGGGAGTCTTTTTGAAGCCTTTTAGTGATGCTTTTCTGAAGCGTTTCGAAACCTTTTTTGAGCCTTTTTAAGCACATTTTTTCCTTCATTCTGATGGTTTTCGAGCCTTTTTGGACTCTTTGTGGAGCCTTTTTTTGGTGCTTTTTTGAACCTTGTTTTGGGCCTATATACGATATTTCTACCTTTTAATGGAAAAAACGACTTGCCTACCTTTTACTGAACAATTTTGGTTGTAACCCTTTTTATTAAACATTTTATAAGTTTCCCTTTTACTTACATGAAAAATAAGTTTACTTTTTACCCCCAGTCATATTTAGTTGTACAAATAAGCAACTAATGGAACTTATCCCTTTATACAATCAAAAATTATATTCTTTTCATTAAAATGTTACGTAGAATATACATACAGTGGTGGCAGGAATAATAGATACAAAATTGAAAGTAGTTTTAATCGTAAAATATTTTTATTTGTATTTGTAATAGTTTTCATTTTAAACAAATCAAATAAAATTTTCAAAGTTTACACAAAGTTATGGAAAGTTTTAAAAATTGCTATCAAAACTTTGTGTTAACTGAAACTTTTACTATGTGGTTTCTGTAATAGACTTTGTTTTATTTTAAATTGCACTTCAGTTGGCTTCCAACTTTCGACTATTGATAAATATTCAGAAAAAGACTACGTTCCGCTAGGTAAAAAAAAAAAAAACTTCAGGAAATACTCTAAAAATTCATATAATTGAACGTTGCTGTTCATCAGCTCTTCAAAGTTTCGGTAATCCTATACGACCATACGTAACTACTAAAACAAGTCAAAAAATATCGGAAAAGGTATCAAAAGACGCGTTTTGATGTCGGTATCAATAATCCGAAAGCGGAAAAAAAATATTTTCTTTTACAGGTCAATTCTACTGTGGTAATAACTTTATTATTACCGGCAAACAAATTCACTCGCCAACTTTTACTCCTTTTTGGTATTCTGAGGGCAAAAGTTTTCTGGTAACACCGTTACCACCAAAATAGGTGGTAACATGTGGTAACATCAATATAAAACAGCTGATGTTTACTTTGAAAAATAAAAAATCGAAAGTGCAATTGAACAAAATAAACAAAGTGAAAATCAAACAAATAAACAGGTATATAGTATTAATAAATCACAATAAAAACTGTGTATAACGTTTCTAACGCCAGTAATTCCTTTAATATAGTAAAAATGTCCGCGTTAATACTATTGCTGCTGGCTGAAGAAGATGAAAATGATGAAATGTTGGAGCGGAGACACAACTTGAAAAGCCTTCCAATATTTTCAAGCAACATTTTCGTTTGCCGAAAGAAGCCTGTAAAATGCCAAAGGATGATCAACCTACTTCTCTGGCCTTTGGAGTACGTTTTTTTTGTTGTCTGACATTTTTGGCTCATGGATCATATCAGAAATGTGTTGCTAACAATATATATGCTGCGCTCAGCCAATCTTCTGCGTCACGAGCTATCAAATATATAACAAATTTGATTGTGAAGGAAAAAGCATCTGAAGTGAGTTTTCCTACCACAAACGAAGAGCAGTTGGCTATAAAAGCAAGGTAAAGTTGAACGTGGACAGTTATAGACAGTACATGGGCTAATATTTTTTGTTTATACTTGTTTAGGTTTTACGCAAAGTTTGGATTGAAGGGTGTTATCGGTGCAATCGATTGCACACATGTAGCGCTGATTTGTCCACCAAGAAACTCTCCCAACAGACCGTGTAGCCTCTACATGAATCGCAAGGGATACTACAGTGTCAATGTGGAAGCTGTTTGTGACGACAACTTAAAGTTTCTAGCGATTGATGCAACTTTTCCTGGGTCATGCCACGACTCAGGCATATGGACAACATCAAACGTGCGTGCGTTTATGAGCGAGCAGAGAGGAAGTTTACTGTTAGGTGATCAGGGCTACCCACTAGAGCCTTGGCTTATTACACCCTTAGCTCAGCCCACTAATCCTCGGGAACAAAAGTTCAATAAAATACATTGTAAGGCTAGGAATGTTATTGAAAGAGGCTTTGGGGTTGTTAAGTCACGTTTTCGATGCTTGGCAAAACATCGTACTCTGAATTATAGTCCCGAAGCAGTAACAATAATTGTAAACGCATGCTTTATTCTTCATAATATTGTAAGAAAAAAATTTCCAAGCGATGAAGTGGAAATTGAAGAAGTGGAGCTAGAAGAAGAAACCACTGCATCCGAAGATACCACCAACACCCATCTTCGCCGCCAAGGCGAACGGATTCGCCAGCAATTAATAAACCATATACCCTGACTACCTTTCTTCGAGTAGAAAAACAAAATAATATAAAACAAAACACAAACAAATACTGAGAAGGAATAAAAATTTACACAAAAGTTAAAATTTTGAAAACTTTATTATTGCAAGTTTCTAGTTGGTGGGTATATATTTTATAATATATGTACATACATGTTGCATAAAAAAGCAGAATGAGTACAATGATAACGACTTAAGTTTAACAAAAATTATTAGGTAATCGTTAATATTAGCTTAACTCGATTGAATTCAGGTACAGCAGTATACTGGTTGTTATAATTATAGCACCACTAATTTCTTAAAATTTTTTTAGTTTTTTAAAGTTAGAATTTACATTTTTAACAGTTAACAAATAAATAACTTTATCACATTTCAAATTTCTTCAATAAGCAAAAATGACTCCACCATATTGATACATTCAAAATTAAAATAAATTCGTCCTAAACCAAAAAAAATAAAACTCCATTATATAAAACCAAAAAATTAAATAAATTCAGCCTAATAATTATTTCTACTTAATACTAAAAAAAAAAATTCAGTCTTATATTTATTTCTTAATACTAAAAAAAAACAAAAAAAATTCAGTCCTAATTTTATTTTTGTTGGAACGATTTTCCGTCATCCCTTGTCAAGTTTGGTTTTGTGACAAACCGGTTTCGGCGTTCTGCCATTTTCAATGCCTAGCTTCGTTCTGGTCTGTGTCTATCCGCTGCGTTGTTTTTATAGTCCGTGGGTGCTGTGGCAGGTAATGTCAGTCTATGTTTTCGTGGTAGGTAACGTTAATATGCGTGTGTGTGTGCGCGATATTGATACGTCCGAATTGTTATCTGTCCCAAGGGTTGTTTTTGTAGGTATGTAGACATACCGCTTGTTAGCTAAGCGGTAGGTTGATGTAGGTAGAAATCGGTGATTTTTGCAGATTGGTTCATATTTCGTTTTTGCTTGTTCATTGTTACGTGTTTGGTTGCTGTACCTGCTGGCTTGTGCTGTTTTTTGTAAACTAGTTTTAAGGGTTCAAATATTTCGTCAGAGATAGTGTTGGTTTGTTCGTTTATGATCCTGCCGTCAAATGTTTTTAACTTGTATATCTCCATGTTCTCAAGTACATTGAGCCGCCGGCCTTTTCCTTGTACGTGAAGTATTCGAGCCGTTGTTTTTATGTTAGCTGGGGTGCAGTTGTTTTCAAACATGTGGTTCGCGAAATTAGATTCTGGTATTATGGTGGGTTTTCGTGTTTTTTTGTTGTAGTCCCTGATATGCTCTCGGAATCTTGTGCTTATTTTCCTTCCTGTTTGTCCTATGTAGCTGTATTGACATTCACAAGTAAGCCTATACACTCCGTGTCTGTTGAATGGGTCATCAGAATTAGTGTCGGTTCTTAGTTTTTGTCCGACGTCAAAAGTATTTTTGATTTGGCTGGAGATTCAGATAATAAAGGAAAATTATTTTTGATTTGTAGTGAGATTCAAATCTCAAATGAAAAGTATCCTTGATGTGGATGGAGATGCAGATAACAAACTAAAAGTATCTTTGGTTTGTAAGAGCAATGAAATCATTAATCAATTTCATTTCTTTTTTTAAATTGGACACATCAATTGGATGACATCAACAACAACAACAACAACCTCATACGAGTTTAGCCCTGGTTTTGCCTTTGCAGTGCCACCATCTCGTGAACCGCCGCAGCCAATGACGACAACCCATTTGCCAAATTTTCAAAGGCTTGAGCAAATCTTGACTGCTCATGCCGTCTGTCCCTCATGTCCTCTTGCAATAATTGCAAAATTTCATCGCGAACACCCCTCCTCCTGTTGCGTGCCGGTGGCAACAAAATCTGCCTTGGCGAATCACTCGGCACTTCAGAATTCGGGGCGAGATGGGGAGTAGAAGGACGTGAGGGAGTTTGGCTGGGCGATTCACTTACCACTAAGCAAAACGAGGCAAACTCGTTCGGGTCGTCTGGAACCGGTGATATGATCTGCGCTGGCGTGGAATTTCTCGGCGGAACATTTTCGGCATTGTTGGCGTTCTATTATGTAAATAAAAGAGTATTATCGTTCAACATGTCTATTATAATATAATAATACTACAACATGTAATACTACAATATCGCTTGTATGTTTTAGGTATATGTAAATATATTTACATTCTTAAACACACACCACTAGCGGGTATTGTTGTATTACACATGTTTATTACCATTTTACTTACCTGGAAGCCGAGCCGCGAGGTTGAGTGGCCCTCTACAGCAGCAAGCCCAAACACCTCTAACGCTTGCTGCTCGAACTCCGTCAGCTCTGCCGCAGTGTTTTGTCCGCCACCTGTCTGCCTCCTCCCCGCAGTCAATTTTCGGGCCCGGGCACGCAGCTGCTTTCGCCAGTTTCGAAAACTCTGAAATTATAAATTTGCATATTCAGTTCTAACCCTGATTGTAACAATAATATAATACAACTATCAGACCCGGCAGATGTTATACTTTTTTATTGAATTTTTCGCCTTGAAACAATTTGAAGAAGTTATTCGTATACAAAATTTAACGCTTTACAAAAAAGGTCCAGTAGAACTTTCCGGAAAATAACAGAAACCCTACTAAGCTGTTCTGACAATTTCAACAAAATCGGCACAGTAGTTTCCGAGTCCATAAGCTGCATACATGTATGCATAGATACATCCTATTTTATATAAGTATGTATATTCATAAGCATTCCAAAGCACAATTGGTAGCTCAGCATATCAGTGATAGCTTCTTGGAACGCACAGCTGAGTAGTTGAGTTCCACAAACAGTTGCCACTTTAGTGAGCATAAAAATTTTGAACTCCATTCACTCAGTGTATCTATCGATTGGTTGTTGAGAGTTGGCTCAACGTATCGTTCCATTAGCACATTTTCTATCACTCAGCTGATAACTGATTAGTGGAGCTAACAGTTGCGCTTTGGAATTAGCCCACTAATTGTTTGGTAAACACACACAATCATGCCGTAGCCGGTGTTTGTTCGACCGGAGTACATATTTTTGCACACACAAAACTCCTAACTATATAGAAACTAAATGTTTGTTCAATTCCCTTACCTCACGCCAAGCATCCGGTGTCCGTGATGGCCCCACCATCGCATTTAGGTTTGCGGATATCTCCTCCCACAATTTTTCTATCAAATGTGGCGATGTGGGGCAGTTTTTCCCCTGCAGGAGCTCGGGATGGTCCTTACAAAATGCCACATACAACTGCAACTGCGCTGGGGTGGTGCGTGCATATTTTCTGTAAATAAAATAAACAATTTTTAATAAATTTCATAAAATATTTACCAAATTTACTTACTTGTTCATTTCCATTTTTCGGTCTTCTTCTTTTTGATAAACAAAAAACATATGGCAGGTGACTAGCAGGGTTACTTTTCAATTCACCATACACACTGGTGAGTTTTTTTGCCATTAGAGCGTTACCATCTGCTCAGAATCGCGGGTACTTTAGTTGGTAACGTGTTTTAGGGAAAATTGTTTGCCGATGACAATTTTACCGGTAACGCGCAGCATAGGGCTGTTAGTGAAAAGTTATTAGCAAAAAAACAAAAAATTACCCAGGTCCGATCCCAAAGGGGGGACCTGATCCATGGTATTTATGTTCAGACCACCTTTCTTCGTATGCGGCTTTCGGTCGCGCTTCAAAAAAACCCTTATAGCTTAACCATATATAATGGCACAGCGTTTGCCGACGCACAACCATTTTGAATTGGCTTGAAACGCACTGAATTCAATTTCGGTTGTTTTCATACAATTTCTATTAGCATGAGACATTTTTGACAAACAATTCACGCTGTGCGTTTTTATATGGTTGAGCTGTTAGTCGTTCCAATACAGGCTACGCGATTCCCAGTATTTCCGCAAAAAGTTCACTTCTGTACATTTCCGAATACCCAATATGTGTGATTACAACAACCACATAAAACGACAGAAAATTTCCACCTTGATTGCAAATATCTCTTGACAGAAATATATAATAGAGTTTTCGCTTTCGGATTACTGATATTGAGGTCAAAATGCGTCGTTTGATATCTCTACCCACATTTTTGGACGTGTTTTGGCAGTTGTCTCCTAAAGGAAACAATTACCATCAATTATATAAATAAAATTTGTGTACATATATTACTTTATTTCCATATCAACTCTATTGCACCTCCAGCCTGATACGGTAGAATTACCATATACAAACATTCAATAAACCATCCCATCAAGGAAGACAGTTCACCACAGTTTTCTATGGCTATATAGGGGACACAAAAATTCTTGCCATCAACCAGTACCAAGTTCTCAGAGCTCTAAAAAAAATTTCTGGAGGCGCAAATTACACTTCCACGCACTTTATCAGGATCCCCACTTGTCTTGAAATCGCTCTTAAAAAATTTTATGAGCGGCACGCGGCGCACAGTGGTCTCGTGAGGTTCAAAACCACCTAGAGCGCACAAAACTAACCGATTTTTAAAATTTAAACGGGGTATTGTTCAGCAGCTAAAAAGCAAGAGATTGTCGACGAATTTTTTAAAAATTTTTTATCTAAAAAAATTACACTGTGCAACAAAATTACAAAATTTTTTTAAATTTTTTTCGACTGTTCTACAGATTATAGACCATATAAAGCATACAATAACTGCATACTCAAAACTTCCACTACCCTTCCCGAAAATCTGGAATTAGGGGCAAAATACCCCTTTAAAGTTCGCAACCACCCATAAAAATTTAGAGTATGCAGTTATTGTATGCTTTTTTAGACAAAAAATTTAAAAAAACGCATCGACAATCTTTTGCTTTTTAGCTCCTGAACAATACCCCGTTTAAATTTTAAAAATCGGTTAAGTTTTGTGGCCTCTAGGTGGTTTTGGACCAAATATGCCCTTTTGCGACCACTGTGCGGCGGTCATTGTACAACTCTACAAGTTATGTCGGCATCCCTTTCACAATGAAGGGATGCAAAGGCTTAGTGCAAAAATGGACTGAATTTTACAGCTGGGCTGCTGTGTTAGTTAATTTCTTTCACTGAATTTAGTTTAAAACCTTTTTTATAAATTTGGAAAATAACTAATAATAAGCCCTAACTAAATAAAAATAAATGGTAATTCTATACGACCGTACGTAACTGCTAAAACACGTGCAAAATTATCGGGAAAGGTATCAGAAGAGCGCTTTGACCTCGGAATCAATAACCCGAAAGCGGAAACTCGATTATATATTTCTATCAAGAGATATTTGCGATCAAAGTTGAACATTTTCTGTCAATTTCATGTGTGTCAAGAAATACTGGGGACCGCGTAGCCGGTTTTGGACCGGCTAAGGGTTATTTTTTTGGGGCGCCCTAAGGCCGCCTACGCAGAAAGGTGTTCTGCATGTAAATACCATCGATCAGACCCCCCGTTTGGGACCGGACCTAGAACATTTTTTGGTTTTTTGCCAATGACTTTTCACTGAAATAAAATATTTTCCGCTTTCGGATTATTGATACCGAGGTCAAAAGGCGTCTTTTGATGCCTTTCCCGATATTTTTGGACGTGTTTTACCAGAATTACCGTTGTTTTCGTTGTTAATAAAGTTATTTCCATCTAATTATATGATTAACTAATTAGAAAATATCTGGATTATTTGCTATAACTTTTCTTATGGTAATATTACTAAAAAAGACCTCTTTACCATGGAAAAACAGTTCAGTAACTGCGAACTTGTGAAGCCGCCTTAACTATTGTTTTTTAAAGTAGTTTTGTTTAGTAACTCTTTTTTTTTAATAAAAAGTTAAATTTATTAATTTTATTTGTAAATATTGCGTCAGTTATGTATATGGGTGATAATAGGCCTACAGGGGAGCCGCACACCCAATAAAATTTAGATAACCGGCCTACATTGCAGCCTCCTTGGTGGTGTGGGAAAGCAATGGTTAGCAAAGTGTCTAAAAGGGGTCTGATGAGAAGCGGGTGACTTCCTAATATCAATTCAAATATAACTTTTATAATCTTTTCTAAAAAATAAGACAAAGCCACGATAACTACAGCGCTCAAGCGACGTGGAAGTTCACATAAGCGGACCCTTATATGTACGCTTGGTACACAGCATGCACACACAAAAGAAAAACCAGAAATGAGCATGCACATTTTAGGAGACACACTTTAAATGGTAGGGAACTTTATTAAGATACGATATAAATAAGAAAAATGCTTTTTAAGTTGAAATATTTGAAGATAATTTTTTGTTGGAACGATTTTCCGTCATCCCTTGTCAAGTTTGGTTTTGTGACAAACCGGTTTCGGCGTTCTGCCATTTTCAATGCCTAGTTTCGTTCTGGTCTGTGTCTATCCGCTGCGTTGTTTTTATAGTCCGTGGGTGCTGTGGCAGGTAATGTCAATCTGTGTGTTCGTGGTAGGTAACGTTAATATGCGTGTGTGTGTGCGCGGTATTGATACGTCCGAATTGTTATCTGTCCCAAGGGTTGTTTTTGTAGGTATGTAGACATACCGCTTGTTAGCTAAGCGGTAGGTTGAGGTAGATAGAAATCGGTGATTTTTGCAGTTTGGTTCATATTTCGTTTTTGCTTGTTCATTGTTACGTGTTTCGTTGCTGTACCTGCTGGCTTGTGCTGTTTTTTGTAAACTAATTTTAAGGGTTCAAATATTTCGTCAGAGATAGTGTTGGTTTGTTCGTTTATGATCCTGCCGTCAAATGTTTTTAACTTGTATATCTCCATGTTCTCAAGTACATTAAGCCGCCGGCCTTTTCCTTGTACGTGAAGTATTCGAGCCGTTGTTTTTATGTTAGCTGGGGCGCAGTTGTTCTCGAACATGTGGTTCGCGAAATTAGATTCTGGTATTATGGTGGGTTTTCGTGTTTTTTTGTTGTAGTCCCTGATATGCTCTCGGAATCGTGTGCTTATTTTTCTTCCTGTTTGTCCTATGTAGCTGTATTGACATTCACAAGTAAGCCTATACACTCCGTGTCTGTTGAATGGGTCATCAGAATTAGTGTCGGTTCTTAGTTTTTGTCCGACGTTGTTAGATGTTCTGAATGCTGTGTTGATGTTATATCTTTTAAAGAAGTTTGCTAATTTGTACGTCGTTTTTCCAGTGTATGTCATTGCCGTCCAAACCTTTGGATTTTCCTCTACGTTTACTCTTTTTTGTGTTCCATGGCTACTTCTGAGTTTATCCACAAGTGCTTTCTTGTATCCATTATTTGCCGCTATGTTATATATTGTATTAAGCTCTCTCCAGTATGCTTCCTGTGTGAGCGGCGTTCTCTGAAGCCTATCCACTAAGTGCCTCAATGCTGCATTTTTGTGCTGTTGCGGATGGTTGGATGTAGAGTGTATTATGGTGTCCGTGGCAGTCGGTTTTCTATAAATGCCGTAGTTGAACCTATTTGTTATTTTGTCAATTCCTATAGTTAGGTCCAGATAGTTCATTATTCCATCTTTTTCTACTTCCATTGTGAACTCTATGTTGCTATGTTGCCTGTTGAGGAACTCTAGTATTTGCTCTTCGTTATCGTCATTTAGGACGCAGATGATGTCATCCACGTATCTAGCGTAGAATGCCACGCCTAACTTGGTTTTTAACTCCTGTATATATTTTCCTTCCAAGTTTTGCATGAATGTTTCCATGAGAATGGCCGATGTTGGGTTACCCATTCCTAGTCCGTTTGTCTGTCTATATATTTTGTTGTTGAACCGGAAATAGTTTTGCCGCAGCGTTGTTCTTAGCGCGTTGGTAATTTGCGCAGTTTTTACCTTATCTTCAGTTTTGTCCAGTAGTGTTTTGTTGACTATATCCATTGTATCTGTTAGTGGTATTGACGGGTATAACTCCTTTATGTCAAAGGATACGAGTTTACTGCTCCTTGTGAGTTTACCGGTCTCAAGTCTTTGTAGTAGTTCTATCGTATTGCTTATTGTGTATTCGTGCCCTAGTTTCAGAGTGTCCTTTAAAATCGTTTTTAGATGTTTCGACAGTTTATAACCCGGCGCGGACTTAAAATTAATTATAGGTCTCATCGGCGTATCCTGCTTGTGGATTTTAGGTAACGCAATGAGTGGAGGAGCAGATGGATTCATTTGTGTTAGGGTATATGCCATCCTCTCGTCTATTATTTTGGTAGCATTTTTTATAACCTCTTTAACTTCGGTCTGGTATTTATCCGTGGGGTTATCCCTAATAATGCGGCATTTCATTTTCTCGATGAGCTTCTCTGTCTTTGCTATATATTCATCCTTACTGATTAGCACCGTTGTGTTTCCTTTGTCTGCCTTCGTTGTGACAATGTTGTTATTTTTTAGCTTTCGTTGTAGCCTTTTCAATATTTTCAGCTCCTTATTTCCTTTTTGTCCTTCCTGGGCTCTTACTTCCTTGCTTATGATTTCTCTGCACATGTGCCTTGCGTGCTCCTGTTCCTCATATGGAAGAAGCGATATTGCAACCTCTGCGTCTACTATCGCTTGCTCAGTTCTTTTTGCTTCATTGCTATCCGCGATGTTGTGCTTCAGGCCCTTCCCCAGAAGTTGCGCTTCTTCGTTGCTAATGGCCACTGTTGTTAGGTTTACGAACCTTTTGTTAAATTCGTGTGTTTGTTGACTGTTACTGTGATCGCGTCGGCCCGTTAACTGGTCCAATTTTCGGTTCAGTTTTTCATATTTGCGTTGCAGTTCGCGTTTGATTCCCATCTCTATGTGGTCGAAGCAGTCCATCAATGCAGTCGTGGGCAAGAATCCGGACAATTGCAGATGTATCCTCAGTAGTTCGGTGTTTATCTTGTCTTTCTTAGCGTATAGGCTTTGTACTTCGAACTTTAAAAAGTCCTTTTCCGCCTTCCTGGTCGTTCTCCTACTTGCTTGGGTGTTGGTTTTTATTTTTATTCGCGCAAATTTCGGTGTAACATTCAATTCTAAACATTGCTTGTTGAACCAAATATTTGCCTTAGTCGTATGCATTTTTCGCAGTTTCCGTTCGTATTTCGTTAGTAGTCCATCCGTGTTTAAATTAAAAGCCTGACAAGCGGTAAGTGATTTATTTTGTTGTGTTGATCTTCCGACAGGGTAGTAAGCTGATTTTTGTTGGAACGATTTTCCGTCATCCCTTGTCAAGTTTGGTTTTGTGACAAACCGGTTTCGGCGTTCTGCCATTTTCAATGCCTAGTTTCGTTCTGGTCTGTGTCTATCCGCTGCGTTGTTTTTATAGTCCGTGGGTGCTGTGGCAGGTAATGTCAATCTGTGTGTTCGTGGTAGGTAACGTTAATATGCGTGTGTGTGTGCGCGGTATTGATACGTCCGAATTGTTATCTGTCCCAAGGGTTGTTTTTGTAGGTATGTATGAACCGAAAATTGGACCAGTTAACGGGCCGACGCGATCACAGTAACAGTCAACAAACACACGAATTTAACAAAAGGTTCGTAAACCTAACAACAGTGGCCATTAGCAACGAAGAAGCGCAACTTCTGGGGAAGGGCCTGAAGCACAACATCGCGGATAGCAATGAAGCAAAAAGAACTGAGCAAGCGATAGTAGACGCAGAGGTTGCAATATCGCTTCTTCCATATGAGGAACAGGAGCACGCAAGGCACATGTGCAGAGAAATCATAAGCAAGGAAGTAAGAGCCCAGGAAGCACAAAAAGGAAATAAGGAGCTGAAAATATTGAAAAGGCTACAACGAAAGCTAAAAAATAACAACATTGTCACAACGAAGGCAGACAAAGGAAACACAACGGTGCTAATCAGTAAGGATGAATATATAGCAAAGACAGAGAAGCTCATCGAGAAAATGAAATGCCGCATTATTAGGGATAACCCCACGGATAAATACCAGACCGAAGTTAAAGAGGTTATAAAAAATGCTACCAAAATAATAGACGAGAGGATGGCATATACCCTAACACAAATGAATCCATCTGCTCCTCCACTCATTGCGTTACCTAAAATCCACAAGCAGGATACGCCGATGAGACCTATAATTAATTTTAAGTCCGCGCCGGGTTATAAACTGTCGAAACATCTAAAAACGATTTTAAAGGACACTCTGAAACTAGGGCACGAATACACAATAAGCAATACGATAGAACTACTACAAAGACTTGAGACCGTTAAACTCACAAGGAGCAGTAAACTCGTATCCTTTGACATAAAGGAGTTATACCCGTCAATACCACTAACAGATACAATGGATATAGTCAACAAAACACTACTGGACAAAACTGAAGATAAGGTAAAAACTGCGCAAATTACCAACGCGCTAAGAACAACGCTGCGGCAAAACTATTTCCGGTTCAACAACAAAATATATAGACAGACAAACGGACTAGGAATGGGTAACCCAACATCGGCCATTCTCATGGAAACATTCATGCAAAACTTGGAAGGAAAATATATACAGGAGTTAAAAACCAAGTTAGGCGTGGCATTCTACGCTAGATACGTGGATGACATCATCTGCGTCCTAAATGACGATAACGAAGAGCAAATACTAGAGTTCCTCAACAGGCAACATAGCAACATAGAGTTCACAATGGAAGTAGAAAAAGATGGAATAATGAACTATCTGGACCTAACTATAGGAATTGACAAAATAACAAATAGGTTCAACTACGGCATTTATAGAAAACCGACTGCCACGGACACCATAATACACTCTACATCCAACCATCCGCAACAGCACAAAAATGCAGCATTGAGGCACTTAGTGGATAGGCTTCAGAGAACGCCGCTCACACAGGAAGCATACTGGAGAGAGCTTAATACAATATATAACATAGCGGCAAATAATGGATACAAGAAAGCACTTGTGGATAAACTCAGAAGTAGCCATGGAACACAAAAAAGAGTAAACGTAGAGGAAAATCCAAAGGTTTGGACGGCAATGACATACACTGGAAAAACGACGTACAAATTAGCAAACTTCTTTAAAAGATATAACATCAACACAGCATTCAGAACATCTAACAACGTCGGACAAAAACTAAGAACCGACACTAATTCTGATGACCCATTCAACAGACACGGAGTGTATAGGCTTACTTGTGAATGTCAATACAGCTACATAGGACAAACAGGAAGAAAAATAAGCACACGATTCCGAGAGCATATCAGGGACTACAACAAAAAAACACGAAAACCCACCATAATACCAGAATCTAATTTCGCGAACCACATGTTCGAGAACAACTGCGCCCCAGCTAACATAAAAACAACGGCTCGAATACTTCACGTACAAGGAAAAGGCCGGCGGCTTAATGTACTTGAGAACATGGAGATATACAAGTTAAAAACATTTGACGGCAGGATCATAAACGAACAAACCAACACTATCTCTGACGAAATATTTGAACCCTTAAAATTAGTTTACAAAAAACAGCACAAGCCAGCAGGTACAGCAACGAAACACGTAACAATGAACAAGCAAAAACGAAATATGAACCAAACTGCAAAAATCACCGATTTCTATCTACCTCAACCTACCGCTTAGCTAACAAGCGGTATGTCTACATACCTACAAAAACAACCCTTGGGACAGATAACAATTCGGACGTATCAATACCGCGCACACACACACGCATATTAACGTTACCTACCACGAACACACAGATTGACATTACCTGCCACAGCACCCACGGACTATAAAAACAACGCAGCGGATAGACACAGACCAGAACGAAACTAGGCATTGAAAATGGCAGAACGCCGAAACCGGTTTGTCACAAAACCAAACTTGACAAGGGATGACGGAAAATCGTTCCAACAAAAATCAGCTTACTACCCTGTCGGAAGATCAACACAACAAAATAAATTATTTGAAGATAATTATCAAATTAGCACGTGCAATTTTATTGTAAACAAAGAAGAACAAGAGAATTGCCATGGCAATATCAACTACATGGTTGTTTTTTATAGGTAGCACAGAAATTTGTATAAAGATTTCAAAGATATCAAAAACTGGTACTTAAATAAGTAAAACTATTGCAAAAATAGTTCTACTTGAAATTATGTCCTTTAAAGAATAATTTGCTGCAACAAATTTCTCTTATTTATTTATTGTATATGTTTCTATAGCATCGCCTACTTTTTGTCTGCTGCTAATGAGTACGACTCTGCGTTTAATGGCCTCTGAATGACAAGCTCTTTACATGGTGGGCACAGCTGTGGACGAACAGCTGATACATATCTTACTTGTAGACCTTTACAATGGCGGCGGTAACTAGCAAATAGAAATAGGCTTTTTGTGGTAACGACAAAAACTAAGGGTGTGTAACGCTGCACGGCTTCACTGAATTGCGTTGTTACCGGTGTTGGCGTCACTGGCGCTGATACTTTTATTTGTGGTTCCGTCACGCCATGACGCCAGTAGCGCCAGAAACACTAAACTACTACAAAACACCGCTGTACTATTTATTCTATTCTCGCTGCACTGAAGTGGCGCCACTGGCACGACGGAGTTGAAGGTGTTGCGTTAAGGCACTGCACTGATACCGGCTATGGCGCTGGCTTCATTGTATCCATGATTAAATTATATATGGTTGTCGCAACCGGCCAACAACACGTAAAAACCGTTTGGCAACGTATTGCCTTATGTTAAACACTCTTTTTTTTTTGCTGGTAGTCGCCTCGGCTGCCAGTGTTGAAAAGGACGGGAAGTTTCGCAGACCGGAAGAGGGGTTGCCGGATGACAATTTGGGTATGGACCCCAGGGTGACCGCAACAAGGGTACTCCGAGAGAGTGGAATGAAGGAAATCGCGTTCAGAGTTGTTTTAAACTAAAAACTACAACGAAAAACTTTAATTTGAACTGAAATTTACATTCTGCAGGAACTGATATATCCATTATATCCATAGATCAACCACCGAGTTGCACGTCATTACCTTTGTGAATATTAGTCGCTTCTTAACCGGCATGCCTACCTCGGGAATATTATAAACTCCTAATCCGCAAGGGTTGGGCTTCGTTCAACCATGTTAAAAAAAAAACAAGATTTAAGCATAAGGATGTGTGTAAGTCGTACAACAGTCATGGCGAAATTATACAGGTGCCCGCACGGCGATATATGTAAATTTTCCGTGTATTTTGTTTTTGTAATTTCATGGGTGACCTGTCAATTTGCGCAATTCGCTGCTAGTTGAACTGTCAAACCACAATTCGCTTAAGGTTTAAATGTCAAACTCTAATACATGTGATCCAATAAATAGTATATAGATAAATATAGTTATGCGTTGTAGTGGCACTTAAAGCGGTGAAACTAGGAAATACATACTCTCTTATATGGACAACAACTCCATGGACTTTACCATCAAATTATGCTTGTGCTGTTAATGCCAACATGATATACGTTAAGGTAGATCTCCCTAGAAATTTTTAAATAAACTCCATTATAAATACGGTATGAACATAAAATATATTTTTAGGTGCTCGATAAAGCCACAAACCGTTTGAACGTGTTGGCCGAATTTCGTTTAAGTTATGTTTATAAAAATGAAAATGAATACGAAATAGTAGAAAAGTTTCCCGACATAAGCTTGCTGATGAAACTTACGTGCCCATCTTTCCTTATTTCGTGAAACTAGGCCGCAGTGCTAATGCTTTTCGTATTCTTGTAGACGATTATGTCACAGAGGACTCTGGTACGGGTATTGTACACAATGCGCCCTATTTCGGTGAAGACGATTATCGCGTTTGTTTCAACGCTGGCATTATTACAAAGTCCAGCTCCGTAGTTTGCCCATTAGATGAATCTGGGCGATTTACCGAAGAGGTTACAGATTTTGCCGGTTTATATGTTAAGGATGCTGATAAAAAAATTATTGCTAAACTTAGAGTCTGGTAATATTGTATCGGTCGGACAGGTTAAACATAGTTATCCATATTGTTGGCGTTCCGATACACCTTTGATTTATAAGGCTGTACCATCATGGGTTTAGAGCACATGACAAAAAATTTATTGGCATGCAGTTCACAAACCTATTGGGTTCCAGAATTTGTGCGTGACAAACGTTTTGGAAATTGGTTAAAAGAAGCGCGTGATTGGGCCGTAAGTAATTTATTATGCTTGTATAGGATATACTGATATAAACATTCATTACACAATTAGATAGGCCGGAACCGTTATTGGGGTACACCAATGCCCATATGGCGCTCACCATCTGGCGATGAAACTATTTGTGTTGGTAGCATAAAGCAATTGGAAGAGCTTTCTGGGAAGAAAATCACCGATTTACATCGTGAGACCGTAGATGAAATTGAAATACCATCAGACGCCCACCACTTAAACGTATTAGCGCTGTTTGTGATTGTTGGTTCGAATCGGGTTCTATGCCATTTGCACAACAACATTTTCCTTTTGAAAATGAAAAAGATTTTATGAATAATTTTCCGGCTGATTTTATTGCTGAAGGAATTGATCAGACGCGTGGCTGGTTCTACACTCTTTTAGTTATTTCTACAGCTTTATTTAAAGGGCACCATTTAAAAATTTAATTGCCAACGGTCTCGTTTTGGCTGCAGATGGACAAAAAATGTCTAAACGAAAGAAGAATTATCCAGATCCAATGGAAGTAGTGTGTAAATATGGTGCCGATGCACTACGTTTATATTTGATTAATTCGCCGGTTGTGAGAGCTGAAAATTTACGCTTTAAAGAGGAGGGTGTACGTGATATAATCAGGGACGTATTTTTACCATGGTATAATGCATACAGATTTTTATTACAAAATATTGCACGCTTGAAAAGGAAGATCTATCAAACGGACAGCTTTATATGTATGATAAAAAACGACATTTCGATAACATTGACGAGTCATCTGTACTTGATATTTGGATAATTTCTTTTAACGAGTCCTTGGTCGATTTTCTGGCCAAGGAAATGAAACAATACCGCTTGTACACTGTGGTGCCCAGGCTGACCAAATTCGTAGACTAATTGACGAACTGGTAGGTAATGCGTAAAATTATTTAAACTCTATGTCAACACAAGTTTACTTTGCTTATTCTTAACAAAAAGGATCCGTAGATTATATTAATATACTAATATAGCATAGTGTAATTAAAAAAAAACAGTTCCAATTATAAATTTCTAATTACAGGTACGTACGTTTAAATCGTCGCCGTTTAAAGGCGAATTAGGGCAACAAGAATGCATTCAATCTTTGGATACATTATATGATGTACTTTATTCAATGGTTAAAATGATGGCACCATTTACACCATATCTCTCAGAGTACATATACCAACGTTTAGTGCTTTTCCAATCAATGGGTGCTGTTGAAAACGCATCGTCAGTTCATTTTCAATTTATGCCTGTTTGCAATTGCAGTCTCATACGTAAAGATATTGAAAAATCTGTATCACTAATGCAATCTGTTGTTGAATTGGGGCGTGTAATGCGCGATCGTCGTACTTTACCTATAAAGTATCCCGTTTCTGAAATTATTGTTATACATAAAGACACGGATTGCTTAGCAGCAATAAAAAACTTAGAGGCATTAATATTAAGCGAATTGAATGTACGAAAACTAACTCTGAGCTCAGATAAGGAGAAATATGGCATAACATTGCGTGCAGAACCGGATCATAAGGTACATATGGCGAATTCCGAATTTTTTAGCCCTTGATTTAATTAGCACCTCTTTCCTTGTAGTTGTTAGGTCAGCGTTTAAAGGGTAATTTTAAATCTATTATGGCTGCAATTAAGTCGCTCAATGATGATGAAATACAAACACATTTATCAAATGGTGACTTCAATATACTTGGGCAACGTATTGAACTTGAAGAAGTGCGCGTATTATACTGTGTTTCTGATAAGACGGGTACTAAGTTAGAGGCACACAGTGACAACGAGGTGCTTGTGCTTATGGATATTACCCCCAATGATGAGTTGCTTGAAGACCAACTGATCCGTTCTTCGTTTAATCGATTCAAATAAGGATGAATCCAAGCAGTTAATCAAAATTATTGATAAATATCAAAAAATGATAAAAGCTGACATAAAATCAGAAATATTAATTTATACTGATATTGGCAAGAAGCGTACAATCATTGTAGAAAATACCGATATAAAGGGTGTGGTTATTGAATTTACAATTTGCCCCAACGAAGAAATTGATCTGCCAAATTTGAAGTGGGTCAATATTGTTTTGTCAAGATTTGGTCAGGGTAGAAAGGCGAGCTTGTTTTTGGAAAACGGTGAAACAAAGGATTTCATTAGTTTTGATCAGCTTAACTGGTTAAACTCATAGCTACCCAAACTAAACCCAGACATGCCAAATGTTTGACTGGCATGTGGTGTGTCCCCCATGAAACCAAAAATATTTTTAACTGCTTGAATGAGAAGGCTATATAGTGGGAATAACCCTCTTGATGGTGTCGAAGGGACGTGCCGAACCTCTGCCGGTTAGGAGGTTAGAATATTCCCGAGGCATACCGGTCGTAAGAGGCGAATAATATGCACGAAGGTAATGACGTGCAACTCGATGATTGATCTGCGTATACTCGTATAATGCCATTACCCATCTTCTCTTTCCTTACGGAAGGAGGGGCGACATGACCTAGAAGGCTTTATTGGTCATACCAAATCGCTACCACGATAGTCGGGCAGTACTATTTGACAAATTGTTTTATTGACAATATCCGTCTCATTTCCATTAAACCATATCCCAGAGTCAGAATTACGAATGATAAGGAATTTAGTGATAGCAGATATTTTGTAAAAGTTAAAGAAGTTTTGAAAATTATTTTAAAATAAAATTATATGATTTAGAACAACATTTTCTTTTTGGTATTTTCGGTAGCCCTGAAAATGGCTATTTGTAGTATTTTCGGTAGCCCTGAAAAGGGCTGTTTCCAGTAGCCATTTTTCTAAAAGTTGTTATTCCACCTCATGAAAAGGGCTGTTTCTAGTAGCCATATTTCTAAAAGTTTTTATTCCACCTCTTGAAAAGGGCTGTTTCCAGTTGTTATTCCAGGCTGGTACTTGCTGTAAGACGATTAAGCCGATTAAAAAAAGTTATCGTTAATTTTATTTCACTACACGCAAATCTTACCGATGCACATCTAGGGACTATATAAACGATGCATGAGACGATGTACTTAAAGCTCGGACACGGAAATGTATCCGGCATTTGAAAAATAAGCATTTAACGTTTTCGGGTAGCTCTACATGTGTACTGCTGCTTACCGATTAAGCCGATTAAAAAAAGCTATCGTTAATTTTATTTCATTACACGCAATCTTACCGATGTTTGTTTGTATAGCACATCTAGGGACTATATAAACGATGTATGACACGATGTACTTAAAGCTTGATTTTAAGAAACTTTTTTAACCCCATCAACTTTGCCTTTGCCTTTTGCACCTTGAGCCGCTTATTTAAACTTCGGACACGGAAATGTATCCGGCATTTGAAAAATAAGCGTTTAACATTTTAGGGTAGCTCTACATGTGCGCTGCTGCTTACCAATCGTTGATGAAGATTTTTGCAATCGGAGATTTCCGACCCATTAATGCGCTCAAATATTTTCTCCATAACTTTTACGCCATGCATTAGATATGGAGATTGTTTTTTCAAAAAACCTTTGCTGACTTGGTCCACAAAACCGATCGATGGTCGAAAATCTCGGAACTCCTCCAACTTAAGTTTTTTAATCATGTATCCAGAGATATATGCCAAAGCGTCCTTCTTCAAAACGCCACAATCATCTGGGTAGGATGAATCTAAACAGTTAATCATATCCGACTCTTCATCGCCATGATCGTGGTTTTCTTTGCTCTGTTCTGAGCCAATTGGACCAATAAATCCGCTTTTGCTACCATTTCAGTATTTACTGAAAATCCATTGGCGTCGGGTGGTCATTTAAACCGCTTTTGCTTCGAATTGCGCCAAAGAAATTTTCGAGGACATCCTGATTCAGCCGGTACATCAAAATTTATTCCACATTTGATTTTAATTTAAGCTCGTTGTACAAACCAACCAATGCCCTATTCATCATCAGGATTCCCTTTTGAAAAAGTTCAATACTTTTTTTCCTGGGAGAATTGGCGACAACATGAGTTCGTTCATGCGATTCAAAATATCCGACTGATTGGGGAGATCTCTTCCAAACGGTTCCTTAAGTTTTAAAACCGTAAGAAAAATTAATTAAATTTGGGGTAACTAAAAATACCTTTCCCGGATAAGCAAATGTTCCCATGCTTGAGTTCAAAATCATTGACGAGCTGAATAAAATCAGCAGTTTCCAAAGGTTTGTACAGCTCATACCCTACCGAATGGCACCGACGAAGGGCACTGGCAACTGAGTTGGAAAATAGCCGAGCTGCGGTCTTCACTTTTTGACGTGCTGAAATTTTAAATATGAAATGTAGGGGATTGTTTTTATAGTAGGCATTTAAATTTAGTAGTAGCTTCTGACATAACTTTCCAAGTGTTATCTACGAAAGCTCCAACTAACTCTAAGACTGTAAAGGTCGCTTTACATTAGACGATTCCCCAAAGGACAACAACTGTGAGTTCACACTTTATGCCGAAATCTACGGCAATCTTGAATTTTTGTAAGGTCTAAAATTGGATCAAACTATCAATAATAGGATACTCAAGGATGTCAGCAAAGCGGTAATATGCATGTGCTAAGGGAAAATAGTTATAGCTACTTAAAATGGTATGGGGTCAAATAGACCCCAAAAGACAGACAAAGGGTTAAGTATTTTGTAACATCAGGGCCTCGAATATTACTCAGCTGCAAATAATGTTTTGAAACATATAATAGGTAATATTAATACTGAATGAATAAATTCGATCTACAGTTCTTACTCTGTTTGGGTTTCAGAGCTTGCTGTAAGAATCTGCATATCTAAAATGACAGCACCCGAAGAACTATTCACGCCTATCGACATTGGATCTGCCACGCAGTCTTGCAAATTTTGATTAGACCTAAATTACACAAATTTATCATTGGATATTAGTTAATATGGTAATTCTATACGACAGCACGTAACTGCTAATATACGTCGGGAAATGTATCAAACGACGGGGTTTAACCTCCGTATCAATAATCCGAAAGCGGAAATTCGATATTTTACGTCTGTTCAGAGATATTTGCAATCAAAGTTGAAAATTTTCGCTCATTTTCATGTGGTTGTTGTAATCGCAGATTAGGGTGTACTGAAAAGTGCAGAAATGTGTTCTGCGCAGAAATATTGTGGACCGCGTAGCCGGTGTTGCACCGGCTAAGGGTTATTTTTTTGAAGCGCGGCCAAAGGCCTACGCAGAAAGGTGTTGTGCACATAAATACCTTGGATCAAGCCCCCTATTTGGGATCGAACCTGGGCCATTTTTGGTGTTTTTTGCTAATAACTTTTCACTGAAACAAATTATTTAATTTCTGCTTTCGGATTATTTATACAGAGATTTTCGGACGTATATTTGCAGTTACGTGCTGTCGTATAGAATTACCATTAATATTAATATTTTCTTAAACTTATATCATTAAAGTTTCGTTTTATAAGCAACAATCCTACTTACTCAATAAAACACAACTCCGAACCTAGGTTTGGTTGTGCAACAGGCGCGCAATTAGTATCCACAACGCTGAGTAAAGCAGGATACGGTATTGCCTTTGGCAGCAGTCTCGCCTTTTTCCCACCGCAAATCATGTCTTTGCGTGAAAAATGATCCGCACAAATAAAGTCTTTTGGGCGTAATTGCACCCGGCAATTAGTTTCCCACAGCAAACACTTTTGGTCGTCAGTAGGCACCTGGAAGAAGGGTCCAGTTCCCCGTAATATTTTTTTTAAACAAACCGCGCACTTTCCCATTCCGAAAAACTTTTTATTATTTATATTGATATTTAATTTCAAAAAACGCACTTATGGTCCACAACAATTTATTTTAATTCGTTTCGACAATAATTTGCGAAACACACGTGCTAATAAGAATGTAAACACATAAACGTAAACAAACCCAATTCGCTTCGAGTTTGACATAAGACCCATAAGTAAAAATAAAAAAAGTTTGATACATATATCGCCGTGCGCGCACCTGTATAATTTCGCCATGGTACCACCCCTAACTCAATAACACTTCCAATACTAGTTAAACACAACAGAGATAACGTTGGCTACGCTTATGCATGCAAGCGTGTACCAAGGAAGAGGAGGAGATATGGTGCGAATGTTCACGAATACAAGACAAAGAGGAGATGTCAATAAATAACACCGACCCTTCGAGAACACCCTGTCGGATTATATAAGGCAGTAACCAAGCAGGGCAATCAGTTTATTTTCAAGTGTGGTTCAGCGTTTATTACTAGTAAATAAAACTATTAGAGGAGAAGTGTGATAACTCCGTAACTGAAATTGAGCGATTAAAGGCGGAATTATCGAACCAGCTTCAGCAGATATTGCTGCAGACGCCGTTGCTTTCGGGATTCCGTTTATGGAGGGAGAAAATCTGAAAAAGATTTTTAATATCATTTGCCTATCAATCCGTTTTCACTCCCCTCAAATACGTGACCTCTTTCGTGTAAGATCTTCGCCTTCTAGTTCTAGCGGTGCGGTTGTGATTAAATTTCACTCACCTCTGGATAGCAATCGTGCTCTTCGTGCTTTTGGTGATTGTCGCAGGCGCTTGAAAACTGCTGTTCCGCTGGATTCGATTGGAATACAGGGCCAGTTTCATATATTTGAGAGCCTGACTAAAGAAAACAGGCTTGTTCTGCAATCAGCGATAAAATTGCGTCGTGAGGGGACGTTGAAGGCAACATTCACACTTTGTGGTTGCATGTATTTGAGAAATTACCACAATAAGGGGAAACAGCCAATTAAAATCTCATGCGAAGGGGACCTGGATCAGTATTGATAGTCCAAATGGTTTACATTTGTTCTTTCTGCTTTTTATTTCTTATTATTATATGAATGTATCTTACTCATATTCAATGATAGCGCAGGTTTATTTTCTAAACTACTATTTTCTGTACCTTAAAATTGATTTTACTTATCCTATTTTAAATGTTTGGTAACAATAGTGATGCGAATGGCGTTGAAGATAATAGTCGTGCTTTGCTGAACGTCACAATGGCCTAAATGCGGTTCACTTTAATGCGCGTAGTCTAAACCCTGAAAATATAGATGTTGTTAGGACCGTATTTGAGCAATCTGGCGTCGATATAATCTGTTTATCTGAGACCTGGTACCCAGAGGCAAAGGACGCTCATTTTGACATGGAGGGCTATGTCCTTTATAGGATGAATAGGAGGGTTAAAAAGGGTGGTGGTGTAGCAATTTATTGTAAAAAGCATCTTAAAACTCGGTTAGTATCAGGAATATCCGGTAGCGCTACTGAGCATTTTTTAGTTGAAGTGTCTAGCTTATTGACTAAAGTCCTTCTGTCGTGCGTTTATAGTCCCCATAAGTGTTGTGATGTCAATGAATATTTTTCAATGTTGTGGCTGTCAACTACACTGATATTATTATCTGTGGAGATTTTAATGTGAACTTGCTATGTAGTGACTTGTATAGTTGCCTTCTGTTAGAATGTGTCTCCAGTGTTGGTCCTGATGTTGTTAATGTGACTGTACCCACAAGGTTTGGGCAAAACTGCAGTCCCAGCCTTTTAGATTTTTTTCTCGTGTCTGATATGTCTATATTTTTAAAGTTAGACCAAATGTCGTTTATCTCGGATCATGATCTAATTTTTTGTTCACTTGACATTAAGCTTAATGACCTTAATGTGGTGGCTAGTCCATCTATTTCACAAGACTATCTGCTGGACTTAAATACCCTCTTATGTGATATATCCCGAATTAATTGGTCTGCCTGTTGGGGTCTGAGTTCAGTGCATGAGGAACTAAGTTTCTTGAATGAAAACATACTATATCTATATACAGCCCATGTTCCGCTTCGCACTTACCGTAGTCGACTATATCTTGTCCGTGGTTCACCACTTCGGTTCAAGCTATGATCAGGAAGCGCAATGGACAATGCACCCGCTGGAAAAGGAACCGTAGTGAAACCAATTGGAATACTTATAAGCTAGTCAGAAATGAGACCACTGCCCTTTAAAAACGGGAGAAGTGCAAGTATTATAGTAGGATGTTAGATACATCGTTGCCGAATCATGTTCTGTAGCGTAACCTGAAAAGTATTCGTGTGCATGTAAGTGACAGTTCCGATTGTTACCTTAGTCCTGAAGACCTGAAGGATGCTTTTGTGTGTCGTGTTTCTCCTGATTGTGTTAATACTTGTTCCACAACCTGTCCTTCCTCTGTAGAGCCCGTTTCCCGAGCCTTTGAATTTAAAGCCGTGTCTGAATTTGATGTGGCGAGGTGCATCAGTAAGATAAAGTCCAACGCTATTGGAGAGGATATGATACCGATAAAATTTGTAAAAAGAAAAGCACCCTACATTCTACCTACTCTCTCACAAGTTCTTAATCACACTATTACAACCTCATGCTTCCCTGATATGTGGAAAATTGCCACTGTGTGACCCACCGCGAAAACCAAGTCTGCCAACACTCCCAGTGATTTTTGACCACTTACATGTTCAAATGCACGCCTATGCTAATGATGTCAAGTTATACTTATCCGCAAACCACGAAGAGACAAGTGAAATCTGTTCGAAGTTAAATAATGACTTAGCATCCATCTGTGACTGGGCGATGAAGAATGACATATGTCTTAATAGCGATGTCATATGTGATACCCTTAGCTAAATAAAGTATAAGTTTCTTAAATATCCCACCTTTATACATTGCTATAAACCTTTAAAACTCGTATCCAAGGTAACCAACCTTGGGTTCATAATAACCTCAGCCTTAACCTGTCATGATCATGTTAACTCGGTGTTCCGTAAAGTTTATAATATTCTAAGAAACTTGCGCAATTTACACACCCATCAATATTACAAGAAAACTAGCTATACAACTAATTATGCCAATCATTAGCTACTCTGAGCTTGTCTATAGTAGTTCTCAGTCAGCGCACAAAATTGATGTAGCCTTTAACCACGTTACACGTTATGAGTTTGGGCTAGCTAAGTACGACCATATATCTGATTGGGGATCGCGCTTATTCAAATTTCGGAATACCTCAAAGCCAGAAACTGTATTTTTCTTTACCGACTCATGATATATAAAGAGCCCAGCTACTTATATGAGAAACTAGTTTTCCCCAGGTCTGCTCGAACTAATGATTTAATCATACCAACCTACAATGCTATTCGTATATGGAACTCTATTCCAGTATCTACTCGCAGCAGTCTGAGTAAAAGCAATTTTAAGAACGTTCTTTATATGTACTTCACTTAGTTATAAGTATGTCCATTAGTTTCGCTATCTATAAGATAATACCTGCCTACAAGGTCGTGTATTTCTCTCATTTCCTCTTCCAAGACGCTAGTGGATTCCTGCATCACCATTTATCCCAAACTTCAAGTCAGCTGGCAACCGAAGATCATTTCCAAAGATTACCTTTGCAGGAGTCTGAACCATTTTTCATGTACTGCAGAGCGGTATGCGATCAGGAACAATGAGATGTGACTATCCCAATCCTTCTTGAACCTATCCACTACTTGCTCTAGGTGTTCCTCCAAGGTTCTATTGAGTCCTTCAACCATGCCATCTGACTGAGGATGCAGTGCAGTTGTTTAAGTTTTTCGTTAGCCCAATGCCTTACACATTTCCTGGAACACAGCAGATTCAAAACCCCTGGCCAGAATGCTACCCAATTATTGGTGAGCACTTCTGGTTTCTTGATTTGGAATCGCTTCGCTCAAGCCCTCTCTTAATTGACCCATGTGCCACTCCTCCGTATTTGTTATAGTCATCAACCGCCTCAGCTTTGGAATCATGCTTACATTCCAAGTTGCATGGTCGTCGTGACATTGCACTTTGCAGTCACTATCCACCGTGTCAATCGACCTTCTGGTCCTGCAAGAGCCACTTCAACGCTTCAGGGTCTGTCCTGACGTGAAATCGCTGCCCATAGAGGTACTTGTGGAAATGTTTGAGGCACTCTACTAATGCCAACAGTTCTCTCTATGACAAAACACCTCCTATAGCATAAATATTTGCTCTGTATTCAGAATAAATGTTGTGCCTGGGATTAGAGTAGCGTCCATCCAAAGGATAGCTCTCTTTCTTAGTTACATCGTTCAACTTCTGGTAATCCACAGAGAACTTCATTTTTCCATCCGTCTTTTCCACTAGTACTACTGGTGAGCTCCATGGACTAGCTGATGGTCCGATCACGCAGCTATTACTCATTTGTTGCACTTGCCACTAGGCGTTTGGCTAAAGGAGCGCTACAAGGAGCTTGGCGGATTGGCCTTGCGTCACCAGTATCTATTTGATTTGCGCAACGTTGGTCCGACCTGGTTTGTCAAATATGGTCGAGTACTTGAGTAGAAGTCATTTTGTCTTGTTCTGATGGTCTTTTCCAAGCCCTTCAGTCCATGTCATAATGTCATCTGAAAAATCAATCTTGCTGGCAGAACCATTTTCCTAGAACTGTTCACAATTGATAACCACCTCCAGCTCTTGGGATTGTCCCAATATAGCTCCTTTCGAAAGTTTAATTGGCGATTTGAACTCATTAAGTACTCTTGTCGGTATACGTCCATCTTGTTGTGTCATTGCCAGGATTTTTCCAACTACTATATCCGTCTTTGATTTGTTTGCTGCCTCCACAAATCACAATTTGTTTGTCCCATAATTTCCATCAATCTTTGTCTAACTGCTTCTGACTTCGGTGAAATTTGTCGGCTCTCCTCCACGAGTACTCGTTTACAGACATACTTCTTTTCGTAACCAGAGTTTAGCGGCACATAAATATTCTTATAGTTCATGATCTTGTTCTGCGTGTTGATCTCTATGTCTTGGTCCATTAGGAAGTCCACACCAATTATGATTTCATCAGCGATGTCTGCCACTATAAAATTGTGTACAATGGACTCTTTCCCAAGCGAAATTTCACATGTTCCTTCTCCTAGGACTTGGGCGTCCTCACCAGTGGCCGTACGCAATTTTGCTCCATGTAATGGTCTCACCTTCTTATTGACTAAATCAGAACAAATGATAGAATGAGATGCGCCCTTATCCACAGTCAGTAAACGCTCCTTCCCGTCCACATAGCCTCCAACAGTAAGATTATTAGCTTTCCTTCCGATTTGTGAGACAGAGATTATGGGGCATTCAATTACGGGAACCAGTCCACGCCCCTTTCGGCTGGCTCGATTTAGGTTAACGATAGACTTGTTTGGGAGATTTGTTCATCTTCTTCAGCTTTGCGTTTTCGTTCACTTGAATTGCCGGTATTACTGGAGCCCGAGCAGCAATAACGCGCTAGTTACGTCATCTGGCCATTCCACTCCAACACAAAACAAAATTGAGGTTGACTGGTCAGCGTAACGCTACACCCAACAAAAAACTTCAGCGCATTGCACTTCACAACATTGTATTTCACAACAATAAAGAATTTTTCAATTAGGAGATGCAACGACACTTTTAGATTGCCAATAATTCCAACTAAACAATAAGCAAACCAATTTCGCTGACTTAGCTTAAAATATTTATAAATTAGCTTGTAAAATCTGTTTGCGTTCAGTTTTGTAATTAACCAATAAATAGCGTTTCAGCGCTAACAAAATATATTTTTTGAAGGCGCGAGAATTGATAACGAACCGGCATTCAACTTAAGTTGAATTTTAATAAACTGCAGTTGTGAAACAAATTTTTTTCGGGACTCTATTCTTAAGAATTAGTCAAATGCAAATGTTAAAAAAGAAATTTACAAACTTTCGTATTAAACCAAGTTAAATTCGGGACTTGCATACAAAAAATATATAAAAATATAAAGAAAAACCAAATAGTATGGTGAAAAACCTTTAAAAAAAATTACTACGAACCCAAGAAAGCAAGTGAAATAACAAGCCTCTAGGAAGAAAGGCAATTACCAATCTCCAAAGAACACAAGTTCAAGGAAGCAAGGGAATAAAAATCTTTAAAGATGATATAATACCAGACTAGAAAAAATCAATATGACGGAAAATAATCAACCACTGACAATTGCCGTAACGGAGCTCATCAATGAAGCTACACGCATAAAGGAGTTCAGAGGCGATAAATCGTATGATCTTTCAGCATTTATAAAGGAGGTCGAACAAATCCTCCCTCTGTTCAACGATAACGCACCTTTACAAGAATTCGTATTCCAAATGTATATCAGAACAAAAATTTAAGGAGCGGCTTTAAATGCAATCAGAACCTTAGGACAATCGCCATCCTGGAACACAATAAGAGAGGAACTAATTAGAAATTTCGGAACAAAAGAAAGTCATCATAATCTGTACCATCCAGCAATCAGCACCAAGAACAATAATGTGAGTGATTACTTTCATAGTCTAAGAAATATTTCAGATAAGCTTAATACAAAATACAATCAAGATAATAACAAGCCTGTCGAATTTACCCCAACCGTGAACGAACTTATAACTCTGAAACATTTTTCAATGGCATAGACCCCAACCTAGCTAGAAGAGTGTATAGCAGGAATAAAAATTCTCTTAGGGATGCATATTACTTGCTAGAAGAGACAGGGATGTTAAGAAAATATGACAGTAAATTTAACAGATCAAATAAGTTAACACAAAATAACCGTCAAAATGATTCAACCCAACCATCCCCTCAACAAGGACCCTTGCAAAACGTATCTAGTACTGACCCCTCAGGTCAATTCAGGCAAACAAAAGCCAACTCTGTCCAGTTCAACCGCAACTCCCAACAGAGTAGGCGATTTCAGTAGGTCGATTCTGTAACTATTTTAACGCCAGGTGTTAGCGTTAACTTCGCTTAACACCATTTTTAACGCTTTTTCCTATTCGCTAACTTTGGTTAGCTGTCGCGAATTATCTTCGAAGTGTTAACAATCGCGTTAATATATTTACAAGAGTTTTAGTGTTTGGAAAAAGTGTTTGTGTTTTTCGTGTTTTGACACTCTGAACACCAGTATTGTTATATTTTATCACTATAAAGACTCAGCTGTTTAGCGGCGTTAAAGGAGAGGTACAGAATCGCATTTTCGTTAAGAACAAACGCCAAAATTTTGAAATAAGCTTAACGCTCGGCGAGTGGTTAAAAGTTACAGAATCGGGCTACAAAACAAATCAAGCATAATTCAGGGCAATAAAAAGCAAACCAGGCTGAACCCATGGAAATAGACAATAGATAGAATAGATAGCAGCTGCTCATGAAGAGGGCGAAAATTTACTACTCCGGCCGACACCATAGCTTACCGTTGATTAGATTAAACATTGGCGAAGACAAAATAATATGCCTATTTGATACACATCCCTTCTCGGGGAAGACAAACTTCCAAAATAAAAACGACTTAAGCTCACAAAACCTATGAATTTTAGAACATTAGACGGAACCGTAGGAGTGAATACTGAAATTATCACACCCCTAAGAACAGCATTTATAGAAAATAATTTCATGAGTTGGAAATTGACTAAGTTGAAGGATGAAAAATTCGACGGAATACTAGGGCAAAATATTTTGAAACCTATGGATGCCATCATTAATCTCAAGGATGGATACATCGAAATCCATAATGTAAGGAGGAAATTCATCGATACATGTCCTCATAAGTTTGAGGATATACACACACTCGAAACCACACGGATAAATAGCGCTTTTATGCAAAAATTATAACGTGAAAACATGAACGATGAAGTTAGAGGGTTACCACAGACAATTGTAGACGACAATGCTTACTTGGTTTTTGAGGAAGGACAACGACTTTCTCATACACATGAGGTAAAATACGAAATCATCACAACAACCGATAGGCCCGTATTTTCTATAATGCATCGCTACACTCAAATCCAAGAAGAAGAAATAAATAAACAAATGAAAGAGATGTTGGAACATGGTATCATTAGGGAAAGTTGTTCACCTTATAACTCACCACTATAGATCTTCCCAAAAAAAGTGGACAAATCCGGCAAAAAGGAATGGCGCATCATTATAGACTATAGAGTCTAGAACGATATTACGATTGGCAACCAATACCAAATATCGAAAATATACTAGAGAAATTGGGAAGAGCTCAATATTTTACAACATTGGAGTTGGCCAAGTGTTTTCACCAGATTCTTATTAAAGAAGAAGACGGCAAAACCCGCATTTTCAGTCTTAAAGGACTACATCAATAAAATATGTGTCGTTTACTTAGACGACATTCTTATACTTAGCACAACAGCCGAAGAAAGCATGGATAACACCAGGAACATTTTCAATAGATTAAGACAACATAACCTTAGAATTCAAATCGATAAATGTTACTTCTTCGCTACAAGCACAGACTATTTAGGACACATCTTGACCACAGAAGAAGTCAAGCCAAACCCCACCAAAGTGGAGGCAAAAAACTTAAGCTGCCGCAAACAGCAAAACAGATCAAATCCTTTCTAGGAGCAACTGGATACTATCGTAAATTCATAAGAAATAACGCAAAAATAGCTTAAGCTATGACGAAGTATCTGAAAAAGGATGTGAAAGTAAACGTCCACGATACACAATACATGGATGCCTTTTATAAACTAAAAAGGTTACTAATCTCCGCACCGGTGCTGAAGTACCCGGACTTCAAAAAGAAATTTGAAATATATCACAGATGCAAGTGATTATGCCATAGGGGGTGAACTAATGCAAGCAGGACACCCAATACGAAAACGCAAACGTCATTTTTGCTGTACAGTTGTGAAAATTTAAGCTTTGCTTTATTTGTGAAAAAATTATAAGTTTTAAAGTTTTTTATTCATACTTTGTGATAACCAAACCAAGTTGTCTACTTTGAAGTTAAAATTTAATTGTTTCCTAGTGTTTTTAATGTTATATGAATATAAGTTATTCAATTTAACTAGCTTTTATTTACATTTGCCGAGTCATTTTCATATTGTGTTGTCATTTCTTGCTTTTGTTTTTTGTGCGCACTTTTTGTTTTCTAGCCTAATTCTTTTATCACAGCTCTGTGCGTTGTGTTTATCGAGTGTCACCATACAGTGTATCTCAAGCTGCTCGCTACTATTGCCTTCCAGTGTTGCCTTCTCTTACTGATTTTCCCTCAAATATTTATTTTTTATTGTTTTCCTGATTTCATAATTTAATGATGTCTTGCATATATCAAAATTGTCAAATAAAAAGCCAGTCAGAACGCTATGTGGCGTGTTGGCTCTGTGATGGGCTTGCCTATATTAAGTGTGCTGGGTTGACCGGGAAGTCGTGGACCTGGTACATGATGGCACTGGCCTACGTTGGTCTTGTGTAAAATGCCGTTCAACCGAAGTTTATCTATTTAAAATTCTTAGGGAAATCCGTAATGGGTTTTCCGAATTTGCAAAGACCTGTCTTTACTAGTAGAAAAGTTTCATAAGTATGAAACAGTTTTTAAAACTTTTAAGTGTTTAGACGAAATCTCCCCAGATTCAAACACTGATATCCGTGAAAACAATCCTAGAAGTACTGATGATTCCTCATGTCCTGTAATCCTAAACACAATTCCAATTCCTAATGCTATCGCACCCTTATCGTTAGAACTCATTGATTTAGCCTCTCCAAATTCATCAGCGCAGCCATCGACTTCCAAGACAGCCTCGTCGAAGTCAACTTCGAAATGAAAACCCGAGCCACAAACTATTAGGTTGGCACCTGAACCAACTATTAGGAATCTGGTTGTGGTTCCACGAAATAAATATATTTTTGTGTCTCGTTTCGAAACTGACACTACGGAAGAGGACTTGAAGTTTTACATTCAATCTAAAATCAAACCCGATAATCTGACTATAAAAAAGTTTAAAATTAATTATGAAAGAAACGTCTTCTTTTTCAGAATTTATCTTTCTGAATGATTTGGATTCAGTTTTGAAGAGTTCGTTTTGGTCTTCCGGCGCTTTTGTGCGTGAATTTGAACACCCATAATGTAGCTAGGGTCCCACGTGATAGTGCAGTGTCAAAAAACTAATCAAAATATTAGAGGTTTAAATACAAAACTTACCGAGCTTTATTTAAAATCTCTTTGCTGTAATTACAACATTATTTCCTTTACCGAAACGTGGCTAAAACGACATATTTTTAACGCTGAAGTCTTATCTGATGATTATCAGCTATTCAGAAACGATCGCATTAACAGAGTCCGGGTGGTGTTCTAATAGCTATTAATTCGTCAATGCCCTCTGAGGAGGTTAATGTTCCATGCATCGAGTCATGTGAATTCAAGTGCGTCCGAATACAGCTGGACAACGCTTATATATACTTAGCGGTTTGTTATATTCCTCCCTCATCTGATATCTCAATCTACATGCAGCTTATCTCATTGTTGAAAACTGTGGATTTAATGACTAAACTTTCCGATTCGATGATCGTTCTGAGCGATTTTAACATACCGCATATACGTGGAATATCTTTGACGGAAGTATTGTCCCAATTCCATCCAAAGCGGGGTATAATGGCTTTTGGATGAAATGGAAGACCTTTGTCTTAATCAAATAAATGTTATCCCTAACAATTTCGGAAAGGTCCTGGACTTAGCTTTCGTCGATGATACATCCAAGTTCTGTTTGAGTAGGTGCGATCCTTTGGTTTTACCGGAAGACGTTTACCATCCTTCTTTTGAGATCGTTTCCGAAATCATAACTCTTTGACTTCGACTTTGCAAAAACCAACTTTAAAAAATTAAATAAAGAGTTGTCTAAATTAACTAGGCCTAAATAATATGGCGATATTGAGCTTAACATTTCACATTTTAATAATACTATTTATAGGCTCTTTGAAAAGCATGTACCTAAATGTAAATATTTCCCTGATGAACCAACGCAAGCATGGTTTACTGAAGAATTGAAAGCTTTAAAAAGAAAAAGATCCGTTCATTCAAGTTATACAAGAAATCCGGTTTAAGCCAAAATTACTTAAAATACTCCATCCTAAGGCAAAAATACTTTGAACTGAGTAAAAAATGTTACACTGCTTATATCTGTAAAATTAAAAAGATCCTTAAATGTAACCCAAAATCATTTTATCGTTTCGTAAAGGCTAAACGTAATATAAGAGGGTTTCCTTCTGCCATGAAATTCCAAGACTGTATATGCAGCGATAATCAAGATATGGCAAATTTCTTTGCCCAATTTTTTAAATCTAATTATTCTACTGCTACCTTTTCTCCATTAAACAAATATCATATCAGTTAAATGCAAAAAACATCATTAATAGTCCTATAATTTCTCCTGCAAATGTTTTATTCTATCTGAAAACCTTAAGGGAATCATTTACATGTGGCCCTGATATGATCCCGGCATGTTTTCTCAAAAATTGTGATGCGTTTGACAAATTTTGCCATTCGTTACTTATTCGTAAACTTGTTTTACTGGGCTTTCAACCCCGTCTCACCCGCTGGATATCTTCTTATCTTCTTTTCAGAACACAAAAAGTAGTTTTTAAGAATGCGCTATCTAATGTCATCAATGTATCTTCTGGAGTTTCTCAAGGTAGCCATCTTGGCCCGATTCTGTTTTTGCTGTTCATTAATGATATATCGAGTACTATCAAGTTTTCAAAAATTTTGGTGTACGCTGACAACGTTAATATTTTTATGTCTTACTCGGTGAGCGAAAATAGAGCTTTACTTCAATCAGATCTTGATAGATTGGGTGATTGGTGCGATCTAAACTACATGCCACTCAATCTTAAAAAATGTAAATATATGTGTTTTTCGTGCAGAAATACACAACCAGCTTCCTACATAATCAACAATCATAGTCTTGATCAAGTGCATGATTTTATGGACTGGGGAATTACGACGGATTGTAAACTTAGCTTCAATCTCCATATTAAAGCCCTTTTTACAACTTTAGTAAGACCGATATTAGAATATGGCTCAATTATTTGGAATTCGAGCTACCAGGTCCACGTTGATCGGTTAGAATCGGTTCAAAAACAATTTTTACTTTTCGCTTTAAGAGATCTTTCATGGGATTCCTTGTATAATTTGCCTCCCTATACTAATCGCTTGAAACTTATTAACCTTCCTACCCTTGCTAGTCGTAGAGAAATGCTCGGAACAATATTTATGATTAAATTACTAAACGGGTTGGTCCCTAGCCCATTTTTGTTGGGAGAAGTAAACTTTAACATTCCTTTTCGGCCATCAAGACATTTTAAACCAATTTTTTTGTAACAGTGTAGGACTAATTTTTAATTAAAGGAGCCTTTCCGATGTTTGTGTGACAATTATAACACTCACTCCAGTACATTTGATATTTCTGACTCGCTTTTTAGCATTAAAAAATCGATACTATCCTCGCTTAACCCATAGGAACTTTACTTAACTCACTCCAGTACATTTGATATTTCTGACTCGCTTTTTAGCATTAAAAAATCGATACTACCCTCGCTTAACCCATAGGAACTTTATGAATTTACTCTTTACAATCTAACTGATTCTTTCTTCTCTTAATACATTATTTATAAGTTTTAATTTCTTGTGTTACTTAGCTGATGAGTTTCCCTCTGTAGCTGCCTTTCAACGAATCGGCAATATATATATAAAAAAAAGCCGAGCGTTATGCGGATGCGCCTCTCGTGTCGGTTGGGCGGGATGGTGGGTTATCCATTGGGAATTATTATTATTATTATTAAAATATGCTACGGAAGCAGATCTTTGAATGAACATGAAAAAAAATAACCAACTTGCGATAGTATGGGCAGTTAAATATTTTAGGCCTTATGTTTGTCGTAGGAATTTTGATTTACTAACTGACCATAAACCACTAAAGTGGCTACAAACGAAATAAAGAGGAAAAGACATTAACCCCAAATTACAGAGATGGATACTGGAACTAGGCGAGTGCGACATTAAAGATAAAGAAAATACCCTAGCGGACTTTCTAAGTAGAATAAATAATAATACAGGCGAAATCTATTTAACAAAATCAGATGTACAGGTAGAAGATATACAATATAAGCACTTGTGCAATAATATATTTCCATGAAAAAGAACTCAACAATCACTTTCCAGTTTTAGATACAGTAGTCAATCGTTTCCATACGCAAATTATCTTAACCGATCATAAGAACAGAGAGACAGAAATAGTTAATAGGATGAGGAAGATATTTATTAGCCTAGAAGATATAAATAGCGGTTTTATATCCGACATTTTCCGAAGATACCTCAAATCAGAAGGTAGGAATTTTTTCCAAACTCCCCGATAGCGAGTATAATGTCGTGCAACAAAAATTAATAGAATTATTTAATGGAGGAATCAAATTCTTCAAATGCTCACACCATGCCAAAGACATGCGGGATGAAGACGAAGCCTTCATATATATTAAAAACTACCACTTCACAGAAAGTGGCCAATCAAGCATCAATGAGAACTATGAAGGATTAAAAAGGCTCATATACTGTGACGAATTCGATGATTCCTTGATTATCAATCCTGGGTTCGATCACTATAAAGTCAAATAAACACACGCACAGATATTGTAACTAATAGCTAGTTTTATTTACTAGTAATAAACGCAATACAAATGCCCGAGTTTGGTTACTCCACAGTAGTTCACTGTACAATACTTGAATACAAACTGATCAACCTGCCTTGCTTGGTCACCGCCTTATATAGTCCAACAGGGTACTTGCCTACGCACCGAGAACTTTCTTGGTTATTCGCTTTTCGTGTTCTGGAAGGGTCGGTGTTATTTATTGGAATCTCCTCTTTGCATCGTATTCGCAAACACTCGCGCCATCTCTCTTCCTCTTCCTAGTTACACGCTTGCATGCATAAGCGTAGCCATCGTTATCTCTGTTGTGGTTTAACTAGTGGTGGGAGTGTTATTGAGTTAGGGATGGTACATGCTTGAGAATAATCGCCACACTGCCCTCCACCTAAGTCTGATCGTCCCGATCAGACACATTTCCCAAACCAAACGCTGCTAGACGCTCAATGGTTGGCACTGCTTTACTAAACCTCATTTCCTCCAGGGATTGAAACTCCGACATCAATCCTCTCCTGCAGAGATTCCCACAATGCATTGCAGTGTCACATATTCCAACCACTTTGTCCGTTCTTAATCTCGAATAGATTTGTGCCTTCACTTTCGTTCCCAATGGTACCCGGCAAACATTCCTGCAACTCGTTTCTTCAGGATTCTGTTCCGTTCTCTCATGCCCATTGCACTGTTTCACATTATCCACTAAGTTGCGTTGCCTCCTCGTAACATGACCACCAGATGTTCGTCTTTTATTCTCAGCACACTCTGCACACTTAGTAATCCATTTCCTCACAGTTTGCTTGCAACCGATCCAATAGAACCGCCGCTTTACCTCTTGCAGCGTTTTCTTTATTCCCACGTGCCTTCCATCTGGGCACCTATGCGACGCTTTGATAACATCTGGAATTCTTGCCTTGGGAACAACAATAAGTGATCGATGATTCTGGCCATCTTCACTTTCCCATATCCGATGCAAACAACCAGATATTAGCTTCAAACTACTCCATTGTGCCCAGTATGCTTTTGCCATGCGACTCTCTGCGACCATCTCTTCTCTACTTGGCTGATTGTTTTCCTTCAGTCCTTTAAATACACGCACCAAATCTGGATCTTCCTCCTGACCTTGCCGAATCTTCTTCAGGAGGCACCTGTCCATGAAAGTCTTTGGTCGAGGAGCTACCGCTGCTTTACGAGGCTTCTGTTGCTTCATCTTCAAGATCACTCCCTTGGTGGTATAGCCACTATTGTGTCCAAAGACCAGAGGAACTTCTTGGCCATTGTAAGTCATAACCCTGTTCCTTACGTTGATGTGAATGTCTCTCTCAGCCAAGAAGTCAACGCCAATGATGACTTCGTCGACAATATTCGCTACCAAGAAGTTGTGATACGTAGCTACATTCCCAATAACAATCCTACATGTCACTTTTCCAAGGACTGTCTTGCTATCACCAGTTACTGTCCTCAACTTAGCTTTCCGCAATGGTGTCACCTTTCCGCTGACCAAGTCACTCCGAATAATGGAATGTGATGCACCAGTATCCACAGTCAGTAAGCGCTCTTTCCCGTCCACGTAGCCTTCAACAGTAACATTACTCGCTTTCCGTTCGAGCTGTGACGCAGAGATTATGGGGAATACATCTTGCTCATCTTCTCCAGCTTTGCGTTTTCGTCCACCTGAATTGCTGGGGTTACTGGAGCCAGTGCTGCAATAACGTGCTATGTGACCTGGTTTCCCGCACTTAAAGCATTTAATGGCACCATCACTTTTTTTCTGTACTCCGTTCAACGCTTCCAAAATTTTGTCTACCCAAGCCGGAGTGTCCACTTCTACGCGATGAGCCTTGTATGCAGGTTTACTCAGAAGCGAGGCTGTTTCCTGCGTCAGAGCATGCGATACCGTTTCAGCAAATGTCCTTTTCGGGTTTGCATATGTGGCCCGCTTCGTCTCCACATCGCGTATTCCATTTATGAAACACTGAATTTTTACCCTCTCCGTATACTCTACAGGTGCGTCTGCATTTGCTAGATGGGCCAACCTCTCGATATCCGATGCAAATTCCTGTAAAGTCTCATTAGGTTTCTGGAAGCGATTCTGTAGCTCTATTTGGTATATCTGCTTCCGATGTTCGCTACCATAGCGTCTCTCAACTGCACCCATTAATGCTTCATAATTGTTCCGTTCTCCGTCAGGAATAGTCTGCAAAATTTCGGCTGCAGGTCCCTTCAATGCCACGAATAATGCAGCAACTTTGTCTTCCACGCCCCAATTATTCACAGCTGCCGTCTTCTCAAACTGTAGCTTAAATACCTGGAAAGGAGCAGAACCATCAAAGGAAGGTGATTTTACCTTGGGCGTATTCGCTAAAGCAGATGGACGATTTAGTTGCAATTCCTGGATACGAACTCTCAATGCATCTACCTCAGCATCGATTTTATCCTGCAATTGTGCAATTTTTGCATCTTGCACTTCTAGTTTCGATGACACCTTTGCTTCCTGTTCTTCCAACTGCGATGAGATATATGCCTTCTGTTCTTCCATTTGAGATCTCATGTATGCCTTCGTTTCATCTAGTTGAGCTGAAATCTGGGATGTCATATGTGTCTTCTGTTCCTCGAGCTGAGATGCCATTCGTTCTTCCAGCTGAGATACTATACAAGTTTTCTGTTCTTCCATTTTAGTCGACATCTGGGTTAATACAGCCAATATCATGTTTGTGTCCACGGTTGCTACTGGATTCGAAGACTCCTTTCTTTCTTCCATTTTTGTCGGTGCCTCCTCGACAAGATGAAAAACATGATCATCAACGTTGATTCCTTCTGCTTCCATAGCCTCTCGCAATCGTGACTGTAACTCTGATTTATTGCCTGTAGTGTTCAGTCCCCGTTGTTCCAACTCATTTTTGAGTTGCTGAATCTTTAATTCATTCAGCTTCGCCATGTCCTTGTTATCCTTAAATTCACTGGTATTTATTCAACAATACCGCTTCTGACACCAATTGTGACGAATTCGATGATTCCTTGATTATCAATCCTGGGTTCGATCACTATAAAGTCAAATAAACACACGCACAGATATTGTAACTAATAGCTAGTTTTATTTACTAGTAATAAACGCAATACAAATGCCCGAGTTTGGTTACTCCACAGTAGTTCACTGTACAATACTTGAATACAAACTGATCAACCTGCCTTGCTTGGTCACCGCCTTATATAGTCCAACAGGGTACTTGCCTACGCACCGAGAACTTTCTTGGTTATTCGCTTTTCGTGTTCTGGAAGGGTCGGTGTTATTTATTGGAATCTCCTCTTTGCATCGTATTCGCAAACACTCGCGCCATCTCTCTTCCTCTTCCTAGTTACACGCTTGCATGCATAAGCGTAGCCATCGTTATCTCTGTTGTGGTTTAACTAGTGGTGGGAGTGTTATTGAGTTAGGGATGGTACATGCTTGAGAATAATCGCCACAATACTTTAAAAACTTCAAACAGCTTATTCACAAATTCATTCACAATTGCGATATATGTTGCCAAACTAAGTACGACAGGAAGCTAATAAAACCGAAATTCCATTTAACAGAAACACTCAAGGATACTAACGAAGTAGTACACCTAGATACTTACCCAATTAAGAAACACAATTTCATGACTTATTGATAAATTTTCGCGATAAGAGGAAAACCTAGACTATTTATAACGGATAATGAATTTAATTCCGTAAAAGTAAAGGATTTTTTAAGGGAAGAGGGTGTCGAAGTTCATTTCACCACACCTAAAAGTCATACAGGGACCTCGGACATCGAAAGGTTTCACAATACGATAGGAGAAAAATTTAGAGTCATACTCGTATAACTAGAATCACCTTCCTTATCAACAAGAGAGAAAATGTACAAATGTATTCTGACCTACAACAATAATATCCATTCAACTCCGAAAGCAACACCTTCAGACGTAGAATCAGGAAAAGTTGATAAAAAGATAATCTACGATAGGACATTAGATACTAAGGAAAGAATTATTAAAAAAATCAATACGAAAAGAGACACGTAAAAAATTATAGAGCTGTTAGAAGTAAGCACGAGCACAGATACAGAAAGTTACCACTTCAAAACACCCTTCCAAGTAACATTAAAGACCTGGAAAATTTGCAGGTACCATAGATGCCAATGCCCCTTATCGTCATAATGCTAATAATAGGAACGACGGCAACAATAATAACTGAGGACATCAAAAACGAAGACGGATTCGAGAAAATTTAGCTAGAGACTCTAAATTTACTGAGAAAGAACAAATCCTGATTGAGGAATTCACAACACTACGGAGTAAACTTTACACACTATTACCACATAAACAAAAAAGAGGACTAATTAACATATTAGGTACATCAATGAAATGGACGACGAGGACAGACAGAATATTGAAGAGCATCTCAAAGTTATTGATACAAACAACCATATTGCCATAGACACATTGAATAAGAATATAAAAATTAGCAATAACTTTAACAAAAACATTCCAGAGCATCCAAAAAGCTATAGAATCTGATAGAAGACAAATTTCTCGTAAACTAAACTCAATACAACACGAAAATCGAGACATACATAGACAACTCCTGTACCTTAATATCCTACTTAGAATTAGGATACTTAGTAATAAGATCGGTTGGGGCCGTGTGTAGAAGTCCATGCAAGTGGGAACAGTTTCTGATCGCCATTCACACATTCTTCTGCATGCGGTTCAAGCAGCTCACTACGTCCGGACGCTTGCGTCCACGTATTCTCTGGATAGCCACTGAACACCCGTTCGGTGGTGAACTAAACGTTAGAAGCCGACAACCTGGCAAGGCCACTCCGAATTGATTGGTTTAAGGGCTTGCCAGGGAACTTCATCAGCAGCGTCTGCTCACTATGAGGTGCGACTGCAAGCGGGCGTCTGTCTTGAAACAAGCGGCTCGCTATACAAATGTGTCCTAAGAAATCCCTCCCCGCAAAGCGGGTTGTGCGCTGGGTTTCCAATGAAACCACCAGCAAAACCTCGGATAATGAGACAACCCAATTTTGATAACGACCCCACCAAACGTTTTAAGGCTTATGAATTGAGGGCATGCACCTGGAACGTCCGATCCCTTAACGGGGATGGTGCCGCTGCCTGGCTGGTTTATGTTAACTTAAAGCTGACATCACCGCCATACAAGGGATGCGATGGATGGGGCAAGGCATAGTATATGTCTACTAGTAGCGCAACTTACTCCGAATCTGCACACACACACAAACCACACAGGGTGAATTGTATGCAATAATAAAACAATGAAATTTAAATTCTGCAATATTGAATGTGAAGACTTAAAACAAACTAGTACGGGTAAACAATGGGCAAGGTAATAAGAATATTACACCTTGCGACTTTTACCGGAGTGGCCATGCAAGTCATCGCAGTTTCAGTGTTGGATTTGTGGTGGGAGAGCGACTTAGCAAACAAATACTGTCGTTCACACCCGTGGACTAGCGTCTCGCCGTGATCCGTATAAAGGCAACATTTCTTTCATCTGTGCCCACGCACCGACGGAAGATAGGACAATGTGGTAAAGGACGCATGTTACGAGGGATTAGAAAACACATGTGAACGTTGCCCCCGACATGATATCAAAGGCACAAGGAAAGCTGGACGTCGAAAAACTGCAATCGCAACGGACATCCAAAGATTTCCCAATTCGAATCTCACACCTTCTCTCTTAGAGCACAACTGAACCTACTGGGATATGTGGACAGTAAGAGCATATCTCTGGAGCGCTCCGGCCTGCCGCGGATGAAGTAATTGGATGCCGGCGGACCCAAAACAACATCTGGTACATCTGCCTATAAGGCTACGTTGCGGTCAAATGCAACGCGAGGAGTATGCGAACGCTACCGACAGTTGGCGTAAGTGCGAAGAACTTGAATTACTAGCCAGAAAAACGCTCGAAAATCCTACCAAAAAATTCGGCAAATGAGGGGAGGATTTAAGACCGCAGCGAACGCGCGAGAGAGTGCTTAGATTATGGAGGGAGCACTTCTTTACCCTCCTAATCGAAGATGATGGAATAAGTGCTCCCCCATCCGACCATAACGAGATACGAGTAGCAATATCGCGATTAAAAAACGACAAAGCGGCGGCGAGGAACTAGTAAAGTGCATGCACCAGCTGCTATGCAGAATATAGTCTAATCTACTCTAAGTGTCCTCTGCCCAATCCACAAGAAAGGAGATCCTACAATCTGTTCCAATTATCGTGGGATCAGCCTGCTTAAGATCGCATATAGGGTCCTATCAAGCGTATTGTGCGAAAGACTGAAGCCCACCGTTGACCAACTGATTGGACCTTAGCAGTGCGGCTTCAGACCTAGTAAATTTACCGTCGACCAGATTTTCACTATATGGCGCATAGATTTTTACTATATGGCGCATGAAATGTAATTGACACACATCACCTCTTTGTTGATTTTAAGACCGCCCTCGACAGCGCGAAAAGGAGCTGTCTATATGCCGCTATGTCTGAATTTGGTTTCCCAGCAAAACTTATACGGCTGTGCAAAATGACGCGGAGCAACACCACCAGCTCAATGGGAATCGGGAAGGACCTCTCCGAGCCGTTCGAAACTGAACGAGGCTTCAGACAGGGTGACCCCCTATCGTGCGATTTCCTTAATTTGATGCTGGAGTAAATAATACAAGCCGCAGAACTAAAACGCTCAGGAACCATCAACTACAAGAGTGTACAATTGCTGGCGTATGCCGATGGCATTGATATCATTGAGTTAAATAACCGCGCCGTAATTTCTGCTTACTCCGTATTATAGAAAGAAGCGAAAAAAGTGAGTTTGGAGGTGAACGAGGGAAAAACGAAGTACCTTCTGTCATTATGGAGAGAATCAGCGCATTCGCGTCTTGGCACGCACGCCACTGTTGGCAGCCATAAGTTTGACTGCAAGTAGGCGATTGAGAAGCAAAGTCCTCTCTCGACGAACCAAAACCACACTCTGCACGTTGCTCATAATACAATTTATGCAATATGGAGCAAAAGCATGGACGATGACAGCCACAGATGAGTCGGCCCTTGGAGTATTCGAGAAAGGTTCTTCGAAGGATTTATGGGCCCCTACGGGATGCCGACGGTGTATACCAAAGAAGGTTTAATGATAAGTTGTATCAGCTCTACGCAGCCATCGACATTGTCTCAGTTAAAACCCAGGGACTACGTTGACTTGGCCATGTAATGCCAATGAAAGAAGATGCTCCGGCCCGGAAGGTATTATTGTCAGAACCCAACTATGGAAGCAAAGGAAGAGGGAGGCCCCACTCCGTTGGAACGGCCAAGTGGAGAACAATCTGCGATCCCTTGGCGTTTCTAATTAGCGTCAAATGGCAAAGGATAGAGTCAGGTCGCGCGCTTTGTTGGAAGCTCAAAATCGCTTAGACGGTTAAACAAACAGCTACTAGGGGCTGTTGACCTATATATGTATGTATGTGGTAAATACATAAAACACATTCAAAATAATTTAGCATCAGCTAGGCTTAATTTAATGACCAGCAACATCCTAACCCCTGAAGTAGCTATAATATAGATGTATTTAAGTTAGAAAATATTGAACTAGGAGCAGCCACTTCCGCAAATAATATCATATTTTCACTTCAAATTCCAACTAATGTAACTTCAGCAAAACATGTATTTGTGACACCCTGTTCAAGTAAAAATTCAGAAGAACTACAATTTAGAAGCGAACATGTTATAGAAATTATTAACACAAGATATATTTATTCAAAAAATTTATAAAATCTGAAAGTTTCTAATTCATGTATAATCAAGAAAAACTTTAAACAAAATAAAAATAGTAAAGAGGAAATTATGGAAATTGAAAAACGCTTCTCTATCTATCTCTATGGCGCGATATACAACAGGTATATCATCATAAACCTCCTAAGAGATTTTTGCGCCAAGCTTCTCTTCCGATTTGTGGTGTGCCGATTTGAATTTTTCCCTACAAATTGGTGGGACCTACAGTTTTTTGCCGACTCCGAACGGCATCTACAAAGGAGACGAATTTTTTGCTGAGAAGCCTGTCATGGCAGAAATACACTCGGAGAGTTTGCCAAACCACTGCCGAGGGGCGACCCCGTTTTGAAAAACTTTTTTCAAATCACTTTTGATGTTACCTGTACCAGGGCTCGAACCATGGACCTTCGGTGTGGTAGGCCGGCAACACTACCTTCACACCACGGGGGCCGCCATATCATATTGAAAAACGCTTAATAATTATAAAAATACGAAAGGAATCGAAATAAAAGTACATGTAACGAAAGAACTTTACATTTAAAAGGAACTCATTTCATTTAATTCAATGATTGTGAACTTTTAATTAGAAACGATACCTATAAAAATTTAAATAAATCATTTACACAGAAATATGTAATACGTTACCTTGAATCGAATATCAATCATACACAACTCGAACCTGCATTTGATGAATCAATCATTACCCAAATTGAAAACGCTGAAAAAGTTGAAGAACTTACTTACCACAAGAAAACATATCAAATTAACGTTTGGCTAATAATTTCATTCATTGTAGCAATTGCTTTACCTTTTTTAGTAGTTTTTGTTCATTTTACAAACATAAAGCAATTGAATTTGACATAAATACAAAAACCCAGGAGTGTTTTTAAAGGGGAAAGGGAAGGGGGAGTTACGTCACCTGGCCATTCCACTCCAACACAAAACAGAATTGAGGTTGACTGGTCAGCGTAACGCTACAGCCAACAAAATACTTCAGTGCATTGCACCCTTGTATTACACAACAATAAAAAAATTTTCAATTAGGAGGTGCAACACACTTAGATTGCCAATAATTTCAACTAAACAATAAGCAAACCAATTTCGCTGACTTAGCTTAAAATATTTATAAATTAGCTTTTAAGAACTTTTTGTATTCAGTTTTGTAATTAACTTAATAAATAGCGTTTCAACGCTAGCAAAATAAATTTTTTTAAGCCGCGACACACCGAGAAACTTGTTTCGCTATGTGGCTTGACTTTCCACACTTCAAGCATTTAACAGCACCTTCATTTTTATATTGTTTTCCATTCAATGCTTCCAGAATTGCGTTTACCCAATCTGGCCATTCTAGACTCGGTTAGCTTTGTACACTGGTTTACTCAGAAGAGAGGCTGTTTCCTGCGTCAGAGGAGCATCCAAATGTCCTTTGGGGTTTGCATATGTGGCCCGCTTCGTCTCCACATCACTTCATTTATGAAACATTGGATGTTTACCCTCTTCGTATACTCTACAGGTGCGTCTGCATTTGCAAGATGGGACAACCTCTCCATGCCCGATGCAAATTCCTGTAAGGTCTCATTAGGTTTCTGGAAGCGATTCTGTAGCTCTGTATGGTATATCTGTTTTGATGCTCGTTACCATAGCATCTCCCAATGTACCCATCAATGCTTCATATTTCTTTCGCTCGCAATCAGGAATCGTCTGTAAGATTTCGGCTGCAGGTCCCTTCAATGTCACGCATAATGCAGCAACTTACCTTCTCTGCCCCAATTATTCACAGCTGCCGTTATCTCAAACTGTAAAGGAGGAGAAACCTTGGGAGTAATCGCTGAAGCAGATGGACGGTGCAGTTGCAACTCCTGAATACGACCTTCAAAGCATCTACTTTGGCCTTAATTTCGTCCTAAGATTGTGCAATTTGTGCATCTTGCACTTCTAGTTTTGACGTCAGCCTCTCCTCTTGTGCTTCCGACTGCGAAGCCATTTGTGCCAACCTGCATGGATATCCTATTTTACCGACATTCGCGTCTCCTGCTCTTCCAGTTGAACTGAAATGTGTATTTTCTGTTCTGCCAGCTGAGATACTATGCAAGTTTTCTGTTCTTCCATTTTGATCGACATCTGAGTCAATGGCCTCTCACTATCGTGGTAGTGGATGAAGGTACTCCGAGAGAAAATTACAAGTAAAAACTTTAACTTAAACTGAAATTTACATTCTGTAGTAACAGATAAGATGTATAACTGCTTTATGTTCAATAACACTGTGGAACAAATTCAGGTTAGCAAAAGTAAGGTCGATTCTGAGAGTGAAGGGTGAAAATAGAGGCTAAATTAGAAGGCCCGTATCTCGGCGTTTGTTTATGTTAGTTCGAATTTTTTTTTTTAGTCGACCTTCGAACTTTGCAGTCAAATGCCGATTTTCAGCATATTGTTTGTATGGTTTTTTGGCTATAACTTGTCGACTAATTGATATTTTTTCAATCTGTTAAAGCCATTATTGCTAGAGACCTGTGCAACAATTAAAATTAAAAAAAAATTTTAAATTTTTGTATTGCTTATGAAGCAAAATGTTCATGCTTTTTGATTATATTTTCCCCAAAACTAAGTCTTTTTTCTTTCTGTTTGATCTGTAATATGCTTCCCAATTTTTCAGTGTTGGTTTTGAAGAAACATTGAAAAAGAAATTATAAAAATAAGGAAAAATATATATAATATATAATTTTGAAATGTTAGCTATGCCTGAAACGAAAATAGTTTTCAATCGTTAACATGTTTAAATTGTGCACTCTGACAAAGATATTAGAAAAATCTAGTTAGGTTCGCCTTGCTCATCAGATTCAGTTGGCAACTGTTGAGCGAGTTGATCAAGATGCTGATGCAAGAGATAAATTTTGTACAACATGTTAACCCCAATTTCATCGAAAGCTGCCAACATGTTTGCGACAGATTCCCTGTAGTTGTCTTTGCGTTCTTTACCCAAAAGTCCTTTAATGACTGCTTTCAATGCGAGCCATGTATTTAATTCTCGGTCTGTCAGAACTTGGTCAAAATATTGACTACAGATTAGTTTCCGTATGTCGGGACCTTCCTGAATTTTGGCTTTACTTAGCCTTGGGAAAATGTCTTTTAAGCGGTTGAATACTGCTGGTCTTTTTGCGATACATTTCAAAAAAATTTTAGCAACGCCAAGTTTAATGTGGAGCAACGGCAACAAAATTTTCATTTCAGGAACAAGACTTTCGTGTAGCCACTTGTCTTTAGGCCATTTACGTCCAATGCGACTATTCCAGTTATGCTGTTTGTACTGGTTTCTTCCTCTAATACCTTCTCCGTATCGTGAATCCCAATCGGCCAGATGCTGTTAAGCCTGTAATCAATGAAACTATATTGAGGTCGCAGCAAATGCGCCACTGGTGTTCGTTATATTTGACTACTTCCAGAATGTGTTTCAAATTATCGAAATTTTCACTGGGTTCAGTGCTATACGCAATTGGAACAGAATGCATTCTATTCGTGTTGTGCAAGAGCACAGCTGGGGCCGAATTACGACATACGTTCCTTGATCGTAAACCGTTTTTTAAGTCACAATTGTAGGATGCCGACAAAATGAAGAATACGTTTGCTTCGTTCGAGATTTGTTTAATAATGAAATCATATATCTCATTCCAGAATAACTAAGCCATACGTTTTTTACATCTAAAGTAAAACTACTTGATGTATAATGTATAATAGTTCAACAATGAAAAGAAATACAACTATAAATGAACAAGTATCTTTGAATAGAGAGTTTGAGAAGCTTCACACAAGTACGAGTATATCAATATATACACAACCCAACTTGCTGCAACTCGGCCATCCTGACATTTAAGATCACCTGATCTCTGTATATGCTTAATTTGCGATAGCCACGGCCGCAAATTTCCAACTGCCCAAACTCCCACATAAGGTGTTCTTGACTGCTGGAAACCTTCAACATCCTTTAAAACATAACGATCATTTTTTAGCACCTTAGAGATTTCATACGGACCTTTAAACTTTGGTATAAGTTTTCTTGATATGCCTGTGTTCGAATCAAAGTTTTTAATCATGACATAGTCACCCTCCTTATATAGGTTTTTAATCTTTCTTTTTTCATCTACATACGCCTTATTGTAACTTTGTAACTGCCTTTCGTTTTTAGCTTCCTTTTCTCTAATATCTGTCTTCATCAACAAAATTCTCCTTTAAATAATCAAATACTCTTCCACGTTGCTTTACACCGGACAACATTATGCTAGGGTATTGCTTGACCGTCCTATGTATCGTATTGTTCAACACATATTCCACTGTCTCTATAACATTATCCCAACTAACTAAAAAACTGCGCAAATTACCAACGCGCTAAGAACAACGCTGCGACAAAACTATTTCCGGTTCAACAACAAAATATATAGACAGACAAACGGACTAGGAATGGGTAACCCAACATCGGCCATTCTCATGGAAACATTCATGCAAAACTTGGAAGGAAAATATATACAGGAGTTAAAAACCAAGTTAGGCGTGGCATTCTACGCTAGATACGTGGATGACATCATCTGCATCCTAAATGACGATAACGAAGAGCAAATACTAGAGTTCCTCAACAGGCAACATAGCAACATAGAGTTCACAATGGAAGTAGAAAAAGATGGAATAATGAACTACCTGGACCTAACTATAGGGATTGACAAAATAACAAATAGGTTCAACTACGGCATTTATAGAAAACCGACTGCCACGGACACCATAATACACTCTACATCAAACCATCCGCAACAGCACAAAAATGCAGCATTGAGGCACTTAGTGGATAGGCTTCAGAGAACGCCGCTCACACAGGAAGCATACTGGAGAGAGCTTAATACAATATATAACATAGCGGCAAATAATGGATACAAGAAAGCACTTGTGGATAAACTCAGAAGTAGCCATGGAACACAAAAAAGAGTAAACGTAGAGGAAAATCCAATGGTTTGGACGGCAATGACATACACTGGAAAAACGACGTACAAATTAGCAAACTTCTTTAAAAGATATAACATCAACACAGCATTCAGAACATCTAACAACGTCGGACAAAAACTAAGAACCGACACTAATTCTGATGACCCATTCAACAGACACGGAGTGTATAGGCTTACTTGTGAATGTCAATACAGCTACATAGGACAAACAGGAAGAAAAATAAGCACACGATTCCGAGAGCATATCAGGGACTACAACAAAAAAACACGAAAACCCACCATAATACCAGAGTCTAATTTCGCGAACCACATATTCGAGAACAACTGCACCCCAGCTAACATAAAAACAACGGCTCGAATACTTCACGTACAAGGAAAAGGCCGGCGGCTTAATGTACTTGAGAACATGGAGATATACAAGTTAAAAACATTTGACGGCAGGATCATAAACGAACAAACCAACACTATCTCTGACGAAATATTTTAACCCTTAAAACTAGTTTACAAAAAACAGCACAAGCCAGCAGGTACAGCAACCAAACACGTAACAATGAACAAGCAAAAAACGAAATATGAACCAAACTGCAAAAATCACCGATTTCTACCTACCTCAACCTACCGCTTAGCTAACAAGCGGTATGTCTACATACCTACAAAAACAACCCTTGGGACAGATAACAATTCGGACGTATCAATACCGCGCACACACACACGCATATTAACGTTACCTACCACGAACACATAGATTGACATTACCTGCCACAGCACCCACGGACTATAAAAACAACGCAGCGGATAGACACAGACCAGAACGAAACTAGGCATTGAAAATGGCAGAACGCCGAAACCGGTTTGTCACAAAACCAAACTTGACAAGGGATGACGGAAAATCGTTCCAACAAAAATCAGCTTACTACCCTGTCGGAAGATCAACACAACAAAATAAATTATCCCAACTAACATTTTTCATTGAACTCATAATTTTTGCAATCATTGGACCTATACTTCTATTAATTCTCTCGACTTGCCCGTTTGCTTGTGGTGAGCCCGTAGCTATTTTTATATGTTTAACATTTTCTTCCACTAAAAAATTTTCAAACTCACTTGAAGTGAAACAACTACCTCTGTCGGACACTATACAATTTGGTCTACTATAAGATCGAAAATAACCCTTTAATGCATTAACTACTTCTCTTGAACTTGTAGTTCTTGTAATGTATAACTGCACAAACTTCGTTCCCGCATCTATAACAACAAAACCCTACTTTTCATCCTTAAGTTCTCTACTGGGCCATAATGGTCTATATGTACCATCTTAAAAGGACTATTTTCTTTTGGTATATTATGTAAAAAAACCTTCTTCACGCCCACATTTTGGTGAAAATGAAATACACTGTGAGCAGTTATGTATATGAGCTTTGATTTTTTGTTTCATTAGTGGGAACCAATAAGTTTTAGATATAACATCTAATGTTTTATCCACACCTGTGTGCCCCATTCATTATGATATTTATGCAACACATGTGTTTCCATTTCCTCAGGAACATAAAACAAAACCGAATCATTCTCCCTTTTCCGATATATAACACCATTTCTCATTTCATATAGATTATGATTCCCTCTTTCCAAAATGTTTCGCAATTCTGCTAATTTTTTGTCTTTATTTTGACAAATTACTAAATTATCTTCAAACGTAGTAGCATTCAAAATAAGTACACCATTATTACGACTCAAAGCATCAACCTGTTGCATGCGGCTACCTGAACGATGTTCTAACACGTATTCAAAATTCTGAAGCTCCAACGCCCACCTAGCTATCCTAGGATTTAGTTCCTTCTTATTCAAAGTCAAAGTTAATGAATTACAATCAGTAACTATTTTAAACTTCAGCCCTTGCAAATACACGCGAAACCGTTGAAGTGCGTATAATATAACCAAGGTTTCGAGTTCAAAACTATGATACTTCCTTTTGCCTCAGTGGTGCTTTTTGAAAAATAAAATATTGGATGCATTTTCCCGTCCTTTTTCCTTTGCATTAAAACAGCTTCGAACCCCACACAACTTGCATCGCAATGGAGCTCAGTTTCATCAGCAGGATCATACAAAGCTAATATTGGAGACTCTAGCAGCTTTTGCTTTAGCATCTCAAAACACTCAAACTCACTCTTCCCGAAACAGAATGTTCTCCTTTTCTTTATCAAATCGTATAAAGGGTTTGCCATAATTGAAAAGTCTTTAACAAACCTCCTAAAATAGGAACATAAACCTAAAAAACTCTGAACAGACTGAACTTTTGTTGGAATCGAAAAGTTTTTAACGGCCTCTAAGCCTTTCTCATCTGCCTTTATGCCGTCTTCAGTAATCATGTACCCTAAATATTTTATCCGCTTTACTAAAAACTCACACTTATCTAATCTAAATTGTTTTCAACTAATTTTTTAAGACTTCTCGCAAAATTTCAAAATGTTATTCTATTGTTTCAGTTGCCACCATTAGATCATCCATATACACAATTGGAATACTGAAGGAGCATTTTTCAAACCAAATGGCATTCTTAAGAACTCAAATTGACCCATTGGGGTAATGAACGACGTATATCTTACTGAATCTGGATCCATAAACACGTGAAAAAATCCATTTTTAAGATCCAACTTGGAGAAAAATGTCTTTTGGACTAACCTATCAAGTAGATCATCTATGAGAGGAATAGGATAATTATCCTTTATAGTCACTTTACTAAGAGTTCTGTAATCAACACACATTCTAATTTCTCCCGTTTTCTTACGTACTATCACTATTGGGAATGTAAACTCTGATTCACTTGGTCTAATATATTTTTTCTCTAAATAATCATCTAACAAATTTTGAAGTTCAGTTTTTTCTTTATAAGCCAAACGCCGCGGTGGACAATAAAAAGGTTTAACACTATTGAGTGTTAACTTCATTTGACAATTAGTCTTCAGCTCGTAAGAACGCTGCACATTTACATAAAATTTTCCAAACAAATTTTCTAATTTACTACGATCTGTTAAGGAAACATCATCTCCCATTATCAAATCTATATTTGTACTTTCATTTACCACATTTAATAGTGAATTGGTAAACTTAGCTTCTTGAACTCTCTCCTCTACACTGTTTTCTAAAATATTATTAACATTTGCAAATAACCACCCATTTTTTTTCATAGCTCCCTTATTGCCAACAACATCCTTAACAGAAACATAATTTTCTTTTACTATTTTTTGGACATTTGAATTGTCAACCTGTTCACTATTTTTAATTTTGAAAACATCTTCGTAAAGTTTACAATCCTTAATCTTTTCATGTTTTCCTTCCCTCATACTCTTATTCTTGAATTCTTTTTGTATCACATAACTATCTTTCTCTTTGTCTCTCAATAATTTAAAGCCACAAACTTTTAAGAAATCTCTTCCTAAGACTGCTTCATAACCCATAGTCCTATCAGGGACAACAACAAAATCCACAGGAACTCTTCACCATCTAACAACACAAAGCACGGAAATTTTTCAAACCTTCAGCCCTTGATTTATTCAAACCAAAATATTCATTGAAAACATTTGAATCTAAATTTAAACATATATCATATCTAACACTGGATCGTCGAACTAGGCTGATAGGACTTCCAAAGTCTATGAGGCAGTCTAAAGAAAATTTAACATTACCAATAAGCTTAAAGATAAACGAAAAAGACCTTACATAATCGTTTTCCTCGACACACATAACAGTCTTCTTTCGATCTGGACATTCGCCGACTCTATGTGTTTTGCTCCCACATCCTTTTTCCCTTACAGGTTTTTTGCATTCCGACGCGTAATGGCCCATCGAGTTGCAATTATAACACCTCACAGTTGCTTTATCCACCATTGCCTTAGACGTGATTCCTGTAACTAACTTCTGTCTAATTTTTGCAAATGCTTGCAACAACTGCGATTTAGTTGAAAAACATTTGCAAGTATGCTTGAACTCGTAGCTGTTCATCCATAATACCATCAATGATATACTCTACTAACTCTTCCTCCGACATCCTTAATGCATTTGCTAACTCAACTTTATCACTAAAATACTCCACAAACCTCTAATTTTGTTTCCATTTGCGCATTTCAAATTGTTTGCGTAATAATAAATTGCTTTCTTTCGTACCGAAAATTTCCTTCAACTCGGAAATCAGCTGACTATAACTTTCAACCACAAGGACACTTGGCACTGCTACATAAGTTTTATTCCTTACTTCCCTTCTATTCAAAGTTGTATGGTAGTTGATACATCCATAGCAATTTTCTTGTTGATGCGGGCTGTTGTCTAACCACATCATTTGTATACCAAAAGGCATAGCCTTCTTCTTTTAACTTTTCGATTGCATAACACTTGAATAGCAACTAAAGCAAACTTTTTTAGGGGCATAGTTTACGTCAGTGATAAACTCTTTCGAGAAATATTGTTTATAGACATCCAAAAAACAATCACTCGCATTGCCACATTTTTCATCGGTTTCTATGAAACCTCCACAAACATTACAAAAATGGTCCATTTTACAGTTTGGTTCCGACATTTTTAATACATTATATATATTTTACAATGTTGTTTTTGTTATTTTTATGAAACCGATGCACTTAACTTAAATCACTCACAAAATGAAATAAGTTCCAAAAAAATTAATAGCGAATTTTTTCACGAGCTAGAGAAAATTAAAAGACATCAGCTTCGGCTGAGTTTCGAGTCTTACCTGAATCTTTATTTTTGATATTAGTTCGCTTGTACGAAATAAATAAAAATCGCTACCTGTGCGGTGGTTGGAAACAAAAAAGAGGAAGACGAGGAAGAAGGGCAAAAAATTCATTGCATTTGACTGCAAAGTTCGAAGCTCGATAAAAAAAAATTCGAACTAACATAAGTAAACGCCGCGATACGGGTCTTCTAATTTAGCCACTATTTTCACCCCTCCCTCTCAGGATCGACCTAACTTTTGCTAACCTGAATTTGTTCCACAGTGTAATTTGAGAGTTTAATGTTTTCACGTTTAGTGTTGCACACTACCGGACAGCTGTTTGGTCAGTGACAGCTCAGCTGATACTCAGGTCTTAGGTAGTGAGGCATCAGAATTGTGATACGATTTCTATGGCGGTGTTGCAAAATCTTATCAAAACATTTGTGTACGTATGAGCCATTTGGCTATGTGTAACGCTCCACCTAAGACCTGAGTATCAGCTGAGCTGTCACTGATCAGTCAAATGTCTATATGTGTTGGTGCGCGTCAGGATTGTCCGGTTGGGCAGTATTTAAATTTGATTGTTTTATTATTGCATACAACACACCCTGTGTGGCTTGTGTGTCTGTGCATATTCGAAGTAAGTTGCCCTACTAGTAGTCCAAACACGTCGGGAGAGGTATCAAAAGGAGCGTTTTGCCCTCGGTATAAAAAGTCCGAAAGCGGAAACTCGATTATACATTTATGTCAAGAGATATTTGCAATCAAAGTTGCAAATTTTCTGAACATAAATACCATGGATCAGGTCCCCTCTTTGGGATCAGACCTGGGAAACTTTTTGGGAGAGGTATCAAAAGACGCCTTTTTACCTCAGTATCAATAATCCGAGTACGTATTTTCGATTTTTGTTTCTGTGAAGAGATATTTTTGTTGTTGTTGTTGTGGTAACGACAAAAACACTCCCCCAAGGTTTTGGGGAGTGTTGTCGAATTAACAGTCCTTGGCCGGAATTGAACCCGGTACGTTCCGGTACTCCCTTGCGGTACTGCCCGACTGTCGTGGTAGCGATTTATGACCAGTGAAACCTTCTAGGTCATGTCACCCCTCCTTCCGTAAGAAACGATAAGATGGGTAATGAGAGGCGAGAGGCATCATATCCGTAGATCAACCATCGAGTTGCCAGTCATTAGGCTATTAGTCGCCTCTTACGACCGGTATGCAGTTGTCGCCTAAAGGAAACAATTAAAATTTTTTGGGTTTTTTGTCAATAACTTTTCACTGAAAAAAAATAAATTTCTTTTCCGCTTTCGGATTATTGATACAGAGGTCAAAACGCGTCTTCTGACCTTTCCCGATATTCGTGGACGTGTTTTAGCAGTTACGTACGGTCGTGTAGAATTACCAAGTATGCTATTAAAAAGCAATCTCCTTGGAATTCAGAAATTTACGTAGGGTTATTCTCGTTATAATTACAAGTCAGGGGTAGAATTACGACATACGTTCCGTGATCGTAATCCATTTTGTAAGTCACAATAACGTTGAAACTGTCCAACTTTTTAAAATAGCAATAATGCATAATTGAACCGACCGGTACTTCCAACCAATTGCTCACGTAAGCCGTCATTTCGAAGTATGGGCTTCGAGCTATTGTGATTTAAAAACTCGCTTTTGATCACGGAACGTATAACGTAATTCGACCCCAGTTTTAAATATCGCGCTCTGGCTCACTTGGAAGCAACGTGTTGCCGGCAATTAGTATCTGTGTTTGAACAGGGCCGATTCAAATATCGGGATGAATATTGAACGTGTTCCAAATGTCTATCAGACTCATATGATTTGACTTTGCTATATCTAACAGACCATGTGCACACCGTTACCATATAATTGACAAATAATTATTTCTGGACATACTAATAATTTATTAAGAAACCCCGTTGCTAATTATCGTGAAAATATTCATATAGCAGTGTCCAGTGTGCTGAATTCTATCGGATCTGACATTTTTTAAGCAAAGCTGATACGAAGTGTTGTGTAATCGAAGAAATGGCTCAGGAAAATGATTTCAATGGCCAAGAAAAGATTGTTCCTAGCGAAACACCACCTTCCCAGCTATTAGGAAATGAGAGCGCTACAACTCCAGGTATAGTATCAGCACCCCACTAAACTTTGAGTGACTTAAATAAAAAATTGTTTGGAAAAATGTTTCGGACTTAAAGCTGCAATATGTCATAACCTTGTAATGATTTATATTCGTAAGTTAGAATATCTTCCAGCTGTTTAGTGTTATTTAACAATTGAAATTCGTAAATATTAATATGTGTATGCAAGTCTAACCTATCTTGTATAACCTTAATGCACGTGCTTTAGGGCTGCCAAATCAATGAAACAAATGCAGAATACCGCAAACTTTCGAATAAACAAATTGGGATTGATAAATATCGATGAAATAAAACCCGGCGTGTTTTTGGTAATTGTATACGACCGCCACCGAGTGCTAATATTCATCCAAAAAGATATTTGTATCAACAAGCGTTTCGGTCTAAGTAATAATCCGCAGTAATTGTTTCCTTTAGGAGACAACTGCGAAAATGACAGACAATTTTCAACTTTGATTGCAAATATCTCTTAACAAATTATAAAATTGAATTTCCGTTTTCTGATCATTGTTACCGAGGTTTAAACGCGTCTTTTGATACCTCTCCCTAAAGGTCTTTCTATACGACCGTACGTAACTGCTAAAACACGTCCAAATTATCAGGAAAGGTATCAAAAGACGCACTTTGAGATCGCTATCAATAATCCGAAGGCGGAAACTCGATTATATATTTCTATCAAGAGAAATTTGGCCGTACGTAACTGCTAAAACAAGTCCACAATTATCGGAAAAGGTATCAAAAGACGCGCTTTGACCTCGGTACCAATAATCCGAAAGCCGAAACTCGATTATATATTTCTATCAAGAGATATTTGGGTAATTCTATACGACCGTACGTAACTGCTAAAAAACGCAGGGAGAGGTATCAGAAGACGCGCTTTGACTTCGGTATCAATAATCCGCAAGCGGAAACTCGATTAAATATTTCTATCAAGAGATATTTGCAATCAAAGTTGAAAAATTTCTGTCATTTTCATGTGGTTGCAATCACACATAATGGGCTTCCGAAATGTGCAGAAGTCAGTTTTTTGCAGAAATACTGGGGATCGCGTAGCCAGTGTTGGACTGGCTAAGGGTTATTTTTTTGAAGCGCGGTCGAAGGCCGTCCACGCAGAAAGGTGTCCTGCATATAAATACCATGGATCAGGCCCTCCCTTTGTGAGCGGACCTAGGCCATTTTTTTTTGTTTTTTTTCCAATAACTTTTCACTGAAATAAAATATTTCTTTTCCGCTATTGGTATCAATAATCCTTCGGCCGCGCTAGAAAAAATAACCCTTAGCCGGTCCAACACCGGCTACGCGATCCTCAGTATTTCTGCAAAAAACTGACTTCTGCACATTTCGAAATGCCCAATATGTGTGATTACAACAACCACATGAAAATGACAGAAAATTTTGCACTTTGATTGCAAATATCTCTTGATAGAAATATATAATCGAGTTTCCGCTTCCGGATTATTGATACCGAGGTCAAAGCGCGTCTTTTGATACCTCTCCCTGCGTTTTTTAGGAGTTACGTCCGGTCGTATAGAATTACCTTAACAATTTGAAATTCGTAAATATTTTTATTCATTTATTTATTTATAAAAAATTGCTAATACAGGTAATCTAATACAAATTATTATTTACTTAGAAAAAAGATATATATATATATATTTAACAACCAGCTGTATATACAAGGTGGCGCAAAAGTAAGCTTCCGATGTTCAGCATATCGGTTGTGGCACGTGCAGTGTGTGCTGTTGCACCGTCTTGTTGGAACCACATGTTTTCCAATCCTAATTCATTAAGTTGCGGCAAAAAGAACTCGTTGATCATTGCTCTGTAGCGCTCACCATACACAGTAACCGTTTGGCCCCGACCGATTATTGTTCAAATAAATAGTCAGCAATATTCCGCGTTCTGGAGCAGTGTAGCGTAACATTGTTTATTAACGTGTATTTCGCATGTGTTTACTACACAAATGTCAAAACAGGACTGACTTTAGGGGCCAATCGCAAAATTTATAGCATTTTCTGATAGGAGGATTACTTTTGCGCAGTAACCGTTTTTCACCGACCGAAATAAATAGTCAGCAATATTCCGCGTTCTGGAGCAGTGTAGCGTAACATTGTTTATTAACGTGTATTTCGCATGTGTTTACTACACAAATGTCAAAACAGAACTGACTTTAGGGGCCAATCGCAAAATTTATAGCATTTTATGATAGGAGGATTACTTTTGGGCCACCCTGTACATTTAATTTTAATTCCCCTATTTGATTAAATTAGATTAAATTGCCTTGCAATAGAAGGATTACAAAAATATGACGGACTTATCCTCAGTAAGGAGGTAAACCGGTACCCAGTAAGGGGTCGATGTGCCTGGAAGGACACATGCTCCAGAAGGGACCCTGTCGCGTATACGGGCAGAAGGATGCCCATTGAACATTTATAAATTAAATTTTCAGTCTTTTATTTCAGGTACTTTTACAATTATAACCATTTATAATCAATAAACTTGTTGCTCAATTTATTGCATCAGTACTTAACCATAGACCAACCTTTTCTCTAAACAATCCAACATTTCTCGCATATTTAACATCATCAGGTACAGCATTATATGTTGCAAGTCCATTATTAAATACCGATTTTAAACCCTTGTACGCACAGGTTCCAGATGAAACTGATTAGCTTGTCTAGTAAGGTACTGATGCACTTCTGAGTTTCTTCTTACTAAAGATTCTAAATACTCTGGAAACAAACTATTTTCCATTCTATAAATAAAAGTTAACACATCCCTTAACACTTCATTTTCTACGGATAAATAGCCTAACTCACTTAACATACCTTGAACATTTTCACTACGCCTTTTGTTCAATACTGCTCTCATCCCTTTATTAAAATTTTTTTGCAACTTAGATATATCATTCTTACTTGCCATTGAGAGTACTGTAGAACAATACTTTATATGAGGAACCAAAATCATTTTGAAAAGCGTAGTTTTCCCTGCTTTGGAAATAGTTTTTCTTAATCTATACAACAAATTAACTTTCTTTGCCATTTTACAATTTATATATTCAACATGGTCTTTGAAACTCAAGTTGCTATCCAGAATCACCCCTAGGTACTTATTCCGCGGAACCCATTCCAGAAGTGATCCCATAAGCATAACTGATGCCATTTCGATATCATCTCTAAACCTCCGCTTTCCCAATGCCATACATTTTGTCTTCTGAACATTAACGCATAATTGATTCATGCAAAGCCAATGTTGTTGTTGTTGTTGTTAACAGTGCTTCGCCCTGCCCCAGATTGGACAGGGTTACACTGAAATAACAGCCCTTGGCCGGGTGAAAAAACCCGGGTCATTCCGGTGCGATAGAACCGGCTGTTGTGGGAATGATGCTCAATGATGATCAATATTCTAAAATGTTGAGTGAGATGCAAAGCCAATCGCACACAGCAGCTAAATCCTCATTAACCTTACTACACAACTCTTGTACATCGTTTCCACTTAAATAAATCAATGTATCATCCTCAAACACTTCGCAATGACGCAATACTTTTGGTAAATCGTTTATATATAGTATAAACAACAACGGTCCTAATTTACTTCCTTGGGGGACACCATTTTTTACTTCTAACTCATTGGAAACTCTATTATTAAATCTCACAGTTTGAAATCTTCCACTTAGGTAGTCTTCTATCCACTCATAAACATTTCCCTTAACTTTTTTAACAACAAACTTCTATTTATTGTTTCAAAAGCTCTTTTGTATTTCAGAAAAACTGCTAATACGCCTTCACCTCTATCCGTTGCTCTAACCCAATTTTCTATAATAAGTTGTAAAGCCGACTCCGTACTGTGTTTCTCTCTAAAGCCTGACTGGTGCTTTGTAAGTAATCTATTGTCTGTTATGTATTTTAGTAAAGTCTCATGCATCACAGTTTCAATAACCTTTTCTATTACAGGAAGGGTATTAATTGGCCTGAGGTCATTACAATTTACTTCTTCTTCTTTAAATGGTCATCTAACCGGCTGGGCGATTTTGACCGTCCAACATAGCTCGCCAGTCGTTTCTTCGTTGCGCCAACTGGCGCCAATTGGAAACACCGCGGGATCGCAAATCGGTCTCCACTTGGTCCTTCCATCGGAGTGGTGCTCTCCCTCTTCCTCTGCTTCCACCGGCGGGTGCCGATAAGAATACCTTCTGGGCTGGAGCATCTTCGCTCATTCGCACTACGTGGCCTAGCCAGCGAAGCCGCTGTGTTTTAATTCGCTGAACTATGTCGGCGTCTGCGTAAAGTTCATACAGCTCATCATTAAATCTTCTTCGGTACTCGCCGTCGCCAACGCGTAGAGGTCCACAAATCTTTCGAAGAACCTTTCTCTCGAATACTCCCAAAGCCGCCTCATCAGATGTTGTTAGTGTCCACGCTTCTGCACCATATAGCAGGACGGGTGCGATGAGTGACTTGTAGAGTGTTATTTTCGTTCGTAAAGAGAGGACTTTACTTTTCAATTGCCTACTCAGTCCGAAGTAGCATTTGTTTGCAAGAGTGATTCTTCGTCGGATTTCTAGGCTAACATTATTGTTGGTATTAATGCTGGTTCCCAGGTAAACAAAGTCCTTTACTATTTCGAAATTATTGCTGCCAACAGTGGCTTGGTTGCCAAGGCGCGAATGCGCTGACTCTTTGCATGATGACAGAAGGTACTTCGTTTTGCCCTCGTTCACCACCAATCCCATTTTTCCGCTTCTTTTTCTAATTTGGAGTAAGCAGAAGTTACGGCGCGGTTGTTAAGGCCAATGATATCAATATCGTCAGCATATGCCAACAGTTGCACGCTTTTATAAAATATTGTTCCAGCGCGGTTAAGTTCTGCAGCTTGTATTATTTTCAATTACAATTTACACTTCCTTTGATTTTGGCGATTGGCACAACTACCGACGTTTTTAGTGATTTTGGCAAATTCTTTTGCGCAAGTGACTGTTGAATAATACTAGTCACTTCATAGCCCTCCACTTCCCACAAACTTTTAATCGCTTCACAACTGATGCCTTCGGGACCTTTCGTATTTTTCAGACTTTTTATTATTTTTTCAACACCGCTTTATCTACTTCAGTGAACTGACTTAATGAAATATTATCAACTCTCATTTCCAATTCAAGGATATTTTCACTGGATACGCTGTCGACTATTTCCTCTACACTATATACAAAAAACTGATTTAACCTATTAGCTATTTCACCTGAATCAAACACCTGTTCATTTTGAATTATTAATTTGTTTGGACTCAGCTTGATATAATGTTTCAAGATGATTTCAAAGCCTTTTGGGATCTTTCTTCAGTTTATCAAAGCTTTCTTCGTGATATTTTTTCTTTGCTTTCCTCCAAATATTGACAAATTGGTGACCCCGACGTGATCAAAAAGTGTATAAAGTGTATTCCATAAGATGCTTCGAGATGAAGATCGGCTCGTTGCCCTTCGCGGAGAAAAATGAGGAGCTTCAACGACAGATCGACGAATTACGCCAGCAAGCGCAACAACAACACAACCATAAATTGGAGTATGAGCAGCAGCAGCCACCATCACCGCAACCACGACAATGGCAGCAGCAGCGAGATTATGATTTTGCCACTAACTTCACCGGCCATCGCCCTGCAGTTCATCGTGTTGCAGTAAAACTGCCGCCTTTTTGGTCCGACAAACCAAGACTATGGTTTTCACAGGCTGATTCGCAGTTTACGTTGTCCGATATAACAAATGAGGTAACAAAGTTCCATTATGTTGTTTCGCAACTGGATGCACGTGTCGCATTTGAGATCGAGGACGTTATAGAGAATCCTCCTCCGCTGAATCCATACACATTTTTGCGCACAAAATTGATTGATCGTTTGTCTGCGTCTGAGGAACAACGAGTCCGCCAACTTATCAGTGAGGAAGAGCTCGGCGATCGCAAACCATCGCAGTTTCTACGCCACTTACGCTCTCTCGCTGGTTCAACTATCGTGCAGGATAGTTGTTGTTGTTGTTGTTAACAGTGCTTCGCCCTGCCCAATGGGCTCGATCACTCTAAATTGTCATCAGGCTCTTCTAACGGAAGTCCGAGGAAATGCGCAGTTTCCACAGGGTTGGACCAGAGTGATGTTGGTGTTAGAAGAGTGGGTTCAACTGAACAGGAAAAGAGATGTATGGTATCATGTTGTTGTTGTTGTTGTTGTTGTTGTTAACAGTGCTTCGCCCTGCCCAATGGGCTCGATCACTCTAAATTGTCATCAGGCTCTTCTAACGGAAGTCCGAGGAAATGCGCAGTTTCCACAGGGTTGGACCAGAGTGATGTGGGTGTTAGAAGAGTGGGTTCAACTGAACAGGAAAAGAGATGTATGGTATCATGAGGGGTCATACCACATGCAGGGCATGTATTTGGTATGTTGGGGTTCAGTCTGCATAAGTAAGAGTTTAACCTATTACAATATCCAGAGCGAAGTTGTGCTAGTATGACTCTAGTCTCCCTCGGAAGTACACGCTCCTCTTCAGCCAATTCAGGTGGTTGAGTATTAATAACGGGATTCACAGGCCGAGATCTGAGGGATCTGTCTACCGACTCAGTGTGGAGGTCATTTAGAGCCCGTCTATGGTTCCGCAGATCAAACGGCAAAGAGATATGATGCCGGATCTCATCGTAATGCTTACGGAGATGTCTCCTTATGTCTCTGGGGGGCGGTGCTACATCCAAAAGATGTCGGTTTGGATGACTAGGTTTGTGACAGTTCAGAAGGAACTGTCTACTCAAGAGTTCCGCGTGCTCTTAAACATAGAGCAATTTCGCCTCTTGATGGAGGTGAGACTCAGATGACATAAGCAGGCATCCCGTAGCAGTTCTGATGGCGGTGTTTTGGCAGACTTGCAATTTCCTCCAATTGGTGTCAGAAAGGTTGGGCGACCATATAGGCGCAGCATAGTCAATAACCGGCCGGCCAATAGCCTTATATGTAGCAAGCAATGTTTCTTTGTCTTTTCCCCAAGTACTGCCGGCCAGTGACTTGAGGATCTTATTGCGGCTCTGTACCTTTGAGGCTATTGCGGTGGCATGACCAGCGAAGGTGAGGCCGTTGTCAAATGTCACGCCCAAGATTTTTGGGTGGTTGACAGTAGGTAGAGGTACTCCATCTACGTGGACATTTAACTCTTGCCCCATCTGCGCATTCCATGTGGTAAACAGGGTCGCCGTAGATTTAGTCGGAGACAGGGTCAGATTACGCTCGGTGTGGTATCATGAGGGGTCATACCACATGCAGGGCATGTATTTGGTATGTTGGGGTTCAGTCTGCATAAGTAAGAGTTTAACCTATTACAATATCCAGAGCGAAGTTGTGCTAGTATGACTCTAGTCTCCCTCGGAAGTACACGCTCCTCTTCAGCCAATTCAGGTGGTTGAGTATTAGTAACGGGATTCACAGGCCGAGATCTGAGGGATCTGTCTACCGACTCAGTGGGGAGGTCATTTAGAGCCCGTCTATGGTTCCGCAGATCAAACGGCAAAGAGATATGATGCCGGATCTCATCGTAATGCTTACGGAGATGTCTCCTTATGTCTCTGGGGGGCGGTGCTACATCCAAAAGATGTCGGTTTGGATGACTAGGTTTGTGACAGTTCAGAAGGAACTGTCTACTCAAGAGTTCCGCGTGCTCTTGAACATTGAGCAATTTCGCCTCTTGATGGAGGTGAGACTCAGATGACATAAGCAGGCATCCCGTAGCAGTTCTGATGGCAGTGTTTTGGCAGACTTGCAATTTCCTCCAATTGGTGTCAGAAAGGTTGGGCGACCATATAGGCGCAGCATAGTCAATAACCGGCCGGCTAATAGCCTTATATGTAGCAAGCAATGTTTCTTTGTCTTTTCCCCAAGTACTGCCGGCCAGTGACTTGAGGATCTTATTGCGGCTCTGTACCTTTGAGGCTATTGCGGTGGCATGACCAGCGAAGGTGAGGCCGTTGTCAAATGTCACGCCCAAGATTTTTGGGTGGTTGACAGTAGGTAGAGGTACTCCATCTACGTGGACATTTAACTCTTGCCCCATCTGCGCATTCCATGTGGTAAACAGGGTCGCCGTAGATTTAGTCGGAGACAGGGTCAGATTACGCTCGGTGAAGAAGCTGGAAAGGTCATGGAGGTAACTGTTGATTCTTATACAGAGTTCATCAATGGAGGGACCCTTGCCCGAGGCCATTATCGTGCAGTCGTCAGCGTAGGAAACAATAGAGACTCCCTCTGGTGGGGGGGGAAGTCTCGAAATTTAGAAATTAAACAAGAGGGGAGAGAGAACACCACCTTGCGGCACCCCTTGTTTTATTCTTCGTGGTCTAGATTTCTTGTTCCTAAATTTGACTGTTGCCTGTCGACCATTGAGGTAATTAGCGGTCCACCTCTTAAGGCCGGCAGGGAGCGGTGTCTCATCCAGGTCTCGGAGGAGAGTGGCGTGATTGACCGTGTCGAATGCATTTGACAGATCAAGTGCCACGAGAACCGTCCTATGGTTTGGTGGATTTTGATTCAAACCGTTGTTAATCTGCGTTGTAATGGCGTTCAAAGCGGATGTCGTGCTGTGATTTTTGCGAAAACCATGTTGATGATCGGCCAATTTTAGATTTGTAACGAAGTAAGGAAGCAGAATGGAATCTAGCAATTTCGCTACCGGCGAAAGGAGGGATATCGGACGATAGGACTCTCCTGGGTTCGCCGGCTTCCCTGGTTTTAATAGGGGAACTACAATCGCTTGTTTCCATATCTCAGGTATAACGAAGGTAGTTAGAGAGAGATTGAAGAGAGCCGCTAAATAATTCTGTCCTTCATGGCCAAGGTGTTTGATCATCTTCATGGCAATTCCGTCGGGTCCGATGGATTTTGAGGGTTTGGCCTTCATTATGGCTTCCTTAACCTCTGCGGCTGAGACGGCAATGGGCGCAGTAGAGTGTTTGTGTTTGCGCGCACGTCGGAAGGCTCTTCTCTTAGTCCTATCCGCAGGTGGATGCATTATAAACAGCCGGCAAAAGGAGCTCGCGCATTTCCTGGCGTCCGATTTGACACTGTCGCCGAAAGCAATGGCGACCTTGTCTTTGTGTTTGGTCGGATTGGATAGGGCCTTGACAGTCGACCATAGTTTGCCGACTCCGCCGGAGAGGTTGCATGTCTCAAGGTGTTGTTTCCACTTGGTCAGCTTGTGTTCGTTGACAATCCTACGGATTTCAGCATTGAGATCTTTTATTCTGGGATCTGCGGGATTGATAAGTCTCACTTGGTCACGTTCTCTTGCCATCGCCGCAGCTTCTGCCGGGAAATTCGGACGAATTTCTGGTATTCTGCCAGCAGGAATAAAGCGGCTTGAGGCTGAATCGATGATCTTGCGAAACTCTCGTTCGCCTTTGCGTACGTCCGTTGGAGTGGGTAAGGCAGCGAAGGAGCGCTCTGTATATTCAGTAAAGCGGTCCCAGTCCACTTTGGTGAAGTTGATGTATGTTATTATTATTATTATTATTACATATTGGAAAAGTAGTGACGACTCGCTACTTTACACTGGGGAGGAGCACTAGTGTTGCCACCTTCGGCTCGCTGGTTAGTATTATTTGGTGTGTTACATTGATTTTGGGTTTGAGTATAAATATGTATGTACCTATTGTGTAATAAAGTAATTATGGGCTTAAAAACTAGTTAATTCTAGATTAACTTCCTAAGCTCAGATAGTGAGAGGAATTTATTGATTTTTTTGATGGATTCTATGTCAAATCTTCAGAGCTTCCGACGGGGTGTTGCTACCAAAGATGTTGCTTCTTATTGCCGTAAAATGTTGACAGCTGTCCAGTAGGTGGGTAACGGAAACTGCAGCAGCGTTACAGAAGTTACACTGTGGAGTATCCTGGCCCTTGAGTACATGACCATGCGTTGCTATGGTATGGCCAATTCTGAGGCGAGCAAAATTTATGATATCCTTACAATTTGCCTCTCTTGGGAGGGTTGGTTTCTGACCTTCCGTGTTGATAGTGGAGTAATGGTTATGGAGGTTTCTCCATTCGTCCCGCCTCTCTTTATAAATGTGTGATTTCGCAAGTCTATAAACATCATCTTTCAACATGAGAGGTATTGTAATCAGTGGTTGGTTGGCTGCTAGTTTGGCTCTTTCGTCGGCGTATTCGTTCCCTGGTATTCCAACGTGGCTTGGAACCCACATGATTTTTATTGCATTTTTATTTTGTGCTAGAACCTTGCGAATAGCTGAGCTTATATCATTATTGTTGAATGTACTAGATATTGAATTAATGGTGGACAGACTGTCGGTGCATATAACGTATTTTTCGCCAGAGCAGACAGCGAATTTTACTGCTTGCAGGACTGCATAGGCTTCAGCCGTGAAGACGGAGCAGAAGTTTAGCATGTGCCCGGCTGATATGGTTTCATTATTAGAGTCTACCACAGCAAAAGCAGTTGTTGTTGTTGTCTTTGTTCCATCCGTATACAAGAATGCCCATCCGTGACGTTTAAGGTTTGTGTAGATTTGTTGAAAGGTTTGTTTGTAGATTACAGGCGTCGTTGTGCTTTTTTTGTTTGAGTGCATGTCGAGGATTAAGTGATTGTTTGGCTGGAACCATGGCTCGGGGCACTTGTAGTCCAAACTTTCCAGCTTGGTAGGAATACCCAGGTCTTTAGCTGCATTTATGCTTCTGGTGATAGCTGTTGGTCGTGATAATTGGATCTTTCTTCTGATTACTGAGTTGACTGCGTTTTGTAACAAAGTATTTTTGCATTGTAAAAGCTTTGGGATCAGCTTCAACGTGATAAGCGTTGTCCTTTCTTTAATAGATGGTAGGCCAGTTTCAGTTAGGCTGGCTACGGTTGGAGAGGTCGGGAACGCGCGTATGCATCTCCTGGCTGCAGTGTGGTATGCAGGTATTATAACTTTGATGTTGTTTTTCGCACAGTGCCCGTATATCGGCAGTCCATAGTCGATTTTGGACAATAAGAGGGCTTTGGTAGCATTGATAAGCGTTGTTGGGTGAACGAGGCAATGTTTCGATGACAAATATTTTATAATATCCAGTCTTTTTGCAATGGTCGTCTTGAGATAACAGCAATGATCTCTGTACGTCAGCTTATGATCAAACACAATGCCTAATATTTTTAGAGTATTGCAGTTAGTAATGTTTACATTATTAAAAGATAGATTCATAGGTGGGCAAAGTTTTTTATTGCATATGTGAAAGTTTTTGCATTTACTGAACGATATCTTAGCTCCCGAATTTTGAGCCCAGTTAGTTATATCCGAAAAAATGTTAATGAAGTCCCCTTGAACCACCGATAACTCTTTACATTTTGTGAAAAGCAGTAAGTCGTCGGCATATATGACATGATTGATTCTTTTGTGCCTTAATATTATTTTATTTATTTCGTCAAAGGCAATTATAAAGAGGACCACTGATAATGGCGATCCCTGTGGGATGCCATTAAATAATTTGTAGGTGTTTGAATACTTATTGTTAACTTTGACTGTAAAGCATCGGTTGGTCAAAAAATCCTTAACAAAATTGTATATTCTTTTTCCTACTCTCCAACTGGACAGTTGTCGAAGGATGACGTGAGGACCGATTCTGTCATATGCTTTCTCAAAATCTATGCTAAGAACGGAGGTATGGTTTTTTGTAGAGAGGGCTGAAGAGGCAAAATTTTCGAATATTAGCAGCGCGTCTAATGTTCCTTGGCCTTCCTTAAACGCCACTTGATGTGAGTCAAATAGATTATTGGAGGTCGCGAACCATACGATCCTATTGGCTACAATTTTTTCTAGTGTTTTGCTTAAGCATGGCAAAAGGGATATTGGTCTATACCCAGCTATGGAGGTAGTAGATTGGTTGGCTTTTGAAATTGGGACAACTGATGCATTTTTCCACGTATGCGGTAGGCTGCCCTGATCCAATATAATGTTGTACATTTCGACTACTCTAGTTTTGACTTTTGTAGGTAGGTTTTTCAGCAAGGGGTATGAGATACGGTCTCGCCCTGGAGTCTTTCCTTTCATTGAATTAAGGGTTACTTCGAGTTCGAAGAGGGTAATGGATGATTCGATATTTTGGGCTCTCGGAGAGACTGAATTGAAATTGTATTCTTCAGATAAAATTTGATTTTTACTAAGTACGAAGTCTTGATGGAAGTTGCTATCTTTAGAATAATTAGACCAGGATGAGCCAAAGTGATTTGCAATGTCTACGGCAGCGTATAGAGGTCCATTGGTTGTATTTAAAACTTTGACTGATGGTGGGGTGTATGTCCCCGAAAGCATCTTAATATTGGACCAGATTTTTCTGGGATGACAATCTGGGGTAATTGAGCTCGTTAGGGTTTCCAGGCTTTGACGCTTTGCTTCATTAAGCTTTTTTTTGAAATATGCGTTCGCTTTTTTGTATTCCAGAAGGTTAGGGGTAGAACGTTGTTTTTTATAATTATGCCACAATAGTTGTTTCTTCTCCCTAAGTGTTGCGAGGGATTTAGACCAATATGGTACTACGGTTTTACGACGTTTTTGTTGAGTTTGTGGTATAGAACCGTGTGCTGTCTCTCGAATAAGTGTTGTTAGATTTCTAGCCTCTTTATTAATGTTGCGAGATTGCGGATACTTTGATAGGAGTTCGTTGGCCAATTGTTGGAAGAGAGGCCAGTCCGCTCTTTCGAGGATAAATTTTGGCTTAGGGATACCTGGATTGGATGGAGCAGTTGACACCTTAGTCAGAATGTAGAAGTGGTCGCTACCGTGAAGCTGCGAGGAAGTCGAGCTCGACAGTTTTGGAGCAAAACCTGGCGAGCACAAACACACGTCGACATGTGTAAAGGTTTGGTACGTCGTAAAGTGGGTTGGGGACAAGTCGTTTAGAACGATATAGTTATTTAGCAGGATGAGGTCTACAAATATCTTTCCTCTTGGGTTCCCCGAGGTGGAACCCCAAAGCGGGCTCCATGCATTGATGTCACCTACAATTAGTATATCAGTCGTTATGCCGGAGGTTATGTCAAGAAGGTTTTTGAGGTCGAAAGGTTGCTGAGGGGGAATGTATATAGATACTACAGTAAACTTAAAGCCGATATTAACTTCCATGGCAATAACCGAGATTGGGGATTGAATACTTAGCAGTTTGTGGGATACGCCTTTTTTTACCATAACGCATAGGCCTTGTTTTGCTGTTGTATTATGTGGGAGGTTGTGAAAGTAGCTATTATAAGAGTTCGAAATAGATGCAGATCTGTTAAAAGGAATGTGTGTTTCCTGCAAGGAAACAATGGAGGGAGATAGATCTTTTATTAATAATTTAAGCTCGTTGATGTTATTAAATAGTCCGTGTATGTTCCACTGAAGAACGCTAAAAGCCATCATGAGGTAATGGAGTATTCATTGCTACATCGTCTGATCGCTCAACTGAGGAATCCGTATCCGAATTCGCTTGAGTTGGCGAGGCGAAGTAACAATTATTGCTTAACAGTTCTTGGGTTAAGCGAGAAAAAGGCGACAGGGTCGCTGCCATTGATGGAGTATAAATTGGTTTAGTGATACTTGATGTTGTTTCTGTTTGATTGTTGGATTCCGTAACTGAAGTGATACTTGTGTTCATTTCAGTTTGTTTTGTAACGTTTATAATTTCAGTTGCACTGAAAGAAGTTGGTGATTGAGAATTAGCCATAGGATTGCTAGGGAGTTGAACGCTCAGATTTGAGGTTTTAGGTGTATAATTGCTTGTAGTAGCATGTTCTTGTAGGTTGGTGGTTGAGTTTTTGGTTGAATTTAAATTGGTAACTGGCGGGGTGTTACTAGTTTTATTGCTGGATAGAATACCAGCGAAGGAGAAAGGACTCGAGGTTGTGGGAAATTGAGCAGTGTAAAGCTCTCTTGCCTGTTTCAACGTACATTTACGTTGTGTTTTTATTTTAAGGATGTCTTTCTGCTGCAAAAATTTAGGGCATTTGTTGAAATTAGACGCATGGTTTTGACTACAATTGGCGCAACTGATTCGTGTACATGCCACGTCTGAGTGGGGAGGTAAACTGCAGGTTTGACATAATGGTGAATTTTTGCAGTGTTTCGTAGTGTGGCCTAGTAGTTGGCACGATTTGCATCGCATCGGATTAGGGAAGTACTCCCCAACCTTCACCTTATACCATGAAATATTGATACTTTCCGGAAGTTTGAAAGAATCAAAGGTCAGTAAGATTACGCCGCTAGGAGTTTTTTTCCCTTCTATTTCTTTGGTGAACTTGTACACGTCTACTACACCCTCTGATGCTAGTTCTTTCACGATTTCATCGTCTGGGATAGACTTTAGGAATGGGGCGAAAATTGTTCCTTTTACGAAGTTGAGGTTATGATGATATTTGCACCTAATCTCGCATATGCCAGGGAGTTGTGTGGATGCTATGAATTTTTCTGCCGAATCCTTGTCTTTGACTAGGAGAAGCAGGTTGCCATCTCTGAGCTCGGAAATTCGTTCGATACCCTTGCTTATTACGCTCAAGGATCTCTGAACGGCGAAACATGAATATTCCGATAAGGTTTTTTTCTCATTGGCTGCCGCAACAACAACGTATTTCGGGTTCGATAAAGCAATTCTAGTTTCAGGTAGCCTAGGGTATTTTTCCGGAATTAATGGTGGTTTTTTTTTGCGTTTGGTACTGGAAGCTAAGGCAGCGAACTTATTGTCCCCTGGAATGTAGCCTCTAGTGGCCATGGTATTAAAAGGTTAAGTGGTTTTAATCAGGCACGTGGTACTCTTGCACACGCGAATGTGAAGAACAATGTATATATTGAATGGAGTTGTTGGTGTATAACTGCACCGCGAAAATGACTAAACAAAGTGATCTATAGAAAGCACAACCGTTCTCTGCGATAGTTAGTCGATGACTGTGATGTATGTTATTTTATCAGTCGTTATGAAGTCGGTCGGTCGTTCAACAGAGAGTAAGATGGGTAGGTGGTCTGAAGCTAATGTAAGCATCGGTCGCCAGATGACAAAGTTAATAAGGCCCGCGCTCGTTATGGAGATGTCTGGCGAGCTGTGACAGTTACCTGCCACCCTGGTGGGGGCATCTCCATTGACTGTACAGAATGCTGAGTTATCTATTTGGTCTGCAATTGCCTGTCCTCTACTGTCTGCTGGCAAGTTGGAGTGCCAGAGATCGTGATGTGCGTTGAAGTCGCCTAGGATTAGGCGGTTATCGCCCCTTAGCAACGCACTAATGTCGGGATGATAATCTCTAGGACAACACGTGACAGGAGGAATATAGATGTTTATGATTTGCAGGTCGGCGTCTACTGACCGGACTGCTATGCCTTGGCATTCTAAGGTAGAGTCCCTGGGGTCGACGTCAGGGGAAAATAGATTGTATTGTACAGAGTGATGTGTAATGAACGCAAGGCCACCCCCAAGACCGCTGGGACGGTCTTTACGATGTACATTATACCCATCACAAGCTCGTAAGTCCGATCTCGTGTTCAGTTTTGTCTCTTGTATCGCGGCGATTTTGATGTTGTGCGTCTTCATAAAGTCAGTTATCTCCGCGATCTTTCCAGCTAATCCGTTACAGTTCAGCTGCAGAATTTTGAAGTGTGTAGGAGGGGAGGCGGGGGACATACTAGGCGTGAGGGACGGATGCGTTTGCCTAGGTGGAGGTAGGCTAAGGCCTAAACTATGTCGCAGTCTAGAGTTGACAGCGCCATGGCCGATGTTGTCTGGCGTGGAGGGCGGCTGTGTACTGCAACAGGGGGCTATGAACGAATCCGTCCAAAGGTTGCCGTTTGCGAGCCCAGAGCACATAAGGGTGTGACACAGGCCAATCGATCGCCCCAATGACTTCGTCACTTCTGAGAAGCGCACCTTCACTAACTTCAACAAAGCTGACTGGGTTGGTTTTCTTGGTTTCACTGAGAGCACCTTCGCTGCTCTTCCCATCCCGTCTGATGTACGAGAAGGGGAAAAAGCGTTTCGCATGGTCATAGCTTCAGCCTCCAATCAATACATTCCGTCAGGCAGAATTAAGGAGATACGTCCGTACTTCCCCGCAGAGGCAGCGGCCCTGGCTAATGAACGTGACCACGTGCGACGCTTGAACCCTACGCATCCCCAAATTCAAGATCTCAATGCGGAGATCAGACGGCTAGTCGATCAACACAAACGCGCCAAATGGGAGGAGCACCTAAGGTCCTGCAACCTCTCTGCTGGTGTTGGCAAATTATGGTCCACTTTCAAATCCTTGTCTAATCCGACCAAACCTAACGACAAAATATCCATCACCTTTGGTGATAAGGTACAGTCGAAACCAAAGAGATGCGCGAGCGCTTTCTGCCGGCAATTCGTACTGCATCCTCCGGTTGACAAGGAAATCAGGCGCGCCATCAGGGAAGCGCACAAACGCAAAAACAACAAAGCGCCCATTGTCATCACCACCACAGAGGTTCGGGAGGCCATACGGAGGTCCAAAAATTCTAAATCCATTGGGCCAGACGGTATATCCATGCTGATGCTAAAACATCTCGGCGATGAGGGAGTAAGGTACCTAACAACCGTCTTCAATCTGTCCATGACCACCTTTGTCATTCCAGAAAGATGGAAACAGGCAAAGGTGGTGCCACTACTAAAGCCCGGCAAGCCGGCTAACGTGGGGGAGTCATATCGACCGATATCACTCCTCTCGCCAGTAGTGAAGACCTTGGAGGCGGTCTTGCTCCCTTATTATACCGCTAACCTGCGATTAGCCGAACATCAGCATGGTTTCCGCAAAATGCATAGCACTACCACCGCGCTAAACGCCATCACCACACAGATAGGTGACGGTCGCAACCAATCTCGCCCAAATGACAGGACCGTGCTAGTTGCGCTTGATCTGTCGAAAGCTTTCGACACTGTTAATCACGCACAACTCATTAACGACCTGGAAGATTCAAACCTTCCCCCCTGTCTAAAGCGTTGGACCGCCAACTATCTGAGTGGCCGGCAGTCATCGGTTGAATTTAGAGGCGAAAGATCAAAACCACGTATAATTAAGCAGGGGGTGCCACAGGGTGGTGTCCTATCCCCGCTTCTGTTTAATTACTACATATCGAGGCTCCCTTCCCCACCAGAAGGCGTCTCGATCGTCTCCTACGCCGATGACTGCACGATCCTGGCGACTGGACCCTCCGTTGACGAGCTCTGCTCGAGACTAAATTCATACCTCCCAACCCTTTCCAGTTCCTTCGCTGCACGGAACCTGACACTGTCACCGACCAAATCCTCGGCCACCCTATTTACGACGTGGACAGCGCAGGCGAACATGGAATTAAACGTCTACGTCGACGGCATCAAGCTTCCGACTGTCACACACCCCAAAATCTTAGGGGTCACGTTTGATAGCATGTTCAAATACGGTGCTCATGTAGCCGCGATTGCCACCAAAGTACAAAGCCGTAACAAAATCCTCAAGTCACTAGCTGGCAGTACTTGGGGGAAAGACAAAGAAACGTTACTGGCAACGTACAAGGCAATCGGCCAGCCGGTTCTGAGCTACGCGACGCCAATATGGTCGCCGGGGTTAGCAGACACACATTGGAGAAGGTTGCAGGCCTGCCAAAACACCGCACTCAGAACCGCCACGGGGTGCCTCCTTATGTCTCCTGAGCATCACCTTCATAATGAGGCAAAAATGCTCAATGTCAAAGAGCATTGCGAGATGTTGTCCAGACAATTCCTGTTCAACTGCCATAATCAGCAGCATCCGAACAGGAACCTGCTCAACGAAATTCCGCCTCCCAGGAGAATAAGGAGTCACCTCCGTAAGCACTATGATGAGATCCGGCATCACATCTCCTCGCCGTTTGATCCAGAGGTGCACCGGCGGGCCCTCAACCTCATCCACACGGAGTCGGTAAACTCCTTTGTCAGGTCTCGTCCAGTGAATGTGGTCCTACAGGCACAAGCTCCACCTGCTGCCGCCGAGGAACGCGAACTGCCCAGGGAGACAAGAGTCACGCTGGCTCAACTTCGTTCTGGATATTGTAACAGACTAAACTCTTACTTATCCAGACTGAACCCCGACATGCCAAATGTCTGCCCGGCATGCGGCGTGTCTCCCCACGATACTAACCATCTGTTCCTCTGCTCAACCGAGCCCACTCTTCTAACTCCAATCTCACTCTGGTCCACCCCTGTTGAAGCCGCGAGGTTTCTTGGACTTCCGTTAGAAGAGCCTGATGACAATGTTGGTTGGGGGTGACACCCTGGACAGGTTAAGTAGTCGCTACAACAACAACAACACATGCCAAGGCAACTGTTGCACTTGACCGATGTCGCAGGCGTATACAATCTTTGCCGACAAACGGTGCACGTAGTGAAAGGTACTAGGAGGTGGTGTTCCTGACCCACGTGCAGGCTGGAAGCAGGGGGGGGCATTAGGGGCAGAGACAGAGGGGACTGACGCTCGGCGATGCTCATATCTGACCAATTCCGGGGGGAATAGGAGTGTTGAGCGGCCGTGTGAGATGGAGACGCTGGCGTGCGTGAGCGACAGTCGGGAGTGGGTGAGGCAGGGATGGCAGCGGTGCTGCCAGTCTTGTAGACTGAGCCACTATTGTGACTATTGGAAGTTGTTAGAGGCGGTAAGGGAGTGCCAGAGCGGCGGCTACCGCGGGACGTCCTAGAACGTGTACAGCAATGTGCCTCAAAAGTACTAACGAAAGTACGGGGTCTGTGGATGGCAGGGTTAAGCCCTGAACATCCAGATTTATGTAACCATCTCTTACACTTTGCGCATTGTACCGAATACGACCGTTTAATATAAATTTTCTTCCAGCAAACGCAGCAGATCCAGTCTCTTGGTCCAGGGTTGGGTTCGACCCCAGCCCGTAACAAGAGACAATGGAGCAACCCAGCTGCAAGGGTTTGCTCCGAGGACGACAATTTAAGGGTGGGACGGGACAGATTGGACAGGGTTACACTGATAGGATAGTCTCCTTCGTCAACTCTGGCTTAAACGTCTTCCGTCCAACGTCCAGGCTATCCTTGCGACACAATCTGATTTGCAGCTCGACAACATTGCGGAGCTTGCTGACAAGATTGTCGAAGTCTCACCGAGCACACCGACTTTCGCTGTAAATGCAGCGCTCAGCGATAAAAGTATCGAAAGCAATCTGTTAAATGCGATTGCTGATCTACAAAAGCAAGTGGCCGAATTGTCGGTTTCTCGTTCGTGCCCTAATCATTCCCATGGTTCGTCCAACAGCTTTCGACGTCGTAGCAAATCTCGAAATCGAAGCAACTCTAACCAACAAATTTGTTGGTACCATAAAAAATTCCAGGACAAAGCGAAGAAATGTATAAGTCCCTGTGATTATTTGGAAAACGGAAAAAGCAGTCTGTGAATGCGGCATCAGACTGCTTGTCAACCAGTAGCCGCCTAATTGTCACTGATAGAATATCTAAACATCGCTTTCTCGTTGATACTGGTTCTGACTTATGTTGCTTTCCTCGACGTCTATTACGTGATCGTCGTTCTCCTGTCAATTACGACTTGTGTGCTGCAAATGGAAGCAAAATCAAAACATATGGTTTTTTAACCTTGAATCTTAACTTAGGACTTCGTCGTGATTTTCCATGGAGATTTATCGTTGCTGATGTTGATCTACCAATAATTGGATCTGATTTGCTTGCTCATTATCACCTTTTACCGGATTGTCGTACAAAACGCATCGTCGACGTCACCACTGGTCTTCAAGTACACGGTTTTTCTCAGCCTTCCTCGCAAACCAGTGTTAAAGCAGTTCAGGATTCGTCGACTTTTGGTTTTCTCATTTCTCAATTTCCTGAAATTACTCGTCCACCAGGTTTACCTCGAAATATAAAACACGAGACTGTTCATCACATTCGTACAACTCCTGGACCACCGGTGACAAGCAAAGTACGACGCTTAAATCCTGAGAAATTAAAAATAGCTAAACAAGAATTCGACGCTATGTTACAAGCTGGTACAACTCGTCCCTCAGAGAGTTCTTGGTCATCGCCTTTACACTTGGCACCAAAAAGTGATTCAACTTGGCGCCCCTGTGGAGATTTTCGTGCATTGAATGCTCGGACTATCCCAGATCGGTATCCTGTCCGCCACATTCACGACGTCACTCAATTTATCGATGGTTGTACGGTGTTTTCGAAAATTGATCTTGTTAAAGCTTATCAACAAATTCCTGTAGCCGAAGAAGACATTTCCAAAACTGCTATTATTACTCCCTTTGGCCTTTTCGAATTTCCATTCATGACGTTTGGACTTCGAAATGCTGGCCAGACCTTTCAAAGGTTTATGGATGAAGTTTTGCGAAGTTTAGAGTTTTGTTTCGTTTATATGGATGACATTCTCGTTTCTCTCGTTCCAAAGAAGAACACGAACGCCATCTTAAAATCATTTTTGAGCGTCTAGCAAGATATGGATTGGTGATCAATGTCAAAAAGTGCATTTTTGTGTTCCTGAAATTCCTTTTATTGGTTATATCATCTCTGCTGCTGGCGTACGAGCTCCAGAAGAGCGTGTCCAGGTAATCAAAGACTTTCCATTGCCAAAAACAGCACAAGGTCTTCGACGTTTTCTTGGAATGTTAAACTTCTACCGCAGATTCATTCCGCATGTTTCTGAATACGAAGCTCCATTGAATGATGCAATCAGCAATCCACTCCTGAAAGGATCTCAACCAATCAACTGGACGTTTGAGCTGGAAGAAGCTTTCGTAACCTGCAAAAACTGTATCTCTTCTGCTTCACTTTTGGTTCATCCTCGCATTGGTGCGCCTCTTGGTTTGTTTACAGACGCTTCAAACCATTCAGTTGGTGCATGTTTACAACAGCTTGTTGATGGCGTGTGGCAACCTCTTGCTTTCTTCTCGAAGAAAATGTCCTCAAAAGAATGCTCTTGGCCTGCTTTCTACCGTGAACTTCTTGCTATCTACGCAGCAATCCAGCATTTTCGTAATTTTTTGGAGGGACATTCGTTCACGATTTACACAGATCATAAACCATTGATTTACGCTTGTCAACAAAAACGTGAAAAACTTCCACCGGTTCAACTAAGGCAACTCTCATTCATTGCAGAATTTTCAACGGATATCCAACACATCAAAAGAGCTGATAATGTCGTTGCTGATACACTCTCACGAATTGAAGCTGTTTCTGCTCCATTGGATTACAAGTTGTTGGTTGGATCTCAAGAAGAAGACGATGAACTTACGAGAATTACCCGAGAAAATTCTTCTCTCTGCATCGAGCGGGTGCCAATTCCTGGTTCTTCACTTACTGTGTTTTGTGATACATCAACAGGAAAAGCACGCCCATACATCACATTACCGTTTCGTCGTTTTGTTTTTGATCAGCTTCATAACGTGAGCCATCCAGGTGCCAATGCTTCACTCAAATTAATCAGCGATCGTTTTGTGTGGCCGTCAATGAATAAAGACTGCCGAAATTGGGCTCGTGCTTGTAATGATTGTCAACGATCAAAAATTTCACGCCATGTTCACGCTTCACTTGGAAATTTTGAAACTCCAACAAAGAGATTTTCCCACATTCACATTGATCTGATTGGTCCACTTCCACTTGCATGTTCTTTTCGATATTGTTTGACTGTTATCGATCGTTATACTCGATGGCCTGAGGTATGTCCTTTGCAGAACATAACTGCAGATACTGTAACTCATGCACTTTTGGATTGCTGGATATCTCGTTTTGGTGTTCCTGAAATTATAACCTCAGATCGTGGAGCTCAATTTTCTTCTCATCTCTTCAAAATTTTTGTTACACGATTCGGAGTTCGGCATAACTTCACTACAAGTTGGCATCCTGCTGCAAATGGTTTAGTCGAACGATTACATCGTCACTTGAAAGCCGCAATCATGGCTCATTCCGACATTGACTGGGTTCAGGCCTTGCCTCTGGTTCTACTTGGAATTCGTTCAGCTTTTAAAGAAGATATCAAGGCTACTGCCTCTGAAATGGTTTATGGTGAAACGATTCGTTTGCCATTTGAGTTTCTTTCTTCAAGTCTTGGACATGAAATTTCCGATGATCCAAGCAGCTTTCTTTCAAGTTTACGTGAATTTATGTCGCGCTTACGTCCACTTCCAGCATCAAGACACTGTCAACCTGGAGTTTTTGTTTTCAAAGAACTATCGAAATGTAGTCATGCCTTTCTCAAAGTTGGACCATTTCTTAAGGCACTCCAGCCTCCATACACCGGGCCGTATGAAATAATTAATGTCACCTTTTTCACTAATATTGTCATCCTCCGAGCAGCTCCTTGCAGCAGGGCTGCTCAAAACCCTCCTTATCCGGGCTGGGGTCGAATCCAACCCGGGTCCAGGAGAATGGATCTGCTGCGTCTGCTGGAAGAAAATCTACGTTAAGCGTTCACACTCCGTCCAATGCAATTCTTGCAAAAGATGGTTGCACAAAACCAGGTGCTCCGGGCTAAATCCCTCCACACATAGGCCCCCTAGTTTCTACAAAACTTTCGTGGCCCCTTGCTGTTCACGCCCTCGGACGTCCCGTGGCCAACGACGATCTAGTATCGCACCGTCACAAGCTTCTGTAACAGTCTGCACGACTAATAGCACAAACAACGCCCAGCAAAAAGTGTGTAACACCCGCTGCCGCTCACGCCCACAGGCGCCAACACCTCACACAGCCGCTCACAGCTACTTTCTACGTAGCACCTCTGTTTCAGAAGTGAGCAATGCCGAGCGACAGCCTACCCCCCGCCCACTTTCAACTTCCCCTTCTTCCAGCACTAGTACAAATGTAAGTCAAAGCCACCAGCTCCTGGTCCCTTACACCTTGTGCTCTGTTTGTCGGTTGAGATTATATACACCTGCGACATCAGTCAAATGCAACTCTTGCCTTGGCCTGTGTCACCTGCTTATATGCTCTCAACTTGGAAACAGGAACCTATGGACTGATACGTACGTTGCACCATGTTGACGAGCTACGCAACCTACAACGTCAACTGATTCGCCACCTTCTGGTGCTTCGGATCCCTCGACTTCTAGAGTGCGACGTAGTGTGCGACCCAGCCTGCTTCCACCAAGGCATACGCACCAGTCCCTGACTCCCAGCGTGAATATTTCTCCCCCTTCGCACTTTCGCGTCCTACAACTAAACTGCAACGGCCTAACTGGGAAAGTGAGTGAAATAGTGAACTTCATGAAGCGTCAGAACATCAAGATCGCTGCCATTCAGGAGACGAAGTTAAACGCCCGATCAAGTCTTCGGACTTGTGACGGCTATAACATCCACTGACGTGACCGAGAGAGGGGACTTGGGGGCGGACTCGCCTTCATCACCCACCAATCCGTGCAATATCGTACATTTGAGCCTGACGTCGACCCGAGGGACAACCTCCTGGAACGTCAAGGAATGGTTGTCCGGACAGGAGACGTCGACCTTGAAATTATAAACATTTATATACCTCCTGCCACCTGCTGTCCGAGAGATTACCACCCTGACATCAGTGCGTTACTCAGGGGCGATAACCGTGTAATTATCGGAGACTTCAACGCACACCACGATCTGTGGCACTCAAGCCTACAAGCCGATGGTAGGGGACAGGAATTGGCTGAACAAATAGACGATTCGACGTTTTGCACTGTGAACGGGGACGCCCCCACGAGAGTTGCGGCAAATTGTTCCAGTTCGCCAGACCTCACAATTGTCAGCGCAGGTCTCATAAACTGCGTTGAATGGCGACCAATGCTCACTCTTGCATCTGACCATCTGCCGATAGTCCTCTCAATCGATCGCCCCAATGACTTCGTCACTTCTGAGAAGCGCACCTTCACTAACTTCAACAAAGCTGACTGGGTTGGTTTTCTTGGTTTCACTGAGAGCACCTTCGCTGCTCTTCCCATCCCGTCTGATGTACGAGAAGGGGAAAAAGCGTTTCGCATGGTCATAGCTTCAGCCTCCAATCAATACATTCCGTCAGGCAGAATTAAGGAGATACGTCCGTACTTCCCCGCAGAGGCAGCGGCCCTGGTTAATGAACGTGACCACGTGCGACGCTTGAACCCTACGGATCCCCAAATTCAAGATCTCAATGCGGAGATCAGACGGCTAGTCGATCAACACAAACGCGCCAAATGGGAGGAGCACCTAAGGTCCTGCAACCTCTCTGCTGGTGTTGGCAAATTATGGTCCACTGTCAAATCCTTGTCTAATCCGACCAAACCTAACGACAAAATATCCATCACCTTTGGTGATAAGGTACAGTCGAAACCAAAGAGATGCGCGAGCGCTTTCTGCCGGCAATTCGTACTGCATCCTCCGGTTGACAAGGAAATCAGGCGCGCCATCAGGGAAGCGCACAAACGCAAAAACAACCAAGCGCCCATTGTCATCACCACCACAGAGTTTCAGGAGGCCATACGGAGGTCCAAAAATTCTAAATCCATTGGGCCAGACGGTATATCCATGCTGATGCTAAAACATCTCGGCGATGAGGGAGTAAGGTACCTAACAACCGTCTTCAATCTGTCCATGACCACCTTTGTCATTCCAGAAAGATGGAAACAGGCAAAGGTGGTGCCACTACTAAAGCCCGGCAAGCCGGCTAACGTGGGGGAGTCATATCGACCGATATCACTCCTCTCGCCAGTAGTGAAGACCTTGGAGGCGGTCTTGCTCCCTTATTATACCGCTAACCTGCTATTAGCCGAACATCAGCATGGTTTCCGCAAAATGCATAGCACTACCACCGCGCTAAACGCCATCACCACACAGATAGGTGACGGTCTCAACCAATCTCGCCCAAATGACAGGACCGTGCTAGTTGCGCTTGATCTGTCGAAAGCTTTCGACACTGTTAATCACGCACAACTCATTAACGACCTGGAAGATTCAAACCTTCCCCCCTGTCTAAAGCGTTGGACCGCCAACTATCTGAGTGGCCGGCAGTCATCGGTTGAATTTAGAGGCGAAAGATCAAAACCACGTATAATTAAGCAGGGGGTGCCACAGGGTGGTGTCCTATCCCCGCTTCTGTTTAATTACTACATATCGAGTCTCCCTTCCCCACCAGAAGGCGTCTCGATCGTCTCCTACGCCGATGACTGCACGATCCTGGCGACTGGACCCTCCGTTGATGAGCTCTGCTCGAGACTAAATTCATACCTTCCAACCCTTTCCAGTTTCTTCGCTGCACGGAACCTGACACTGTCACCGACCAAATCTTCGGCCACCCTATTTACGACGTGGACAGCGCAGGCGAACATGGAATTAAACGTCTACGTCGACGGCATCAAGCTTCCGACTGTCACACACCCCAAAATCTTAGGGGTCACGTTTGATAACATGTTCAAATACGGTGCTCATGTAGCCGCGATTGCCACCAAAGTACAAAGCCGTAACAAAATCCTCAAGTCACTAGCTGGCAGTACTTGGGGGAAAGACAAAGAAACGTTACTGGCAACGTACAAGGCAATCGGCCAGCCGGTTCTGAGCTACGCGACGCCAATATGGTCGCCGGGGTTAGCAGACACACATTGGAGGAGGTTGCAGGCCTGCCAAAACACCGCACTCAGAACCGCCACGGGGTGCCTCCTTATGTCTCCTGAGCATCACCTTCATAATGAGGCAAAAATGCTCAATGTCAAAGAGCATTGCGAGATGTTGTCCAGACAATTCCTGTTCAACTGCCATAATCAGCAGCATCCGAACAGGAACCTGCTCAACGAAAATCCGCCTCCCAGGAGAATAAGGAGTCACCTCCGTAAGCACTATGATGAGATCCGGCATCACATCTCCTCGCCGTTTGATCCAGAGGTGCACCGGCGGGCCCTCAACCTCATCCACACGGAGTCGGTAAACTCCTTTGTCAGGTCTCGTCCAGTGAATGTGGTCCTACAGGCACAAGCTCCACCTGTTGCCGCCGAGGAACGCGAACTGCCCAGGGAGACAAGAGTCACGCTGGCTCAACTTCGTTCTGGATATTGTAACAGACTAAACTCTTACTTATCCAGACTGAACCCCGACATGCCAAATGTCTGCCCGGCATGCGGCGTGTCTCCCCACGATACTAACCATCTGTTCCTCTGCTCAACCGAGCCCACTCTTCTAACTCCAATCTCACTCTGGTCCACCCCTGTTGAAGCCGCGAGGTTTCTTGGACTTCCGTTAGAAGAGCCTGATGACAATGTTGGTTGGGGGTGACACCCTGGACAGGTTAAGTAGTCGCTACAACAACAACAACAACAAATAATTAATCGCGATGAAAAGACAGTCACACTCAAAATTCGAAATGAACCAACTAAAGTATATATAGATCGTGTAAAACCAGCTTTTGTTATTCAAGATGATATTGTTTCAACACCTATTTCTACTTCTACATCTGTTCCGGTTTCAACGTCTATACCTGTTCCTGTTCCTAAAATTGCACGAGTTCCAGAATACGCGACTCGGTCCGGCAGGAAAGTACGTTTTCGAGAAATTTTGGATCTGTAGCCAAATCCTCTACCAAGGGGGGTAGTGTGGCGATGCGGTTCAGGTGTTTAGAACTTGGTATGTTGCTTAGCAACGAATATGTAATTTTTAGTATTCAACAAGTTTTCATAGTTGAGAGAGTCAATAACTTTTTCTGTGTCTGAAAGGACAAAATAAAATAAAATAATTTTGAATATTTTAATAGAAAATAAATATTATTATTTCCTATAGTATCAACACAAGCGTTTCGGTCCAAGTAATAAGAATCCGCAGTAATTGTTTCCTTTAGGAAACAACTGCGAAAATGACAGAAACTTTTCAACTTTGATTGCACTATTCCTTGACAGAAATATAAAATCGAATTTCCGTTTTCGGATTATTGTTACCGAGTTTTAAACGCCCTCCCAAATTTTTGGACTTGTTTTAGCAGTTACGTACGGTCGTATAGAATCACCTTCAATTTTATATTTCTGTCAAGAGATATTTGCAATCAAAGTTGAAAACTTGGTAATTGTTTCCTTTGTTGCTGTTGTTGTGGTAACGACAAAAACACATTCCCACAACAGCCTGTTCTATCGTACCGGAATGACCCGGGTTTTTTTACCCGGCCAAGGGCTGTTATTTCAGTGTAACCCTGTACACTTTGTCCCGTCCCACCCTCAAATTGTCATCCTCGGAGCAAACCCTGGCTCAGGGCTTAACCCTGCCATCAACAGATCCCGTACGAGCGTCAGTCTTTATCCCCAATGCACCCCCTCCTTCCAGCCTGCACGTGATAGTGTCAGGTTAGACAGGCACGGAACCTGACATTGTCACCGACCAAATCCTCGGCCACCTTATTTACGACGTGGACAGCGCAGGCGAACATGGAATTAGACGTCTACGTCGACGGCATTAAGCTTCCGACTGTCACACACCCCAAAATCTCAGGGGTCACGTTTTATAACATGTTCAAATACGGTGCTCATGTAGCCGCGATTACCACCAAAGTACAAAGCCGTAACAAAATCCTCAAGTCACTAGCTGGCAGTACTTGGGGCAAAGACAAAGAAACGTTCATTCCCACAACAGCCGGTTCTATCGCAGCGGAATGACCCGGGTTTTTTCACCCGGCCAAGGGCTGTTATTTCAGTGTAACCCTGTCCAATCTGAGGCAGGGCGAAGCACTGTTAACAACAACAACAACAAAGAAACGTTACTGGCAACGTAAGTTATATTATTATGTTAATATTAATTAATCTTATATATAAATAGACAAGATGAATGCAATGTAGAACCGTTTTCTGCTAAACTATAATTCTAAGGTATACAAATTATATATGTATAGATAAGAAATTTTGAGGTATACTTTTATCCGTAAATAAAAAAAATTTTAAAAATCATTTTAATATAAAAAATTTAACATAAAAGTCACACCACTACACATTTACTTATTCACACTATAGACACGCTGTGTGTGTGTACTTGCTTTTTGTGTACTATGCTGAATCGTGAGCATGGCCGAGGAGTTCCTTTGTAGGAAAAAATTAAGAGCCGTAGTAGTGTGAGTAGACTTGCCATGCATGTTTTTGTGTTATTCGTGTGGTCGGCTCTCACAGTGTCAGCTGCTCTCCTGAGAGCACGAAAAGTTGCTTTGTTGGATACATTAAACAAGCAATGTAAAATATGAGCAAATATGTAAAATTCATTGCTGATACCTACAAACAGGCTTTACAAAAATAAAATAAATGATTACTCATAAAGAGTATTAAACACCGAAGAAAATTAAAGGAAAATAGAGGAAAGGAAAAGAATTGAAAGGAAGGAAAACTAAAGGAAAGAAAAGGAAAAGGAAAGGAAGGAAAGGGAAGGAAATGGAAAGGATAGGAAAGGAAGGAAAATTAAAGGAAAGAAAGGAATGGTAAGGAAATGAAAGGAAGGGAAGGGAAAGGGAATTAAAGGAAAGAAAGGAATGGTAAGGAAATGAAAGGAAGGGAAGGGAAAGGGAATTAAAGGAAAGGTAAGAAAACGAAGGGGAAAGAAAGAAAATAAAAGGAAGGGAAGGGAAAGGAAAAGAAGTTTGAGGAAAGTAAAAAATAAAATAAGAGAGTAAAAAAAGAAATCAAGGAAAATAAAAATATGTTAGAGGAAAGGAACGACATAGAAAGGAAGAAAAAAAGGCGGATAAAACATACCTACAGCAAAAAAATAAAATAAAATAAAGTTTATTGGTTGAATTTCAACCACTGGGCGAACTCTAGTATTAATTAATACTCTGAATTGTTAAACAACTTTGTACCAAAAGATATTTTCTTATGTTCAAAGAAAATCTAATTTCATATTTCAATTTATATATCAAATATTTATTATTAATAGAAAAATAACAAATGTGCATTACAAGAATATTTCTTTGAATGAAAATTTTTGATCTCTCTATCTCTATGGCGCGATATACAACAGGTATATCATCATAAACCTCCTAAGAGATTTTTGCGCCAAGCTTCTCTTCCAATTTGTGGTGTGCCGATTTTGAATTTTTCCCTACAAATTGGTGGGACCTACAGTTTTTTGCCGACTCCGAACGGCATCTACAAAGGAGACGAATTTTTTGCTGAGAAGCCTGTCATGGCAGAAATACACTCGGAGAGTTTGCCAAACCACTGCCGAGGGGCGACCCCGTTTTGAAAAACTTTTTCAAATCACTTTTGATGTTACCTGTACCAGGGCTCGAACCATGGACCTTCGGTGTGGTAGGCCGGCAACACTACCTTCACACCACGGCGGCAACAATCAAATATCAAATAAAAAGGAAAGGCTACAAGAAAGAACGAAAACAACAAGCAATTACAAGTAAACACCACTAGCGATTACAACAAGAAACTACAAACAACAACAAAAAGCTACAAGCAACTACAAACAACAATAACAAACAACAACAAAAAGTAACAAGCAAGAACAACAACAAGCAACAATAACAATAAGGAACAACAAGGAACAAGTAACATCACAATATTCAAAATAATAGGGTGATAATTAAAAAATAAATAAAAATGGCATTACAACTAACTTTCAAGGATATAGTGAGGGATGCCCAACAAATTAAGGAATTTCGAGGTGATGCTTCCTATGCCCTAACTTCTTTTATTAGAGAAGTGGAGCCCGTTTTACTTTTAACCAATGGTGAGCAACAACTTTTAGATTATATACATCAAAAAGTAATTTTAAATAAAATTCAAGGACTAGCCTTGAATACTATTAGAACTTTAGGGCCAAACCCATCTTGGGAAGCTACAAAAAGAATTTTAATAAATAATTTTGGTGTAAAAGAGTCGTATTATAGTTTATATCAACAAGCGTTTTCTACAAAAAATGTTGGTATAGTAAATTATTTTAATAAATTATGTGAAATTTTATGTAAATTTAATGAAAAATATGAGTTTGATGAAACTAAGCCAATAGAATTTAGTCCGAATAATGCACAAAGTAGAATTTTAAAAACATTTTTAAATAATATAGATTTAAATTTAGCTTAAATTATAGTAAATAAGAATTTCACTAATTTAAGAGATGCCTTCAATTTTCTTGATAGGGCTTAATAAGAAATTGTGAAAATAAAATGGCTTATAATTTTAGAAATAATCCTGTTTCCTTAAACAAAAGAATTAACAATTATCCGAGTTTTAACCAGAATCCAAATTCAACCTTTAGAGATATTCAGGGTATAAATAAATTTAATCATGGGTATCGAAGACAAAATTATAGTAATTTTTCGGATAATAATAATAAACAAAATTATGCCATTAGAGATAATTTTAATAATAATAATAATTTTAATAATAATAAAAATTTTAATAATAATAATTTTAATAATAATAATTTTAATAATAATAATAATTTTAATAATAATAATAATTTTAATAATAATAATAATCTTAATTACAATAATAATTCTTATCCTTACTCTTATTTAAATTCTAATTCAAATAATAATAAAAGTTTTAATCAGTTTAGAAATAAATATAATAATAGTAACAATAATAATGATATGGAAGTTGATCATATACAAAGGCGACAATTAAATCAGGAATCAACAAAATGTTCACATGAAAATTTTTATTTAACAGCCTCACAAAATCACTACCTATAATTGAATTAACTATTAATAATAATAAATTGAGACCATTAGTTGATACAGGTTCGACAACTTCACTTTTAAATCAGGAAAAATTACTTGAATATACAAGAATTCTACTTAAAAATAGTATATGCTTTGCATCCATTAATAATTCTACTATAATTAGATATGAAATTATTACAAAATTACCTGGTGAATTCAATGAGAGGGAACAATGTCATGGAAGCTAACAGATTTTAAGGGAAAACAATTCGATGCAATAATAGGGCAAAATATTTTGAAACCAATGAGAGCAATGGTAGACAGAATAATGAAACTTTAGTTATAAATGGTACTAAAATAAAATTTTTGCAATCATGTCCTTATTCATATAATGAAATTCATCAGTTGGAAATTTGCGATATTGATAAGAAAGTTCTTGAAATAATTTTTAGAGATCTTAATAATGAAGAAAAATAAGCTGTGAAAAATATCCTTGCTTCGTTTAAAGAATTAATTTATATAGAAGGACAACCTCTTAGCAGTACAAACGTTATTCAGCATGAAATTAAAACAAGTGTTGATAAACCAATATATTCCAAATTATATCGTTATCCTCAAATACATGAAAGATAAATTTGTAAACAAATAGATTTTATGATGAATCAGGGAATCATTAAAGAGAGTAAATCTCCTTACAATAGTGTCTAAGCTTTATGGAGGGCGAGTAGTTTTTTTGAGTTATTTTTTTGTATATTATTTTATTATTTGTTCAGAGAGTAGAACGGGGGGTGCGGAGCACATGTTGCATAAGGGGCAACCTTTGAGTAATATTTATTTAATTATTTTATTTATATATTATGATTTGTTCTATATAGAAGTGGGGTGCGTTGCACCTGTTACACCTTGTATTTATTAATTGGGGGCGAGCACTGTTGGCTCTGAGGCATTGCGCGGGATTGGCTTCCTCATTTTCGTTGTGAAAAACCCCGATTTGGGATCGGAAAGCATAAACTATATCTTTCGAATATTTCATTAGCTGATTGCGAATTTCATGCAATACAAATGAAATAAACGAAAGAAATGACTACAGCTTATGTCGCTTAAACATACTCCCCCCCTAGACGGCTTAGTCGTCTAGTGAGATTCATAAGTCGCCGGTTCGAATCCGGCTCGAAGGACCATGTCTAAGCTTTATGGAGGGCGAGTAGTTTTTTTGAGTTATTTTTTTGTATATTATTTTATTATTTGTTCAGAGAGTAGAACGGGGGGTGCGGAGCACATGTTGCATAAGGGGCAACCTTTGAGTAATATTTATTTAATTATTTTATTTATATATTATGATTTGTTCTATATAGAAGTGGGGTGCGTTGCACCTGTTACACCTTGTATTTATTAATTGGGGGCGAGCACTGTTGGCTCTGAGGCATTGCGCGGGATTGGCTTCCTCATTTTCGTTGTGAAAAACCCCGATTTGGGATCGGAAAGCATAAACTATATCTTTCGAATATTTCATTAGCTGATTGCGAATTTCATGCAATACAAATGAAATAAACGAAAGAAATGACTACAGCTTATGTCGCTTAAACATATCCTTTATGGATTGTGCCGAAGAAGATGGATAATAGTGGGGAACAACAATGGAGAATTGATATAGATTATAGGTCTTTGAATAATATTACAATAGATGATAAATTTCCCATTCCAAATATAGAAAATCTTTTAGATAAATTAGGACGGTCACAATATTTTACGACTATTGATCTTGCGAAAGGATTCCATCAAATTCTTGTTAAGGAGGAAGATCGTTTAAAAACAGCTTTTTCTACTCCTTATGGACATTATGAATTCGTTCGTATGCCATTTGGATTAAAGAATGCTCCTGCAACCTTTCAAAGGCTTATTAATTTTGTGTTAAAAGATTTAATAAATAAGATTTGTGTTGTATATCTTGATGATATATTAGTTTTTTCAACTAGTTTTCAGGAACATGTAAATGATATAAAGAAAGTGTTTTCAAAATTGAAGGAGGCAAACCTTCGTATTCAAATTAATAAATGCAAATTTTTTGCAAAAGAAACATTATAAATACTTAGGACATGTTTTAACAACTGAAGGTGTTAAACCAAATCCTACTAAGGTTGACCAGATTTTAAAACTTCAAATACCGAAAACAGTTAAACAAATTAAATCGTTTTTAAGTATAACAGGATACTATCACAAGTTTATTAAAGATTATTCTAGAGTAGCATATCTATTAATAAAACATTTAAAAAAAGACATGAAGCTTAATTTAAATGAATCTAATTATGTAAATGCTTTTGAAAAGTTAAAAACTATTTTAACAGAGGAACCAGTACTTAAGTATCCAGATTTTAGGTAACCTTTTCAATTAATTACTGATTCAATATATTATGCTAGTAGAACTTTAAATGACCATTAGAAAAATTATTCAGTAACTGAGAAAGAACTTTTAGCAATAGTTTGGGCAACTAGTTATTTTAGGCCATATCTTTATAGTGCAATATTTGAAATTTTATCAGATCATCAACCATTACGTTGGCTTTTTGTAAAGTATCAGGGTAAAGCTATGAATCCAAGACTTTATAGATGGTTATTTAAATTAAGTGAGTATAATATAACACTTCACTATATTAAAGGTAAGGAAATCAAGTAGCTGATTTTCTTAGTAGGATAGATGCAGATACAAATGAAATTAATATGTTATCAGCTTCTTCTGAATCATTCTTTAATAATGCAAACACTGATATAGAAACAATTCATTCTCAAGAAGAAAATATACAAAACTATATACATATATTAGATACTGTAGTTAATAGGTTTAAAACACAAATAATATTAACAGATAATAAACAAAAGGAAGTAGATATTAAACATAAAAATACTAAAATTTTTATAAACTCTTCTGATTTAGAAAGTAATTTAGAAAGCATATTACGGCGAATTATTGTCAAAGGCAAAATTGGAATATATTGGGAATTGGAAAAAAGTTAAGTATTTTGCAAAATAAAATTATTGAAATGTATGAGGGAATTGATAATATAAAGTTTTTTCGATGTTCATTCCATGCTAAAGATGTTGAAACAGAATATGAAGCCTATAAATTTATTCATAATTATCATAAAAATGAAACCGGGCATACAGGAATAATTGAAAATTACACAGGACTTAGAAGATTAATTTATATACCAAATTTAAAACTTTTAATTCATAAATATATAAATAATTGCTCAGTTTGTAGTAGGGTGAAATATGATCGGAATCCAATTAAAAATAAGTTTAAAATAAGAAACACCAAGGGATATTAAATCCCTTTAAATCAAAATTTGCAACAGCTTATTATTTAAAAGATAGGAACAATCAAACTATTATAGAAAAATTAAGACTTTATAAATCTCAACGTGGACATTTTCTGAAATTAATTTGTGATAATGAATTTAGGAGTATTAATATTAAGGATTATTTGAAGAATGAAAATATTGAGTTGCATTTAGTGAAACCAAATAATCATACAGGAAATGCAGATATAGAGAGACTGCATAATACAATTACTGAGAAAATAAGATTGGTGTCTATTGAATATAATGCCCTTAATATTAAAGATAAAATTAGTAAAGCAATTGAGTTTTATAATAATAGTTTTCATTCCATAATAAAAGAAAAACCAATAAATGTTAAAATTGGACAAAAATTATAAATCATTTCGACACAAACAAGAAGCAAAATATAAATTTTATAACTTAGAAAATATACATCCCTCAAATATAAAAAAAAAATTGAAATTTGAAGGCGTCATTGATACAAAAGAAATTGAGGATTAATTTGTTAAAATATTTAATGTTCCATTATATGTTTATTATGAGTTTGTGAATCGAAAAATAATATGTATTGTTTATAAGTAGCAAATTATAAGTTATTAAGATCCAGGAGTCTATCTATGGCGCGATATACAATAGGTATATCATCATAAACCTCCTAAGAGATTTTTGCGCCAAGCTTCTCTTCCAATTTGTGGTGTGCCGATTTGAATTTTTCCCTACAAATTGGATCCAGGAGTATCTTAGTTTAAATGACGGAGAAGTTATATTATTATGTTAATATTAATTAATACTCTGAATTGTTAAACAACTTTGTACCAAAAGATATTTTCTTATGTTCAAAGAAAATCTAATTTCATATTTCAATTTACATATCAAAAATTTTCATTCAAAGAAATATTCTTGTAATGCACATTTGTTATTTTTCTATTAATAATAAATATATACATATGTGTATGTGAATTTATATAAAAACTTATTTCGTACAAGGCAATCGGCCAGCCGCTTCTGAGCTACGCGACGCCAATATGGTCGCCGGGGTTAGCAGACACACATTGGAGGAGGTTGCAGGCCTGCCAAAACACCGCACTCAGAACTGCCACGGGGTGCCTCCTTATGTCTCCTGAGCACCATCTTCATAATGAGGCAAAAATGCTCGATGTCAAAGAGCACTGTGAGATGTTGACCAGACAATTCCTGTTCAACTGCCATAAGCCCCAGCACCCGAACAGGAACCTGCCCAAAGAAAATCCGCCTCCCAGGAGAATAAGGAGTCACCTCCGTAAGCACTATGACGAGATCCTGCACCACATTTTCTCGCCGTTTGATCCAAAGGTGCACAGGCGGGCCCTCAACCTCATCCACACGGAGTCGGTAAGCTCCTAGACTAAACTCTTACCTATCCAGACTGAACCCTGACATGCCAAATGTCTGCCCGGCATGCGGCGTGTCTCCCCACGATACTAACCATCTGTTCATCTGCTCAACTGAGCCCACTCTTCTAACACCAATTGCACTCTGGTCCACCCCTTTTGAAGCCGCGAGGTTTCTTGGACTTCCGTTAGAAGAGCCTGATGACAGTGTTGGATGAGGGGTGACATCCTAGGCAGGTTAAGTAGTCGCTACAACAACAACAGCCTGCACGTGGGGCAGGACCACCACCTCGTACCTTGCACTACGTGCACCGTTTGTCGGCAAAGATTTTATACCCCTGCGACATCGGTCAAGTGCAACAATTGCCTTGGCCTGTTGTTGTTGTTGTGCTAACGACAAAAACACTCCCCGAAGGTTTTGTTGCAATACACAGCCGCCTTCCACGCCAGACAACAACGGCCATGGCGCTGACAACTGTAACCTGCGACATAGTTTAGGCCTTAGCCTACCTCCACCTAGGCAAGTGCATCCGTCCCTTACGCCTAGTCTCCCCTCCTACACGCTTCAAAATTTTACAGTTGAGCTGTAACGGATTAGCTGGAAATATAGGTTAGACAGGGTAGCTAGGGTAAGGTCCTGTAACCTCTCTGCTGGTGTTGGCAAATTATGGTCCACTGTTAAATCCTTGTCAAATCCGAATAAACCTAACGACAATATATCTATCACCTTTGGTTATAAGGTACAGTCGAAACCAAAGAGATGCGCGAGCGCTTTCTGCCGGCACTTTGTACTGCATCCTCCGGTCGACAAGGAAATTAGACGAGCCATCAGGGAAACGCACAAACGGAAAAATAGCCGAGCGCCCATTGCCATTCGGGGGGCCTTACGGGGTCAAAAGCTCCAAATCGATAGGCCCAGGCGGGATATCTATGCTGATGCTAAAACATCTCGGAGAAGAGGGAGTAAGGTGCCTAACAACTGTTTTCAATCTGTCTATGACCACCTTTGGCATTCCCTTACTACACAGCTAACTTGCGACTAGCCGAACGTCAGCATGGATTCCGTAAAATGCATAGCACTACCACCGTCGAAAGCCTTCGACCCGATCAATCATGCGCAACTCATTAACGACCTGGAGGATTCAACTTTTCCCTCCTGTCTAAATCGTTGGACCGCTACGCTTTGGAACAAATTCAGGTTAGCAAAAGTTAGGTCGATTCTGAGAGTGAGGGGTGAAAATAGAGGCTAAATTAGAAGACCCATATCGCGGCGTTTGTTTATGTTAGTTCGAATTTTTTTTAAATCGACCTTCGAACTTTGCAGTCAAATTCCGATTTTCAGCATATTGTTTGTATGGTTTTTTGGCTATAACTCGTCGACTAATTGATAATTTTTCAATCTGTTAAAGCCAAATTATTGCTAGAAACCTGTGTAACAATTAAAATTAAAAAAAAAATTGATTTATAAAATTTTTGTAGTGCTTATAAAGCAAAATGTTGGAAATTTTTTTTTTTAAACCTAGCAGAGCAGTATACGTAAACAGTTAAACTAGACGAATAGATCGAAAGTTTTATGCAATCATTTTGTGCTCAAAAAGTGCTCTTGGAAAACCCCACCTAAAGCTAGCAGAAAATAATTTTTTTTTTTAAAAGGGGAGTAATTTTTTGGGGTAGGGTTTCGAGCACAAAATTTCTGCATAACAACTTTTGATTAATTCTTCTCTTTTGACTGTTTACGTAGAACATAATTTTTTGGAAAAAATAGAGAAGCACTTTTTTTGGGATAAGGGCACTTAATTAGCACCTTTGGAGCACCTAATTTTCCATAAGTTAGTTCTTTGTTCTGCGGACTTTGCTCTGCTAGCTTTATAGACTTCCCTGCATATGGTATGTCCCCTCATTATACCAATCATCTCTTCTCCTGTTCAATCGAACCTACTCTTCTAACACCTACATCACTCTGGTCCAACCCTGTGGACACTGCGTGTTTCCTCGGACTTCCGTTAGAAGAGCCTGATGACAATTAAGAGTGATCGTTCCCATTAGGCAGGGCGAAGCACTGTTAATAACAACAACTGTCTTCAATCTGTCCATGACTACCTTTGTCATTCCAAAAAAATGGAGACAGGCAAAGGTGGGTACACCACTAAAGCCTGGAAAGCCAGCTAACGAGGGCGATTCATACTGACCGATTTCGCTCCTCTCGCCAGTAGTGAAGACCTTGGAGACAGTCCTGCTCCCTTACTATACCGCTAACCTGCGATTCGCCGAACATCAGCATCGATTCTTAAAATGCATAGCACGACCACGGCGCTTGACGCCATTACCACTCAGATATGCGTTCCCACAACAGCCGGTTCTACGTACCGGAATGACTCGGATTTTTACATCCTACCAAGGGCTGTTATTTCGACACTACCCTGTCTAACCTGTCACCTTTTCCACTAATATTGTCATCCTCCGAGCAGCTCCTGGCAGCAGGGCTACTCAAAACTCTCCTGCTCCGGGCTAGGGTCGAATCCAACCCGGGTCTCCGGGATAAATCCCTCCACACACAGGCCCCCAAGTTTCTACAAAACTTTTGTGGCCCCCTGCTGTTCACGCCCTAGGACGTCCCGTGGCCAACGACGATCCAGTATCGCACCGTCACAAGCTTCAGAAACAGTCTCCACGACTAACAGCACTAATAACGCCCAGCAAGTAGTGTGTAACTCCCGCTGCCGCTCACGCCCACAGGCGCCAACACCTCACAGCCGCTCACAGCTACTTTCTACGTAGCACCTCTGTTTCAGATGTGAGCAATGCCGAGCGCCAGCCTACCGCCCCTCCCACTTTCAACTTCCCCTTCTTCTTCCAGCACTAGCACAAATGTAAGTTAAAGCCACCAGCTCCTCGTCCCTTACACCATGTGCTCTGTTTGACGGCTGAGACTATATACACCTGCGACATCAGTCAAATGCAATTCTTGCCTTGGCCTGTGTCACCTGCTTATATGTTCTTAACTTGTAACTAGGAACCTATGGACTGATACGTACGTTGCACCATGTTGTCGAGCTACGCAACCTACAACGTCGACCGATTCGCCACCTTCTGGTGCTTCGGATCCCTCGTCTTCTAGAGTGCGACGCAGTGTGCGACCCAGCCTGCTTCCACCAAGGCATACGCACCAGTCCCTGACTGCCAGCGTGAATATTTCTCCCCCTTCGCACTTTCGCGTCCTACAGCTAAACTGCAACGGCCTAACCGGGAAAGTGAGTGAAATAGTGAACTTCATGAAGCGGCAGAACATCAAGATCGCTGCCATTCAAGAAACAAAGTTAAACGCCCGATCAGATCTTCGGACTTGTGACGGCTACAACATCCACCGACGTGACCGAGAGAGAGGACTTGGGGGCGGACTCGCCTTCATCACTCACCAATCGGTGCAATATCGTCCATTTGAGCCTGACGTCGACACGAGGGACAACCTCCTGGAACGTCAAGGAATGGTTGTCCGGACAGGCGACGACAACAACAACCACTCAGATAGGTGTCGGTCTCAACCGACATCGCCCAAATGACTGTGCTGGTTGCTCTTGAACTGTCATTAACGACCTGGAACACTCATCTCTTCCCCCCTGTCTAAAGCGTTGGGCCGCCAATTATGTCATCGGTTGAATTCAGAGGCGAACGATCAAAACCACATATAATCAAATAAACTCTTATCTCTCATCCACGTATTTACGACGTGGACGGCGCAGGTGAACATAAATTAGACGTCTACGTTGACGGCATCATTCCACATTCCATGGCCATTCTTACAACAGCCGGTTCTATCGTTATTTCAGTGTAACCCTGTCTGATCTGTCATGTCCCACCATCAAATTGTAATCCTCGGAGCAAACCCTTGCATCGGCGTTGCTCCATTGCCTCTTGTTACGGGCTGGGGCCGAACCCAACCCCGGCTCAAGAGATTGGATCTGCTGCGTCTGCTGGAAGATACTTTATATTAAACGGTCGCGTTCTGTACAATGCGTCAAGTGTAAGAGATGGCTTCACAGATCTGGATGCTCAGAGATTAACCCTGCCATCCCCAGTCCCCGTACTTTCCTTAGTACATTCGAGGCGCCATGTTGTACATGCCTTAGGGCGTCCCGCGGTACACGTCGCTCCAGTGCACCCTCATCGTCCTCACTATCCTCTAGTGGCCACAATGGTGGCTCAGTTTTTGTTGTTGTTGTGGTAACGACAAAAACACTCCGCGAAGGTTTTGGGGAGTTTTATTTTGTTTTGTTGTTTTTCCGACAGGGTGAATGATTGATGTATATTGGAACGATTTTTCGTCATCCCTTGTCAAATTTGGTTTTGAGACAAACCGGTTTCGGCGTTGTGCCATTAACAGTCCTTGGGGAGTGTTGTCGAATTAACAGTCCTTGGCAGGATTTGAACCCGGTACGCTCCGGTACTCCCTTGCGGTACTGCCCGACTGTCGTGGTAGCGATTTATGACCAGTGAAACCTTCTACGCCCTGTCACCCCTCCTTCCGTAAGGAATGATAAGATGGGTAATGAGAGGTGAGAGGCATCATATCCGTAGATCAACCATCGAGTTGAACGTCATTACCTTTGTGCATATTAGTCGCCTCTTACGACCAGTATGCCTACCTCGGGCATACTCTAAACCCCTAACCCGCAATGCATGCTCACCTAACCTAACCTCCAGCACACTTCAAAATTGTAACGGATTAGCTGGAAATATCGCAGAGAAACCTGAATTTATGAAGGTAAACAACATCAAAATCGCAGCGATTCAAGAGACCAAACTGACCACAAGATCAGACGAACTTGTGATGGGTATAATGTACATCGGAAAGACCGTCCCAGCGGTATTGGGGGCGGTCTCGCGTTTATAACACACCTCACTGTACAATATAATCGATTTGTTCCCGACATCGATCCGATGGACCCTACCTTAGAACGCCAAGGTATAGCGGTCCGTTAGGCGATTTCGATCTGCAAATTATCAACATCTACATTCCCCCTGTAACATGTTGCCCGAGGGACTATCACCCCGACATAAGTGCGTTGCTAAGAGGTGATAACCGGCCAATCCTGGGTGACTTCAACTGGCACTAAAATCTGCCAGTAGACAGCAGAGGGCGGCGGCCGCCGTGGTGTGGAGGTAGTGTTGCCGGCCTACCACACCGAAGGTCCATGGTTCGAGCCCTGGTACAGGTAACATCAAAAGTGATTTGAAAAAAAAGTTTTTCAAAACGGGGTCGCCCCTCGGCAGTGGTTTGGCAAACTCTCCGAGTGTATTTCTGCCATGACAGGCTTCTCAGCAAAAATTCGTCTCCTTTGTAGATGCCGTTCGGAGTCGGCAAAAAACTGTAGGTCCCACCAATTTGTAGGGAAAATTCAAATCGGCACACCACAAATTGGAAGAGAAGCTTGGCGCAAAAATCTCTTAGGAGGTTTATGATGATATACCTGTTGTATATCGCGCCATAAAGAGAAAGAAAAGAGACAGCAGAGGGCACCCTCGGCTCGGACTCGGCATTCTGAACAGTAAACGGAGACGCCCCACCAGAGTGGCAGGCGACTGCCACAGCTCGCCAGACATATCGATCGTAGGCGCAGGACTTATAAACTGCGTCAACTCGCGACTGATGCTGACATTGGCGTTCGACCACCTGCCAATTATACTCTCAATCGAGCGACAGACGGACTTCATGGTCATAAATCGCTACCACGACAGTCGGGCAGTACCGCAAGGGAGTACCGGAGCGTACTGGACTGTTAAGGACTGTTAATCCGACAACACTCCCCAAAACCTTCGGGTAGTGTTTTTGTCGTTACCACAACAACAGACATACGCCAAGGTGAACGAGAGTTCGGAAAGGTTATTGATTCAGCTTCCGGCCATTTCATTCCCGCTGGAAAAATTCCGGAAAATTCCCTGCGGAGACAGCGGCCCTGGCAAGAGAACGTGACCAAGTGAGACTTTTCAATACCGCAGACCCCAGAATTAAAGATCTTAACGCGAAATCCGACGGACGGTCAATGACTACAAGGTGACCAAGTGGAAGCAACGCCTAGAGGCATACAACCTCTCCGGCGGAGTCGGCAAATTGTGGTCAACAGTCAAGGCTCTATCAAATCCGACCAAATACAACAAATTATAAGAAAACTATAGGTTTGATAAAGGAAACACCCCATTTCCTCCCTTGACGACCGAGAACTAAAATTTCTCCTTAATAGCGAATAAGACCCGTTTTACACGAGGGAATTGTTGACATTTCCCACAACAGCCGGTTCTACGTACCGGAATGACTCGGATTTTTACATCCGACCAAGGGCTGTTATTTCGACACTACCCTGTCTAACCTGCCACCTTTTCCACTAATATTGTCATCCCCCGAGCAGCTCCTGGCAGCAGGGCTGCTCAAAACTCTCCTGCTCCGGGCTGGGGTCGAATCCAACCCGGGTCCAGGAGAATGGATCTGCTGCGTTTGCTGGAAGAAGATTTACGTTAAGCGTTCACACTCCATCCAATGTAATTCTTGTAAAAGATGGTTGCACAAAACTAGGTCCTCCGGGCTAAGTCCCTCCACACACAGGCCCCCAAGTTTCTACAAAACTTTTGTGGCACCCTGCTGTTCACGCCCTAGGACGTCCCGTGGCCAACGACGATCCAGTATCGCACCGTTAAAAGCTTCAGAAACAGTCTCCACGACTAACAGCACTAATAACGCCCAGCAAGTAGTGTGTAACTCCCGCTGCCGCTCACGCCCACAGGCGCCAACACCTCTCATAGCCGCTCATAGCTACTTTCTACGTAGCACCTCTGTTTCAGATGTGAGCAATGCCGAGCGCCAGCCTAACCCCTTCCCACTTTCATTTTCCCTTCTTCTTCCAGCACTAGCACAAATGTAAGTTAAAGCCACCAGCTCCTGGTCCCTTACACCATGTGCTCTGTTTGACGGCTGAGACTATATACACCTGCGACATCAGTCAAATGCAATTCTTGCCTTGGCCTGTGTCACCTGCTTATATGTTCTCAACTTGGTAACAGGAACTTATGGACTGATACGTACGTTGCGCCATCTTGTCGAGCTTCGCAACCTACAACGTCGACCGATTCGCCAACTTCTGGTGCTTCGGATCCCTAGTCTTCTAGAGTGCGACGCAGTGCGCGACCCAGCCTGCTTTCACCAAGGCATACGCACCAGTCCTTGACTCCCAGCGTGAATATTTCTCCCCCTTCGCACTTTCGCGTCCTACAGCTAAACTGCAACGGCCTAACTGGGAAAGTGAGTGAAATAGTGAACTTCATGAAGCGACAGAATATCAAGATTCAGGAGACGAAGTTAAACGCCCGATCAAATCTTCGGAATTGTGACGGCTACAACATCCACCGACGTGACCGAGAGAGAGGACTTGGGGGCGGACTCGCCTTCATCACTCACCAATCGGTGCAATATCGTCCATTTGAGCCTGAAGTCGACACGAGGGACAACCTCCTGGAACGTCAAGGAATGGTTATCCGGACAGGCGACGTCGACCTTGAAATCATTAACATTTATATACCTCCTGCCACCTGCTGTCCGAGAGATTACCACCCTGACATCAGTGCTTTACTCAGAGGCGATAATCGTGTAATCCTCGGAGACTTCAACGCACACCACGATCTTTGGCACTTAAGCCTACAGGCCGATGGTAGGGGACAGGAATTGGCTGAACAAATAGACGATTCGACGTTTTGCACTGTGAACGGGGACGCCCCCACGAGAGTTGCGGTAAATTGTTCCAGTTCGCCAGACCTCACAATTGTCAGCGCAGGTCTCATAAGCTGCGTGGAATGGCGACCAATGCTTACTCTTGCATCTGACCATTTGCCGATAGTCCTCTCAATCGATCGCCCCAATGACTTCGTTACTTCTGAGAAGCGCACCCTTACTAACTTCAGTAAAGCTGATTGGGTTGGTTTTCTTAATTTCACTGAGAGCACCTTCGCTGCTCTTCCCATCCCTTCTGATGTACGAGAAGGGGGAAAAGCGTTTCGCATGGTCATAGCTTCAGCCTCCAATCAATATATTCCGTCAGATACGTCCGTACTTCTCCGCAGAGGCAGCGGCCCTGGCTAATGAACGTGACCACGTGCGACGCTTGAACCCTACGGATCCCCAAATTCAAGATCTCAATGCGGAAATCAGACGGCTAGTTGCTCAACACAAACTCGCCAAATGGGAGGAGCACCTAAGGTCCTGTAACCTATCTGCTGGTGTTATGGTCCACTGTTAAATCCTTGTCTAATCCGACCAAACCGAACGACAAAATATCCATCACCTTCGGTGATAAGGTACAGTCGAAACCAAAGAGATGCGCGAGCGCTTTTTGCTGGCAATTTGTACTGCATCCTCCGGTTGACAAGGAAATCAGGCGCGCCATCAGGGAAGCGCACAAACGCAAAAACAACCAAGCGCCCATTGCCATCACCACCACAGAGGTTCGGGAGGCCATACGGGGGTCCAAAAACTCCAATTCTATTAGCCCAGACGGTATATCCATGCTGATGCTAAAACATCTCGGTGATGAGGGAGTAAGGTACCTAACAACCGTCTTCAATCTGTCCATGACCACCTTTGTCATTCCAGAAAGATGGAAACAGGCAAAGGTGGTGCCACTACTAAAGCCCGGCAAGCCTGCCAACGTGGGGGAGTCATATCGACCGATATCAGTCCTCTCGCCAGTAGTGAAGACCCTGGAGACGGTCTTTCTTCCTTATTATACCGCTAACCTGCGATTAGCCGATCATCAGCATGGATTCCGCAAAATGCATAGCACTACCACCGCGCTCAACGCCATCACCACACAGATAGGTGTCGGTCTCAACCAATCTCGCCCAAATGACAGGACCGTGCTAGTCCCTTCCCCACCAGAAGGCGTCTCGATCGTCTCCTACGCCGATGACTGCACGATTCTGGCGACCGGACCCTCCGTTGATGAGCTCTGCTCGAGAATTAATTCCTACCTTCCAACACTTTACAGTTTCTTCGCTGCACATGGAATTAGACGTCTACGTCGACGGCATTAAGCTTCCGACTGTCACACACCCCAAAATCTTAGGGGTCACGTTTGATAACATGTTCAAATACGGTGCTCATGTAGCCGCGATTGCCACCAAAGTACAAAGCCGTAACAAAATCCTCAAGTCACTAGCTGGCAGTACTTGGGGTAAAGACAAAGAAACGTTACTGGCAACGTACAAGGCAATCGGCCAGCCGGTTCTGAGCTACGCGACGCCAATATGGTCGCCGGGGTTAGCAGACACACATTGGAGGAGGTTGCAGGCCTGCCAAAACACCGCACTCAGAACTGCCACGGGGTGCCTCCTTATGTCTGCTGAGCATCATCTTCATAATGAGGCAAAAATGCTCGATATCAAAGAGCACTGCGAGATGTTGACCAGACAATTCCTGTTCAACTGCCATAAACCGCAGCACCCGAACAGGAACCTGCTCAACGAAAATCCGCCTCCCAGGAGAATAAGGAGTCACCTCCGAAAGCACTATGACGAGATCCGGCACCACATTTTCTCGCCGTTTGATGTTGTTGTTGTTGTTAACAGTGCTTCGCCCTGCCCCAGAACAATGAAATAACAGCCCTTGGCCGGGTGAAAAAACCCGGGTCATTCCGGTGCGGTAGAACCGGCTGTTATGAGAATGCTCGCCGTTTGATCCAAAGATGCACCGGCGGGCCCTCAATCTCATCCACACGAAGTCGGTAAACTCCTTTGTCAGGTCACGTCCAGTGAATGCAGTCCTACAGGCACAAGCTCCGCCTGTTGCCGACGAGGAACGCGAACTGCCCAGGGAGACAAGAGTCCCGCTGGCTCAACTTCGTTCTGGACACTGTAACAGACTAAACTCTTACCTATCCAGACTGAACCCTGACATGCCAAATGTCTGCCCGGCATGCGGCGTGTCTCCCCACGACATTAACCATCTGTTCATCTGCTCAACTGAGCCCACTCTTCTAACACCATGTTCACTCTGGTCCACCCCTGTTGAAGCCGCGAGGTTTCTTGGACTTCCGTTAGAAGAGCCTGATGACAGTGTTGGATGAGGGGTGACATCCTAGGCAGGTTAAGTAGTCGCTACAACAACAACAACAGGGAATTATTGAATTCAATTCTGCATTCGTTCTCTTTTGTGTTTTCTATTCGCGTTTACATGTGTAAATTTTTCTTGAAAGCGATTGTGAAACAAAAAACAGCATATAACTGTGAGAAAGTGACTCTGAATAAGCAAATTAAAAATATAAATAACCGGAAAGGAAAAAGCTCAATGCGGCTTAAAATGAGTGTATGCGCGAAATGTAATTCCTCTATAAGAGGAGAGAGTGGCATAAGATGTGAAGGAGTGTGCGGTAAATTATACCACTTGAGTCTTACATGCGCGGGACCTGTCACCTTTTCCACTAATACTGTCATCCTCCGAGCAGCTCCTTGCAGCAGGGCTGCTCAAAACTCTCCTGCTCCGGGCTGGGGTTGAACCCAACCCGGGTCCAGGAGAATGGATCTGCTGCGTCTGCTGGAAGAAGATTTACGTTAAGCGTTCACATTCCGTCCAATGCAACTCTTGTAAAAGATGGCTCCACAAAACCAGGTGCTCCGGGCTAAATCCCTCCACACATAGGCCTACTAGTTTCTACAAAACTTTCGTGGCCCCTTGCTGCTCACGCCCTAGGACGTCCCGTGGCCAATGACGATCTAGTATCGCACCGTCACAAGCTCCTGAAATAGTCTCAACGACTAATAGCACCACTAACGCCCAGCAAGAAGTGTGAAACACCCGCTGCCGCTCACGCCCACAGGCGCCAACACCTCACACAGCCGCTCACAGCTACTTCTTACGTAGCACCTCTGTCTCAGACGTGAGCAATGCCGAGCGACAGCCCACCCCCTCCCACTTTCAACTTCCCCTTCTTCTTCCAGCACTAGCACAAATGTAAGTCAAAGCCACCAGCTCCTGGTCCCTTACACCTTGTGCTCTGTTTGTCGGCTGAGACTATATACACCTGCGACATCGGTCAAATGGAATTCCTGCCATGGCCTGTGTCAATTGCTTATATGTTCTCAACTTGGAAACAGGAACCTATGGACTGATACGTACGTTGCACCATGTTGTCGAGCTACGCAACCTACAACGTCGGCCGATTCGCCACCTTCTGGTGCCCCGGATCCCTCGTCTTCTAGAGTGCGACGCAGTGTGCGACCCAGCCTGCTTCCACCAAGGCATACGCACCAGTCCCTGACCCCCAGCGTGAACACCTCCCCTTTCGCACTTTCGCGTCCTACAGTTAAACTGCAACGGCCTAACCGGGAAAGTGAGTGAAATAGTGAACTTCATGAAGCGACAGAACATCAAGATCGCTGCCATTCAGGAGACGAAGTTAAACGCCCGATCAAATCTTCGGACTTGTGACGGCTGCAACATCCACCGACGTGATCGAGAGAGAGGCCTTGGGGGCGGACTCGCCTTCATCACACACCAATCCGTGCAATATCGTCCATTTGAGCCCGACGTCGACCCGAGGGACAACCTCCTGGAACGTCAAGGAATGGTAGTCCGGACGGGCGACGTCGACCTCGAAATCATTAACATCTATATACCTCCTGCCACCTGCTGTCCGAGAGATTACCACCCTGACATCAGTGCGTTACTCAGAGGCGATAATCGTGTAATCCTCGGAGACTTCAACGCACACCACGATCTGTGGCACTCAAGCCTACAGGCCGATGGCAGGGGACAGGAATTGGCGGAACAAATAGACGATTCGACGTTTTGCACTGTGAACGGGGACGCCCCCACGAGAGTTGCGGTAAATTGTTCCAGCTCGTCAGACCTCACAATTGTCAGCGCAGGTCTCATAAACTGCGTTGAATGGCGACCAATGCTTACTCTTGCATCTGACCATTTGCCGATAATCCTCTCAATCGATCGCCCCAATGACTTCGTTACCTCCGAGAAGCGCACCTTCACTAACTTCAGTAAAGCGGACTGGGTTGGTTTTCTTAATTTCACTGAGAGCACCTTCGCTGCTCTTCCCATCCCGTCTGACGTACGAGAAGGGGGAAAAGCGTTTCGCATGGTTATAGCTTCAGCCTCCAATCAATATATTCCGTCAGGTAGAATTAAGGAGATACGTCCGTACTTCTCCGCAGAGGCAGCGGCCCTGGCTAATGAACGTGACCACGTGCGACGCTTGAACCCTACGTATCCTCAAATTCAAGATCTCAATGCGGAAATCAGACGACTAGTTGATCAGCACAAACGCGCCAAGTGGGAGGAGCACCTAAGGACCTGTAACCTCTCTGCTGGTGTTGGCAAACTATGGTCCACTGTAAAATCCTTGTCTAATCCGACCAAACCAAACGACAAAATATCCATCACCTTTGGTGACAAGGTACAGTCGAAACCAAAGAGATGCGCGAGCGCTTTCTGCCGGCAATTTGTACTGCATCCTCCGGTTGACAAGGTAATTAGGCGTGCCATCAAGGAAGCGCAAAAACAGCCAAGCGCCCATTGCCATCACCACCACAGAGGTTCGGGAGGCCATACGGGGGTCCAAAAACTCCAAATCTAGGTGTCCAAAATAGGTGTCGGTCTCAACCAATCTCGTCCAAATGACAGGACCATGCTAGTTGCGCTTGATCTGTCGAAAGCTTTCGACACTGTCAATCGTGCACAACTCATTAACGACCTGGAGGATTCAAACCTTCCCCCCTGTCTAAAGCGTTGGACCCCCAACTATCTGAGTGGTCGGCAGTCATCGGTTGAATTTAGAGGCGAAAATTCAAAACCACGTATAATTAATCAGGGGGTGCCACAGAGTGGTGTCCTATCCCCGCTTTTGTTTAATTACTACATATTGAGGCACCCTTCGCCACCATAAGGCGTCTCGATCGTCTCCTACGCCGATGACTGCACGATCCTGGCGACTGGACCCTCCGTTGATGAGCTCTGCTCGAGAATTAATTCTTACCTTCCAACCCTTTCCAGTTTCTTCGCTGCACGGGATCTGACATTGTCACCGACCGAATCCTCGCCCACCTTATTTACGACGTGGACAGCGCAGGCGAACATGGAATTAAACGTCTACGTCGACGGCATTAAGCTTCCGACTGTCACACACCCCAAAATCTTAGGGGTCACGTTTGATAACATGTTCAAATACGGTGCTCATGTAGCCGCGATTGCCACCAAAGTACAAAGCCGTAACAAAATCCTCAAGTCACTAGCTGGCAGTACTTGGGGTAAAGACAAAGAAACGTTACTGGCAACGTACAAGGCAATCGGCCAGCCGGTTCTGAGCTACGCGGCGCCAATATGGTCGCCGGGGTTAGCAGACACACATTGGAGGAGGTTGCAGGCCTGCCAAAACACCGCACTCAGAACTGCCACGGGGTGCCTCCTTATGTCTCCCGAACACCATCTTCATAATGAGGCAAAAATGCTCGATATCAAAGAGCATTGCGAGATGTTGACCAGACAATTCCTGTTCAACTGCTATAAACCGCAGCACCCGAACAGGAACCTGCTCAACGAAAATCCGCTTCCCAGGAGAATAAGGAGTCACCTCCGTAAGCACTATGACGAGATCCGGCACCACATCTTCTCGCCGTTTGATCCAAAGGTGCACCGGCGGGCCCTCAACCTCATCCACACGGAGTCGGTAAACTCCTTTGTCGGGTCTCGCCAGTGAATGCAGTCCTACAGGCACAAGCTCCACCTGTTGCCGATGAGGAACGCGAACTGCCCAGGGAGACAAGAGTCACGCTGGCCCAACTTCGTTCTGGATACTGTAACAGACTAAACTCTTACCTATCCAGACTGAACCCTGACATGCCAAATGTCTGCCCGGCATGCGGCGTGTCTCCCCACGATACTAACCATCTGTTCATCTGCTCAACTGAGCCCACTCTTCTAACACCAATTTCACTCTGGTCCACCCCTGTTGAAGCCGCGAGGTTTCTTGGACTTCCGTTAGAAGAGCCTGATGACAATGTTGGATGGGGGTGACATCCTAGGCAGGTTAAGTAGTCGCTACAACAACAACAACCACATGCGCGGGAGTTGATAAATATAGCTCAAAAGTAATAGGAGAAAAAAACAATATGGTACGCTTAATGTGTGATGAGTGTGTAACATTACAAAATGTCGACTTGGTAATGCAAGATATGCAGATGAGTGTGAAGAAAAATAACTCAATATTGAATGAGTATAAACAAGAATTTGAAGACATAATGAAAACAAGCCAAAATGAAATTAAAGCTCTATTGGAAGCTGTTGAGGGTCGATACACCTAACGTGTTGCGTCAATGGAAAGATCACAAAAGTTGTTCGAAAAGAAAATTGGGGAAATGAAAAGCTTATTTGATATGGTTGAAGAAGTGAAAAATAAAACTGAGATAATTGGAAAAGACAGTGAGAAGGTACAAAGTGAAATAAAAAAATAACCAGCAACAAAGTTGATAAACAAATATCATATGCTGAAGCTATGAAACTTAATAAGAAAAAAGAAGAGGTTCCACATTTAAAAAAGGATGTGGCAATAATCGTGAAACCTAGAGCAAAACAAACAGTAGAAAAAACAAAACAAGACTTAAATAACAAAGTAGATCCAAAAAATTTAAAGATTTCGAGTATCGCATCGAAAAGCAATGGGGTGATG